>CM070500.1:67026524-68226524 GCA_036346375.1 Guadua angustifolia | reverse complement strand
ATTGTTGTAGATATATAATTGTACACGAACCCTCTCATCCTGTTCTAATTCACGTAATGCACTTCTCCCTATAGATTTGCCTTGTATCCAAAACACTTTTATGCTTGACACTTTTCTTTTATACACTTTCTTATACCTGGGCTCGTAAGCATTGACATTGTTGGTTGGAGCGAAGTACTTACTTGTGAAGTATGAAACCTCTTGAAGTAGGCATGCTGCCGCAATGGATCCTTCGACCGTGCCTTATTTTTAACCTTTGCTCGACACTCTTTAACATACGTTCCACGGATACATCCATCTGTCTTGCACGGGGCCTCCAACCTTTGCTTCATAAGGTAGATGTACCAAAAGATGTTGCATCGCGTTAAAGAACCCAGAACATATATCTTCTCAAGCTTGGTAATTAGCAACACTATTTCCTTCTCCAACTCGCCATTCGGACTCGCCGATCTCTTTAGCACAAAGTTGTCTATAGAAGAAGCTAAGCTCACCAATGCTCTCCATATATCCTCGTCTACATATCCACGATAAGACACGTGAACTAACCGCTCAATAAATATGTGGTAGTCATGACTTTTCATTCCATTTATCTTCCCTTGAGCAAGACTCACACCGCGCCTAATGTTGGCAAAGATAACCATCGTGAAACTTCACCTCTTTTTGGATCCAAAGAAGAACCTCCTTTCTATGTGAGGGTGTTAAACAATATTTAGCTTTAGGTTTTTTGTGGATGTATCTCTCATATTCAAGGTAGGTCATGCATATCAAGGCACAATCTAACCGGCTTTGACATTATCTTTGGTTCTATCGGCTATGTCAAGTTTCGGTGAAGATGGACTCGCTCACATTTCTCTCTGATGCATCGATCAAGGTTATGAGGCGATTTCAAATCCTTTGCATAAGGGAGACTATAAATACTACACTTGTGAGTCCAATGGTGTTGCTCACCGTAACCTTCATAACCGTTAGGAGTGTCTTTGAGATTATTCTCGCTTAGCAATGATGTCAACGACCATGACGCGTTTTGGTGGACCTTCTTTTATCACCTTTCCTTTACGGAATGCATTTGTCATCTCTGGATGGGTGGCTTGAAGATAAGAACCGTCGGTGACAATCGAAGAAACATGTTTTGCCACCATTCGCAATTGAAAAGCACTGTGTCATCCATGCATATGGGGCAAGACAATCTCCATGAGTGCTCCATCCCGAAAACATACCATATGCTTGGAAATCATGAATGGACCACGGTAAGAAGCGCGATCCTGAAATTCTTCTTCGTTGAGCTATCATATGTCAAGACACCGCTTTGTCCACAACTCTCTTAGCTCAGCAATGAGTGGTTGCATCAACAAATCCAAGTGCTTCCCGGGATGGCTAGGCCTGGTATGATCGAGAAAGGAACATATATTCCTCTTTCATGCAACGCTCCGGAGGGAGGTTATACGGAATGGTGAATACAGCCAACATGAATATGATTGTGCGCTCATGTCAAGGGTGTGAACCCATCCGTCATGAGACCAATACGCACATTTCTTGGATCTCTTGCAAAATCGAGGATTCATTTCATCAAAGTACTTCCAAGCTTCACCATCGGATGGATGAACCATGACACCTTCTTTCACACGTTTTCCTTCTTTGTGCCACCTCATATGCTTCATTGTCTCTTCCGACATAAACAACCGCCGCAAACGCCGAGTAATTGGAAAGTAATGCAACGTTTTCTTGGCCACCTTAAATGCATTTTGTGTTACCATCTTTGTCGGTAACTTCAACATACCTAGACTCTCCACAACGATCGCAGTGGGTCTTTTTTTGTGCTCCTTCCGAATATTAGGCAATATCGAGGACAATAATTTATTTTCTCGTCACGGCATTCCTAGACCACTTAGAATTTTCTTGAATCATACAAGTTTCGTGGCATTTTGTGGTCTTGAGGAGAAGGTCGCAAATAAGCTTCACTAAGTCATTGTAGCATTTGGTCGAGAAATTATGCTTTGACTTAATTGCGATAAGGCGTATGACGGCCGCAAGGAGCGCCACGTTTGTTTTCTCATGCAACGGCTCTGAAGCGGCCTTCGAAGCTTTAAGAAATCTGTTGCAAGTGGGGTAGGCACTTCCTCTTGTGGGAGATCTAACCCGACCAATGTTGTCCACCATCTCTTCCATTCTCAATTTCATCGTAACCTTCGACAATATTGGAGGGTTGTACTATAACGTAACTAGATGGTCCACCTCGCGACGCCTCGCCATGATCAACCCATCTATAATAATTTGCTTTGAAGCCGTTCTTACAAAGATGCATCTCCATTTCGCCCGACATCTCTTCAAAGCTATTACCACAGAGAGCGACGGGCATCTCACTTCGCTAGTGTCCGACACAAAGCGCCGACCCAAAAGCGACGGATAAAATCTTTCGTGCCCTCCTTCCACTCGACAGAGTGCCGTCCATTCTTATTCCAACCATCATACATCCACCTCCGAGAATTTTCCATAATGGGTGAAAGAATGTAACAAGAACCATCAATTCAGATTTGATGGACCATGCACTATCGTGCTTGGATTTCGATTGGAAGATGCGAGAAACGGATTAAATATGCACAAGCATGTAGGTTTCATGTGGAAATCGATATGTATATCAACTGCTTTGCTTCTTCAAGGAAAACAAGGAGATGATAGCCACTACAGGTTATAGGGCCGCCCACCATAAGCCGTCGAAAGTAAATGGTCGACCATAATATTAAATTGACGGACGGGTTGTCCACCCTATTAGGGTCGACTGACCAAATATAGGCAAATCCATCAGAGACTAGCTAAGGTCGACGGGCAAAAGTAATCGCCACTCTAGACTAGGGTGGGCGGCCTTTTCTTAGTCAAGTGACCATAATAATATTAGGGTGGGCGGCCTTTCCACGTGGCCGCCCACTCTAAGATCTTAGGTGGACGCCACGCGTGAAAAGGTCGTTCCACGTGGCAAATCCACCCTAAGAGCTTAGGGTGGACGGCCACGTGGAAAAGGCTGTCTACCCTAATCTCAGGGTGGACGGCCACGTGGAAAAATGCCGTCCACCCTAATTAATCGGCATAAAAAACAGTCGCCCGATTGGCATTCAGTTTACACGAAAATTAAGGTTCTGTATCGAACTGTATCCATACACGTGGTGCACTATTGAATTTACAAAATGTTTTACAAAATAGCTAGTCTATATCGAACTATATCCGTGCATGTGGAACACGATCAAGTTCACCGCATTCACCAACGTCATCGAATGAAAGTAAAAGAAGACCACATAACCTGATAAACTTTTCACCAAACGCATGCACCAGCCACTCACTGCCACGAGATACAAGGAAACAAAACCCTTACAATCAACACAAAACCTGATCTCAGCCATTCCATTCATCACTTCAATTCTCTAAGCCCACTCCAAGCCTAGGATATCCATTCATGTCCCTCCGCATAGCAAACAGAATAGTTGTAACTTTGTCATTTCCCAAAAAATTTCTAGAGCTGATGTAATAGCACTAACCATTAAGTTTTCATACACCGTAAATTAATCGCATAGTTTCTAAAGAGAACGCAAACAAGCTGCATTTCATTTCATTACAAAGAGAAAAAACTCTCACCAGTTTACCATAGAAAATGTATTTGGTGCCTGTCAATAGCGCAGACAGGATAAAAATAGGAGAGCTTAAATGACTAAGCAAAAATAATGACTAAGCAAAAATAGTAAACATAGTCTTATGCAATCCAAATTCATATACAAACATAGCAAACATAGTCTTGTGCAATACAAATTCATTTATGAATTAAGGGAAACTAAAAGAAAGACAATGAAGATACCTCACCTAGGGTTACTGTGCACGGCTGCTGGGCTGGCGGAGGCCCTCGGGCACGCGGGAGGTGACGGCCAACGGGGAGGCGACGGCCAAGGCGGAGGGCGGTCACACCCACGGAGGCGGCGGCCTCGGCGGAGAGGGCGGCCGGCGGCGGTGGCCTCCGGTGTAGAGAGCGGCCTCCAAGTGAGAGGGCGGCGCCTCAGCAGAGAGGGCGGCGGCCGCGGAGGGCGGCGAGCGAGGATTCATGAGAATTTTGTGAGCGCTTGCCAAGAGATCGAATGGGATTGAGTCAGTCGGGCGAGGTTATGCCTAGTTATGGTCGACGGCCCAAAATGTCGCTCCACGCTAGTTATGGTCGATCGCCAAGTGGTCCGTCGACCCTAGTTATGATCGACAAGATTTCTTTGGGCTGCAGACCTAATGCCCCACAAGACTTCAATTTCCCGGGCGGGACGATTTGGCGCGCTTTCCCGCTTAGGGTCGACGGCTTTTATTTCTACGTCGACCTTAATCTAGTTATGGTCGATGAGTTATTTTGGCCGTCTACCATATATTTGGTCGTGGACAATAAGTACTTTTCTCAGAGTGAAGCAGCTTCCTAATATTTAGACTCCCAATATTCTTAGATTGGGACCTTTCCAAAAATTTTGGGTCTACAAAATACCTTGTTCTCCAACAGTTCCTATATTTTCTCCCAAAACACCTTTGAATTGGTCCGGTGGCCATCCCTGGCGCGAAATAATGTTGATTGGGAGCGATGAGCGCACAAAAATGAGGAGTCGGGTGCTGTTTTTGGGCGTGCCAAAATTTGAGGAGCTAGAAAGAGGAACTGTTGGAGTACTTTTTTTTGCAATCAAGCCCAAAATCAGGTTTTAGGAATGGATTTTAGGCACTGTTGGAGATGCTCTTAGTCAATTCAACATAGAATATATACACCGAGTTATCCGTATGATGATTCGCTTTCAAACATCTAATTAAAATGGAATACACGACATCATAGGTGAGCTCGGTTGGGGGTGGGTGAAATGGAGCCCACCCGTCGACCAAGAAAAGACTTTTGAGATGTACTCCCTCCATTCCAAAATATAAGGCGTGGTTTGATTTGGCATGGTCTCCTAAACTATACTTTGACCTTTGATTTCTCTTATCCAATATCATTCATACAAATAAAATCACTATCATTACAAAGTACTTTTAAGTATGAATTCAATGGTATCACTTTTATATCACAAAATTTTTATATAGTTAGACAAATTATTGGTCAAAGATTTCAAAGTTTGAATCTTGAAATGCGTGTGTGCCTTATATTTTGGAATGGAGGGAGTATTTCTTATCTAGATCTGAGAGATTCATTTGCAAACTTTGATTATGGCAAGCTTATGCGACTTTCAAATATATATTCTGATGATTTTTGGCATATGACCGTGTTGTTTTAGAAGAACAACTTCACTTATTTGTTAATGACGTGAGAAGAGAATCAAGAGATGAATTTCAAAGTAATGATGATCTTGCTAGCTTCGCTATAAAGATGGTTCAAGCAAAGAAGCACCTAATATATCCAATGGTCTATAAACTAGTTGAATTGGCATTAATTTTACCTATGGGGACAACTACAGTTGAAAGGACTTTTTTGGTAATGAAGATTATTAAGACATATTTGCGTAATAAGATAAGTGATGACTGGTTGAATGATCTTATGGTATGCTACATTAAGCGAGACGTGTTTGCAAAGATAGACATAGAAGATATCTTACAACGTTTTCAGAATATGAAAAGTCGTAAATATCAACTGTCAACTCTTTTGAAACAATGAATGGTACGTTTTTATCCTTTCATAGTTACATACTTATATTGTATACAATTTAAATTTCAACTATTTTACAATATGTCAATAGTCATAGTAGTTGATTTTAGATGTCTCTTTTTTAAGCCCCCTCTTTAAAACTTTCTGGCTCCGCCACTGCACGACATAGAAATCGGTTCTTCGTGTCACAAGTTCTATTGGCATTTATTTCACTCCATTCATTTCCTTTCATCCTCTTCTTGATGTACCTATCATGTCCACATTGAGACACTCGTGCCCATTCCTTTGAGAAGTCGCAATATGTGAAACCGATCGAGCCGATGCAAATACGTCACGAGTAATCGCTAACCGTTTATTGTTCTTGTAATGGTGAAGCTAAGATGAAAATGAATGGTGAGTTTCAAGGACTAAGCCAAATTGATTCAAATATAATCTTTCACTGTTGTGCAATCTAAATTTATACGTGAATAGAAGAGAAGCACAGAAGAAAAAAAGAGAGAAATACATACCTCGATAATGAGAAGCACTTCCCCTCCCGCTCCCGACCTTCGACAATACTCTAGACTCGGGGCCACCGCACTGCCTTACATCTTCTTTCTCCTCCCATTCCGCCCACCGCTTGCCTTGTCTTGCCGCAGTACTGCCTCCTCACACAAGTGACACCCTGACACCGCTCTCTACCTCGGGCCCGCAGATGCTGCCCATTGGGCCGCACATCCTCATGCCATCACCGCCACCCTCCTCCTCAACTTCCCCGTGCCAGCAGCACCACCGTCATAGCTGCTCTCTCGCACAGGCTTAGGCAACTTCCTCGTGCCAGCAGCACCACCCGTCATAGCTGCTCTCTCGCTCAGGCTTAGGTATGTCTCACTCCCCTCGATTCAGAATCTGGATTGATTGCATATGGCGTCGATGGGATAAGGTGGGTTGGTTTAGTTGCTAGTTGGTCTTGTGAGCTGATCGATTAAAGGCCCATCTTCTTCTCTTTTCTTCCTCATCCTATGAATCTTGTGTGAAGCTTCTAAACCTTACGGCTTCACCTTCACCCATGGCCACCACTGGTCGACAGGGTTAGGGTGGGGAGGGGATTTATAGCGTTGTCAGAGTATATGCTCGAATTAACGCAGCCCACCGTTGGATTCACCTCTGGTTTTATCTCCACAATGTCTAAGATAGCCGACATCATTTAGGTTTGAGCAACTCGCCCTCTCCTCATCGATCGTACGGGGTGCGCACTTAACATTTCTAGACCACATAACCAAAAAATGATCATCTAAAATTAGAAACTCATGTGTAAGTGTGTTTCTTCCCTGCCAGGTCATGTGAAAGTGCGTTGAGTGCATTTAACATGTTGCGAGAAGACATGAATGGATGATCTCATCCATGAATCAAACAACCGTCACAAGGAAAAGACACCTATTTACAAACCTACACGATCTCTCATCTCTCCCTCAACTGTAATCCTCGAACGGGTGCAAATCCACCTGTTCACCATGTATATATTGATTGAATCAAAAATGAGACAGAGACAAGAGTTCATACATCATTTCTTCTTAATATCCTAATTCTAAACATGTTATCAGCACTTCTTCTACACTGAGTTCCGAAAGAAAAGAAGAGGAAAAAATGGCGACTAACAGGGTAAGATTGAGATGCCGATACTCACTCTCAACCGCGTTGTCTCCACCCTCCTCGTCGCGGTAGCCTGCGAGTTTCGTCGCGCCATACGCCTTGGGGTTTTGGATCATGACCATCTTCGAGCAGTGATTCACCACGCCTTGATCAATCTCCGAGCCACTGGCGTCTGGGTTCCCCGACACCGCGTTGTTCCTCGTCGTCAACACGCTCGGGCAGGCCCCTTCTTCCACCCAGCGTCGGCACCAGCACCAGCTTCGGCGATGGCGATGGTTTTCCCCTACCCACCTGATTTTCTCGCCACCATGGCAGCCCCGAGGCTGCCCTCGCCCACCCCGGCTGAAGAAGCCCCGCCAAGATGGAGGCCCCCGACCCCGGCTTCGCCCGGCTTAGGCTTGCGCCCCACCATGGCGGCCAGGTCCGAGGCGCCGCCTTTCTTCACCAGCAATGGCGTCTCCGCCCCACCTCCAAGTGCAGTTCCTTCGCGTCGCAATGCAGGCAAGGCTGCGAGACGGTGCCCAGGCCTTCGTCTTCCCAATGGCTTCGGAGGTGGCGGCAGTGGGTTCCTCTCCTCCTCAGATGAGGGGGAGGGCCCCCATCATTGAGCACAATAGGAAGAGGGGGAGGGGGATACGCCGCCACGGCCGAAAATCTTCAGATCCACACGCGGGTGACCCTCCTGGCATTAGCGGTGGACCTCCACGGCCGACGAAGGCGACAGATCGGGCCATGGCTTCGGCGGAAATTGCGATTGAAGCGGCGGCGGTGACCGAGTAGGGAACGTTTAGGGTTGCAAACCCTAAACGCCATTGCTCCCGGCTTTTATTCGACGCGGGCGACGGACGCGTTTTGGGCGGTTTGCCCGGGCTGTGCTATGGCTGCCTTCCCCATGCACAGCACGCTTTGGACCACTTGGCGGCCAGCTCACGCCCCAACACTGATCCCCCTCGCACCCATAACGGGCCTTCGCGGGCCAAATTCGGCCCATCACCAATTATCTATTTATTTTTTTAGTATTTCCTATATTTTATGCATTCTAGTCCCTGTATTATACAGTATTTGCATTCTGTAGTATATCAGTGTTATGTCTTTATGTTTTAAGACCCCTGATGTTATTTGTAATTGGTATATGTAAATGTATATATGTGTTTGTGTGCATACTTTTGCATATGTGTATGTTTTGCATATTATTAAATTTGCAACTTAACAAATTGCATTTTAAAAACTTTAAAATTCTCACAATTAAGTACGACTTAATTGTCTAGGATTTTAAGCAAATTTTAAAACATTTCTTACATTATTTTGAGAATTAACACAAGGTGATGGAGACTAGGGTATTGGCTGCGTCTTATTCAGTTTTCAATATTTACGCTCGAGACCATACCTTTTGAGCAAAGAATTTAATTGCCCATCACTATGAGGTCTACATCATGTTTCAACTTGATGATTACCTATAAGTGTTATCTCAAAATAACGATTTTTGGATATATGGTCTACTCCATT
Organism: Guadua angustifolia; assembly: GCA_036346375.1. Classification (NCBI taxonomy): domain Eukaryota; kingdom Viridiplantae; phylum Streptophyta; class Magnoliopsida; order Poales; family Poaceae; genus Guadua; species Guadua angustifolia. The sequence goes on along the minus strand of CM070500.1, from coordinate 68,217,745 downwards.
TTTGGAGATTACCTTAATTATATGGTTATACTTTATAGTATTTACCGATAATTTTGGAGGAAGGACTACCTCCAACTATCCAAAACATAAGATATGACTTAAAATTTGCATTTAATATTACAACACTACCATTAAGGTTTTAAGTTTACCAATCTTTGGTAAAATTAATAAAATCGATGGTTATGCCATGTAGGAAATGCAAAAAGAGTATGAAGAACTCTCCCTTGATGGGAGCAATTATCCTTCATGGGCATCGGATGTCAAAATTAGTTTTGCATCTCGAGGGATTTTAAATGTGATAAATGAACCAGTAGAAGGGGCCCCTGCGGTCCCTGATCAAATGAAGTATGCTGCCTTACTTTTGTTACGCACTTCTATCCATAAAGATCTCAAGAAAGAGTATCTTTTGGAAGAAAACCCTCGTGTTTTGTGGGTTGCTCTTAAAGAATGTTATGAACAGTAGAAGGAAATCATATATCCTGATGCACAGCATGATTGGAATCACCTACGCTTACAAGATTTTAAATCTGTGGCTGAATACAATCATGTTGTTCATAACATCTGTAGTAGGTTGAAGTTTTGCAAGAAAGAACCGTCAGATGCAGAAAAGATAGAGAAGACTCTATCTACTATGCTTCCAGTAGACAGGGTATTGTGTAATCAATATCGAAAAGAAAAATATCGAGTTTATTCTCACTTATTCATACATTATCTCAGTGAAAAGAATGATGAACTTCTTGTTAAGAATTATAAGTTGCGCCTAATTGGTTCAAAGACCTTTGCACGAGGTTCATAATGTTCGTAATAACGCTCGAATAAAGAAAGTTCAATGGATCTCCATCTGGCAATCCAAAGAACCCCCCTGATAATCGCAAATTCAACAAGAACCGCAGACATCGTGCTAACAAGAAGGCACGTGGCAATGCACAACATACCTATGACAACAAAAGACTTTGTCATAAGTGTGGTTGTAACACACATTTTGCCGCAACTTGTCGTACTCCAAAACACTTGGTCGATCTTTATCAGAAATCCCTCTGTGATGGCAAACAGAAAGCACCAAGATATGAAGCACACTTCAATCTTACTACTGAGACTTCAAAGGAGGTTGGTTGTTCGTCTTCGGTTCCCAAAGAATCGCTCAACAATAAATCCCTTACTCAGCAAGTGGACCTTCCTACAACGGACGACATGCTCATTGAGTACACTTCAGGTGATGCATGTATGGAGATTTATCTTAAATCTCCATGTGTGTGATTGTTGTCAAATAGTATTATGTGTTGTAATAATTAGAGTTTCAAAACTCGTTTGTAATTTAGAGTTGTATACTTGTTTGTGCAAACTCATATGTATTGTAATATTGCACTATTGTTGTGTTAGATAGCTAATCCAATATGTATGTATCACTATATGTGTAGAATAAAGAGTTTTAATTAATTCTTGTTTTTACTATAGATGTCTCTTGAAGCCAATCCTTCGGAGGAGGAACTATGCCTTGTGGACAGTTGTACCACAAACTCTATACTCACAGAGATAAAATATTTTCAAACTCTTAAGAAAAGAGAAGGAAATGTTTTAACGATCACTGGTCGTGATGCGTTGATAGTTGGCTCTGGTCGAGCCACAATCACCTTCCCTATGGGTACACAGATTACAATCGAGGATGCTTTGTTGTATCCTGATTCAACTCGTACCTTGTTGAGTTATAGAGATATTCGTAAGAATGTTATTCATGTGGAAACACATGAAGAAAATAAAGAGGAGTATCTTCTCTTAACTAGACTTACTTGATATGGCAAGCAAATATGTGAAAAAATTCCAACTCTCGACTCTAGGTTGTACGATACATACATTAAGCCCATAAAACATGTTGCATACAAGGTAATTTTTCAAAACGTCGATGCATTCCAAACTTGGCATGATAGACTTGGGCACCCCGGTGTCGGGATGATGAGAAAAATTATCACCAATTCTATTGGTCATGATTTGACAGCTACAAAATTTTCCAAATCTTCAGATTTTGTATGCACTGTATGTGCTACTAGGAAATTGATTTTAAGGCCTTCACCTCTTAAAATCCGGGCTGAACCACTTAAATTTCTTGAAAGAATTCAAGGTGATATTTGTGGTCCGATTGAGCCAACTTCTGGACCGTTCAGGTACTTTATGGTTTTGATTGACGCATCTACTAGATGGTCACTTGTGTGCTTATTGTCCACACGAAACCATGCCTTCGCGAAAATAATGTCTCAAATTATTAAGCTGAAGGCACATTATCCTGAACATCAGATTCAATCAATCCAAATGGACAATACTGCTGAATTTTCCTCCCATGTTTTTAATGATTATTGCATGGCTTTAGGAATTCAGGTACAACATTCTATTCCATATGTCCATACTCAAAATGGTTTGGCTGAATCGTTGATTAAGAGAATCAAGCTCATTGCGCGTCCATTACTGATGAATTGCTCGTTGCTTACGTTGTGTTGGGGTCATGCGGTTTTACACGCTGCTGACTTAATACAACTTCGACCAACTGCATATCATGATTCTTCCCCCATGCAGTTAGTACGTGGGAATCCACCAAGTATTTTCCATTTGCGTAAATTCGGATGTGCGGTGTACATTCCGATCTCACCACCCCAGCGTACCTCTATGGGCCCTCATAGAAAATTGGGGATCTATGTGGGATTTCAATCTCCGTCGATTATTAAGTATTTAGAACCTCTTACAGGGGATCTATTTACTACCTAAGATATCGATGTTGTATATTCAATGAGGAACATTTCCCGACATTAGGGGGAGATTTCAAGTACCAGAAAGAATGCCGTGAAATTGATTGGAACGCTCAAAGTATTTCATCCTCGGATCCACGTACTCAAGAAACCGAACTCCAAGTTTGAAAAATAATTGGTTTGCAAGATATTGCGAACAATTTGCCAGATGCATTTACTGATTATAAAGGTGTCATGAAATCTTTTATTCCTATAAGGAATGTGCCTGAAAGAGTGGAGGTACCATATAAAACCACTCAACCCCCGATTAACAATAAGAGGGGGAGGAGTAAGGCCTCCAAGCAGAAAAAGATAGTAAATGCAGATCAACCTATGGTTGATAGATACCAAATTGGATTTGATCCACAACTCTTTTTGGCTGCGTGCATTGCTGAACTTGGGACATCAGATAACCCCAGATCCATCATTACGGGAAATAATGATGAATCTCTTAGGGTGAACGAAATTGCTACAAATTACATTGAGACTTGAGAGTTCTTTGACCGAAGAACTACAGTTGTCGACACTTATTTCTCTGAGCAGATTGCTGACATCCTGAATGATCCAGATCCTAAATCCATGGCAGAGTGTAGAAAACACTCGGATTGGAATCAATGGAAGGAAGCAATCGAAGTAGAGATTGCCTCGCTTCATAAAAGAGAAGTATTCTCGGAAGTGATGTCCACACCTCGTGGCACTTTCCCTATAGGATACAAGTGGGTTTTCATCCGAAAATAAAATGAAAATAATAAAGTGGTGAGATATAAAGCAAGGCTAGTAGCCCAAGGCTTCACGTAAAGGCCCGGTGTTGATTACAATGAGACTTATTCTCCGGTTATGAGTGGCATAACTTTCCGATATTTGATATCCTTGGCAGTTCAAAATTGTCTATCTTTGCAGTTGATGGACGTAGTGACAGCATACTTATATGGGTCACTGGATTCAGAGATTTACATGAAGGTTCCTGATGGAATCAATGTGCCGGATCCACAGGCAAATCGTAACATGTATTGTGTAAAATTGCAGAAGTCATTATATGGCTTGAAGCAATCAGGGCGAATGTGGTACAATCGATTAAGTGAATTCCTTTCCTTAAAGGGGTACACTAATAATGATGACTGCCCATGTGTTTTCATTAAGAAATCCTCTACAGGATTCTGTATCATTTCAGTATACGTTGATGATCTCAACATCATCGGCAACGAAACTGATATTAATGAAGCACGTCATCATTTAAAGACGGAGTTTAAGATGAAGGATTTGGGTAAAACCAAATTTTGCTTAGATTTGCAACTTGAGCATTTACCTTCAGGAATTTTTGTATATCAAGCTAGTTATATTCAGAAAATATTAGAGAAATTCAATATGGATAAGTCGTATCCATCCAGAACCCCTATGGTGGTCAGATCTCTAGACATGGAGAAAGACCCTTTTCGACCTCGAGATGATGGAGATGAGATATTGGGACCTGAGTACCCTTATCTCAGTGCTATTGGTGCGCTCATGTATCTTGCAAATAGTACCTGACCGGACATTGCATTTGCAGTGAATCTACTTGCAAGACAACGCTGCTCCCACCAAGCGTCATTGGTCTGGATTGAAGAATGTCTTTAGATATCTCAATGGTACAAGAGATCTTGGTCTTTTCTATGGAAGAAATCGAGATTCGACTTTGATTGGATATACAGATGCTGGCTATTTATCTGATCCCCACAATGCCAGATCACAGACCGGCTTTGTATACTTACAAGGTGGAACAACCATCTCTTGGAAATCTTCCAAACAAATTTTGGTGGCTACCTCTACCAATCATTCTGAAATAATTGCATTATATGAGGCCTCCCGAGAATGTGTTTGGATTCGCAGAATGATAAACCACATACTTTAGTCATGTGGCATTGGTTCCATTGAATCTCCAACCATTATCTATGAAGATAATGCTGCTGTGTTGTTCAGATGGAAACATGTTATATTAAGAGCAACATCACTAAGCATATTGCTCCAAAATTGTTTTATCCCATGAATTGCAAAAGAGTGGGAAATAAACATTTTACAAACTAAGTCATGTGATAATCTCGCTGATTTATTCACAAAGTCTCTACTTTATTTTACATTTTCTAAATGTGTTGAAGGAATTGGTATGAGACGACTTAGAGATTTGCAGGTGTCAGGGGGGAGTTTCCCTCTCTGATAAATAACCTGTTTAATATTATATTGTATTCTTTTCTTTGTGTGAGTTTTTCCTCTTTGAGGTTTTCTCATGTAAAGTTTTTAATGAGGCAATATCAACATAGTTTATATGTCGTATCATCTATTTTTCCCACTGGGTTTTTAGAGGATGATATTAGGCATGTCAAGTTCATAGACAAAATAATTCCATATTGATCTCAGAAGATGGATTCGATCAAGGGGGAGTGTTGCGAGAAGACATGAATGGATGATCGCATCCATGAATCAAACAACCGTCACAAGGAAAAGACACCTATTTACGAACTTATACGATCTCTCATCTCTCCCTCAACTATAATCCTCGAATGGGTGCAAATCCACCCGTTCACCATGTATATATTGATTGAATCATGAATGAAACAGAGACAAGAGTTCATACACCATTTCTTCTTAACATCCTAATTCTAAACATAACATATACAAAAAGGACTCTATATATGAAAGGACATGGAAAATTGTTAGCTACAAATTTTGCTTGGAAAGATGATTAATTAACCAGATATACACGTCTATACATGTGTCAACAATAGACAGCATGACTGGTTCATGGTGGGATGAGATTGAATGAGATAAAATGGTCCTATGATATTTGGTTTTAATTGTTTTAAGTGAATGTAATGATTCAGTATCTATATAAAGTATTTCTCAAATTCGTATCCCACTGTTCAGAATACGACGGTTTTATTGAAGCAACAAGAACATGAATGAACCATCCTACAAGTGTACAAGCAACCAAACCCATCAGGCCCCACTGTTTGTCCGTAGTTTGTCTCCCAGGACACAAAAGCCAAAGTTGTGGGCGAGGCTTCAACTAATAATCAAATGAGATTAGGATGAGTAGCGGTTGATCGACGTTTGCTCTCCTCGGAGCTGATCGAAGGAATTATTAATCTCCCAATCCCCTCTCTAGGAGCAATGGCCACCGACCCCATTAGTCAAACTCAAACAAAGAAAGACTATTTAAATCGACAACATCAATTGCTAACACCTGTAAAAACGATGCACCAAGCATGTTTATAAGCGCTGCACTGCACGCAACCTTATCCCAAAACATTTTTCTCCCGCTGATAGTCCATCCACTGGCACGTCATTTTTTTTCGACCCCGTGCTTTACCTAATTACCCTCCAATGATTCAGCGCAGACGGAAGTGACAGCCAGGCCCATGCGGGGGCGCTTACGGTAATTTTGCGTTAACGGAGATGCCGTGGAACCTCGTTCCGTTCCGTTGCGTCCGGCGGAATCTTGCCGGGCCAGGCAGATATACTGATCCAGTAGGGGCCCCACCCCACATCGGCATCCGAATGGGCCTGGACGGTTTTCCCCTACCGGTCACGGTTGGTAACGTCATCTGCCACCCCTCCGTTTCAGAAGGCGAGGCAGGCGAAGTGTATTGTAACAGCCACCCACATGGAGGCCACAGCACGCAGATATATAGAATACAGAAGACTTGCCAATGTGGCCTATTTGTACACATTTTTCTTTTGCATCTTGTGTCCTGGTTCAAACAAACCCATTAATCTAATCTTCTTTCTGATCATAAAAGTTATGGCAGGTGACATGTGTCACTCGACGTGCTATCGCAGTAGGTGTTGGCTCTGCAGCAGCTTCGTCCACCGTGTAATTACCCCAACAAAGCGCAGTAATTTAATTAATCCATATGGTTCAGAGAAAATTATAAGCATCAAAATTAGCAGTACTCTATTATGTGTTAGCGTAGAGTAATATTTTTTTCTACAAAAATAAACCAAAGTCACCCTTTTGGGCCTTTGTCGCATAATCGAGAAGCGACTAAGGCCTATTGCGTACGACTGGGCCTACGTCCGATTTGAACTCTAAAGTGGCATTTTTATAAGTTAGTAGTTTTAAAACAATAGCTATATACTAAATAGAGAATTTGATGAGAATGTTGTTTACATGTAGGAAAGTTGAGTAATGTTTTTGTTTAGACATACTAACCTCACCTCTCCCTTGCCTGTAAGCTCACTATGGGTATGGGGTGTCCACCACAGCGATCCTTTATGTACCATCAATGCATTTTCTTTGTCCTTTTCGATCTTGGTTGGGTATAGTTTTCAATGGGTAAAATTCTTAGGGACAACCGTGTAGTTTAGTATGTATTTTTACTTGATGTATGCCCTATCGTATTTGTTTAGCCCGTCGATTCATTAGAAAAAGTAGCACTACACGGACGCTTATGATTATGCATGAATAAGTTAGTGATATGTGAAACGCAACATGCAAATTTTGAAACCGGATTTTGATGTTTTAGGGCCAGATTTGACCGGAATTAGTCTAATAACCCTTAAGAAAATCATCTTACATGAAAATTTGTTGAAAAACTAATGTTTTGAGACATTTTAAAATCTAGGCAGAAACACTGTTAGATTTTTATAAAATTGTAAAAGCTTGATAATGATATAAAAAATTTATGATAGCATATTTAGTAGTGTAGGATCATACATAAAAATTTTTAAAATAATTTATTTTCATTTTTTATCTTTAAAAATCAAAAATAGAATGGACATAATTGGGACAATAAAATTGTTATATTTTTCTAAATTTTCTCGAGTGTGATCATGATCTAAAATTTTTATGAAAGATTAAGAATTAACTCAGTACCATTCTATAAAATTTTAAAAAATTTCAGCTTTTTTTGTTTGTTCAAAAAATCTATAAATCCATTGAACTTTATTTGTTATACTATATTGCAAAAACCAAAAGAGAAAGAATATAAATGCTACTGTGCCTTGTCAGAATTTTATAAATTTACTGGAATGTGATCATGATTCAAAATTTTTATGAGATCTTAAAAAATTCCTTATCACTCTTCTGTAAAATTTTCATAAATTTTAAACCTTGTTTTATCGCTAAAGCAAATCTATGTATTGATTATCAGGTTTTTATCAGGATATAGTACTGTTAGAATTTTTGGAACATCTTCAAGCATGATAATCATATGAAACTTTTATAAAAACATTAGTGATACATCAGGACCATCCACAAAATTTTCCGACATGGTTGGACTATTTTTCATTCCATTCAAATTTGTTGGTAAGGCTTTTATCAGGATAGTAGCACTTTCTAAATTTTTAAAAATCTTTGAATCTTGATCACTATCCAAAAATTTTATGAAAACATTAGTGATTCATCAGCATCATGCACAAAAAATTTCAAAATTTTCTAACGTTATTTGTACCATTTTTCATCCGATTCAAATTTGCCGGTCAACGTTTCATATGCATAGTACCACTGTTTGAATTTTTAAAATTACATAGACCTGATAATCACCTAAAAATTTTATGAAAACATCTCTAATGTGTCAGAACCTTAAAAAATTTCAAAAATTTTTGATATCATTTGAACTATTTTTGGTCAATATAATTTCACCGAAATTTGGATTTTTGGCGAAATTTTGGAAATTTGGATGGAAAATAAACCAGATTTGAATTTTTCTTTTCGAATTTTGAACGGATTTTGTCCAAAATGCTGAAATTTTGCCGAAATTTCGGATTTTGGCTGTGGGCGAAATTTTATTCAAAACGAAATTTTATTTCTTGTATAGGATCATATTTTGAAAAAAAATATTGCAGACGTATATGCAGATATCAAACGTCATGCTAGTTCTTTCCGTTCTTTTATCCTCAACGAGTTTTTTGCGTGTGCGTTTACTAGTTGCCCGTTTGGCTACATTTTACGGAATGACAAGCGAGGGAGAGGTAGAGAGATACAGAAACAGATGAAGGCAGAACTGCACAACAGACAAAAGAGTAGAGAAGAGTAGCGAGAGGGAGGAGAAGAGGAGCGAGCTATAAGAACCCACCCCTCTCCCTTCTCTCCACCTCCCCGCCTCATCCATTCCTTGCCAGAGCCAAGCACCAGCGAGAGAGAGAGAGAGAGAGAGAGTTTTGCCGATACATACGTACTGCGGATTAAGAAGTAATTAGCCGGTCCGGCCGGTGGATTGGATTGGTTTCGTTGGGAGTGAGTTTGTGAATGGTGAGCGGCGAGGAGGAGTGCACGCGGGCGTCTCTGCTGGGGAGGTATGAGATCGGACGCACGCTCGGGGAAGGCAACTTCGGCAAGGTGAAGTACGCGCGCCACCTCGCCACCGGCGCCCACTTCGCCATCAAGATCCTCGACCGCAACAAGATCCTCTCCCTCCGCTTCGACGACCAGGTGCCCATCCCTCCCATCCTCCATCGAAGCCTTCTTCCCATTCTCCATTTCTTGGCACCTTTTGACCAAAATTTTGCCGGTTGGTTGCCTTTTGGGATTAATTCGTTTCTGTGTGTGATGTTGTACATGGTCAGATAAGGAGGGAGATTGGGACACTGAAGCTGCTCAAGCACCCCAACGTCGTCCGCCTGCATGAGGTGCGTGCTTTGCCCGCGGTGCTCATCAGACTCATGTTTTCTTGCCCCTTTTCCTTTGTTGATTTTTGTTTCATCTGTTCTTATGGAATTCAATGGGGTTACTTTAGAGTTCTTGACACTTGCTAGTCCTAGCTTGCAAGGAAACCCGCGGCGCCCCGGGGGGGGGGGGGATTGTGCAGTGGTAAAGCATAGTTCTCTCCTTTTTCTTTTCTGTTTATGTAAGGTGTGGTTACATGTGATGTGAGGCTATAGATTAGGGATGGGTTTGCCTACTACTCTTGTAGTCTTGTGCACGCGACACAACGCAACGCAACGCAAAGCATCGTCACCGCACGGCACCTCGCCGGCCGGCGTTCCCTCCCTTCTCGCCGTTGGTTTCACCACCGTCAAACCTTAGACACCTAGGCACACCACAGACCGTCCAGCTCTTCTCAAGATCCCTGCGCCCAGACCAATTCAGCTCGCCATGACCTCTAGCGAGATCGTGCATGGTTGCGGCCTATGTGGGGAATAAAAATAAAAGTTAACGGCGATTCTATAAAGAATGCTATAATTTCTCCAAAATTCATGTGTTTTCTTCGAAAATCACCAAAATTTGTGTCCGAGAGCCTTCCCATCTCAAGCAAGCCATGATGTCTCGAAAATCGTCACGTGAGAATGGACATTCCTTGCCCGCCTCTTCGGTCTTCAGGCTATACCCGTCGGGGCATGTGGGTGGCTCCCAGGTGGGACCCCACGCCTGACCCCTCGTCCGTGCTGGAGCCGGGGCCCACCGTGTTGGCCCCTGGGCTGTCTCCGTCGTGGTACCCCTAGCGAGACAGAAAAAACATGCCTCGTGAATCGGGTGCACCAAGTCACCCGTCGTGGGCCCACCGGGTACGCCTAATTATTGTAGGCAGCAGACTTGTCAACTCGGGCCCGCACACGTTTACCGGGAGTGGGGCCAATGGTCCTGCGCCCACCAACTCTGCGCGCTCGCCTGGTCCCTGTGGTCTGGAGCCATGGAGCGCGCGCGCTCTCTCTCTCGCGCGCGCAATGAGGTGATGGTGGGATGAACAGTGTCGAGATCGAATTCGGACGAGCAAAGCATCAACAGCTCCTACCGAACGATGCTTTTGGTTTGCTCACATAATTGTGTGCGTAACCAGAACCACGAGGCTCGCTCTGACATCTATCCAGTACACAGAGTACAGACGATGTTTTTAATTTTTAGCCAGGCTAACAATTATGGTAATGCTTTCTGGTGAGTGGTGAATCGTGTAAGGACTAGATCGGCAAAATGAGAAGATACCAAGGAAAGACCGAGGTGCGATCGTTTATGCTGAATTTATCTGCACAACAATCTGTTGTTGTCGTTCGTTTTCTTTCAGGGGAAAAAAAAGATGCGTTGTTGTCATTACTCATTGGCCGAATGCCACTCTTCAGAGCAACTGTCCTATCCTATTCTTTGTGGCCGTCAGGCATAATTACTGAAAATATGCTAATCCAGTTGGATTCTTAGGCCAATGATTTTGTAGTCAGTGTGGAACTGAAAAGAAAGAACAGCGAGTGATGTTGGGTTTTTTTTTCTCTTTCAGGTTGCTGCTAGCAAAACAAAGATTTACATGGTCCTCGAGTTTGTCAACGGGGGCGAGCTCTTCGACAAGATTGTAGGCCACGAAAATCTTGTTGCAAATATTGTTTTTCGCATTGTAAAATTGGTGCCAGATCTTGTTAATTCTGATGTTTCCTTTTCCTTTTGCAACTATGAAAGGCCATAAAGGGAAAACTCTCCGAACATGAAGGAAGGAGGCTTTTTCAGCAACTAATTGATGGCGTGAGCTATTGCCATGATAAAGGTGTCTACCACAGAGACCTTAAGGTACCTAAATAATTTACCATTTCATCTATGTTACCTTATAGATACAAGAATTACATGAATTCTATTCTACAATGGTTCTTTTGTCATACATGTCAGCAACGTACTCAAGTATGGTTTGATTCTTTTGTGACAACATTTTTCTGCTTTATTCTACTGTTACAGCCAGAAAATGTTCTTATTGATCGAAAAGGTCACATCAAGATCTCAGACTTCGGTCTTAGTGCTTTACCTCAACATCTTGGGGTATGTTGATCAGGATTTGGTTGAATCTTGTTCTATATAAAATCAATCCCATGTACGTATGATTTACTGAACGATGTGCAATTCAACTTTCAGAATGATGGATTGCTGCATACAACATGTGGAAGCCCCAATTACATTGCCCCCGAGGTAAAAAAAAAATGACAACAGAAAGTATGAAATTAGTAACTTCATTCAATTGTCCTTTAGGTGCTAATTGAGTGCCAAATCTGTGCAGGTTTTGCAGAATAGAGGTTACGATGGCTCCTTGTCAGATATATGGTCTTGTGGAGTAATTCTTTATGTAATGCTCGTTGGATATCTTCCTTTCGATGACCGGAATCTTGTTGTCCTTTATCAGAAGGTTGTTTTTCAGACAAAGCAGCTTAACTTTGCTCTGTAGCTTGTTTCAAAGTTCAGACCATCCTGATGGTGCCAAATTGTTTTGTTGGTTTAGATTTTCAAGGGAGATACTCAGATCCCGAAGTGGCTCTCACCTGGTGCACAGGACCTTCTTCAGAAGATTCTTGAACCGAATCCGATGAAGAGGATCAACATAGCAGGGATAAAAGAGCACGAGTGGTTTCAGAAGAACTACATTCCTGTTGTTCCATACGATGACAATGAAGATGTCCATCTTGATTCAGTTCTCCCAATCAAGGAGGTATAAATAGTTGGGAGATATCATAGTATAGAAAATGTACTTGCTAATTATTATTTCTAAAAACTGATTGGTGCTTTCTTTTCTTGAAGCAAATTGATGAAACAGGACAGCAAAAGCCTACTCATATCAATGCTTTTCAGTTGATCGGAATGGCCTCTGCCCTTGATCTTTCAGGTTTCTTTGAAGAAGAGGTTCGTACTGTGTCTTTTCTGCTACTTATTTCGTGCTTATTTCGTGCACCAAGCTACCATCTGCACATTGAATGTTGACAGAAACAAATGAATCATTCATCTCACGTCTCTGGTGGCTGGATTCATTGCAGGATGTAGCTCAAAGAAAGATAATATTCACGTCTAAGCATTCACCCAAGGATTTATTCGACAAGATTGAGAATGTCGTGATAGAGATGGGATTCCAAGTCCAGAGGGGGCATAGCAAGGTATGCAAGACCTTTTTCTCATCACATCATCAAATTGACAGAAATGATAGAACAACTCCAATAAACTAAAGGCGATAAGCATGTTCTTTTGCAGCTCAAAGTCATGAAAAATTGCAAAAATTCAAGGAACCCCAGGAATTCGTCATCCTTCTTGGCATGTACCGAGGTAAAATGCCAGAGGATAGCTTCATATTTTGACAATAAGGGAAGGTTAACATATCAGCTGATACTCACGGCACTACTTTTGATCTTCAGGTGTTTGAGCTCGGGCCGTCTCTGTATGTTGTTGAACTGAAGAAATCCCAGGGAGATCCTATATTGTACAGACAGGTAACAATGAACACCCTTACTTGTTACCAACAATATAACTTCAGATATAATTGAAGAACAGAACAGTCGTATGATACAATGAAAATGTATTGCAGCTGTGCGAGAAGCTATCAGATGAGCTGGGGATGTGCAAGGCAGAGCAGATTCTGAGGACGGAATCGCTGGACGATGATCTGACGAGCTTCGACAGCGAATCGCCTCTGTCTTGTTTCTGATTAATGCAGCCCTGCGTCGTTTTGGGTACCAGGGATGAGGAGCAAGCTCCGTTCCTGATACAACTGTAGCCTAGGATCATGCATATAGTGTACAAAGCGAGTGGTGCAAATTAGCCACCGAGGTGAATATAAAGAATGATTTGTATTCGCCTGTGTTTTCACCCGCTTCTCTTTCGCATCATGAAATCATCAGCAATGGATGCTAACGTAGGATTCTAGTTGATCACAAGTCTGGGAGCAGCGAGATACGAACAGGTTGGAGCGCGAGGAGCGTGCTCAGTCCACCCGCGTTCGAGCGTTGCTCGATGCGGGTGCTCGCGAGCCGAGGGCGTGGGCGGGTGTGTGTGGCGGTATCTGTGGGTATGCGTCTGTAACTTAGCTGTTATCCTTCTTTAATGAAATGCCAATATGGATCAAGCCATCAAGTGGCTCCAGAAACAACTGAATACCTCCACTAAAGAGGAAGAACAGAGAACAATGTTGGACTGGGAACAGAGAACTACAGACTGACCAAACGTGTACACAGATGCAAGTAACAGGCAACAGAATGCCGAGCAAAAAAGCGCACTTCCAGAACTTGAACAAACTGCACAGATGGATATTGTGATAGTTTCAGAAACTCTTTTATAGGATTCAGAGTTTTCTTCAGAAACTCTTTTATAGGATTCAGAGTTTTCTAAGTACCATAACCAATACATTGTTCACTAGCATCATATATACATGGCATGCACAAAGTGCAAACCAAACTAGCAAACATGGGCTTAATATACTGGTACCATCTAATACGTCAGATCAACTAACAATTCACCAAAAACAGATCAGGATCACGAGTTCACGACCCTAGATCATACATAGGACATGCCTCATCTCAAAATCACTGACCAATAAGCTAAAAAAAATATGACAGGTGTAATAAGCAAGTTAACACCTCACAACAACACCCTTTCAGTTCGACGACTTCAAGCTAGCTCCTGTGTCATGAGCATCCTTACATTTCCTTCTCCTCTGGGTTCTTGTCATTCCATAACAGCTGCAGCATCTGCCGCGGAGTCAAGAATTTATATGGCGAGCCAATCAACAGAAGGCTTTTGGGAGTATAAAAAATATTTGTCTAAGCCTCTAGTATTGGCTGCACCTCAAAAGGAGTATCGTTCAAGCTTTACACATTAGTTGAAGAGACCACAATTGGAGCTGTGTTTGCGCAGGAGATTGTGGCAAAGATCAGGTTATTTTTTATTTGAGTCAATGCTTAATTAATGCTGAAACCAAGTATCTAGGGGTGAAAACGGATCGGATACGGACGGATAATAGCTCTACCATATTTGTTTTCATATTTTTTCTCAGATGCGGATACGGATACGGATAGTCCGGATACGAATACGGATACGGATAGTATCGAATATGGATACGGATCGAATACACATCGAATCGGATACGGTTTCGAATATTTATCGGAACATGATAACCCCTTTAATTGTACATAAAAAAATCAATAGAAACACATAACTAATTGATTTGATCAAAATATTATTGAAAATGATTAAATGTAAGCATTTTCATTCACTTAGACAATAATTAGATACCATGTCGCAAACAAAATTATATAAGGTTTAGTTTATCATACACATACGATTAGTTCATCATACACATAGATTAAAATACAAAATAAAGGTAATCCTTGTTCAAGATACAAATAGAAGCAAACACATAACACACAAGTTTGATAATACTTAGATATCATATCTCTAGGAAAAGTATATAACACTTACATGTAATGACTCAAGATTTATATTTTTAGTTGAATTATGTTTAAAATAATAAATTATGTATTTATGAGTTTTTATGCATTTTAGCTACTTATTTAATATATTTTCCTATCAAGAATAGGAGTTTTTGAATTTTTGAGAAAATTAAAATCTGATAAAATCTTAAAAATAATTTTTTAAATGTTATTTTGTTACTGGAACTTTGTCAAAAAATTTCATAATTTTTGGAGTTGGTTTGCTAAATTTAATAATTGAAACTTGCTTTAGAGATTAATTAAATTAGAAAACAATTTTGAAATTAAAAAACCATTTTGGGCCAAAAGAGTAGTCTTGGCCCAGCCCATATGTCTATCCGGATATCCGACCCACCATTATTCGGATTATCCGAATCCGTATCCGTATCCGACGGATAATGAGCTACCGAATCCGTATCCATATCCGACAAAAAAATATCCGTATCCGTATCCGTATCCGATCCGATACTATCCGACAAATATCCAATCCGATAAAATCCGTATCTGAAAATATCCGGATCGGTCGAAAAATATCCGAACCGTTTTCAACCCTACAAGTATCCCTTTGTAGAAAAACTTTGCTTACCATTATATTTTTCTTGCACCAAATTAAGGCATTATATATTAGTATTGGTATGCAAAGTTGTTTATAAAACCGATGTTACAAAATACATGCTTTTGGCTCCAATCTTAAGAGGTCCACATGGAAAATAGGCTTACACGCTGATTGAGTTTGACTTGACTTATGAATTGGCTAAAGCTATTAAAGGACAAGCAATTGCCGATTTTATAATAGGACATGAAACCGACATAGACGCCAACCTAGTATCCATTGCACCTTGGCACTTGTTTTTTGATGGGTTTGTATGATGAGAAGGTTATGGTGCCATAATAGTTTTATTATCCCAAAAGGATATAGTGTTGAGTTTGCATTCAGGCTAAACTGCAAGTGCTCTAATAATCAAGTCGAACATGAAGCATTACTCAAAGGCCTACAATTGCTTGACAACATCGGTGTCAACTCTATGGAGGCTTATGGGGATTCTCTATTAGTATTTCAACAGGTCAAAGGAGAATACAACTACTACAATTAGATTTTGGTCAAATATTTAGAGCAGTGTCTCAATATAATTGGCTCGTTTAATTATTTTTCAATTTGCCATATCCCTCATGCATTGAAAAGCAAGGCCAAATTGTTAGCACAATGAGCATCATGCTATAAAATGTTTGGCCAAATAGAAGACTATGAGCCGATGGAGAAAATGGTCATGTGCGTTAATACAAATGATTGGAGGGCAAAAATAACTGATTACTTATCCGATCCATCAGAACTCGCGGACAAGAAGATTAAGAGATAGACTTTGAAGTACGCTCTGTTTGGTGGTATACTCTATTATCGGACTTTGGAGGATTTGTTATTAAAATGTCTTGGGATAGAAGAAACCAAAGTGGCAATGGAAGAAATACACGAGGGGATTTGTGAAACTCATTAGTCGGCTCATAAAATGAAGTAGTTGCTAAGACGTACATGGTATTTTTGGCCAACGATGTTGGAGGATTGTTTCAAATACTACAAAGGACGCCAAATTTGTTAGAAATTTAGTAATTTACAATTAGTCCTAGCATTAGTTTTACACCCAATTATCAAGCCTTGGCCGTTCAGAGGATGGGGGATAGATGTAATCGGATAATTATATCTTGTTTCAAGCAAAAGCCATAAGTATATTAATTTTGGCTGCCACCGATTATTTTTTTAATGGGTTGAAGCTATTCCTTTGAAAAATTAACTTGTGTTGGAGCAATCAGATTTGTTACAGAGTATATTGTTCATCAATTTGGAAGTTTCCAAACTATTAAAACTGACCAAGGCATAGTGTTTATTTCTAATGAGTTTCAAAATTTCACTTAGAATCTATGAATCAAGTTATTAAATTCATCGTCTTACTACGCGCAAGCCAATGGTCAAGCTAAATCATCGAATAAAATATTGACCAAGCTAATTAAAAGGAAAATTGAAGAAAAACCTAGGAATTAGCATGTGACATTATCAGAGTTATTATAGACCTATCAGATTGCCTGCCATGGGCCAACAAAACTACCCTAGCAATTGGTTTATGGACAAGAAGCTTTATTGCCACTGGAAATTAATATTGACTCAATAAGGATTGCCGGACGAAATGGAATGTCAGCTCAAGATTATAAAGAATTAATGACCGATAATCTAGATAACTTGGTAGAAATACGATTACATACTTTGGATTGGCTACAAAAGAACAAGACAAGAGTTGCAAAGGCTTATAATAAAAAGATATTGCCAAAATCATTCTATGAAGCTGATCTAGTATTAAAAACTATATTGCCTATCGACTCTAGAGATAGCCGATTTGATAAATAGTCCCCAACTTGAGAAGGACCGTATAGAGTGCATCGGCGTGTGGACGGTAATTCCTACATTCTGGAGATGATAGAAGGAGTGGTAATTGGCTAAATATTTGGGCTAAAGACAATTGTTGACTTCAAAAAACAAATTAACTCATTGCAGTTAATTATGGCTATTAGGTGTGATGATAAATGAATTAAAGCCGATTAGAGTCATCACACTTAGCATAAAGGAAACAAAAATGTAAACATAAAATCATTTAAATAATCGATTTAAATTATCCTTACAAAGCATTCATCACATTGTTCATAGTGAGAGTTAGGCCGATTACAATCAAAGCTTAATTAAGACTAGCCCCAAGACTCGATAGCATGGCTGCAGCCTTGGCTAAGGTTTACTCCACATTGTCAAGGATTTTTTTCTTCTTCTTCTATAGTGTGGGGGCATTGGAGCAACTTTGGTCGGCTGCTCTTTTACCGATGCTATTGACAATCCAATGTTAACTTTTTGGGCTTTCTGAGCCGATAAAGAGGTTGTCAGGTCTTCTTGGACTTTGGCTAAGGAATCATTAATTTTAGTCAATTCTGTCTCAAGAGACTTCTTAGCCAACTCTAGCTTCAATGTCATCTCCTTGGTGGCCTTGTGGGACTTCATATCTTCATCATATATGGTCTTTTGTGCTTTGGTGTCGGCTATCATTTTGTCCAGAAGCTTTTGGTCCTGACAATCAAGCCTTGCCTTGGCCACACGCACTCTTGTAGGATCAAGGATACCGACTAGCTAGAGGGGGGTGAATAGGAGGTTTTTAAATTTTCAACACAAATCTCAAGTTTAAAGATTTCTAAGCACGAATGACAATTTTGGCACTATTAATATCTAACAATTCTAGAGAGTATCAAATAATCTCCTCAATTCAAATACCTCAATAGCTAAGATAATATTGCACCAAGATGATCAATTTGCTAGAAACAATCACAAGAGTAAGAACAATGCAAACCACAATTGAAGAACACGCGAATTTTTATCCCGTGGTCTTGGAGACTTGCCGGTCTCCCCTATTCCATGTTGAGGTGGCTTGAACTTCTTCAAGCCGGCTCCACTTGCTTGAGCCTTCCTCGATCACTCGTGGTAGCTCTTCCCCACTCCGGGTAGGCGAGCTCCTTGCCTTCACACCGATCGGGCCTTCACACAAGCTTCTTTGTGAAGATCTCCGAATCCCCACACCTCCAAGCCGTCTAGGAGGCAGCAACCTCCAAGAGTAACAAGTTTGATGCTTGCTCGAAGTCAAATTGAGTGTCTAAAGGCTCACACTAAATGCAACACTCAATTTTCTCTCTTCACTTGCACTTAATGTGAATTGAATGCACTAGGAAGAGGAAGAACCTTCTACAAGAGCTCAAGTGTGTTCAATAGTGCCCAAGAGTTGCTGTAGATGGCAGGTGGAGGGGTATTTATAAACCCATCCACGAAAACTAGCCGTTAAAGCACCAAATCCCAACTAAACCAGATTTCGGTGCTCGCCCCAGATGGGCAGTAGCACCGGGTTCAACTCCCCAGGAGTGTCGGTCACGATTAATGCTCGACAGAGCTGATATAGGAGGTCGGTGCTACCGCCCAACTAGGACCGGTAGCACCGGGCTTCAATATCTTTTCCCAGCTTTAAGAAAACACCCTCTGGAATTTTTACACCAGATTTGAGACCAGTCTTTGCCGATGCCCAGAGCACTTGCTCCACCATGTCTAGCACCTTAAGCCGAGTCGAGAAAACGCCTCTGGAATTTCTACACAGGGTGGAGGGGCGGTGCTACCAATCACTCCGTAGTACAGGGGTTACCATGGGCAGTAGCACCGCTCTGCCTGGTTCCAAAAAAGGATACACTCTGGTTTTTCAACACCGACTTAAGGATCGGTGCTACCGCCACCCCGGTAGCATCGGGCTACCATGGGCGGTAGCACCGACTTTCCTGGTTTCAGTGGCTTTCCTTTCAGATTTTTCAAGGCATACACTTATGGATTCCTACATACTTGTGCATGTGTGTGATTTGTCAATTTGAGCCTTTAGACACTTAAAACGACACCAACAAAATATCAAACCCCTCTTAATAGTACAGCCCTATTTCTAACAATCCGATCTTTTCTCCAAACTCCAAGATCGGTAAAATGACTAGAGAAAAGTCCTTAGAATATTTACCTTTACTTGATTTGCACATTGATCTTCTTTTTCACCATCTTCATGCTTCGATGATCACCAATTCTTGAGACTAACCTATTTCAATATACTCAACACAAATGTTAGTCACTTTAAACATGTTTGTCATTAATTACCAAAACCAAGAGATATTATTTGGGGGCCCTAGATGCTTTCAATCTTCCCCTTTTTGGTAATTGATGACAACCTTATCTATATGGAAGAAGTTGTGATTTGTTTTGAGTATGCAACAACGAAATGTGTTGGATACCCAAGAGCTAGTCTTAAATAGGATTTTGCTTCTTGATAATTTGGGTAATAGATTGAAGCAAGGTACTATTTAAAAACTCCCCCTAAAGGTATGCATAGGAGTATAGAATAAAGCGCACAAAGAATTTTTGAAAGAGATTTGCTAGATGTTTGGAAAACAGGGAGGACAAGCAATAATATATGAAGCAGGATATAAGCATTTGCAATAATATCACAAGAACCATAATGAAGAAGCATAACAAGATATTAATTCTCCAAAAATATTCAACCAAGAGTCCAAAAACAACCATAACTAGAACATTCAATAGAGACAAAGTATAATCTATAGTTATAGTCTATAGTTAGTCCTTCAGCTTCAGCTTCTTCGATTTCTTCAGCTTTTTCCAATTAGCTTTCTCCCTTTGGCGTCAAGTACCAAAAAAGGTTCTTTAAAAGATGGAGCTCACGACGAAGGAGGCGGCGGAGGAGGAGGAGGAGAAGTGCGACGAGATCCATATCGACGAAAGGAAAGAGGAACCTGCTGAGCGCGGTAATCCTCAAACGAAGTACGAAGCTCGTCGATGTTGAGGTCAATGGAATTTATTCGCCCTCAAATATCCTCAATGGCCTGTCGAGTCTGAGCCTGATGTGCATTAACGCTGGCAAAGTTTTCCATCATATCAGATTTGAGACTTCATAAAACCGCTCATCATGTCATTCCTCAGATTCTCAAAGAATTGCTCCTGAGGATCTTGTTGTGCGGCCTGAGGAACCTCCTGAGGCACTGGGGCCTCCTGCTGCTGAGAGGAAGACTGCCCTCTCTGACTGATGGACTGTGGAGCTGCCTCTCGAGGTCTGTAGGGCTTATGAGGACACCCACAGCCGCCTCTGTATCCATTCATTTTCTTGATAATCATCATGATAAAAGGAGCAAAATAAATTCTTTTACCTTTGTCGCAGGCAGAAGAGGCTATCTCTCTGATCATGAAATCCACAACATCAAACTTGTGCTTGTACATGACTTTGTTCATAATATTCCAGGCATATCCCCTTATGTCATCATAATTTTCACTCTTGGGGTGGATTGTGACTCTGATTATTCTGTTAATGAGACTCGAGGAAGGGAGAAGATGCGCCATTGTACCTGGGCGCTTAACTGTGGCTGCAGGATCATAAAACTCAAACTGCCTGGCAAGAGGAAGCACTCTGTCATCATGAATCTTGGGATATCCATTGAGATACACTCCCCATGCCTCCTCAACTTCCTCCCTGGTGACTGAGTACTAAGTTGTATTTGTCATCCATGTGATTTTATCATATGACTCGGGAATATATAGAGTGGCATAAAATTGTCGAATCATGTCATCATTATAATCACACTTCCTGTTCACAAAGTCAGCTAATCCAGCTCCTTGAAATAATTCAGGTACACCAACAAATAGAGGAATTTTTCTAATGTGATCCCAGTTAACCCATTTATGATCAGCAAATTTCTTGTGCAGATAAACCTCATAATAGACCTTTTGTTGAAATAGCATTCTAAATTTGTCCTCAGTGGCACTCCTAGGCAAAAGATATTGATTAGCTTGCCTCAAGGAGTAGAAAGTGTCACCTTTGATGTTTTTAAGGTCGGCAGAGGGATCAAAATCAGCAAAGTTTTCTTCTTCTGCCCCCTCGTCCTCTTCCTCATCAACATCCATATCCTCGTCCTCTGAGCTGGAGGCACTTGATTCACTAACTGGTTGCTTGTTCTTCCTCTGCTTAGAGCTACCACCTTGGTCCTGCTGCCCTTTCTTTTTGATCTCAACAAGCCTCGCTGCAATTGGTTGCTCATCATCGTAGTCAGGAGCGGCTGAAGATTTGGGTCTACCGCGATGAGCAACCTTCTTATAAGAGCCCCTTCCTCGAACGACAGACATGATGTCTAGAAATGTCAAGGTGTAAGATCAAAGGAGTAAGATCAAAGAAATACATACCCTAGAGGATTAATGATGCTAAATGTGAGAATTTGTGCCCAAATGACCAGCTATCCCGGTGCTACCGCCCATGGTAATCCGGTAGCACCGGGCTTGGAACGGTGCTACCGCATGAGGGCCGGTAGCATCGGCTACCCGAGATGTTTAACCCTAGATCATCCATTAATTGTGAATCTCAACAATGGCAGCCTTGTAATGGTACTAGATGATCTAGATTGTCAACCCCATTCAAATGTAATCAACAATTTCACTCAAGACAAGCACATGATTCTCACATTTACACAAGAACCCTAGAAACGGAATGAGAACGATCTAGAGCATGAGGAGACCAAAAACCGGGATGAGAATAGTACCTTTGAGATGAGGAAGGAGTGAGGATCAAGATTTGATGGAGAAAACTCCTTTTCTCCATGAGGATTTGAGAATGGAAACCAAGTGGAGAGAGGAGAGAGAAAAGAAGTCGGTCCGAGAAGAGAATAGGAAACGGTTGCACCGGGCTTGGTTAAAACCCTAGAACCCGACAAATCCGGTGCTACCGCATTTTTGCCGATAGCACCGGCCACCGGTGCTACTGCTCGTGCAGGAGCGGTGCAACCGGGCCTAACAGTCTAAAAATCAGACAAAATGGCAAAAGAGCATGAGCAACATAATACAGGCAATTCAATTGATTTGAAAAGAAAATATAAGTATTCTTATTATGATTAACACCTTATAGGATCAATTTTCAAGAAGAAAAGTCAGAGAATGAGTCTCAAAATGATTCAAGAAGATACTTTTAGGGTAAGAGGCTCAAATAGGTAAAATAGAATACATTTGCATGTATGAGTTGAAAAGTATATTTTGATGAGCTAGACACTATGAGATTCTAGTTCCAAAAGACAAAACTCACTTAGTGCATTAGATTTGATCAATATAGATTAAGGTTTTTGGGTGAAGGGTATTTTGATGAAAAGCAAAGATTTTGTCAAAATCCTTTTTGCCTTATGTTCAACATAGAGAGAGAATACTAGAATATAAGTTTCAAAGATGGGATTTATGTTTAATACAAAGGAAATGATGTTTTAAGAAACTTTACACTTTATTACGTCAAAATAGATAATTTCCAAATAATTTGACTTGAAAGGACGATTTGGTTCACCTTTTGAAGATAAATAGCACTAATTTTGATATTTTCACTTTTAGGGGATGTGATATATATATATATATATATATATATATATATATATATATATATATATATATATATATATATATATATATATAATATATGCATAACACCCCTCTTAATGTGACA
Organism: Guadua angustifolia; assembly: GCA_036346375.1. Lineage (NCBI taxonomy): Eukaryota > Viridiplantae > Streptophyta > Magnoliopsida > Poales > Poaceae > Guadua > Guadua angustifolia. Next base: position 68,194,752 of record CM070500.1, on the reverse strand, counting down.
AACTTAAAAGAGCAAAGATCGAGTTAAACACCAACAAACACCAAAAAGTGAAAACTATTTAGATGCAATCATTTAGGCCACATTAGAGATATCTATGACATTCAATTCATTCCTCAATTTACAAAACCGTGCTTCATCCAAAGGTTTTGTGAGAATATCCGCTAATTTATCCTCAGTTCTAATATGACTGATCACAATATCACCTTTACCAACATGATCTCTTAAGAAATGATGGCGAATATCTATATATTTGGTTCTTGAATGTTGGACCGGATTATTAGCTATTTTAACAGCGCTTTCATTATCACACAAAAGAGGCACCTTTTAAAAATTTATTCCATAATCCATCAAAGTTTGCCTCATCCACAATAATTGAGCGCAACAACTACTAGCGGATATATATTCGGCTTCGGCGGTGGATAGGGCTACAGAATTTTGCTTTTTGGAAAACCATGAAACTAGAGATCTACCTAACAATTGACAACTTCCAGAGGTACTTTTCCTATTCACTTTGCAACCCGCATAATCCGAATCCGAATATCCAATTAAATCAAACTTAGCACCTTTAGGATGTCATAACTCTATATTTGAGGAATGTCTTAAATATCTTAGAATTCTCTTTACGGCAACTAAATGATATTCTTTGGGAGAAGCTTGAAAGCGAGCATACATACAAACATTAAACATTATATCGGGCCTAGATGCGGTGAGATAAAGTAAACTACCAATCACTGATCTATAAAGCTTTAAGTCTACCGGTTTACCTCCCTCATTTAGGTCGAGATGCCCGTTTGATGCCATTGGAGTCTTGATTGCTTTTGCGTCCTCCATTCCAAACCTTTTAAGAAGATCCTTGATATACTTGGTTTGGCTCACAAATGTTCCATTCTTGAGTTGCTTGATTTGGAGTCCGAGAAAGAAACTCAATTCTCCATTCATAGACATTTCGAATTCCCTAGACATCATATCACCAAATTCCTTGCAAAAGTCTTCGTTAGTAGAACCGAAAATGATATCATCAACATAAATTTGACATACAAAGAAATCTTCATCAATTATTTTTGTAAAGAGTGTTGTATCAACCTTCCCAATTTTGAAACCTTTTGAAATTAGAAAATCTCTAAGTCGCTCATACCATGCTCTAGGAGCTTGCTTCAAGCCGTATAGTGCTTTAGAGAGTTTGTAAACATGATTTGGGTGTTTAGGATTTTCAAAACCGCGAGGTTGCTTTACAAATACTAATTCGGATATTTGTCCATTTAAGAATGCACTCTTTACATCCATTTGAAATAATTTAATATTGAAGCAAGATGCAAATGCAAGTAAGATCCTAATTGCTTCTAATCTAGCTACGGGTGCAAAAGTTTCACCAAAATCTAATTCTTCAACTTGAGTGAAACCTTGTGCCACTAATCTAGCTTTATTTCTTACAACAATACCATTTTCATCTTGCTTATTCCGAAAGACCCATTTTGTGCCAATTACATTATGTTCCTTAGGTCTTTCTACTAGAGTCCAAACATCATTTCGGGCAAAGTTATTTAACTCTTTATGCATTGCATTTACCCAATCCGGATCATCTAATGCTTCATCTCGTGAGTGGGTTCAAATGATGACACAAAGAATAATGCTCACAAAAGGCGACACGAGATCGAGTTTGGACACCCTTACTCACGTCACCCAATATTTGATCCATTGGGTGATCTTTGGGAGACCATGATGAATTCGTTGAGGTAGAGGTTGAACTTGTTGCTCATTATCCTTTTCATCTTCATTGATGGTTTGAATTTGACTTGGCGTTCTGCGGAGGTTGAAGGCTCGACTTGAGTAGATATGGGTTGATCATTTTTATCTACTTCCGGCTTCATGTCTCCAAGTGTCATATTTTTCATTGCTTCTCTTAGTCCTTCACCTACATCATCCAAATTTTCTTGCTCTTCTTGAGAGCCGTTAGTTTCATCAAATTCAACATCACAAGTTTTCTCTACAAAACCTTTATTTTTATTAAAAACCCGATAAGCCTTGTTTTTCGAGGAATAGCCAAGTAAGAAACCTTCATCGCAACGACTTTGAAATTTGGAGAGCCGAACACCCTTTTTCAAGATATAACATTTGCAACCAAAAACTCGAAAGTAAGAAATATTCGGCCTTCTTCCAACAAGAAGCTCATAAGAGGTCTTTTTCAAAAGTCGATGCAAGTAAAGTCTATTTGTCGCATGACAAGCAGTATTAATGGCTTCCGCCCAAAAGCTATCGGAAGTGCCATATTCGTCAAGCATTGTTATTGCCATTTCAATTAATGTTCGATTTTTCCATTCTATAACTCCATTTTGTTCCGGAGTGTAGGTTGCAGAAAGTTCGTGCTTTATTCCAAGTTCATCACAATAATCTTCAATTCTTGTATTTTTGAACTCGGAACCATTATCACTACAAATTTTCTTTATTTTAAAATCAAATTCATTTTGAGCCCTCTTTGCAATTTTTTTGAAAATTTCGGAGGCTTCAGATTTGTCATCTAGAAAGAATACCCAAGTATATCTAGAGTAATCATCAACAATGACTAAGAAATAAGAATTCCCCCCGATGCTCTTATAGGTTGTTGGGCCAAACAAATCCATATGTAAGAGCTCTAATGGTCTAGATGTGGACATGATACTCTTTGAAGGATGAGAACTAGCCATTTGATTGCCGGCTTGACAAGCACTATAAAGTCTATTTTTCTCAAACTTCACATCTTTCAAACCTACAACTAAATCATTTTTAAAAGCTTTTTAAGTTGAATCATCCCAATATGAGCTAGTCTTCTATGCCATAACCATCCTAAAGATGTCTTTGCCATTTAGCAAGTTTGAAGACTGAGTCATTTGAGGTGAAGTCAACTAAATACAAATTTTCAAATCTAAATCCTTTAAATACTAAAGAATTATCATTTTCTCTAGAGATGACAACACCATTTTTAGAGAAGCTACAAACAAGACCAAGATCACATATTTGAGCAACGGATAACAAATTGAAATTTAATGTTTCAACTAGGGACACATTAGAAATGGAAAGATCATTTGATATAGCAATTTTACAATCCTAATACCTTTCCTTTGCTATTATCGCCAAATGTGATCTTGTTGTGTTGTCCGCTTTCCGAATCAAATGTGGTGAACATTTTCCAGTCGCCAGTCATGTGTTGGTTACATCCACTATCTAGCACCCAATGCCGTCCACCGGTCTTGTAATTCACCTACAAAATAAAATCAAACCTTTTTAGGTACCCAAATTTGTTTGGGTCCTTAGAGTTAGTAACCAAGGTTTTGGGAACCCAAGCGGCTTTCTTTCTTTGGCCAATTATTGGGGTCCCAACAAATCGAGCAAAAACTTTACCATATTTATCTCTTTTAAGTACATAGCAAGAGTCATGAATATTTTCTTTAGATGCTTTACTTAATGAACAATCAATAGCTAAATGTCCTACATCATGACATTTATAACAAAATTTACCATTTGATTTCACAAAGCGAGGAGCCTTATTACTTAATTTCTTATTCTTTTTAGGGACATATCCTAATCCTTCTTTATTGTAAGAACATCTTTGACTACCCAAGATTTTATTTAGGGTATCCTTACCCTTAAAGCATCTATCTAAACTTTTGTTGAGTTTATTCACTTATTCTTTAAGTTTATTATTTTCAACAATCAAATTTTCATTACTTGAGTTAACACTAGAGCATGATATATCAACTAAATCATCACATGAGGTAGCAATGCTTTATTTTACCACATAACTTGAGTCAATTTCTAGTTTAGGCAAATCATTGATAATATTGCATTCAATACCAATTTCTTTTGTGGACTTTGAATGATCCTTGGCAAGGAGAACCTCATGAGCTTCCTTTAACTCCTCACAAGAGTTTTTGAGAGAAAGAAACTCTTTTCTCAAAATCTTAAATTTTGATTTTTCTTTGCCAAGATACTCATTCAAATCCTCAAGCATATCCATTAACTCATCATACGAAGGTTCATCATCGTCATTTGAATTTACCTTAAATTCTCCTTTAGCTATAAGACATAAAGGAGTGATGAAGGGTGATGAAGCCTCGTTGATGGCGATACCGGCAAGGCCCTTCTTCTTTGAAGGTGTTTCTTCCTCGGATGAGTCAGGAGTACTCTTCTTCGGAATCCCACTCTCCGATATGAGTCTCACCTTTGCCATCCTTTTGGAACTTCTTGAAAAGTTTCTTCTTGCCTTGAAAGAATTTCTTCTTCCTGAGCGATTTATTTTTGTCATCCTTCTTCTTGGGACAATGAGAGGCGATGTGTCCCTTCTCATCACACTCATAGCACCGAATGTTAGCATACCGGTTGGTGCTAGAGTTTTGCCCTCTTCTAAACTTTTGAGGACCACTTGAGCTTGAGCGTCTTCTCATGAACTTCTTCATTCGTCTTACGAGAAGAGCCATCTCCTCTTCCGTATCTTCATCTTCGGTATTCTCAAGAGCCTCACACTTGACTCCACTTTTGCCTTGAAAGCAATATTCTTCTTTTTCGAAGAGCTTTGTTCTAATAGCTCTTCCTTGTCCTTCTTGTAAAACTCATTTGTGATGAGGTTTCCAAGAAGTCCGGTTGGCGTCATCCTTGGCAATTCCGATGAGTTGAGGAATAAAGTCACCAACGTTTCATATTTCTCCAGAAGGACCCTAAGCATCTTTCGAACAATATCAAAGTCAGTTAGTGATGCTCCAAGGCCTTTGAGCTCATTTACAATATTATTTAACCGTGAGTACATTTCATTTATATTTTCATGGGGTAACATAATGAAGCTCTCGTATTTGATCCGAAGCATATGTAATTTGGCTTCTTTGATCGAGGATGTTCCCTCATGAATTTCCGAGAGGGTAGTCCAAATCTTATGAGCGGTTTCAAGGTTGCTCACTCGATTGAACTCATCCGCATTCAAAGCACAAAATAGAGCGTTCATTGCTTGAGCATTGAGATGAACGTTTCGCTCTTCTTGTTCTATTGTGGGATTGACTCCCGGAGCGAAACCCTCAACTACAATTCTCCATATGCTAGGGCTCATGGCCCTAAGATAGACGGTCAAACGGATTTTTCAATATGCATAATTTGTGCCATCGAAAAATAGCGCCTTGCCTATTGACACCCCATCACTAGCCATCCTTACTCTTTAGGCGGTAAAGCCCGAATAAAGAGTCCTTGCTCTGATACCACTTGTAGGATCAAGGATACCGACTAGAGGGGGGTGAATAGGAGGTTTTTAAATTTTCAACACAAATCTCAAGTTTAAAGATTTCTAAGCACGAATGACGATTTTGGCATTATTAATATCTAACAATTCTAGAGAGTATCAAATAATCTCCTCAATTCAAATACCTCAATAGCTAAGACAATATTGCACCAAGATGATCAATTTGCTAGAAACAATCACAAGAGTAAGAACAATGCAAACCACAATTGAAGAACACGCGAATTTTTATCCCGTGGTCTCGAAGACTTGCCGGTCTCCCCTACTCCACGTTGAGGTGGTTTGAACTTCTTCAAGCCGGCTCCACTTGCTTGAGCCTTCCTCGATCACTCGTGGTAGCTCTTCTCCACTCCGGGTAGGCGAGCTCCTTGCCTTCACACCGATCGGGCCTTCACACAAGTTTCTTTGTGAAGATCTCCGAATCCCCACGCCTCCAAGCCGTCTAGGAGGCGGCAACCTCCAAGAGTAACAAGTTTGACGCTTGCTCGAAGTCGAATTGAGTGTCTAAAGGCTCACACTAAATGCAACACTCAATTTTCTCTCTTCACTTGCACTTAATGTGAATTGAATGCACTAGGAAGAGGAAGAACCTTTGCAAGAGCTCAAGTGTGTTCAATAGTGCCCAAGAGTTCTTTGTAGATGGCAGGTGGAGTCTACTTCTTTCTTTTCATTGATGAAACACACTTTAGTAGTACGGCTATGGACTTCTTTGGGAACTCAACTTTGACCGCATTCATGGCATCCCTGAGCGGTTGGGTTTTCTCTGGTAGGAAGGTTGATGGAATGTGGATCAACTTAAAGAAGTGATCCAGCTTTTCTTTCATACCCAGAGCCGACATTACTTTGGTCAATGCATCCTTGGAGATTGAAAGAATTTTTTGGATTTCCTTAGGAAAAGTCTCTGTCGCCACCTCTCCCTGTCTTCCAAGTCTGACCAGTCATACCCCAACATCTAAGTTAGAGATTAGGTCGGCTTGTTGGTTGGCTCTGTAGTAGGAGCGGTGGCAGCAGTAGTCAAAGATGATGGGGTTGTCTACATCAACTGAGGTGGCAGGATAGTTTCAGTGTTAGATGAGGGCAACAGAGGCTACAAAAAGAACATGTTAGTAAATCATTACAAGGTAATAAATCAAATCAGCTAAAACTAATATTTACTTGATCAGAAGCCAATCCTTGCAACGAATGAGAAGTTGATCCCTCTTTAGGAGGGAGACCACTGGATATGATGACCTTCTTATTCGGTCAGCCATATTTCTTTTCTATTAAGAAATTGGCTAGAATTGTTAGTTTACAAAAGGCAATAGAAAATATAAAATATAGTCGACAAGTACTTAGTTGCTACTTGTCCAAATCTGAGAGGGAAGGAGATTGGATACCCAAGGAAGTCGATGAATTGTTGGCAATGCCAACTCTAACATCTGGGTGAGGCCATTTGCTCGATGGACCAATGCCCGATAATCCACCTAGTACCTTCTTGCTAGCTTGTTTCACCTGAAAAATAAGAGGAAAGCCGATGAGAAAGATTTCAACATCATTTGAAAGGCAAATTAAAGCAGCTACCATAGCTTATATATCGTCGGTTATGTCAACGAAAAATGAGTTAGTATAGACTGAAGAACTAGCATCACTGCTAGAGCTTGAGCTACTACTATCGGTGTTAGTATGAATCATCAGCTTGGGTGCAAGGCCTACAAATAAATTAGAAACAATTGTCAATATTGTGCGCACTTCTGGATATAAGGCTACAGAAATGGCTGACCACCAAGTAATAAAGCCTCCCACTATCCAAGTTTGCAGAATGAAGTGAGGAAAGTTTTGAACTTGAAGGTCGTCGACTATATACAGAGTGATTTCAGCTAATGAAGCATGGCACACTTGGTCTCTTGGCTATAGCCGATCGAAGAGTTGGCAACTTCGGAGGACTTATCCAAAGCTAAATTGTCTTGCATATCTTGATAGGTGATAAGATGGCTGGAATGTCCGACCCTTAGTGTGTAAGCCAACAGAAAATACACTTGAAGAAATAAAGATCTTGAACAAATTTAGAATCTCCTCGAGCATATCATCACTGTCAGTTGTCATATAGAGAAAAGATGGGAAATGATAGCTATCGGCTTCTTTGTAGCTAAAGAAATCATTCTAACAAAAATCTTAATGATCAAGCTAAAAAAGAAGGCCAAATATTTTCTTGTTCTGATAGGTGTAATCTTGGTTTCATTACAAGAGCAAAGGATACATCTCTCGCCAAAGGATCGGCTATTTTTGTACTCAGTCTCCTGACCTTCTGGGGTTTCTTCATGAGGAAAGGGAGTCATTATAGTTGCATCAATATTGAGAGATCGACTAAGCATGTAGTACAACCAGATCTAAATAAACCAGAGGGGGCTGCCTACATTGCCAACATAATAGGATCCTAATCTAGTGAATACCTGACAACAGATTATATGCATCATTTGGAAAACAGATCCTAAGAATATTTTACTAAGTGCTAGCCAACGACTCTCGACAAGTTGCTTTGCCAAGACTTGATAAGTTTGGGTCAGGCCTAGAGATGCACAACAAAATACAAATCGGTCAAGCCACATATTAAGGAAAGCAATATGCTCTCGATCCAACACTGGCCCGATCCTAATGTTATCACTAAGATATCGACTCCAGCCCTCTTCCTTGTTGGAAGCCAATTTATGCTGAGGCTTGGTGCTGAAAGCCGATATTTGGTCCTGTCTGGCCTTAGGCAGCAGAGTTACATTGTGCCACATCAAGGAGAGTTGGACTGATTGGACCAGTTCTGAACATAAAAGCATTTAGTGTGTCCAACTAGAAATAACATGCCGTGGCCACTAAGGTCTCATTGGCCTCTGGATCAGCCAAGGAGAGAGGAAGACACTCTACTATACCCATCTGCTCCCATAGAGGCATTTTTGCAACTGCTATTCAATTGTACTAATCTCTCCAGCCCTTTAACGCGATCGGTTAGGCCCTAAAACTCTTACTGATCCATCCATGGATATTATACTCCAGAGTGTGTAAGGGGAGTCAAGGAATATCCTGTTCTATTATAGCCGATGGATCTAGGGTTCCTACTAGACCTAAGTAGTATCTATCTTCATAATTGGGCACAAAGATGAATACCTGGATTGGGTCCATGTTTGTCAACCCGATGGGAATGGTTCTTTGAGCTGTTGAGGGATGAAGTGCTAACAAATGAAGTTGAGAAGTGCGTTCAAAGCCAATGATGGTTAATGTGAGAGCTTGAAGGTGTGAAAATGATAGGGGGTGAGCACCATATTTATAGAGAAAACCAGTGGCAAAGGCAAGTAATTTTCCTGAAGATTCAATAGTAGTTATGGTGACAATTGCATGTCTTGAGGTTTTATGGTGTGATAAATGGGGTGGTTACCAAGGAAAGCAGCAAGAATAAAGTGAAAATTCATGGTTAAGCTGACAATGAAGATTTTTGGAAGATTCATATCATCTCAAAAAATAGGGGCATATGTTAGCACTAGAATTTGGCAAAATATAACCGATTTGTTAGGCCAAGAATAAAATTGGATATTTTGGCTGATATTGGTTCAAGATGGAGGTTATCTTCAAGATAAAGAGGCCGATACGATTTGTGGATTATGAGGAATCGAAGAAGAACATGATCAGCCTGCACGCTATAAAAGGAGACATGAGGCAAGCCAAAGAAAAACAATCCAACAAGCAATCAACTCGCATCTACTTTTATTTACTTTTCATCGACTAGGTGTAGTTTTTAGATCTAGCAATACTTCTTTGTAATTCTCTTTTGATCAATAAAGTTGTGCATTACCGATTTTGATCATCCTTGATTTACACCAATTATCCCAAGTTTGTTTTGTACCACTCTTGCTACGCATCACCTTTTGGGAAAAAACATATCTTTACTTATCGTCTAATTGGATGTAATAGCTTTTTAGATCTATCCTATTGATTGCATCATGAAATCGGCTGAAAACACTTATTTCATTCTATCTTGCGAATTACAGGAACAAATTGGCTAGCACGCTGCAAACATAATTTGAACCCAGCATTCGCATGTGTTGAAGCCGATTGGCTCTTTTTCGGTGCCAACAGCAAGGTTCAAAATTTTAGAAAATCTCAAGATTCAAAATCCCAGTGAAATGAAAATCTGAAAATTAGGGTTTGCTATAGTGATTCCTGTAAATTTCGGCATTTTGGACTGATTTGCACAGTTTTTGTACCAGTTTGCATGGTTTTTGGACTGGATTGCACACCATTTTTTTGTGGAGAATTGCAATACTTTTTATGAGGAATCCATATGAAAAGTTTGTAAAAAAATACATATACAAATTATGTAACCCTAAACCCTAAATTGGATTTTAGCCTAAACCCTAAACCCTAACTTGGATTTCAGCCTTAAATTATATTTTGGCCTAAATCCAAACTTGGATTTCGGCCTTACATTTTGTATTTTAGTCTTAAATTGAATTTTGGCCTAAACCCTAAAACCTAGCTTGGATTTCGTCCTAAACCCTAGCTTGGATTTCGGGCTTACATGATGAATTTTGACCTAAACCCTAGACCCTAACTTGGGAATTTTATGTGCAAATACTTAGGGCCTATTTGTTTTAGCTTTGAATTTTCTAGAAGCTGATTTTGGATTGTGATTGTAGAGAAATTGATTCTCCAAAAGCTGAAATCCAAAAGCTGGAATCTAAAAGCACATATGAAGTGGATTGTGGATTCTAGTGTATATGGGTGAGCTGGATTGTGAGAATCGAATTCTATAATCGAGTTGTTTGCTTTTTATTTTGCTTTTGAGGCCAGAATCCAGAATAAAAAGCAAAAACAAATAGGCCCTTAGTATTTTGCATTCAAATAGATAGAAAATGTCGACAAATGCTTGCTTGATTTTTTTCATATTTTTTCTAACCTTGGGAAACCATTTCACAACCAGTTGAAAATCACTGAAATTTTGACCAAAATTTGGGTTTTCCCGTTTCAAATTTAATGGATTTCAAATTTGCTTCGAAAATCTGAAATCTCACCGATATTTCGGCCACCTCCGAGATGTGACCCGAAAACAAAATTTGAAATCTTGGAAGAAACAAAGCACAATCTCGTATTACAACAATAAAATTGATCGGATGCAACAAATCACATAACCTATTGCAACAAAAATAGCTCAATAGAACATTTTTGAGGTTAGACTGCAACAAATTGAAACACTTTGCGCAACAAAATTCGAAATATCTTGAAACAAAAAAAAATGTTTGGTGCAACAAATCACATAACCCATTGCAAAAAAAAAACAGCTCAATACAATTTCTTTTGAGATGTTAGACTACAAGAAATTGAAATATATTGTGCAACAAAATTAGAAAGGTTATGCAACAAATGGAGGAAACGCCTGCAATAATCAACTGGAAACAAAGGAAAGCGGTGCAGAGGCAAGGTCAATGTAGCAGCCAGAGCTAGTTGGAAAAAGATGCAGCTTGGCTAGTCATTGAAGGCCAAGGTCGAGGTAGAGAAAGGGATGGGGCAGAACTGGAGCTCACACGAGATAAATGTGGCTGCACCAATGAAACTCGCTGGATTCTCTGTGTGTATAGAGAGAGGAGGAGGAGTGGATATGCTTCTCGTGAAGATTGAGCAGAGAGGGAGGGGTAGCGAATGGATAATATATCAAATATGTGGTGGTGGCATATAATGGGAGCAACGGGGGCAGTTGTAAATGAGACGTCGGGATGACCGGACGCTCGATTGCTATCAATTCGCAAGTAGAAAACCTAGCTGCTGCCATCTTGAGATCTTGGAGGTTTGATTTGCACCCAAATGTAAGCTAAGCTCTCTTGGAAGTTAATTGCACGTTAAATTTTTGGGTATGCTCGCTTTCTGCTGCTTAATTTCTGTCCTTTTGTCTTTCATTTCCTTAACTGCCGATGCTTATCGGTTTTCCTGCTTTGGGTGCTTCAATGGAGAATCCTACGGATTCTCATGTTTTCTCCGACCCAATTTTGATGACCTGATATGGAAAAGGACATTTTTGTGTGTGTGTGTGTGTTTTTGGGGGTTGGGGGTGGGGGTGGGGGGGTTCAGGAAAAGAGCAATCGTTTTACTGAGTTACATAGATTGCCTTGTTTAATTTACAGAGGGTTGTGTTGATTAATGCAATTTTTTTTCGTTCGCCTGTGATTTTGCTTGCTCCACAATTACTTTTCCTCATATTTCTCCCCATTCATAAAACGTTTGATTCTTGCTTATCACTTTAATTTGCTATAGAATAGTCCATTTGTATCACCTCGGATATGCTAGTAGGAGTACCATTTTTGTCTAATGTGAACTAGTTGGATTAGTCATAGTCACTACAAGTACCAACATTTCCTTAAAAAAAACTTCAAGTGCCAACAAGCAACATCATTATAATGATTAGACTTTTTGCTATTATTGTAAGGTACCAAAATTTATATTGAGGTAGTATCAAGAGACTACCTCAATATAAATTTTGTTACCTCTAAAGATGGTAAAAAGTCTCTATAATGATACTATCTTTTTTCTTTTCTTTTTGCCCTTCTCCACACACACTCGTGGCCTTGATCCAAAGAAAGCGAAAGATATCTGTTCAGGAGCTTTAGCGCATCGCTCCAACACGCAGCAAAGCACAAACAATGAACAACATTGCTGTTTTGTGCAGCAGGAACTACCAGATTGGACGGTACGAACCTGTGGCGGAGGGGACTAGTGTAACTTTGGCAGAGGTTTCTTGCAGGCTACAGGAACTGTTCGATACTTCCATGTGGTCAGAGAAGAGCTCAATCCCCTTCCTCTCGTCTTGCCTGCGTGATGCTGTGAGTCCTCTCTTGAACGGAACCTACTTGTGGTTTCAAGATCCGGCCCTTCAAATTGGCTATTCTTGCCCGTAGGACTTGCAAAGAGCAGCCATTCCTTGGTCCTTAGCGATGCCCGTTTCAGAGAGGGCAGCGGCGCCATCGTCGCCTTCTTCTTCTTCGATGGAGTTGGACCCGCTGTTGAGCGATCTTGCGGAGAAGAAGCTGAGCTTGAAGAGGAGCGTGGCTACGTTGGCTGCCGAGCTGAAGGATGCAAGGAACAAGCTTGCTTCGAAGGAGCAGTTGTTTGCTCAGGAATCGGAAACTAGGAAGGTATATTTATGTTTCACTCTGTACATGTAACTGAATACTTTTGGTGTTGCATGTGTGGAATTTGCACTGAGCTGGGAAACATCGAAAGTTTGCCGAGTCGAAGGCAAGAAGCACGGAGGAGGAGGTGAGCAAGCTGCAGAAATGCTTAGAGGACAAGGATGAGCAGCTGCGCGGATCGCTATGTAGCACTGAACAGGCGGTTGGTGACTACCTCCCCTTGTACTCCACTTGCTGTCAAACATTTCTGCAAGGCTTTTCCTCCCAAGCTTTTGTTCTTGTTGTGAAGCTATGTCTTGCACGGTTTTTGCCTGTGGCTGATGACGAACTGATATATGTTGCTTCTTTTTGTTTATTTCGACTGCATGAGTCTGGAATTACTGCATGAGTCTGTTCATAATTGCGCTGCTGTGTCACGCTTTTCAAGTCCACGAGACCACGACCTAGTTCATGGCGATAGATATCCTTAGGGCATTTCGGCCTATTTCTGGCCCTAGTTGTTCCGTGAGTTGCAATCCAAAGCAGACGAGAGCTTCCCTGATGGCAATTCTCCTTTCCTGCAGAGTCTCCACGAGTTGGATGGCCTCAGATCACAACTTTCAATTACCCAAGCCGCTGCAGAAGCCAGTGCCGCATCAGCCAAGTTGGCACGGTTGCAATGCTTATCCTTGTTACCCTTGTTACAAAACCATGATGAGCACGATTCACTGAACGAGTATGAAATTCCAGTGAACAAGGTAAGGGAGCTGCTACATCTTCTTCAGAAGTTCCTCGAGGGCAGGGAGCTCTCACAATGGCAACTCAAAGATGTTGTTTTGAGAGTTGGGACTGGTACCATGGATGGAGACGCCAAAGCTGGATCTGATGAGGACAATGATGAGCTTTTAAGGGTCTTGTCTGATGTTCCATTGGAGAATATTGAGAAGTTTAACAAACATTTGAATGCTATGGATGACGATGTTGCCAGGTTAAGAGATGATGTAAGGGTATTGTCTGCTCACTGGAAAAACAAAACCAAGGAACTAGAATCACAGGTACATGTTACTGCTAACTTCTTTGATTCGGAAAAACGGGTTTCCTTCAATGCGAAATTTCTATCCATTCATTTCAAATCTGTTGTTCACACGTAGGTGGAGAAGCATCGGAGGACTGATCAGGAGCTGAAGAAGAAGCTACTGAAACTTGAATTCTGCGTCCAAGAATCACGATCTCAGATGAGAAAACTTCAGAGGGTAATAATCTTGACGCTTCTTAATATTCAAAGAATATTTCCAGGAAACCACTAATCAACAAGCACATGATTTTCCTTAGAAAACACGCATACGTTCTTTTTTATCCTGTAAACCATCTATCTTGTATATTGAAGGTATTTCTAGGTGGGATTATCTCTGACCACCAGCATCTGAGAACTAAAATTAGAGTTCAAAACCGTATGAATCAACTATAGTTACCGGATTATCAACTATAGTTACCGGATTCACTGTAAACCCCGCGAATCACAAACCGGATTTGCCGAATCCGAACTGATTTAGGGTACAGGGGTCATGTTGGCAGTGTTAATTGGAAAAAAAAGTGGTGAACTGTAAACCGAATCTTGTACCACAATCCAAACGAACTGTGTTTCTAGTAACTATGTAATGAACCTTACCTACTACTGCTGGACTGGTGAAGAATACAAATACATGCAAAATTTTGTGTCAAGTCGAAGCTTATATAAACTGATGAATGAATTATGCACGAAGCATTCTTTATCCCATCCAATTGTCTTATATACCCTGATAAAATTAAGAAATCCAGAACATATCAGAGAAGCTCACCGACATGTACTGGAAGCAACATGCAATCGTTTGAGTCAAAGTCAAACTGATAGCTAATGCCTGTGCTGCCAAACACAAAAATCTTAATGTATATGTTGTTGTATTCTTGTTTAATTTAGAGAGGTTACTAATGCTAGAAAGTTAACTCCATATTGTAGGTGGGTTTGGGGGTTGAGAACATCTTCAGAATGCTGGAGACACAAAAATGATTGTGATAGGGAAGAGAATGAAGTATGAATTATTGAAATAATTAATAAGATAATTTGTTTGGAAGTTGACACTTGTCTGCAGTCAGGCTTCAAGCATAACCTCCGGGAGACTCTGAAACTAACTCTTTCTTCCTTCTGCAGACGGGAGAGAAAAGAGAGAGAGCTCTGAAAGAACATACAAGTCAGGTGGCCGTGAACCAGCCCAGCGGCAGCGGCGACAAGCAGAACTTCTGGGAGAACTCAAACTTCAAGCTCATTGCCTCCATGTCAATGTTGGCCCTGGTTATGCTTGCAAAGCGATGAACTGAAATCCTTGTGTCCCCCATTTTGTGTAGCAAAACTGTAGCAATATTGTTAGGGTTAACAGCTAGCTCATGCCTCATGACATGAAAGATAAATCTGTCTTGGACATGTAGCATCACATTATACCAATTTTTGCTACATAATTCCAGACCAAATCGACTTGTGTTGGAGTCGATAGTGCATCAATGCACCAGGCACAATTGGGTCGTGATAGTTATCTACTGAAACGGCTACTGCCGTTCTGGGCATGTTGTTTCAGTTAATCTCGCGCCTCGATCCTGACGGCTACCTGTATTATCAGGAGAATGTTCTGCATGAAAAAAAAAATTCAATACTAAGATCCTTTCCTAACTAGTCACATGTCCAAATCAGATTGGTAATATAGCCAACAACGTTTTTGTTCCTGTTTGCTGGCAACAGAATTAAAATTTCGGCAAACAAGGCCCAAGCTTGCAACCCTTGACTGGCATTGAGGAATTTTGTACCAAGAATTTTGAGATATAAAACAAAAGGTCAAACATAAATGAAATGGAAAATACATCAGACGCAATGGAACGGCGTACAACTAGACTGACCGAACAGTACATTCAGAAATTGCATTACTACGCCCAATCATGTCCATGGGAAGAAAAACATCTCCCGATCAGATCAACATCTGAGGTCAACGAAATTAAGTCAAACACCATACTTTTTCCTTTATTTTCCCCCTTATCCCTGCATAATTGTTTAATTAGATGTTCGCGTCAGGTACAGACAAGAGCAGTTATCCTGCATCACATTGAAAGAATCACATCAAATACGAATGCCAGAAGCTTGATTACAAGTAGGGAAGGACAAACACATATCTACAACATCCAGCTTCCCAGCCATCACTCCACAAAACAACCTTGATAATGTATATATTTCACACAAAAGGTGGGTTAAAGATTATGATCCAGTGTGTTCACCAGCGTTGGATGCTCGTGCACTCAGCAGGGGTTGGAGTGCCTTCATGACGATGCTCATGTTTGGTCTGAAATCAGCTTCATATTGCACGCACAATGCAGCAACAGCTGCAAACTGTTCAAACAACACAAGGAGCAAGAAGAGGGATCAATAAGGTTTTCGAAACCGATGTAAGCAACTAATAAGATCAATATCAAGTGAGGGAACACAACAATAAGTGAATAAAATCAATTAACATACCACCAATTACTGGTAGAGAGGTGCTTCTAAGCATTTGCTAACAGCAAAATACTGTCCTTTTTTATGACCTTTAGTTAAGGAGCAATGGAGCATAGAATGTTCTCCCCTTTTATAACCTTTGAGAGAAGATTTTATTGCCACGAGCCTTTTTAAACCCCAGAGAAAATTAGATACTACCGGGCTTTCCTTTAGTATCTAATAACCTTGCTTCTGCTCGCCACTGGCGCACCTGTCCTAACTATTGCCCATTTATTCTGGAATAATAACCATTCATACCTTTGCAACAGCTTTAGGAGGATATTCCCCTCCAAGTCTGGAATCAACACATTGCCTAACCTTGTCTTCACTAAGTCGGGGAGTTGCCTGCAAGCATCAAAACAGCCAGTACATCGATTAATCAAACAGAAAAAAGGCACAATATGTCATAAACACAAGATATCTTCTTAAGGTAAATATCAGGTATAAACTCAAAATTCAGTGTAAACTCGTGTGGACTTTGTGAAAGGTTCCAAAAATCCCCCATATATTGGTTGCAGGTACAGGAAATGGTGCTCTATGATATCTACAAAATTTCATTATCAAACCCGATTGCATTTGGAAGAAATGAAAAGACAAATTTAAGTTTCTTTCAATAGTGATAACTATTTCGACATTATTTCTTTGAGTTGCTTCTTGTTTTTGTTTAACCCGAATGCAACCAAGTTTTCTCATGAAATTTTGCAGGGTTATAGAACATTCTCCTTTTGTATGCACCAATATTTTGAGATTTTCTTTAAAAAAAACTTGCGCAAAAGTTAACACTAGATAATTATACAGGAAAAAAAATCAAAACTACAGTAGCCAATGTAGATGATTACCCATGTCACAAGGCTCTGCTGTCCTCTTGGTAGTGTATGATCCACAGGCTTTCTTCCAGTCAGGAGCTCCAGTAGAACAACTCCAAAACTGTACACATCACTCTTAAAGCTAAGTTGTCCGGTCATCGCATACCTGTATCAAAGTTTTAAAAATTATGCAAAAATGGTTGCAACTGTTTCATAACCCTGACAAGAGTGCACGTACTCCGGTGCATGATATCCAAATGTTCCAAGAACCCTAGTTGAGTGAAGCCGAGCTGCCATATCAGGGGCTTGATTTGACAAATCAAAATCAGCTATTTTAGCTACATCATCATCAAATAGAAGAACATTGCTGGACTTGATGTCCCGGTGTATTATATGAGGTTGGGCTTTCTCATGAAGATACTCTAGGCCTTTTGCAGCTCCGACAGCAATCTTCACCCGTTGCGCCCATGACAAGACCGGACCAGGCTGAGCTCCTTTCACACCTTTCCTTCCTGTAGAGTTAAATTCCATACTCATTAAGCATAAGGAAAGAAGCACAAACATATCAATATCATAGAACAAAAACATTAGAACTCCTACAAACTTATCAGTAAGGAGAGCATTGCCAAAAAAAAAAGCAAAGTCCTACCATGAAGCATATCATGAAGAGATCCCATTGTAGCAAACTCATAAGCAAGGATACGTGTGTTACCATCAACACAGTAACCAAGCAACTCCACAACATTGGCATGTTTAAGTCTTGATACCATGGATACCTGCAGACACATTCTGTAAGAAGCAGAAGGACTAGCGAAGATGCACAATCATAGACAAAGAGCACACACCTGTGACAAAAATTCTTGGTCTGGTTGCTTACTCGAATCTAACTTTTTTATCGCTGCACTTCTACCATTTTCTAGAACACCAAAATACACTCTGCCAAAAGAACCCTCACCAATCAAAACTTCATCATCAAAACACTTAGTCACCTCCCTAATTTCTTCTACAGGAATCGTGGGGACTGCAATTGGTTGCACTTTCACAGGTTGAGCATCTCTAGGAGTTGGATCAGTAGTGCGATAAGCTTCATTCCCTGCAGATTGATAATAATCCAAGGAAAGTTTACTATCAAGTATTAAAGGTAATAGTTGGAATTGCGAGAAATGGGGCTACATATGCAGCTATGGAGAATAGCTAAATGCTAAGTCACAATGCATATTACTCAGTGGAACATTACTTGCTAGGTAGCCGCTAGTGTATGAACCTCTATTATCAGGTGCTCCTTGAGTATCTTCGCCACCACAGCATGCGAAACACGACATGTTTAGCTTAAACAAGACCTGAGAGATGAAGCATCTTTTATTAGCAATAGCTGAATGAAAATGGCCGAAAATAAGGAACCGAAATTTTAAAGAAACAAAGAGAAGTAAATTCTGTGGCAAAGCATTGCCATAAGTAGAATTGAAACTTGAAGTTTTGTAATTGGTTATTCATATTCAGTAATTCACGTATAAGATGCTATTCAGATTTGTTCAAATTGCAAATGTCTATTTCCCCTAGGCAGGCATTACCACATTATCTACCTGCGTACCTGACATACACAGCAAGCGTCATAAACATGGTTGTGCCCTTGAACACATGAACATCAAAACAACAACAAAACACCAGTCATACCCAGTAAGAAATGTTTTGCGCATTGAATAAGAAAAATAACAAGAATTTCCAAATAAAATGAGAACAAAGTTTGATTAAACTATAATTAGATCAAAACAACTAACACTGATCCAGGATCAAGAATCAGTAAAACCATACTTTTACTAAGATTTACACTTATTTTCATTTGAAATGTTATGGAGTATTTTCCAAAAAAGAGAGAACACCAAACCAATAATTCTGATGTCAAGCAGGCACGTCAGAACCCAGGACCTAACCATATGTATGTAGAAAAGAAATGAAAATTAGTACCACAAATGACACACTCCCATTTGTGTGTTAAAATAAGGACAAATACAAAGATTTCAGGCTACTTATGAAGAAGAATTAATCATGGAGAGAGTTGAACAGATGAAGAAGATTAAATTGGGAAAGATTGGTGATGGCAGCCATGAATTTTTTTATCCTTTTCAACTGCTGTTGGTTATTTCTTTTCACCCAAGCAACTATTTACATGTGGTTTCAGAGGTTTGGATTTGAAATCCACCCCCCTTTCCCACCCTGCTTCCTCTAGATAAGTAGCGCATTTTATAGTATATGTGTTATCAGACTATCTGTCAGGAGTGGATCCAGAAAAAAAGGTAACCGGGGTCATCATAAACTCATAACACTATCTTCTAGCTTGTAATAAAGGGGTCACATGCTTATACTACTAAGGGATCATGTAAGTTAGACTAAAGGGCGTCGATGCTGCTTGACCCCGGCCAATACACGTAGATCTGCCCCTACTATTAGAGGGTCCATTGTGATAGTTTGATTTTACTTTTTTTAAACCATTTTTGTGATAAAGGCACTTATTATTATGCAATGCAATTCGAATTGCTGACAGCCAAAAATTGATCATGGATCCACTTCCCAGTCAATGCAATTGCCCAAAATGCCAGCACTCCACCACCCTATCACCACACCGATATATACCAAGATGCACATGCTACCTTTCTTTTTCTTATTTTTTTTAAAAAAAGCTGTGCATCTTAAGGAAAAAGCCTCTAAACTCTTCGCCTAGATTATGCATGATTTCTAATACAATGGTACCATTATTCTATTTCTGTCACAATAAGTCAATGACCTTAGTTAATATAATAAATCCTGGAGCCATTCCACTATAGTTTATCATTTTCCTGGGCTTAGGATTGCATTTTACCTATATCTAAGCGACAATGCAAGAGGCATTCAACAAAGGTACAGCTCATTGCAGCATACACATTATTAATGACATTAGAATCTCTACAAGTTCAACCCCACATCACTAGTGTCGGCATATTTCGCCGGCTAGGACCCTATCAACAGACAGGGTGTCCTCCAAGGAGGGAGGTTAAGGTTCGGTAGAGGGCGTCTTCGTGGTCGGAAACCCTAATGACTCTCACACGAGGGATCCTAGGGATCAACAGATCAAAGAACACAACGATATATCCAGGTTCAGGCCCCTAGTGCGGGTAATAGCCCTACGTCCTGCTGGATCTTTGTTGAGGAAATGTAGAGGCGGTTACAATGGCCCTTTCAGTTCATTCTGCTCTTTTTTTGCTAAGACTCTCGACATCTTGGATTCGGATCTGGCACCTTTTTTCTTTCGGTCGACAGGCCGTCCCCTTCTCCTTGCACCAGAGCTCCCTTATATAGACTGGGCTGGCTCAGGCAAGTGAGGGGGTGACATCATACTGATCTATGACTCATTTATTACATCTATCACTGTAGCCTTATCATACTGAACCACGACTCATTTATTATACCCAGCACTGTAGCCTTGTCCTTCAAACCCCATTTAATGTCGCTATATGGCTTCGTCCGGTCCGCCCGGGATGTGACATTCCTGCGATGGGTTAGGTGTGAGGCGTCAGAGGAATGGGCCGTCGTCATGTCGACAGCAGAATTCTTCGCAATCAATGGCTCTGACATAGGGTGTCAGGAGAAGGAGCCTTCGAGGCGAAGCCTTCTTCTCATTCTTTTGGTCGCCCGCATGGCCCGGCGAGAGGGCTGGCGCCGCCGCTTGCCTGCCGCCATGAGGCCGACGCCCGTGACGGTCGATCACCCACTGCCGCCAGCCACCTGGGCGAGGCCGACACCGTGAAAGGAACTCGATCGCCCTTTGCTCGCCAGGTAGTCAAAAAACGACGCCCGCGTGGCGGGCTGATTGCCCACCGCCTGCCAAAGCCGCCACGGCGGCTTGGGCCGCCACGAGGCCGACGCCGGCGGCGAGGCATGATGGCCCACCGCCGCCAGCGCTATGGGGCCGGCGCTGTGGCGAGCTCGATCGCCGCCGCCGATCCGCTTATGAGGCCGACGCCGCGAAAGCGAGGCCTATCGCCCGCTGTTCGCTAAGCCGCCATGAGGCCGATGCTGGCGGGCAAGGCTGTCGCGCTTTGCCGCCCGAGCCGCTATACGGGCCAATGCTCGCCGAAGGAACGTCGCCGCCACCGCCGCCAAAGCCGCCACTTGACCGCTTCGCTGGCGAGTGGGCCCAATCACCCGCTTTCGCCCGCCAGCCGCCCGCGGGTTCGGGGCGCGCGCGGCGTGATCGCCTTTACTGTCGGTGCCACGTGGTCTTACTTATCTGCGGCGGAGAGGGTACCCTGACATAAAGTACACCGACAGTAGCCCCCGGGTCCGTCCTAGAACGCGCGCCAGTTTCTTTTTAGGCCTCATTTAATGTCGGTGCGTTCCTGGATGGGCCCACCACTTCTGAGCACGCAACCGTCTCGGTCCTCTCCACTTCCGCCAATTTTTCTCGGGACCCAAAACGTCGCATACTTTTGCCTGTTCGCGAACTGTCTGCGTGAGGGGCCTATATATATGCGCACCCCTGACCAGTAGTTCACGCTCCTTCTGATTTCTACGAACTTTGCTCCTTTGCCCTTTCATCTTCCTCATCTAGAGACCTTGCTTCTGCTCCAATGGCGCAATCCCTTCTACCTTCCACTGTTGACAAGGATAGGGTGGCGACGCTCTCCAAGATGGCGCCCGAGGGTTCCCTCCACCTTCGCCGTGGAACCCTCGCACCACGGTGCGAATCTGGGGAGATTATCGTCTTCACCTGGGGACTCCTGGCGGACCTGGTGCCACCATTTTCTGAATTCTTCCTTACTGTCCTTCATTTCTACGAAATCCACCACCTTCATCTTACTCCCAATTCCATTCTCATTCTTTCCACCTTCGCATACCTCTGCGAGATGTTCGTAGGCGTAATGCCCAATCTTCCTCTCTTCCACTACTTCTACATCTGTCGCAGCTCCTCCGCAATGACGGATCGTCGAGGCTGCCATTTAAAATCTCATGACGGGTTGGCCCCGCTACATTCCTTCCACCAAAATCCAACTGGAAGTCGTGGCGAGCGATCGCTCTACGGCAACGGCAATGAGGTTGACCTCCTCGGGATGCCTGTCTGCGCGGAAGTTCGCGAGAGCTGGAGTTCGCCCGTCGAGATGGCAGAACTCCTGGAGATGGCGGCCCGCATGAACTGGCTGTGGGACGCCGGGCTGATTGGGGCGCTGGTAGTGCGGGACTTTGTAGCCCGGAGGATCGGCTCTTCGTCATCATCGTGCATACGCATAGCGATATCTGAGGGACGCACGACATGACCCGCACGCATCCAGACCGTAAGTTCTTTATTCTTCTTATGAATACATATTTCCTTTTGTGGTCACCATCAACCAACATCCCTGTCTTTTTTTTCGCCAGGCGAGGGAAACCTGGACGGCCCCGCCATCTCAAAATGGCTGTCCGGACTGCTCCCGCCAACGCCGAGCGGCCTGGATTTTCCTGTCGGGGCCTGGCTGCTGTGCGATCTGGATTTCGCGGAGCGCCTCCGGATTATCAAGTCGTTCCCGGCGATGGACTCCATGACCTGCGGTCTTCTTGACCACGATCCCTTGGTGATCGAGGACCCGGTGACCGATCGGGCGTAAAGGCAAGCGAACTGCGCTCGGGCTTTCAGTCGCGGACCCAAGAGGACCCGACCGAGGATCAAACTCCGTTACCGCAAACTCGCCGCTTCTCAAAGCGCGCCGAGTGGTGGCGTCTTCATCAGCGGCGACGACGTCTGCGCCGCTTCGCCCGGGCCGGCTTAAGCGACAAACTCTGCTGGCGCCAACTTCAACGGCGGCGAGGTTGCCGCCGCGCCCGCTGGCGGGCTTACCTCGGTGGCCTCCTTCTGCTTCCAGTCACCTCCAAGGGCGGCCCCTAAGGTGCTCCGGCCAAGTAGACATCCGCAGCGCCAACAGACGCAGCGGGGACTTCTGCCCAAGGGCAACCCAGCACGTCCGAAGTGGCCGAAGTAGACGTTGCCGTCACCAGCACCTCCGCCGCCCCCACCCCGAGCCTCTCCCTTGCCCCTACCTCCCAGTTAGCGGTGGTTTCGCGAACTTCGGCAAAATGCACGAGTCTTCAAGCGCCCTCTTCTGCCACCACCCGCGAAGTCCAGATGACTCGGCGAGATGGCGGCCGAGGAGCGAAGCGCAGAAAGGAGAGGCGCGTGGGTTTGCTAGCGCCGGAGAGGCTAACTGAGCGACCCTACTTGCCCGAGCGCAGAGGCGGCAAGCCGCAGCGGTGGCGAGGATGAATCGCCCGACGCTACACAACTTTGGCGTGATGCTCCGCCCGGCGTACCAGTGCATGGCCAGGAGTCTGCGACCGCTGGGGGTGGAGCTGCGTGAGCCGCTGGAGCCTTCGGCGATGCAGTACGCACACTGCATCACCCGAGTTGTCGAGGCGCTCTCCGGCCTTCCCGCCGCCTTGTCCGCTCGCTCCGCCTAGGAAGGACGGCAAGTTGCGATTGCTGCTACGCATCGTTTGTCTTTAGCGTCTTTGCGCCCGATTCATGACGCCTCAGCCGATCAATGGCTGCCGTGGCCGGCATTGAGGGAGACGAGGCCCGGGCGCAAGCGCGCGTGCGTGAGGTAGCGGAGCACGTCACCGGGCTGATGACGGTGGAGGACCCGAGCCTCGACGCGGCGGAGGCAGAAGCCGAAGAGGTCGACGGACACATCGAAATTGCCAACGACAACTGATGGCCCGGGCCTCTCCTCTTGTTTTCTTCTTTTTGTTCTTGTTTTGCCTGTCTGTATGCCAAAACCATCTTAGTAATTGTAATGAAATTAGCATCTTTTGATTTTACCTGCATGTTTGTTTGATTGCGTTTGCTTGATTTAGCCATTGGGCGGCCATCCGCCGGGCTTGCCACAATGCAAACCTGAACGCTTAGGTTAGGTCAATACTTCGGCGTTTCTTGGGTGATTGCAAGCAACCGCTGCAAACGCAAACAAAAGTTACGCAAGGCATACAGGACGTACACAAATAGAGTCTAAGTCCTTGCGCAAGGTTGTCACTGGCTTATGCCCCTTCGGAACTTATATCCTTGTTATCTCTTGGAACCTGACCACAGCGTCGCGCGACAAGGCAGCAGGTTCCCAGGAGTGGTATTGGGCCAGCGGTGCTTCGCAGAGCCAACCCGAGGTGTACGAGCCGCGTTTGAGTATCGTGCCGCACTCACGCTCCTGGTCGCCCGTCCTTGCGCGACGTAAACGCTGGGCATCTCCCTTTATCAGCAAGGAGCCGTCAGGTTACCGACGCCTGTGACAACCACGCACAACTCGACCCAAAAGGGCGTGAATGCGCAAGATAGGTCGATAATGCTCAATGCAAACAACTTATCTTGACCGCAGGCCTTCGGGCGACCAGCCCCTAGGCTTGCCTCGGGGCCGTCTTGAATGTTTAAATTAGGCCAGTGCTCCAGCACTTCATCTACGATTGCACGTAGCTACTGAAAACACAAGTAGACATTACACAGGGCATGTAGGAAATATATTAGAGAACATAAGTCCTCACGCGGGGTTGTCATGGTCCCTTTCTTTTTGGAGCTTAAGCCCTTGTGATCTCTTAGAACGACCCTGGCGTCGCGGCAAGGCAAAGAGTTCCCAGAGTGGTATTGGGCCACGGTGCTCGCGGTGTGACCAGTGGTGCCATGAGCCAACCCGAGGTGTACGAGCCGCGTTTGAGCACCATGCCACACTCACGCTCCTGATCGCCCGTCCTCGCGCGACGCAAGGAGCGGCCAAACCATTGGCACCCATGACACCCACACGAAATACTACCCACCGGGGCACAAGTAGGGAAGATAAAGCAAAAGCCTTTAAGGCAAACAACTTTCTGATTGCCGTGATCGATGATCGACCGAGAGCCAGCCCATTCGGTGATCGAGCGAACTACCAAGTACTTACAGTTCTTATGGATAAAATTTTCGCAACAACTCCACGTTATGGGAGTTGGCCAGCTCTTGGCCGTCCTCAGTGGCCAACCGGACCGCCCCCGGGTCGAGATACTGAGACCACCTTAAAGGGGCCCTCCCACCGAGGAGACAGTTTGTGGAGGCCGGCATGCGTCTGGATTCTGCGCAAGACCAGGTCGCCTACTGCTAGTGTTCTCTTATGGAACCGGGTGGCGTGGTACCGCCTGAGACTTTGCTGGTACCGGGCGGCACGCAGGGCCGTCCGGTCGCACACCTCCTCCAGAAGGTTGACTTCTTCTCCACGGTGGTCTTCTTGTCCTTCCTCGCTGAACGCCGAGACGCGTGGGGAGTCGAGCGATAGTTCGGACGGGAGGACAGCTTCCGCGCCGTAGACCAGGAAGAAAGGTGTTTCTCCAGTCGCCCGACTGGGTGTGGTTCGAAGTGACCACAGCACAGCCGGGAGTTCTTCCGTCCACCGTGTCCCCCGCTTGTGGAGCCGATCGAACACTCTGGTCTTGAGGCCCCTCAACACCAGCGCGTTTGCACGCTCTGCTTGGCCATTACTCCTTGGATGGGCCACCGAAGCAAAGCATACCATGGTGCCCATCTCATCACAAAACTCCAGGAAGGCCGCGCTGGTGAATTGAGTACCGTTGTCGGTGATGATGCGATTGGCAACTCCAAAGCGGGTGAAGATTCCGTGGTTGAACTTGATAGCGATGGAAGCCGTGATGGCGCGTCTTTGCTGACTTGACCCACTTGGTGAATTTGTCGATGGCGGCGAACAGTGGGTGAAGCCCCGGGTTGGCCAGCGAACGGGCTCAGATATCGACCCAGCATCGCGAACGGCCAAGAAGCGGGAGACCAAGCGACCACATCTTGGAGGATGTCGCGGTCGGGAGACTAGGACAACTCCGCCATTTCGCCGAACTGAAGAGCCGTTGAAGAACAAAGTCCAGGGGAAAGGCGCGGTCATTTCTTCGGCTTTAGGAGCGGCGGGAGCCCACTCGGCAACGAACTCCGCCAGCTTCTGGCTCTTGATGGCGGTGTAGGGTACAAACTTGAGGCAAAATTCCCCCAGCTCCACTGACCACTTGGCGACACGACCTTCAACTTCCCGGTTGTGAAGGATCTCTCGCAGAGGGTAGGCAGTGACCACCGTGATCTCTCGGCCCTGGAAGTAGTGCCGCAGCTTCCTGGACGCCACCAGGACTGCGTACAGCATCTTCTGTGCTTGCGGGTACCTAGTCTCCGCCTCGTGTAGTACCTTGCTGACGTAGTAGACCAGCTTCTAGACGCCCTCCCTCTCCGCCACCAGTACCGTGCTCACCACCACTGGGGTAGCGGCAATGTACAGGAGCATTGGTTCGCCAGGCTTGGGGGCGACCAGTACTGGCGGGGAGGAGGTACTGCTTCAAGTCCTCAAATGCTCGTTGAGCCTCTTCAGTCCACTCGAAGTGGTTGGTCTTCTTCAGCAGCTTGAATAGGGGCAAACTTCTTTCTCCCAACCGGGTGATAAATCGCCCGAGGGAGGCTAGGCGACCAGCCAGGCACTGCACCTGCTTGAGCCAAACCGGCGGCTTTATGTGCTCGATGGCCGCTATCTTATCAGGATTGGCTTCAATGCCTCGACTGGACACGATGAATCCTAACAGCTTCCTAGAGGGCATGCCAAACACACACTTCTCGGGGTTGAGCTTTAGGCCATTCTTCTGGAGGTTGGCGAAAGTTTTCTCCAGGTCTTCAATCAGTTCCTCGCTCTTCTTAACTTTCACGACCAAGTCATCGACGTACACCTCAAGATTTCGCCCTATCTGTGAGCGAAAAAAAGAAATATGCATGGTACGTTCATAAGTAGAACCAGCATTTTTTAACCCAAAAGTCATTCTAATATAACAATAAACACTCATTGGGGTTACAAAAACAGTTTTTTCTTCGTCTTCCGCCGCCATGCTAATCTGGTGGTACCCCGAGTACGTGTCCAGAAAGCACAGCAGCTCACACCCTGCCGTCGAGTCGACAATGAGATCGACGCATGGCAGAGGGTAAGGATCCTTTGGACAGGCCTTGTTGAGGTCGGTGAAGTCGACGCACATCCGCCACTTCCCGTTGGATTTCTTGACAAGCACAGAGTTGACAAGCCACTCGGGGTGAGAGACTTCCCTGACGATCTCTGCGCACAGCAGCTTCTCTACCTCCTCCCGAATGGCTTCTTGCCGCTCTGGTGCCTGTCTCCGGACCTTTTGTCAGACCGGACGCATTCCTGGGAGCGTTGCCAATCGGTGCTCAATACCTCCCTGGGGACCCCGGTCATATCGGACGGTTGCCAGGCGAACACGTCGGAGTTAGACCGGAGGAAGGTGACGAGCGCGTCTTCCTATTTGGCGCTGAGGCTGGCGCCAATGGTGACGGTCTTCTCGGGCTCGTCGACGCTCAGGGAGACCACCTTCACCTCGCCAGCCGAGCCGGGCGAGGCACGGGTCTTCGCCTGAGGGCTCCGGATAGGCAGCATCAACCGGCTTCACACAGGTGGCGTCGGCCAGGTCCAGTGCGTGCTTGTGGCAGCGCAAGGTTTCTGGCCTGTCCACCCAGATGACTATGGGGCCACCAGGCCCTAGTATCTTCATCACCATGTATCCATAGTGGGTCGCCGCCATGAACTTGGCCAACGCCGGTCGGCCAAGTATGGCGTTGTACGGGAGGTCGAAATCAGCGACTTCGAAGTCGATCAACTCTGTACGATAGTTGCTTTCCTCCCCAAAGGTGACGGGGAGGCGTACCTGGCCCAGGGGCACCGAGCCAGCCCCCGGGGCGATGCCATAAAAAGGCAAGGCCGGGCGCAGCTCCTACCGTGATATCTCGAGCACCCGGAATGCCTTGGAGGGCAGGAGGTTGATAGAGCTCCCTCCGTCCACTAGCACTCGCCCAAGCTTCACATTCCGGATCGTGCGCGAAACCACGATCGGGAGGTGACCTAGGCGGCGATGCTCTCAGGGTGGTCGGCTCGACTGAAAGTGATTGGCTCCTCCAACCACTTCAGCATCCAACCCGCCCCTGAGCTCGGTGCCATGGCGCAGATCTCCCTCCTCAGACGTTTGTACGTCGTGTTGGAGGGGTAGGTGGCCGAGCCACCATGAATGTACGCCACGGTTTGGTCTGCCTGCTGGAAGGCCAGCGGGACAGGGTCTTCGTCTTGGTCGTCATCGCGGGGGCGGCGCTCCTTAAGCTGCTGCTCCACCATCTTGCTCACAACCTAGTAGCTGGCCAGATCGTGAGTGTTGGTCCTGTGGATCGGCAGAAGGGCCTGCCCTCCTCGCGGCGGTCATTTCTCCGACCGCGGCGATCATCTCGCCAGTCACGATGATCATACCGCTGGTCACGGCGGTCGCGCCCTCGCGACTTGATATCCCTATGCTCGCGCTTAGCGGTCAGGACCGCTTGGTCTCAACCGCCTCGCGCCTTCTCGCCTTCTTGTTCGCAGGGTTGGGACCCCTCGAAGTCCCAGCTTCGTCTCCGCCGTGTCCGCGCGCAGGGCCAGACACCGGCCCCCAAGCCTCCGCCGCCCGCGCACACTTGTGCGCCAAGGAGAAGAGCTCGGAGGTGGTGGTGATGTTGCAGGTGGCCATCTTCTCCCACATCTTGTGGTCTCGAACGCCTCTCCGGAAGGTGATGACGATCGACTGCTCCAAAATCCGGGAGATCATGTTGTGACAATGACTGAAGCGTCGGATGAAGTCGCGCAACGATTCCCCTCTTGCCTACTCGAGGGCATGGAGGTCGTCCTCCACGCCCGGTTGTGTGTAGGAGCCCTGAAAGTTGGCGACGAAGAGGCCGCACAACTCCTCCCACGAGTGTACTGATCTTCGCGGGAGGTTCAACAGTCAAGATCGGGCGAACCCCGTCAAGGCCGTTGGGAAGTAATTGGCCATGGCCTTTTCAGACCCGCCAGCGGCCCGCACCACCGTGGTGTAGATCTGCAAGACCTCCTCCGAGTTGGTGGTGCCGTCGTACTTCTCGATGAATGCCGAACGAAACCTTTCGGGCCACGCCACACGACGCAGCCATCGGGAAAACGCCTGGCACCCGACGCCGTAGGGGGAGTCATGTCGTCCACCTGAACCCCAGCCCGGAGACCGTGCCGAGTGCGGATTGCGACTCCCCAAAGAGTCGGAGGAGTGGACCTCCTCCTCGCTCTGAAGGTGAGAGTCAGGGGAGGAGCCTTTTTCCCCAGGAGCCATCCGCCTGTCGCGGCCCTACCCCTGGGCGCGACGGCGCTGCAGGTGATTACGCAAATCACCGCTGTGCCACCGGCGACGCTCCTCCAGATGAACCCTCAGGTCCTCGCGGCTCCTCGCGGAACCAGGACTCTCATCTTGTATGCCCTTTCCTTTATCCTGACCCTTCTGGCCAGAACGCTTCCCGCTCGGGCGACTGGAAGCTTGGGTGCGGTCGGGACGCACCCTTGATCGAGGGGTGCCGACGGTGCCTGACCGGTCGGGCATCCCTACGCGAAGCTGGGCCGCGTCTATGAGGCTAGCAATGTCCCACAGCCACGGCGTGGCCGGGGTGTCTCCCGCAAGTTCCATCGGAGGATGGTCCAGGAGGAGACGAACCGTATGCAGGTTCTGGGCCGGGGTGGCCGCCTCCATGGCCAGCCGACGCCGAACCGGATGTTCTGCGCCGCCAGGCACCACCGCCTCCTGCGAAGCGGCGTGAGCGATCCTCGTCGGCGGATGTGCGGGGCGTGTTACGGGGCTGCTAGCCTCTACCGCCTCTTGTTGATGTGAGTGTGAACCCGCCATCACCAGATGCGCGATCCTTTCAAACAGAAAACCGGAATCCACCGGAGAGATGGCCGGGTGAGCCAACCACTAGCCCCCTACCTGGCGCGCCCCTGTCGGTGTATTTCGCCGGCCAGGACCCCGTCAACGGACAGGGTGTCCTCCAAGTGTGGGTAATAGCCCTACGTCCTGCTAGATCTTTGTTGAGGAAATGTAGAGGCAGTTACAATGGCCCTTTCAGTTCGTTCTGCTCTTTTTTCGCTAAGTCTCTCGACCTCTTGGATTCGGATCTAGCCCCTTTTTTCTTTTGGTCGACAGGTCGTCCCCTTCTCCTTGCACCAGAGCTCCCTTATATAGACTGGGCTGGCTCGGGCAGGTGAGGGGGTGACATCATACTGATCTATAACTCATTTATTACACCCACCACTGTAGTCTTATCATACTGAACCACGACTCATTTATTACACCCATCACTGTAGTCCTGTCCTTCAAACTCCATTTAATGTCACTGTATGGCTTCGCCCAGTCCGCCCGGGATGTGATATTCCTGCGATGGGTTAGGTGTGAGGCGTTAAAGGGATGGGCCGTCGTCGTGTCGACAGCAGAATTCTTCGCAATCAATGGCTCTGACACAGGGTGTCAGGGGAAAGAGACATCAAAACGAAGCCTTCTTCTCATTCTTTTGGTCGCCCGCATGGCGTGAGAGAACTGGCCTTGCTTGCTTGCTGCCGCCAGGAGGTGACGCCCGTGAGCAAGGCTCGATCGCCCCTTGCCCGCCAAAGCCGCCATAAGGAGGCCGACACCCGTGGCGGTGGCTCGATCACCCACTGCCTCAGCCACCAAGGAGGCCGATGCCAATGAAAGGTGTCGCCAAGGAGGCCGACGGGGCGAGGTGGCTCGATCGCCCACCTTCGCCAGCCGCCACTTGGACCGCTTGCGTGAGTGGGGCCCAATCGCCCGCCTGCTCGCCAAGCCGCCACGTGGGCCAGGGCTCGCCGCGAGGGGCGTGATCGCCCGCCTGCCCATCAGGCCGCCACGTGGTTTTACTTATCTGCGGCGGAGAGGGTACCCTGGCATAAAGTACGCCGACAACTAATCATTTACCCTAATTATACATTCTGGAAAAAGCTGTCAAATTTCTTCCCCATTCTCCATTGGCTCATTGGCTGGCCCATTGCCTCATCAGTAGAAACAGGGGCTTCTTGGCAATGGTGTCACAGACTATTCCCATTTAGCACGCAATGCAATTCGTTGCTTCCGTTCCTTGCTGGCACGGCCACGCAAGCTCAGACATGCAAATCTTACAATTAATCACTTCCGGATGCACACTGGACAAAAGCAGATAAATCCAAAATACTAACCACATCCCACCTGTGGCCTAATCCACAGTTATAACACTAGAACTGTGTGTCTGTGAAACCATGAAACACCTAAAAGCGCCAAATTTTCCAAAACTTGTAACCTAAATTACCTACCTCAGTACAAGGCATACAGTAGTGCAGCACCGTTGTTTGCTCGGTACCAAAAGCAGAACAGCAGAAAACAAAAATTATGAACTGATTAACTAAAACGATAGGTTGCCTGCTCCAGGCAAGGGAAAAAATGAATTAGATAGGCAAGAAAAGACAATATTCGCTTTGCTTAACACCCTTCATGACAAATTAAAGATTAGCTTGGGCACCGGAAGGAATATCAGAAAAGGAGTCTGAGAATTAAGGGGGAAAACCCCTTGTTTCTTTGCATATCAAGAAAAAGTTACTAGCTCCAGATCACAAGCAAATTAAATCACTCTAAACCAAGGCCCCAAATTCCTTGAGGTCAAAATACAGCAAAACAGCAACCAAATCACAGACCAAATACACTCACAAAAATAACCAAGCAAGAAACCTCCCCAAAGAAAAATAAAAAACAAGGTATCACCAAAATCTCCCAAACATCAAATCAAAGACTGTATTTTTCGGACAGTTGAAGGAGTGATAGGCGAATCCAACGTCAAGATCTCACCTTTTGGTCTCGCAGAGATGGAGGAAGACAGCGGCGGCGTAGGTTAGCGACGGCCGCTCAGGTCGAGGGGTGGATGGGCGGTGGTAGAAGCGAGAGACTAATCACTACTCAGTTTTCTGTTCCTTCCTGCTCACTAGCGGTGAGGCTAAAGCCGCCGGCGGATGGCAATTGGCGAGGCATTGCGGCCACAGGGAAGAAAATTCTGCGGGGAGGGACCTAAGAGCAACTCCAGCAACGCTCTCCAAATCCCATTTTTACAGAACTCTCTAAAAAATGCCTCTCCATATCTCCTCTCTCTCCATATCACACTCCCTATCTTCTCTCTCCTATATTCTAATCATATTCCACATAACAGACATAACAGCAACCGTTTTTTTTACCGATACATTCAAACAACAATATTTAAATACGGGAATTTAAATATTAAAATTTATTGTGACGATCACATTGCAAATTCGAATGGCTATATTTGAACGTCGGAGTTTAAATTTTGAATTTTTCTCAGAATTTATGTTATAATGGTGATTATTAAAATTATTGTCTTGAGTAAGTCATGTCGTAATTGGCCGTCAAGCGGCTATATTGAAAGCAGTAAATGCATAGCGGCTATATTCTAACGATCGTGCATAGCGGCTATATTCTAACGGTCATCGCAACGGCTATATTCTAACGGTCATCTTAACGGCTATATTCTAACAGTCATCGCAACGGCTATATTCTAACGGTCATCTTAACGGCCACATTATTCTCGTCTATATATAGATACCCATTTGCAGTTCAATGATCTGCACATTTCAGGTTGTTCACCACCTACAATATCAGAATGAGTCGTCGAAACTTAGTCTCACAATGTCTCTCGGATGATGAGGAGTCCGATAGAAATACTCAGTACGTATTTCTTCTTACAACAGGATACCTAGCGGACATAGAAGATCAAGGTGTGAATCTTCCCCTCCATGGAGGTTCGACTCCTGGCCGTCAAATCGTTCATCGCAATAGGCAAGAAGGACATGCTAGACTGTTTCAAGACTATTTTGCTGATCCTCCTATCTATGGTCCGTCCTTCTTTCGACGCAGGTTTGGAATTATTCGTTCTTTATTTCTTCACATATTGTGTTGATCCTACTATCTACCGTTCAACCTTCTTTTCGACACAGGTTTCGAATGAATCGTCCTTTATTTCTTCGCATATTGCATGCTGTAGAAGCACATGATAATTATTTTGTGCAAAAGAGGAATTGTGCTGGAGATCTTGGGTTATCTTGTTTGCAGAAGGTAACCGTAGTATTTCGGATGTTAGCTTACGGAGTAGCAGCAGATGCTATTGATGATTATGTGCGGATTGGAGAAAGTACTGCTATAGAGAGTCTGAAAAGGTTTGTGAAAGCTATTATTGAAATATTTGGAGATGAGTATTTAAGATCTCCAAATGAGAATGATACTGCTAGATTACTTGCAATTGGTGAGGAAAGAGGTTTTCCAGGAATGCTAGGGAGCATAGATTGCATGCATTGGAAGTGGAAAAATTCCATGTAAAAATCAATGAAATATGAACAATTTACAGTAACAATGAATGATACTCTTCAAGTTCTGATAGGAATATAGCAAAGTGAGACTCACAAAATTTTCAAAGTAGTCACGCTAATATTCTGCTAGTTCAGAGATTACACATAATAATACATCTCTTATGCGGTGAAGATTTCCGGCTCAACCACCGTGGCCACGTGTCGCCTTGCGCATTTGCGAAAAACCCCCTCCGTTTCTTCGAAATTACGGATAGGTCCCTGTGTAATTTTATGTGAGACGAAAATATTTTTTTTCCTTCGCGTTTGGGTCCCTGGCGCGGTATTTTACGGAAAAGCCTCCCGTTAGTTTCTAATCGCGAACAAGCCCTTTTCTAATTTTTCAGGATAGCGAACAGGTCCAAAAAATTAGCAAATAGGTCCCTGCTTCTTACGTTCAGGTCCTTTTTCCGTTTTTCCCGGAAAAAATGTTTTCGTCACCGAAAAAACCCGAAAAAAATGTTTTCGCCACCCAAAAAACCCGGAAAAAATGTCTTCGTCGCTAAAAAAACACAGATTCGTCGAAGGAAAAAACGTTTTCGTCACTGAAAAAACCCGAAAAAAATGTTTCCGCCACCAAAAAAACCGGAAAAAATGTCTTCGTCGCTAAAAAAACACAGATTCGTCGAAGGCTTATAGCAATTTATGGATTTGCCAACGGGTCCATTTTTCCCAGAAAAAAATGTTTTCGTCACCGAAAAAAACCAGAAAAAATGTTTTGACCACCCAAAAAACCCGAAAAAAATGTCTTCGTCACCAAAAAAACATAGATTCGTCGAAGATTTATAGCAACTTATTGATTTGCCAACGGGTCGTAGCCGCGGTTTTTTTTAAAAAAAAATATAGATTAGTTCGAAGATTTAGAGCGACCATAAATTCGCCGACGGGTCCTAACGACCTATTTTTTTTAACAAACACAAAAAACCAAAAAACGAAAAAAACAGATTCGTCGAAGGTTCGATTTTCCATCTCGATCTCTGATATATTTTTAAATATGTATTATTACTCACAAATTCACCGATGGCTCCTAGCCAGCCAATTTTTTTTAACAAAACGCTACCGAGAAAAATGTAATTTCAATCTTTGTTGAAAAATTTGGATCATATTTTTTCGCCGGGCGCGGCATCGCGCGCCATTCTACCTAGTATATATGGTGCTGCGTTATAGATGAGGAGGCACAAGGACGAAGAAAAGAACAAAGAAAAATAGGCTAGAGATATAAATAAACAATCTCGTACTTCGTCAGTAGACATCATATAGTGGACTAGCACTGAAACCATCCATACATTTTATTTCTAGTAGTTGCATAGCTTATATGAGCGATTGCTTCATTAATTTCCCCTCAATTTCTTTGCCCCAAATGCTAATCAAAGTATCCAACACATTATTTTGCTAAGCAAATGGCTTCCAAGCTTAAAGATGCATCACTTCATCTAATCTAGAAATTTTACAAGGATCTTGCACACTTAACTCTGAGAATGTAACTCAAGGCAAATGGATGCATATTGTGGATTTCACGGGGATGGAGTCGAGCTTCACCGACCTTGTAGCTTCGATCAAGCTTCACGGATCTCGTAGCCGAGTGGACTGATCTGCTATTTGGATTCAGCAGGGATGGGCGCTCCAAGATACTCACCTCTGAATCAAAGAAGCCAACAAATCCTATCAAACTAGGTTTTCTTCGGATCTAACAGATCCAACATATACAACAAGAGTAAACACAGAAAATGCATACCAATTTCTAGCTATTCTTCCTCCAATTCGTCAAATCTTCCTGGGCCAACAATTCGTCGGATCTAGCGTCAGATCTACGGGATGGGGAAAAATCATGGCTCGTTTGAGAAGCACCACAAATCCATCGGGAAGAGCAACACGAACCTTGCCGAGATGTGCACGGAGACAAAGAGCGCGCCGCCTCTTGCTCTTCTTCTCGGTCTTTGCCGCCTTCTCTCATGGGATAGCGGCGAGTGTGCCTTCGGTCTTGTTGCCTTCTCTACTTGGATAGCGAATCACCCATGCCCCGGTGTTGCCGCCTTCTCTGCTTCTTAAGCGAAGAGCCTTGCCTTGTCCCAATGGTCACGCTGAATGGAGTCGTAGTTGCTCTCACCGGATAGCGGCGAGAGAGGCTCGGCAAATGTAGCGAGAAAGACTCTCTCTCCGCTTCGCCAAATTTAGCGAGCCGATGGCG
Source organism: Guadua angustifolia (assembly GCA_036346375.1). Classification (NCBI taxonomy): domain Eukaryota; kingdom Viridiplantae; phylum Streptophyta; class Magnoliopsida; order Poales; family Poaceae; genus Guadua; species Guadua angustifolia. Next base: position 68,159,550 of record CM070500.1, on the reverse strand, counting down.
CGAGGCTGAGCGCAAAAACGCCTCGTTCACCAAAAAATGGAGATAGCGAGCGGGATACCGAGGCTGCTGGAGCTGCTCTAACTGAATTCTTAGCTTCTTTAGACAGTTTTTTTTCAGATATTTGCAAAAACAATCTCTTCCCAATCATGCATGTGAAGAGCAGCAGGTAACACATGTCGTATACTATACCTATAGACTACGGAAGCTCACCAGCGTGGCAGTAGCACTGTTCCTGCCTATTGTCGAGCTGCCCTACCTCGGCACGTCACCACCCTACCAAGTGGAGGTGCAGGGCACCAAGCCTGCCCTGGTGGTACCACCAGCTACTGCCACAGCACATCGACGTGGGCGCTGGTACGTGTTACTTGTCGACACTTGTGCAGTCCAAAAGAGAGCTACTTTGCAATTTGCAAAAGAAAAAAGATGTGGCGGGCCATTTACGCGGTGGCTTCCACCTAACCCACTATTTATAAAGCTTGGAATGAGATTTTGCCACCTAATTAATAGGGTAAGTCTTAAAGCAATCAAAATTATAAATTATTGTCTTTCCCACTCTTCTCCTCTTCACTACGAGAACATTTCTAGCCCTCCTTAACCGCTTGCCTCAACTATCGCTCATCCAACACAACACCTTGGAGCTCAGTTAGGGCTGTAAATGTGAGACCCTTCCTTTTATGGTACGGAATACCATAGAAGGAAGGTTCCAATGTGCATATAGTACTAGTCCCATGATCAGTGGCTAGTATGCACATTTACAAAATTGATAACACATCCATACACAATTTATATATTACATATGACAACAAAATAGTTATACATGTTATTCTTACAAACTAAAATAAAGATATTAATGTGTAGTTATACATGTTATTCTTACAAGCAACTGACAAAGTAAACCCTAAAAAAATCTTCATTGAAATTCCCGTAACCTATGATATCATAGGATTCATTGAGGTAATTTGTCTTATCACCTAATAAACAACAACAATAGGAAAATTGAGTACATTGCATACTCGGCAAACTTGTAGTGTATACAAATAATTAATAGATGCAGGCTATATCAAATGGATGGCTACTAAGTTCTTTTGTATTAAGCAAACTTGAATCATAAATACTGAATAGTAGTTTGCAAATGGAATTGGTAAAAGAGTAATTAAATTGATAGTAAATAACAAGAATGTAATCATAATATAACAACTCAATCCTCTATGACTGAGTTACCAAATCGTTCAATCAACTATTGGCATCAAATCTGAAATAAAGACTTTCCAATAATCATTTCCAATTACAATCTATTTTATGAAAATGTCAAAACTTCTAACTATATAATGACTTTACCAAGTGCCCTTGACCGTAGCACATGGCTTTTCAAAAAAAATTTACTCTGCAAAGGTCTACTGCTTTACCCACAAGAACTGATCAATTCTTTGTGCAAGCTATTAGCACACTTCCTATGGTGTACTGTAGAGAGATTATAACATAACTGTTACATTATTTAGACCTAACTTTGCACTAGCTCGGTAACAACAAACAATTACTATAGCGACAGAAGATATTTGTACATATGGTACTTCTCACACAGTTCACTCCTATGGAGGCCCACTTCTCCTCATAGTAAGGTATACACCATTGTATCAGTAAACATTTGTTCCATAATCACCTCGGTGTTGACATCCCTTCAAGCAACCTCTATCCGAAAGCCCGTACTACTACAGCCTTTCAATGTGCAAAACCAGTTCTAAGTAATTTAATAGGTTAAGGCTATCTCATAGCAGCACTTGTGGTTGTATGGTTATCTTGGTCTAAAAACAACACAATAGTTTGATCCTTAATCCAGAAGATATTCATACATATTATACTTCTCACATAGTTCACTCCTGTGGAGGCCCACTTCTCCTTATAGTAAAGTATACACCATTATATCAGTAAACGTTTGTTCTAAAATCACCTCGGTGTGGACATCCCTTTGAGCAACCTCTATTTGAAAGCCCGTACTCCTACAACCTTTCAATGTGCAAAGCCAGTTCTAAGTAATTTAATAGGTTAAGGCTATCTCATAGCAGCACTTGTGGTTGTATGGTTATCTTGGTTTGAAAACAACATAACAGTTTGGTCCTTAATTCGACCCGGGCGAGAAATCTCCCCCTACACTACGTGCAACTCTATCCCTCGCACATTCGGCTATTACCATTAGCTTGCATGCGTCAAATCATAGTTTTATTTTTAGCCAAAATATCAATATCCTTTATTGTCATATCCAACTTTTTAAAATTATATAAACCACATGTATGTTCATTAATTAACTTTTCATTTCTAAGCAAGGCTATGTCTGAATATTAAGTATTCATATATATCCATGTTGATATTATGTTGTATAACCTTATTCTAAGATTATCAAGGTTCACATATCAATGTTTATTAAGGAAGTCCCACGAATTAAGGAATACTTCTACCAGTACCTACAATATAGTAATGTTTATTAAACATAGCGCATGCATAATAGTTTTGATAAACAATATAAACACCGTAAATTAATAGAATCAATATGATCAAATGAGGTGCTTGCCTTGCTAATTGTTGTGTGGAATGTAATCTAGGTCATCGGTGAAGTCATTGTGAATGGTCTCTGAAACGTTGGAGTCTACTCGTCGTTCAATGGGAAATATAGCAAATGGTAAGTTTTAATAAGGGAAAAAAGAAGACAGATAGAATGAAATCTACTAAAGGAAACAGGAGTGGTTTAGGGTTTTGATGTCATCTTTTTATGCGCATTGATCTATTCAGTCTTTTAATCATAATTTGGTCCTTAGTAACCATTTAAGCATGAAATATGCTTTAGGTTTATTTTATGACACAGTTTCATGATTTGTATAGATTGTAATTTTTTTATGAATTCAAAAGGCTATAATTATTTGAATTACTAATACACATAAGATCTAGGCTCAAGCTACTGCAAAAAGTATCTTTTTGAATGTTTTTGCATAAATAGACATACTAATAAACATAAGGTCTAGGCTCAAGCTACTGTCACAAAACACATATTCTTGCTTTTTTAGAGGTTCAAGTCCTAGTTTCATAAGTTTTGGAGGGTATTTGCAATAGTTATGATTACTCACATTTCAAATGTTGCTAAAATTTATCCTATGATATTTTTAGAATAAACAGAGCCTAATACCTAAATATTTTTACATATACAAAAATATTATCATTTTTACAGAGCATGGGAATTGATTTCACTAAATTTGGAATTTATTTGCACAAGTTATGTCTATTTGAATTTTCAACACATTGGAACTAATCTATTTATGCATTTGGTACAAATTAAGTCAAAATTTAAATATTTTTGCATATTTAGAGTACTCATGGCCTCAAGAATATGTAAAATTTTATCTCATCATTTTAGGAGTTGTGGTTCACTCATTTTAAATTGTAACCATATTAGAGTCTTATTCAAATTTAAATGCAAATAATTTAAACCGTCATTAAAAATTAAATATTTTTATATATTATAAAACTTCATGATTTTATATGAATTTATAAATTTATCTTGCTTGATTCTCACTTAAGGTGCCAAAGTTATGTATGTTTGAATAGCCTAGGGTTAGGAAAATGGCTGGAAATTGAAAAAATTTCGAAAATGGAAAGTACGTCTTTCATTGTAGAAAGAGCATTTCTTTTTTTGTAATGTTTTTAAAGTTTTGCCTCTTGACAAGTGGGACCACGGCGTCAACGACTACGTGATCATGAGTCTTATGCGGTTGACAACACGGGCCCACTTGTCGATGAACCGAGAGCAAAGGAGAGGCTAAGGCTCGTCGTCAGCAAGGTTATGACCTGGGGGTGGGCTCTGATGTGGCTGGTGGTGGTCACCACAAAGGTCTAGCAGCAATGTCCATGGCTGAATGATGGTGACTGGCGAGGGCCACTGAGGTTCAATCATGCACGGGCGAAGATCTAGATAGCATCAATGGGCTCAATGGAACCCATTTTACCTTTTTCCTGTGACGATGGCCGATCAAGTTGAGCTACCACCGAGAGCTAGTTTTGAAGAAGAAAGTCCATAGGGGCGATGGTGTTTTGATTAGAAAGTGCTGCAACTAAGTGAGGGGTTTGTTTGTTAGATTCCCATGAAGCTAAGGTCCAAACGAATCAAAGAATGCTTTACCAAGGAGACTCGGTTTTGCTTCCTCCCTTTTCTAGATATTTTTTGACAATGGCGGATGGAGAGCGGAATCGAGGCTGAGCTCGAGTGAGAAGGAGAGTGGAGGGGTGCTGGTATTAGCGGGAAGACCATGGAAAGCTCGCTCGGCTTTTATAGGTAGGATTGGTGATGCAGTAGAGCTTGTTCTCCATGGGAACTCAGCGGTGAGAAACGACATGTATCTCAGCTAGCTACTCAAATGCCGGGGATAAGCTCGCTGTGGCAACGGTTTTACAGGCATGGCAGAGGTATGGGCACACTGCGGCGCCGCAATGACGTGTTCGTGTCGTGTCAAAGCCTCCTTGGCTCTCCTCTAGCCATGACGGTGGCGCACAAGGGCAAACAGGGTGTGGCTAAGGAGGAAGAAGGAGTAGTTGAAGTGCTGTGCGGCTGCCAAGTGGGGTCTACTACAAGGATGGTCCAACAAGGTAGTGAGACACAGAGCTCTAGGGTTCATCCTCTCTGGACAAACATCATTCCTCACATTAAATGGGCCATCGAATCAAGTCTAAAATTTTTAAGAATTATTTTTATTAATCCTTAAGTAATTTTTATCATGTTGTAAAATTTTTAGCTCAAAATATTGTCCAAAATTTATAAAAATTCTGACAAGCCTGCTGTTTAGAATTTCCCTTACCTGTTTTTGATTTTTTTTGAGGATCAAACTGTTGCTCAAAATTTTTAAAACTTTTTCTAGGAGTTACTAATGTTTTAAGGATACTACTATAAACTTTTGAGATTACGAACCATTATATTTATTTTATAAAACTTCTGATAGCGCATTTGTGAATTTTTGAGATTTTCGTTCTTAATTTTTTTTAAAGGCACCAAATAATGTTTATTATTTTTTATAATTTTTATATAGAATACCATAGTCCTTTATATGATGTGGTAAAATTTCTAAATGAAGATAAGGTCTGTAAATTTTGATTAAATGCTGACAAGTTTTCTGTTGCTAGTCCAAGGTCACTGTTTTTAGTCCCTTGACTGTCTGTAAATGTGTTCATATTACTTTAGAGTTTAGATAATATATTTTAGAGATTTTCTAGGTTTTAAATATAATTTTTTTAGATTTATCATTATGGAAATTTTTTATTTTCATTGATTAAATATCAACACTTATTGTTAAAAGCAATTTCCAAAAAGACCAAAATTCAATAAATGGGGAAAAAGAAAAAATTCAGAAATGAATCACACTAAAAATTTAAATTTTTATATTTAGATTATTTGATTTTTTTACTTTTATAGTAAAAAACCTCGAGACTCGCAAGCTGCTTTAGCTCAGCCCACTCTAGGCTCGGTTTGAGCTTCAAATGAGCCAAACTCAAGCTTGATCCTAAGTTTGCAACCTTCATCGAGATGAGCTTGAATAGCTCACAAACCTAGTAAATTTATAAATTACTTGTTAAATATTACTATATGTTAACTCTTAGTGAACTTACTTGAGCCGAGCTCGAACTTAAGCATTGTTTATTGTTGAAAATTAGTGCATATTGAATTGTTTATTGTTACCGAGTTTACTCGAACCAAACTCAAGCCTAATCAAGCTTGCCCTAGGTTGAGCTTGAGCCAAGATCCAAGCTTAGACCCCAACTTGAGCTCGTTCTAGCTTGGCTCAAGCTTTTACAAAACTTGAGCCTAGTAGGCCAGGCTCACTTGAGCTCGGCTCATTTACATGCCTCTCAAATTCCTTAGGGAGCACAAGAGTTGACGAGGAGTGCAAGGATAAGAATCTAGAGGGAGCTACTAGTGCAACGAGACCAGAGCCTAGAGGGAGGAAATGAGGGGAATAGATAGGATTGTTGCGCTTTGAGATTGGTGGTACTACGTGAAAAAATCTTATAGCATCTTAGAAGGTAGGGGCTAGGGCTCTGTCCCTAATTTTCTTCCCGAGAATGGACATGGATAAGATGGAATTAGGGATGTAATCGGATCGGATACGATCGGATATTGTTCATCCCGTATCCGTATCCATATTCTTTATCGAATACGAAGTCGGATACGAATGGTGTCGGATGTGAATACGAATGCGAATAATAACGGATACTATCACTTACGAATCACGGCGAATACTGGATCGGATTCAATACGGCACGAATATTTTTAGCCGGATAATACACGAAAATATAGATCATTTATTGCACATGTAACATACTAAATGGTAGATTACTTATGAGTTATGAATAATTATTGACAAAATGTGAAGAAAATAGTACAAGAATTTACTATAGTTGCATTGTACATAATTAAGAATTAATAATGAACGCACTTTGGCGTTGTGGTGCACTTGGCGTTGGCACTTTGGCAATAGCAGTGTGGCACTTGGTAGAATGGTAGTTGGCACTTGGCAGTTGGCACTGGTACTGGTAGACTACCAAGAGTGGTATTGGAACACTGGTACTAGTGCCTCCAGACTCTGGTGACTGGTGCTGTTTGATTGGAGAGTTATAGACTCACAGTCTTGGAGAAGTCTTTAAAGTTTTCGGATAATATCCATATTTTATATCCGGATATTATCCGATTATAAACTCGAATATTCCTGTATCCATCGGATAATTACTATCCGTATTTGTATCCTTATCCGAGATAACTATCCTTATTCGTATCCGTATCCGGAAAATTCTTCGAATATCCGAAAAACTATTCAAATCGCTATCCAAATTGATTCGGTCGGTCAGTCGGTCGGAAAATATCCGTTCCAGTTGCACCCTTAGATGGAATGTACCCAATTCTGCATGAATTGACTAGAGCGCCTCGCCACTCGCCAGCTTGCCTATGTTCGACCGGCACGCTCACCACTAATAAAAATAGGTACATGGGTGCTCTCCTATGCCTAAGGAGAGTTAGGTTAGAGGATTGTACTACTGATTTCTACATTGAGTATGTATCCTGAGGAGAGTTACGTTAAAAGATTATGCTGCTGATTTCTGTATTGAGTATATATCCATAAATTAACACTATCATTAGTTTTGTGAATGTGAATATACTGTGAATTTATCAATATGTGAGTATACTATGAATGTGAATACACTATGAATTTATCAATTGTGCATATATTGTCAATCTGTGAATATACAGTGAATTTGTGAAATTTTAAGAAAATAGTCTAGTATTTATCTCTATCGGTTTTACACTTAGAAGCAATAAAGACATATAATCTCTATGGGTTTTGAGCATGGAACCAATAGAGATAATATATAAGTCTCTATCGGTTCAACGCTAATAATCGATTGAGATAAAGAGGACATCTCTATCGGTTATGGGCGTGCAACCGATATAGATTCGTGTATTATCTCTATCAGTTCTACATTAGAAACTGATAGAGATAAGTAGTCTTCTGGGTCAGTTTTGAGATTGGAACTGATCCAAGATGAGGATATATCTTTGTCGAGCGAAAACTTACCATGATAGCCGCTCATCATCAATGTCTAAGAACTTTGTATCACCACCAAAACCGATCTAGATGATTATTTTTGTAGTAGTGACAGGCAGTGCTCTAGGCAACGCCGAGGTGGTGCTAGGCTAGCATATTTGCTACCACGCCATGGGCCGCACCTAAGCCACGTCGCACCAGAGGAGGAAGGGGAAGTGATCGGAGGGGGAAGGGGTGAGGCAGAGGGGTGAGGGAGGGGGAGGGTGGCAGGGAGTGAAGGGGGTGGCACCGGCTGTCGGGGGGTGAAGAGGGCCGAGGGAGGCGGCATTGACCGTCAGGGTGGAGGAGGTTGGAGGGGGGCCAGGAGGTGATGGGGAGGTGGATGCCAGAGGGGGCTAGGAGGGGGAGCCCCGAGGACACGGGAGAGGGGAGGAGTACGAGTCAAGGGAAGGGGGCATAGAGGCGAACGGGGTGATGGCGAGCCAGAGGGAAGCGAAGGCATCGATGCAGGCTAGACAGCAGGGGCAAAGAGGCATAGGGGGACACGGGCAAGCTAGGAAGGTGTGGTAGGTGGCCAGGGAGAGGGAGGGGGAGGTCGGGGCAACGGGGTAGGCGCCCAAAGACATAGGTGGGTGCCAGGGAGGTGGAGGGGATGGCCGTGGGGGGCGAGGAGGTGGTAGAGGGGGGCCAGGGATGAGGAGGCGGCCATGAAGGGAGAGAGTCGGGGAGGAGGCGAAAAAAGGAGAGAGTCTGGGAGGGGCCCAAAGAAAAGGAGAAAATAAAGGGAAGAAAGGAAAGGAAAGAAGAAAGGAAGGAAGGGAAGGATAAGAAAGGAAAGAAAGTGAGAAAACACGAGAGAAGAAAAGGGAGAAAAAGCAAAGAAAAAGAGAAAATAAAAAGACAAAAGAAAGGAGAAAAGCAGTGGAGACAGATTTTTGATAGCACACTCAATTTTTGTACATCTACAGGGAGCAGAGAGGCGGAGGAAGGCGGAGAGCGAGAGAGATAGAGAGAGAGACTAGTCGGATGAGAGAGAGAACGAGAGAGACTAAGAGATTGAGAGAGACAGTGATCGAGAGAGAGAGGGAGCAATGCAGAGGGATAGGGAGGCGGGGGATCCGACCATGCTAAAGAAGGAGAGAGAGAGAGAGAAAATTTAGTTCTTTTTCCCTATATTTGTGTCCACTACCTTCGGCTCCTTTCTTCTTGTCATAATAGTGCAAATGGGCCATGCCTGGACATGCATGAATCACAAATTGGCTATGCCTGGGCTCACCAAAGGTGAGTCAAGCTGGCACGGCATAGCATGGTGGGACGGCCGAGCCGTGGCAATACGGCACGGTTTAGGCATGTGACCTAACGAGCCTGTGCCGTGCTGGCCTGGTTGGCATGACACCAACCTCTAGGTGTAGCCAAAGAATACTAAGCTAGTCTTCTTTCTCAAAATGAAACATAAAGTATTGGTTTTCAGAGATCGCGCAAGTTCCATGCATGATGTGCAGTGGGTGTTGGTTGTTAGCAAAAAGCTTAATTTTGCGAGAAAAGCACTAATGTCTTGCCCTTAATTAATTGGAGTTTTGGCTTCGACTTGATTCAACTATTATACCTTGTGAGGGGATTCAGTTGTACATTCTACTTAAAGATTCTATTTCTTACCTTTGTGGCAGTGGAATTGTAGAACTATAATATTGACTTTTTAATTGTTCTATAGATAGACACTTGTACTCTCTTATTTATATTTTGCCTGAGCTAGCTCCTCTTCCTCCTCCTAGAGTGAGTTGAAGACAATTGGCCAGTGTATTGTGTACATCTTAAGGTTAACAAACAACAGTTCACGTGACGGAATTCTATAAAGAAACACTCACCCAACCCACGCTTCTTGGCCTTCAAACTCTAGCTGTTACTAGCTAGAAAACTAAGGAATCATACCTGTTGAGCTATCCAATGATTATTGTGTTAGCTTCTATTATCCAGATGATCATTAACGCACGCTTTACATTTTCATTCTATATGACCTTGTGGCTCTGTGGTCACATGTAGATTTTCCTAGATCTATTTGTCTAAATTGCATGGTAAGAATGCATGGGTTAGGTCATTATAAAATCAAGCAAGCCTAAGCAAATTATCTTTTGAAAGTGACCAGGATTTAATTAATTAATAGATTAAAATTCACATAACTACAACTTTACTAGATAAGCCATCAATTCGCTATGCTTTTAGGGCAGTCCCAATGGGTAATGTCTATAGCAATGTCTAGAGGATTAGAGAGGAGAGAGAGCATTTATTATATGATATCCATAGCAAATCTCCAATAGGTAGTGTGTATGTTTTAATAATCCAAAGACATTAATTAACTTGTATGCATATTCTATGCATGCAAAAATGCATTGCGGGGAAATCGCTCAGGCTCCCAATGGCAAATTTTCGATGTTTATTCTTCTTAATTAAATGCAAAAAGCTATTTCTTGCATGTGACATCACTTTCTTCTCTTTCTTCTTTTAATGACCGTCCAGCTCATCTTTTTACCTATGTGACATAGTATACACACTGCTTAGACATCGCCTACGTGGCTATTGGGACTGCCCTTAGGAGACAAAGTTCTCGTAAAACTGCAACTCTGTCATGTGCTAGCCCTACCAAAAAATTGTCCCAATTGTCGTTCTCTCATCACTCAAACTGGGCCGTTAAGGGGTGTTGGACTGCCATGCAAGCACACTAGCGCAGCTCCGATCGAGGGGCACCTGAGTGACACAGTGGTCGGTTATCCCATTAACTCTCCCATAAAAAGAGACGTTGATAGTGCCACATGATCGCTTCCTTCCTCTCCCCCGCACTCTCTTCGTTGTTCCAACCGACAACCCCACCAAGTTGTCGCACCAACTCCCTTCTCCAACTCTAGTGGAGCGCCACCGCACTTGATCCGTCACTTTCTTGTGTACTTCCTCTTGCTTTGCTCATGTCAAAACGTGTTTCTGAGCTCTCTTCATTTTTGTGCTCAATCAATTTTTGGTCTTCATCATAGGAACACACACCACCACCTTCCCCCAATTCTGGCTGAAACCGGCCACCGTCATCACCATTCTTCACGTGGCATGTTTCCAATCCGTTTCTACTAGAGTATCCCCTCACATCCCTCTTTCTCCCCCTCACCCGCCAACATCTATTTGAGCCTCCTCTCTCCAGAACATTGCCGCCATGTTGAGCTTCCTCAGTAAACGATCGTATGTCATGGACCCGCTTCATTCTATCTCCTCCTTCACCGACCACAACGGTAAGTTCCCCCATCCCCTAGATGCTCTGTTTTCTTGCTTTTCTTCCACGGCACCACCTCATTTCTTTCCAAGCAACGGCTGCTGCCTGTTGTTGTGAGTGCACTCCATGCCCTCCCCACTAGTAAATCAACAATCATTGGCCTTAGTTATCACACATATATTACTGCTTAAAGCAAAAGGAATCGTCGGCCTTCGGCCGTATCCACATCAGTGTGTTTGCAATAAAGCAGAAGGATTCGTCGCCCTCCGGCGGTATCCACATCAGTGTGTTTGCAAAAAGTCCCCTCGCAAATTTCAAAATTGCATCGAGACCATCGGCACTTTTGCAAAAAACTCCCATGTTTTCGAAAAATTGCATCCAAACCCAGACCAAACTCTTTTGTAAAAAAAACTCGTGGTTCCAGAAATTCTTCTTAGGTTTGAATCCCTATTTTTGTGAAAAAACCCATAATTTTTCCAAAATCTTGTTCTCATTCACGATTTCTACGAAAAGCCCCCGCAAATTCTGAAATTGTTATTATTTCAGTTTTTCTTTGATTTTTTAGGTTTTACCAAAGAAAAAATGACATCCACTGTGGAGGTTGGTCTTACCATCTGAGCACTCTATTAAAATTCATCTAGCACAGTGTAGCACGCAGCTCTATCTAGTTGACCATAGCTTGGCACATGTAACCCATTTTGCCACATGTCTGGCTTAGTTATCACATTGGTTGTGTGCATCCTTCTGTCAGATCTGCACTGGTGTGCCTGCATGGTGATTTGAGGTGGCAACCCGTAACAGCCCAGTTTGAGCGGTGTGAGAATGACAGGTCGTCTAGCATGTTGGTAGGGCTTTACGTGTGATTAAGGTTCCAAAAATCGGTGAGATTTTAGAAATCTTGATCGAGATCTCAGATTCTGGCTAAGGACAGAATCCAAAATCCCAGCTAAATAAAAACAATAGAAAAATTAAATTGCTATAATAATCTTAGAAATCTCGGTGAGATTTCACCAAATCTCACCGAAATCTCAGGTAATTTGACAAAAATTTAACTTTTTTGACCAACTTTGGCCAATAACCCTTAATAAAGTCATCTTCCATGAAAATTTGTTGAAAAACTAAATTTTGGAGATGTTTTAAAATTTTGGCAGAAAAGTTGTCAAATTTTTATAAAATTGTACAAGCTTTATCATGCTCTAAATAATTTATGGTACTATACTTAGAAGTGTACAATCATACAAAAAAATTTCAAAATAATTTAACTTTATTTGTTATCTTTAAAAAATCAAAAACAGAATAAACATAACTCAGACAGTAACTTTATTAGAATTTTATAAATTTGCTCAAATGTGATCATGATTGTAACATTCCAAAAATTTAAAAATAGGAAAAATGAAAAATTTAAAAATTTAAAATTAAATTAAATGAAAATTTCAATTGGAATCAAAATTCTAATTTAAACCAATATCTTTTCCTCACTATTCCTGCAATTTAATCTTACAAAAGTATAAGTTGTAATATTAAAACTTTTCTTCCAAAATAAACCAACTATAAATATAAATTTGAAGTGTGATATTTAATTTGAATATTTGTTTCTGATTTTTCTAAAAGTCATTTGTTTTTTCATTAAAAGAAAATTCATATATATTGAAATGGTAAAATGGTAAAAGTAAGAAGGTAAAAGTAAAATATCAACAAAATATCTGAAAAATAATATTAAAATAATTGAACACTCTAGAACCCTAATCATGACATTATAGATAATTTGAACATTTAAAATAAAAAGAAAAGTTAAGATAATCATGCAATAATAAATTTGGTCTAGATATTGTTAGATTTTTGTGGAAATCTCTAGATCTTATCTTGAGCTAATATTTTTATCCTGTCAAAATAAGTTCTTTATCTACTTGTGATAAAATATAAAAATTAAAACTAATATTTAATGCCTTTAAAATTTTAAAAATATAAAGTAAATAAATCTTGGAATTTCAATGTTAGAATTTTTAGAATTTAAATATCAAAGTTAAAGATCTAGAAATTTTAAATAAGGTAAATGTTGTGATTTTAAACCTGCAAAAAATCTACATAAAATGTAGACCTCATATTAATTTTAAGTTAAATAAAATTAAAAATAGAAAATTTGACAACATGCATTGTAAGAATTATTTAAATTTTTCTACCAGTAATTTTAATCTGAAATTTTAACTGAATAATAAAACTTATGCTGCCGACCTATGTAAAAAGTTTCAAAAATAATCCAATTGAAATGTTAACTCTGGTGAGAGGATCAAACTAGATCTGTCCAGAGATTTCGTTCGAGCTGTTCCCTTTCACTCACTTGCATGTGGGCCCATTCCCTAGCCGAACCCTGCGGACCAGTCTCATCCCTCTTGCCAACTACCAACTGTCCCCACATGTCAGCCCGTTCTTCTCCATCCTTCTCCTTTCTTTTGCTCTCTCCCTCTCTGTCTTCTCTCGCACCGAGCCAACTTGATCACCACCGCCTCTCAAATTTGTCGCCGTCCAGCCGCAACTAGCATCTCCCGAGGTGCCAACCTACCTCGCCTGTCAGAGCATTATCTCAGCCGTCATCTCTTCTGGATTCGCACGGTCTCAGCCAAGAAGTCTCGCGTGCGCACAATCGCTAGAAGCAGCCACCACCTCAATCATCTATTTAAGCACATCCAAACTCCATTTAGCCCCTCGTCATCTCACCAACGCCCTGCCTTGAACACTAGCTCCAGTTGCGCTAATTCTTCATTTTTTTGGCCGCTTCACCACTAAAACCAAGAAACTGGTCACCTTTTCTCTTAGACCAAAGAAGCTCAATTCCCAGTACTTGGAGCATCCTCAGTATACACTATAGGAACTCAGATTATTTACGTGGGCCAAAACTATTTATGTCGGCTTCCCCAAAGCCCATGTAAATACCTCTCTATTTACGTCGGCTTAGTTATGCCGACGTAAATAGATATATATTTACGTCGGCTTTGTGAAGCCCACGTAATTAATTTATTTACATCGGCCACGATGGATATTTACGTCGGCTTGAGCCCACGTAAATCCAACTGACCCACCCCCGCCAAAAAAAATCCCCAAATCAGCTCCCGCGCGCGCCATCGGTACAGTCCCGAAACCTAATTTCCCATCCGGCCATCCATTTTCATCCGACGGACTCTCTCCTCCCAATCGGCCACTCCCAGCTCCCAAATCAGCTCCCGTGACCGTGAGGGCATGAGGCCGCCGCCGCCTGTGGCTGAGAACCGGAGACGCTGAGTGACCCCGTCTCCCCCAATCCCCCTTGCGGTTGCCGCCGATTAGCGCCCCTCTCCACCACCGTCGTCTTCATCGGCTCGTTCGTCTGCACCCTCACCGCCGCCGATCGTCTTAATCGGCCCGTTAAAGGCGCGCCCCCTACGCGCCGCCGCCGCTCGTCTTCCTTGACTCCATTCTTGCTTGCACAGACGCCTCTCGTCGCGCATTGCTCCATTCGTGCGTGCCTTCTACCATCGGCTCGCTCCCAAGGCCAAGCCGCACCGCAGTACTCTTTCTCTCTCTCTCTCTACCGCTTGGGATGAAGTGATGAACAACCGATGAGTGATGACCGAGGAATGAATTCTTGTTGGCCCGCTAGTTCCAACCGATGACTTCTTATCTAATCTATTCGAATACTCAAGTAGTAGTTCCCATAGTGATTTTTACACCTCGCATGCCGCCGACTATTCTGTTTTATCTTGTTTAAACCCCCAAAAACACGAAACTTACAATATTTCATTTCCAAAACTCTCTGCGAAGCTCTGTCAATTTTACGCACAATTGAGTGGCGCTCATTGACCATAAATACGTTTATGTTGCATTTGAAACCGATCGACCAAACATTCTCAGAGTACTCAGTATTCTACAGCGAGTGCACATCGAATGTTTGTTATGGGGCTTATACGATGTGTGTCTTGTGTCCGATTCTTGCAAAGGAAAAAAAGTGAGTCAGTGTGTTCGAAGTCAACAAACAAGAAGGCATGGTTCAGATGGCCGAAAAGTTAGTTGCAAACTTTGAAACTCCATGTGTTGTGTTCCGACTTGGGGGAAACAAATTTTCTTTGCATTGGGATGGAATGGTAGTATTTTTATCCATCTTAGGTTCTAGTTCCCTGGCCATGTGATTTTTCACGTGATGCAATGGGTAGTCTTTACCTGTTTTAGTTGTATGTTTTGTTATTTTTCGCTATGTACATCTACTGAAAATTGAATGCACTTTTGCAACTATATTGGACTTCCTCATAAAATATCTTGTTCATTTGCTATAAGCCTATAATTGTGTTGCATGTTGAACTTGTACAATTGATTAATTATTACTACAAGTATGTGGTATCTATTTTAGCGTGATATCCGACACACATTATCCGATACTTTATAGATTCCGGTCCGTATTCGCCATGTGAGTAGAATTGCGGTAGATTAATCTTTCCCTTTGAGTTCATAACATGGATAGATTAATCTTAGACTCCCTGCATAGTTACTTTGTTATTTGTCAAGATTTGCAAAAATCTATAAATTCTGTACATGTATATGTATCATGAGCTACCACACAATCAGACATAATAGATGGTTATTACCGACATCGCTAACCTACCTTCACTTTAATTTCTGTCATTTAGTACCACTTAGCATGGCAAATGATCGTGCATGGATGTATTGTGGCTGGGATAAAGATATGAATCACACACAAGAATGGCAAACAAATACACAAGCTTTTCTGGATCACGTTTTCTCCCAAAGTCCTATTGGTGGGGTGGCGAAGTGTCCTTGTGGCAATTGTCGCCTTTTCACTCGAGTTGAGAAGATTGTGATGACTGACCACTTATGTAAATTTAGCTTCATGCCAAATTACCTTACGTGGTATGAACATGGCGAGCCACGGAGAAGAGAGCCATCCGAACAAGATGAAGAGGCTGATGTGGATGTGGATATGCTTGATGAGATGGTTGATGACTTGGGTCGGGAATTTGAGAATGCTCCGGAGGATCAACAAGATGAACCAAACCCGGGAGTTAAGGAATTTTATAGGCTCCTAGATGCTTCTGATAAGCCTCTGCACGAGCTTACTAAGGTTTCAGTCCTTGCATTTCTGACACGCCTTGTGGCTATTAAATCAAAGTATGCCTTCTCCCAAGGATGTTACAATGAGATAGTCAACTTGATTGTCGATGTCCTTCCTGAAAACCATAAGATGCCGAAAGACATGTACTATTCAAAGAAGATGTTGGCTGGTTTAGGGATGCCTTATGAGAAGATTGATGCGTGTGATAATAACTGTATGTTGTTCTGGAAGGAGAACGCAGATGGGAATTATTGTCTCATTTGTAAGAAGTCTAGATTTGTGGAAGTAAAGGATGAAGACGGAAACCTGGTGGTAACTTCAACTCCGATGAAGGTTCTTCGTTACTTCCTCTAACTCCAAGGCTGCAATGAATGTACCTATGTAAGGAGGCGCTCAACACATGCGGTGGCACAAGCAAGGCATTCGTTATAAGAAAGATTTCATGGTCCATCCATCGATAGTGATGCTTGGAAGGCGTTGGACGGTTTGGCGAGAATTTGGCAATGAACCAAGAAATGTTCGTATTGGTTTGGCGATCGATGGATTCTCACCTTTCAACATGAGTGCATCGATGTACTCTTGTTGGCCCGTATTGCAATTCCAGTACAATCTTCCACCTTCATTGTGCATGAAGGAGGAGTACATGTTCTTATCCCTTGTCATCTGGGGCCAAAAATCACGGAAAGCACTTAAACATCTTTATGCAACCGTTGATCGAGGAGCTAAAACAGTTGTGGATAGGGTCACCACCTATGACAAGAGTAGAAGCAATTTCAATATGCGTCTTTGTTTACCTATGGTCCATCCATGATTTCCTGCATATGGCATGTTTTCGGGATGGAGCACACATGGCCGAATGTCATGTCCAATATGCATGAATGACACCGATGCCTTCCGTTTGAAAAATGGAGGCAAGTTTTGTTTCTTTGATTGTCATCGGCGTTTCTTACCTCCTTCTCATAATTTTAGAAAAAGAGAGATGCATTAGTAAAGGCACGATAATCACAAAAGGCCCACCTAAGCGATTGACCGGAGCAGATATTGTTGAATGGCATCGAAAACTAGTTCCCATGAAGGAAGGTTTTGAAGGGTTTAAAGAGTCACACAACAGACTCATATATCGGTATTTGGAGTTTGCCTTATGCGAAGATCCTGATTCTTCCACACAATTTAGATGTTATGCACCAAGAACGCAATGTTGGAGAAAGCATTGTGAGCATAACTTTTGATTTCAAAGACAAGACCAAAGATAATGTGTAGGCACGAAGAGACATGGCGATATTTGCATTCGACCAACCCTTGTGGTAATGCAAGACCAAGCAGTATGAGAAGGAAGCCACGTGCACCTTCTTGCCTCAAGAGCTCGAAAAGAAGTAGGTTCTTCAGAGGATGAAAAATATCAAGTTTCCCGACGGTTATGCCGCTAACTTAAGGCGTGTGGTGAGTACCTTGTCTGGTAAGCTAAATGGCTTGAAAAGTCATGATTATCACATAATCATGGAGAGACTAGTCCCTGTAATGTTCCGTGGATACTTACCCGATGATGTGTGGAAAATGTTGGCAGAGCTTAGTTTCTTTTATAGACAGTTGTGTTCAAAGGAAATTAAGAAATCAACGATGGAAAAGTTGGAGAAATCTATTCCTGTGCTAGTATGCAAGATGGAGAAATTATTCCCACCGGGTTTCATGAATCCCATGCAACATCTGTTGGTACATCTACCATACGAGGCAAAGGTAGGTGGTCCCGTACAGTACAGATGAATGTATCCAATAGAACGAAACCTCAAGAAAATTAAAGGAACTGTGGGTAACAAAGCGAGAGTTGAAGGCTCCATCGCAGAGGCATTCTATCTGAAAGAGATTTCATACTTCTCGAGTAGATATCTCTCGCACGAGCACAATGTTAACACTCATATACCAAGGTACCGATTATTGGATGACACACATGGCTTTAATCTTGAAATATTCGAAGGTCAAGGGAACACTGTTGGTGCGGTTTGAATCATGAGCTATCTCGTGAAGATTGGAATGAAGCAATGTTATACATGTACACAAACATTCCTGAAATGGAACAATATTTCACGTAAGAACTTTTTTTGCATATTTGTAATTTGGCTTTTGCCATTAGACTATAGTTTAATCAAATGTAATGTAGGTTGTTTGATAGACAACATTGGAGTTCGACGCAAAAACCTACAATTGAACAACTTGATAACTCTCGACGCGATGGTCGACGTGGTGGTCCTAATCTGCGTGACTTGGTTAACAACGATAGTTCTTATCTCACTAACTTGTAACTCATCATTTGTTTAGAGCAATAATGTAGTAATTATTTTTCTAATATTTGTAGTCCATGTGTGATGGTAGCGCCCATGAGGATCTTTGACTATCGCATTGTAACACAACCGTAAAAAGTTTGGTCGTTATGATGTTAATGGGTTTCGTTGCATCGCACAATATGAATCAAGCCGTCTTCAAGCAGCCACAGTGAATAGTGGAGTTGTAACCCTAGCACAGAGTGCGGACGGTCAAGAAATCGAGTACTACGGCATTCTTCGAAACATATTTGAGATGAAGTTCAGAGGTCCAAAGGAACTTAGAGTATATTTCTTCTATTGTGATTGGTTCCACGATAAAACAGGGATACGTCGAACAAAAGATCTTGGTTTGGTAGAGGTTAAGCATGAGTCACGCCTTACGAATCACAACAATTTCGTTCTTGCTCACCATGCTGAGCAGGTGTACTACCTTCCTTATCTGTGTCGGAATAAACAATTAAGACCATGGTGGGTTGTATACAAGGTGAATCCTCCTGGTCGCTTGCACACCCCTGGGAATGATGAGTACATTGAAAGTGGGCTTGATAGCATGGCCGATGAAGTATATCAAGAAGAAGGTTTGCCAGGCTCATTTGAAGTTGACATTGGGTCAGCACTCGATGAATTAGTCAGTGACATCACAGATGTTATTGTCGAGGATGTTAGAAAGAAGAAGAAACGATGACGTGTAGATGACACTCAAGATGTTCCTAAGACAAGACGACGTAGTGCCCGTATAAATGAAGTCCTCGATGATGAATACTTCTAATAAGTATAAATATTGCATTTTTATGATATCTTTGTCTCTTCATTTTGATAACTTCCAAAATTTAAAATGCTTGATTACTTCATTTGCAGGATGTCGATTTTCAGGCATACGTTCGGGTCTTCAAGAGTAAAGGATCTCTGTTTAGAGGTTCTAGTTCTGTCATAGCCCATGAGATAGCTCGAGAGATGCCTAGAGGAGGTTGTATTCTTTAACTTGTTATTTTGATTATTTTTTTCTATACTTGCACTAATTATTTCCAAATTTAATATCTCAGGTAGGTTTAGGGTCGAGGGCGGAGCCGAGGCAGGCTGTGGAGGAGGAGAGGGAGGAATCAAGGCTGGCTCTGGAGGCGCCGAGGACGGAGCCGAGGCAGGCTGTGGTGGAGGCGAGGGAGGATGCTCGGGAGGACGTAGGGGATGCCGAGGGAGAGGGGAATGGTGCTAAGGGAGAGGCAGATGGTGCTGAGGGACAAGAAGATGGTGGAGAGGGAGAGGAAGTCGCTGTCTTCAGGTATTACTATTAAATAAGTAGCATGTATTAATTATGCATTGTTGATGACATTCAATATCTATTGTAGGTATAGAGGAGCTAATCAGATTCCACCAGTGGCACCTATGCAGGCACGCAGAGTAATCAGGCCACTTGGTGATTGGTGAGTAGAAAGCACATGGTATGTACATACAACTTACCTAAATCAACTAATAAATGTTCTTTGCAGGCAATGGATTGATGTAGCCCAGACGACAGCAAAGGAAGGTTGAGACCGTGAATGGTACGCTTGGATCTATCTTATGCTACCATTATCCCGGTTTAGTGCTTGATCAATGGGGAATCTGTACTAACGACCAAGTGGGAGCACTACAAGTTGGCGAGATGCAAAGTGCATGGAACTGTTTCAAGTCGTGTGGGTGGACTTTTGGGTAATCATCTAATTTTTGGCATGTACAATACAATTTAATCTTGCTAACAATAATACAATGTGTGGTCAGTAAATTGTTTTCTTTGTAGGAAAGATACCGTTTGACAAGTGGTGAGGATCATGGTCATTGCAAGCTCATGCAAGATCTGTTTTCAACAACGCAGACTACTAGGGTCTGTGAGGAGATGATGTACCAAGCACGTATCAAAGCGGTGAACTTGTACTACAAGCAAGTGCTCCATCGGGACATGAACAAGAAGATGGGTGCTTCAAAAATTTACCTTCGTGAGGATCGAGACCAGCAAGTTAGGTTGGGTTGGTTTAATAAATGTCTGAAGCATGGGAAGCACTCGCTCGTCGTTGGGCCTCCCCGCATTTGTTGATGATTCAAACAAGAAGAGGGGTAACAGAGGCGGGTGAGAGTGTATCCCATCGGTTCGGTCTTGATGGACATCAACGACATAAAACGCGGATGGTACACACTTCATAATTCTACATTTGATCACAATTTATTTAGTTATCATAATTCTACATTTGATCACAATTTATTTAGTTATCATAATTCTACATTTGATCACCATTCTACATTGATTTGTAGGGAGCGGAAAGTGGTTCAATGCCGGTTGGCGATGTGCAAGCGTACATTCAAGGCCATCGGGTTTTGACCCCACAAATCCGTAACAACTCGCTCTCGAGAGGGCCACACCAGCTTGGTTAGTAAATATTATGTTTCTAATTGATGTCATGCTCAACCTAGGCTAGAAAACCAGCTAGAATTGATGTCATGCTCAAGAACACCGAATGTTTTAGGTCGCTAGTAGTTTGGTGGTATTACCTTTTGGTGCTGTGAGTTCACTATCTTTTTTTTGAAGCAAAGAAGCAATATCACAACTAAGGCAAAGTTGTGCATGTAAGATACCGAAAACGATACTGCTAGTGACACAAAATCATATAAAACTGCATACCAGGATTAAATAGCTCCAAAAATAGCTAAGTATAGACTAAAAGTGCATATAAAAGCGCATACCGTGTGTTTACCACAACCGCGTAAACCGTGAGTTTATGAGCTTATGAACAACTAGTTATGACAAAATGCACCACTGGCTGGTAGAAAGTTGTTCATAAGCTCATAAATAACAAAGTTGTTCATAAGCTCATAAACTCACCGCCGCCATTGTGGTAAACACCGTGATATTTTGCTTTCTCCACTCGAGACAAATCAAACATGTTCTATGGAAGGTCTCTCCACAGGTCTCAACAGCACCATTGACCTTGCCTTTGAGATCTATTGACCAAAGTGCACTTATGTCCTGCTGCACTACAGTATCATCATCTAGAAATAACACTTTCTTAAGCTTTGTGAAGATCTTTTTTTTAGAGAAAAGGACATCAGGCGTCCCAGTTTCATTGAGAAACTAGCACAAAGTGTTCACATGCGTTTACATCCAGCATCCAAGACAGCAACAGGCCAACAGAATCATTCAGAGTACCGAAACAAAACAGGCTAACCTCAATGCAAAGTACCAAAAGAAAACTAAAGCCCAAAACATCCAAAGCATTTGTCAGCAACCAGACTACTAGTCTATTGATCATTTTTTGAATCAGGAACAGTAAATGGTATCCCAGGAGCAGCAGCAACAACTTTTGAGTTTATCTTCATCATCCAGACTCCAAGCATTCAACGTCAAGCAATTTCCAAACACCCAAACCTCAGAAAAACCGATACTGTCCCTCAACTCTTTCTGAGAAACAAGAGCTGCCGAACTCACAAGGAAACGATCTTCTTCCAACCGTGGGAACTCACCAGGTTAGGTTTTTCTCACTTCCTCCCTTTGCTTCCAGCCAAACTTCAACACCAGCCAATCTGACAAACCCCCCATTTCCATATCTTACTGATTACCATTATCACAAGCAATAAAAAACCTTCCAGATTCCATCATCTCGACCGATCTGAGCTTCTTGCACACGCCTGTTGATTCTATCCCAGCCTTACTACTGCGCACGCTTTTCCAGCTTTGTGAAGATCTCAGGGAGATAGAACCTCAGATGATTGAGAATTGACAGGTTTGCTGGTTTCTGCAAAATAGTGTGTTAGTAGGTACTAGTGCTGTAGAACTGCAGATAAACTTAAAATACAATCAAATGTATAGTGCAACAAAAAGTTCAGCTATCAACCGACTACTTTTTTACTAGTAATCACTCTAGTAATTTCATGTTGTTAATGTATTTTTACTAACCACAAGTTTGACTACTTTTTTCTAGTACCTACCTGCTTGAATTTTTGCACATTTCAACCACATGGATTTTGATGATTTGCGGGCTAGTTATGGGAAAGCAATGACCGATATTCACGGGTGATTACAACCGGCAGAGCGAACCTATTGACCTGTTGCTCAGACACTCATGGGGTGGCAAGAAACATGGAAGATTTTCCATGCTCAGCGGTTGCTTGGATACTAGCGCTGTCTTGAGTACAACGAGGTCAACTCGATCCTCACATGTTTGGGATGAGTTCTCGTGAAACTCGCCTAGAGTCGGAGCTAAGACAACATGCAAAGACGTGAGGTCGAAATAGCTCACGCAATTGAGGGAGCAACAAGACCAAATGAGGCTGACAACAAGAGTACTTCGTGGCTTGGCGAGGCACAACAACAGACGACTCTACAAGTAAGTTTCTTCCATATTGTTTGTCATGGATTAAAATGCCGATTGGACTTGCATTCAATAATTCTATTTACTCGTGCATGACTTGTCTATTTTAGATAATAATATGATAATTATGTCATTTGTAGGCATACATGTCACGACGGTTTGGAGAACCAATGGATCTCCTCTGCTTCAACCTCCACCTATCATCTCAGGCACCGCCACTCCCCGCCCCTCCCCCCCGATGGCGGTGTTAGGGGTAGCCAAAGAAGTGTCACTCCGGATGACCATCTTTGGTTTAGGCAACCATGCTTCGACGAGGACTTCTCCTTGGTTGCCAACCTTCACCTTCGAAGGTGATCTTTGGTAGTGGCAATCGTTTCTCTGATTCAAAATCGATATCTGGTCATGTCGGCCTTATGTCGCTTAGGTTTGTATGTGTTGAATTTGTATCGCTACTCTATTGTATGGATGGTTTGTATGTGATGGACTTCGACTCTTTTATGACAGACTTGCATATTTACGATTGTGTGTGATGGTTGTATGATGCACTACTATGGTTTTTGTGAATTTGGATGTGCTATTTATGATGTGTTGTCATGGCAACTATTAATTGGATATGCATGTTCTAATGTTTCAGAGTTTGTTTACCTATTTAAAGAAGAGAAGAATACCCAGAAAAGCTGCAGAAGTTGTGCGGCACCAAAATCTTCTTGTTTCTGCCTTGAACCCTGAAGTTGCTCTCTTGTGTTCACCTCTGTGAAAGCGTGAGGTTGGCCGGCTGATTTCCAACATTTGGTATCGAGGCGGTTCTACGGATCCTTCGCCATGTCAAGGCGCGTAGCTAGATCGTCATCACCACCTATGAGTTGCATCGAGGAGGCGCTCGGAGGTGCGGGGATGGTGGTGGAAGCGGCAACAAGGCCCTCTGGGAGGTGCAAAGAAAGCGCAATGGTGAAGGAGGCCGGGTGCACATCCGTACCCCACGCCACGCCGAACCAACTACATGGAGTGGGAGGTGCTCATGAGGGTAAACATGCAAGCGCGGAGGAGTATGGGAAGCGATCGAGCCGGTGGTGCCGACCACTCGAACAGATCGGATGGCAATGTCTGCGATTCTTCAAGCTATCTTGACAGAGATCTTTGGTAATGCTTGGAGCGAAGGAGTCTCTGCAGGAGGCGTGGAATCTGATAAAGGCCATGAGATTGGTCTTGATCGTGCTTTCATGGCTAAGAGCAAAACGCCGAGGCGCGAGTTTGAGTTGATCTGTATGAAAGAAGAAGAGTCGGTGGATGACTTTGCCATGTGACTCACAGGGCTTGCTAGCAACCTTGCTACGTTTGGTGATCCAGTAGAAGAAGACAAGGTGGTCAAGAAATTCCTACGGGTGGTGACACCAAAGTTTGTGCAAGTTGCCATTGCCATTGAGTCCACGGTGGACTTGTCCACACTCACCGTGGAGGAGTTAACTGGTCGTTTGCGTTCAGTAGAAGAGCGCTATGGAATCGGGGATTCCGGCGAAAAGGCGAGACAACTTCTCCTCACTGAAGCCGAGTGGGCTGCCCGGATGAAGCGCCGAAATCAGGAGAACTACTCGAGCCAAGAAGAAACAAGACGGCAAGATGGGACTGAACGCCAAGATGGAAGGCCAGCCTTCGGTAACTACGACAGATCGAAGGTAAAATGTTTTAACTGCGGAATTGACGAAGGCTGGGTACTCCTTGACCGGCCGGAGTGCGGTCAACGGATCCCCATGCTCGGAAGGCCCCGACCGCGACCTGGGTACGCACTAGGGCGCTCAACCTCGAGCGCGGCGCGCCTGAGCTCGGCACCTCTCGACCTCGAGCTCGAGCGGGGTCTCGCCTGAAGCCCCTGGTCCGCCCTAGGATTTTGGATCAGGCATTTGACTGACGGTTGCCAGAGAGCGGGTCGTGGGGATGACTCAGAGTGCGCGGCAAGTTCGGGGGCAGTTGCTGCCAGCCCTCAAGGTGCACGAAGGCCCCCTTTCCGAGGATTGCTCCCGGCCGTTGCGTGCAAAGGAAGTATAAAGACCAAGGACGCATGAGCTCCAAGGACACGAAGACAACACAGCACACGCAGCAGCTCGAGCTAGGGATCACCATTACTATCTTGAGTTGTAAACATTGCCCTGTACACCCAAATAGCAAGAATCACCACCGCAAGGCGACTGGAGTAGAGTCATTACCTTCACAGGGGCTCAAACCAGTATAAAACTCTCATCTCGTGCTCGCTGTCGCCTTGCTCCGACCAACACCGCGATTGATTTCTTCCTTCGTTCGAGCAAAACGCAGCTCGGGTCCCATAAACTCTCTGACCCCTACCTCTTTTCTTGCGGTTGACGATCCCGATCGTCGACAGGAATCTATGGGCATTTTGCTAGAGAATGCAGAAGACCCAGATGTGAAAAGAAGGAGCAAACGAGTAAGGAGCAGATCAATCTTACTCAAAGCACTGGAGAGGAGCCATCACTGTTCTTATTAGAAGCAACTCGTAAGCAAAGACGAAGAACTTGAACTCGTGAAGCTATTCGAATAAGGCAGATGTTCAGACCCAAGCTGATCAAGAAAAGGCTCAGGGACAATGGTACGTGGACACAGGCGCCACAAATCACATGACCGGGTGTCGTGAAAACTTCGCAGAACTCGACACCAAGTTCACAGGCACGATAAAATTTGGAGATAACTCCTTCGTAAACATAGTTGGACGAGGCTCGATCATGTTCACATGCTTGAATGGAGAACATCGAGTTCTCAGGAACGTTTATTACATTCCTAGTTTGCAAAGCAACATTATAAGTGTTGGGCAACTGGACAAAAGTGGCTGCAAGGTGCAGGTTGGGGATGGGATGATGATCATCCGTGAAGAAGATGGGCGCCTTCTAGCTAAGATCAAGAGATCAGAAAATATGTTATACACACTGAACCTGAAGGTTACGCAACCAATATGTCTGGCAATCAAAGGCAGCAATGAAGCATGGAGATGGCATGCTCGGTATGGTCATCTGAATTTTGGTTCATTGAAAAAACTGAATCAGGAAAGTATGGTGCTTGGTCTGCCAAGGATTGAGCATCCAGAACAAATTTGTGATGGATGCCTCGTAGGTAAGCAGCGGAGAACAGCATTTCCAAAAGAAGCTGGCTATCGGGCAGAGGGAACACTTGATCTGGTACATGGCGATCTGTGCGGAGAAATTAGCCCAACTACACCAGGGGGAAAAAATTACTTCTTACTTCTAGTCGATGACCTGAGCAGATTCATGTGGATATACCTTCTGGCATCCAAAGATGAAGCCTCAATTGCGATCAAACGATTTCACACAGCTGTGGAGGTTGAATCTGGCAGAAAGCTAAAAGTCCTGAGGACAGATCGTGGAGAAGAGTTTACCTCAATAGAATTTGCAGCATACTGTGCAGATCAAGGGATGAAGAGGCAACTCACTGCACCCTACTCACCACAACAAAATGGGGTAGTGGAGCGCAGGAATCAGACCATAATCGGGATGGCACGAAGCATGATGAAGGCTAAAGGAATGCCAGCGCGTTTCTGGGGAGAAGCTGTGATCACGGCGGTGTACGTGTTAAATAGATCACCCACACGCAGTATATCTGGGAAGACACCTCTGGAAGCTTGGTCTAGAAAGAAGCCAAATGTGCAACATCTCAGAACTTTCGGTTGCGTAGCATATATCAAGGTGACAAAGCCGAACTTGAAGAAACTCGAAGATAGAAGTCTGAAAACGGTGTTCATTGGATATGAACAAGGTACCAAAGCTTACCGAGTGTATGATCCGATTGGCAACAGAGTTTATGTGTCACGAGATATTGTGTTTGATGAAGAAGCTGCTTGGGACTGGTATGGAAGCACGAATCAGGGAGGTGCAAGTAAACCTTCAGATGAAGATTTTACGGTGAAGTATACAACAAACATATTCATAAGAAATACAACAGAGGAAACGATAGCATCAGATGTGTCAGACTCTGAGCCAGATCTTGGCGCGACAACGCCTGTAACCCCGGTAAGTTCCCAAACTTCTCAAGGAACAGTCCCAGTTGAATTTGTGAGCCCGCCAGAAGATGCTTCACAGCCATTTGATGAAGCACCTAGACGCTATCGCACCATAAAAAACATCATGGACACCACAGCCCCTATGCATGAACTACAAGGCTCAGGTTCCGGTGCATGTTTTCTTGCGGCAGATGAACCGAGCTGTTTTGATGAAGCAGAGAAGGAGGTACACTGGAGACAAGCAATGTTAGAAGAAATGAAGTCCATAGAACAGAACAACACCTGGTATATGACTGAACTCCCTGAAGGATATCGAGCAATAGGTTTGAAGTGGGTTTTCAAGGTGAAAAGAGACTCAAGTGGAGCTGTGGTGAAGCACAAAGCCAGATTAGTGGCAAAAGGGTATGTCCAGCGTCAAGGAATTGACTACGAAGAAGTGTTTGCTCCGGTGGCTCGATTGGAGACAGTAAGACTGTTGATCGCCATTGCAGCACACAAAAACTGGGAAGTGCATCATATGGACGTGAAGACTGCATTCTTGAACGGAGACATAGAAGAGGAAGTTTATGTAACGCAGCCACCAGGGTTTGTAGATGAAAAGAATACAGGGAAGGTCCTGAAACTAAACAAGGCGCTATATGGATTGAAACAAGCTCCGAGAGCCTAGAACTCCAAGTTGGACAGCACATTGCTGTCAATCGGGTTTATGAGAAGTGAAACAGAACATGCAGTTTACATGCGAGGTAATAATCAGAATCGTCTATTGATTGGAGTATATGTAGATGATTTGATCATTACATGAGCGGAAGAAAAAGAAATTAACAAGTTTAAGGGGGAAATGAAGAAAATCTTCAGCATGAGCGATCTAGGACTGCTCAGCTATTACCTCGGAATTGAAGTGAAACAATCTGAGGACGGGATTACTCTTTGTCAATCTGCATACGCACTGAAGATCTTGGAAAAATGTGGGATGCAAGACTGCAATCCTTGCCAAGTGCCTATGGAAGCCAGGCTAAAACTCGGTAAAGAAAGTAATTCTCCTCCTACAGATCAAACAAGCTATAGAAGCATCGTTGGAAGCTTGCGCTATCTGGCAAATACAAGACCCGATATTGCATACTCTGTTGGATATGTGAGCCGCTTCATGGAGAATCCGAAAACTGAACACTTAACAGCAGTCAAACATATACTGAGGTATATAGCCGGAAGTGTCTATATTGGATGCAAGTTTAGGAGGAGAAAAGATGATGCAAAATTAGAAGGTTATAGCGACAGTGATATGGGAGGAGATGAGGATGATCGAAGAAGCACAACCGATGTGTTGTTTAAACTTAGGGAGAGCTTAATCAGCTGGCAATCAGTCAAACAGAAGGTTGTTGCGCTATCGACTTGTGAAGCAGAGTATATGGCAGCTACTACGGCAGCATGCCAGGGTGTATGGCTTGGACGACTACTAGGAGAGATGTTAGCAGAGAAACCCAGATGTCTTGTACTTCACATCGACAACAAGTCAGCTATTTCTCTCTGCAAAAATCCAATTCTCCATGATCGAAGTAAACACATAGATGTTCGGTATCACTTCATCAGAGAACGAGTGGAGGCAGGAGAAATCAATGTTGAGCATGTAAGATCGGAAAATCAGCTGGTAGACATTCTAACTAAACCATTGGGGCGACATAAGTTCCTAGAGATGAGGAACAAACTCGGTTTGGTGGAAATTAATAAGGAAAAATAAGATTAGGGAGGTGAAATGTTGTCTAATCTTGTTGGTTTCTTAAATAGATTGTTCTATTTACATTCAGTAGAAGTCGATATTTTGTTTCAGTAGTTGTAAGAAGAAAGGAGTCCGTAGCTTTGTCGGTCAAGGAACGATGAGTCGCTATGTATTTTCAGTTCGATTTGGTTTATGTTTGAGTTTGTTTCGATTTGGAGTCTGATATTGAGTTTGTTTACCTATTTAAAGAAGAGAAGAATACCCGAAAAGTCTGCAGGTTGTGCGGCACCAAAATCTTCTTGTTTCTACCTTGAACCCTGAAGTTGCTCTCTTGTGTTCACCTCTGTGAAAGCGTGAGGTTGGCCGGCTGATTTCCAACAAAGACTCTCCTTAGATGCACATGGTTGCGGTGAAGCTCAAGGTGTCGTCGATTCACCATTTCCGGCGTTCCTTCGACGGCGGCAAGTCGGAGCTTCACTTTCCCTTGTTTTTGGTCACTGCCGTGTAGGCCTCGATAGCCAGCCTCAGAGCCGAGCTGACTCACTGGCTGTTGGGTCCCAAAAGTCAGCACTTGCGCCACTGTATCTAGGGCCCACTAGTCAGTCTTAAGCCGTGTTGAGTCTACCGAACGGGCCCACGCGTTAGCCTCGTGTGTGCAGCCAGCCGCTGCCATATGGGCCCGGCATGTCAACTCAATAGCTTCCGTGCAAGGCCAAAAACAGAAAGCGTATTCTGATCCCAAAAGCGCACTTTCCTTTTTGGCAAATTTCTGATTTTTGAGTATTTTTCAAACCCTAGCAAATTCAAATGACCATAACTTGTGCATTTCAATTCCAAATTTGATGAAATAAATTTATAAATTCATATAAAATCATGTAGATTCATAATATACAAAAATATTTTAAAAATTAAGTTTTAAAATTTTTAATTTAAATTTAAAATTGATATGAATATGCCATATATTGAATTTTTGCAAATGAAATTAAAATTGAGTAAAATAAATTTTGTTAAACTCCTTGTTTCCTTAGAAACCTGAATATGAAAAAATAATTAGGGTTCACTATAGGAAATATTTGAAATTATTAAATGTAGTAAGTAAGTAATTCAATATTAATCCAAATGATTTTAGCTTCTTGAATTTAAAATTATAAATAATAAAATACATAATTTTAGCTTCTTGAATTCATAAAACAATAATAAATAATCTATAAAAAAATCATGCATCGCTCGACCTGAAAGCTGTTAACGATAAGAACGTATATAAATATTTATAATCAATTGAACCGCGAGAACGTGAAATCATTCAACTCAAACCTTAAATCATACCTGTTTTATATAGTTTGTTTCTATTTTGGTCTTCATCCGATTTCTATTTGCCTTTATTGAAAACTTGTTATTTATTATTTGCTATATTTCCGTTGAACAACGTGTAAAACCCGACGTTACTACTTCTATCGTCAAGAATGCCAACTACGGCTTCAACTTCGTTGAAAACAACAATGAGCAAGGCAAGCACTCCCTTTGACCATGTTGATCCTAGTTTTGCAAAATGTTTTATTAAATATTTTATTGCATACATTATGTTCATTAAACTCTGCTATATTGTGGGTATTGGTAGTTATACATGTAGATTCATAGAACTCCCTAGATAAGTATGGATTTGTAAATTTTAATAACCCTAAAATAAGATAGATAATACTTACTACCGATCTAGGTTTACTCACTTTTGGTAGTCATGCTTAGCTGTCGGGACCCGAATTTGCAAATCCAGACCCTCTGTGTATTCTGTACTAGTCCAGGATCACGCTAGTACACACAGGATAAACAGGTTGAGATACCACAATCATACACAGCGGAAATAATAAATAAGTACCTCAAACATAATTATAACGAGTTACACGACCTTATGGTCCCCTTACAATAATTCGTCACGCAGGACGATAAATAGCAACAGTAGCACAAGTTCAATAGCGGAAGCAAAAGTACAATAATGAAACCCCTCGTAGCCACAGGCAACTGACATGGCTCAACTCTAATCCTCCAGACCTTCGTTAAACTCCTCCTCCCACGCTGGTGTTGCTTCTTCTTCTGAGGTTGTTGTTGAAGCAAGGGTGAGTATACAACATACTCAACAAGTCATGCACAAATGCAGTTCTATTACTACATGCATGGCCTATTCCAAGGGAAAGGCTTAAATGGTTATTTTGCATAAAGCAACATTTCTTTTGACAAATACTCTTAATTAGATTAAAAGCGTAAAACCATTACTATAATAATTTATTCCTCAATTCTTTTCCCAAGAGTTTGGCACACAGCCCTAAGTTTGATTCATCAGTCTTTGGCACACAGCCACCCATACCATATTTTATTTTGAAAATCTAACCCTTGATTGTAATCCCCGAGCAATGCCCAATACCGCGGACACGGCTATTCGAATAGATTTAACACACACACTCTGCAGAGGCTGTACACTTTACCCACAGGATGCAGTCGTTCACCACACAGGCGATTGATTGCAACAAAGTCTTTCGGAGACTAACACTTAACCAGTGAACCTCTCCAGTATTGCCTTTCTAATACTTCCCTCACTCAGAGCCGAAGCTTAGAATAAGCAAATACAGTTGGATGGGTACCAAGCCGCAGCACAGGTACGCTCCCCCATACGGTTACATTTTTGTGTAACTATCGCTCCGAGGTGTCAAAAGAAAGATATCAGAACCCTACTAAACTAGGTCTGTCCCATACCAGACAAGTGGTTGTACGAGAAACTCAGTTCAAAGGCTCGCAAGGTGAAGTCCTTAATCGCTCCGCAAGACATCCGTTTTATACTTCTCGGCACACAGCCTTTACAATCTCAATACATCCCGTTGCCACGCAGGCCCACCTGGCACGAAGCCTTCTTGCCTTGCCCCGGTCCAAATCATTTCCCACCCTGGTTTGCATTTATGCAACACATGCCAATGCCCACTTCATTGCGTGAGTAGAACCACACAGGTCGCTACCCCAATTCCATCTCATGACATTATCGCATTATTCCAAAATGCGTTCCATAATTGTTTAGTCAATATTCTTTTGCAATTTGAAAGTCATTCAAAAGATACAAAGCATACTAAGCAACTAGTCACGGTCTAGCCTCCCGTGTTGGCATTATTATAGCAACCAACGTAAATTAACATCTTAGGGTGACAAGGTTTTTAGGGCATAATAACAACATAATCAAGCTGGCATAAACAAGATTGGCATATTAGCTACCATACCCAATTTAATCAATGGTATTTTTAAATAACATAGCATGCAATATTCAAATCAAAGTATATTTTGAAATCTCGGAACAAAATGATCAAAGCATGACTTGCCTTCGAAAAGTAGTTGATCTTGATCAGGGACTTGCGATGGGTCTTCAAATTCTTCCCCGACAGTTCCCGTCAATTCGGAGTCTATGCGCATTCAAGCGATCATACAATGAATACTCGATATAGATAATAAGATCAACTCTAAAAATAAATTAAAATTCACTAATAAATAGTTTACATTTTTACAAATTTTTAGGAACTGGAATCGCTCAAATCGGAGCTAAGACGCAAAAGTTATAGCATTTATAAGTTTTGGAAAATCTAATAAAAGAAAAACCGAATTAATCCCTTTATTTTTCTACTAGAAAATCCAGTTAAATCCCACGGCTTGACACGTGTCAACACCAGAGTGAACCACGTCATCACAGTCGCTGACATGTGGGCCCCGGATGACGTCATGCTGACGTCAGCACCTACGGCGGTCATTACACTGACAAGTGGGCCCGATGAACAGTACTCGGTCCACTCGTCAGCTGACACGCGGCGCTCGCCCGACGGTCCACGCGGCTCCAAGATTTTCCACCCGTTGGATCTAAATCCAACGGTCGGTCATCGCATGGTCGACCCACCCACGCGGCAACATCCACGCCGCTCATTTCAAATCCTACGCGCGTGGATCCGACTCAACGATCAGCCCCGACCTAGCGACATGGACAGCTCGGTGAGTGACACGAGCATGCATCACGGCCGGACATCCAAGAATCAACGACTACGGTTTATCGTGGCTAAGTTACCGAAGAGATTCGTGGCGAAATCTCGGCCACAGATCTATGATTCAACGGACATTATCAAACGCGTCGACTCGGGACTACGTGGACGTACCTCCACGGTTGGATGACGATCCAACGGCCACCGATACCCGAGCGATGCACTGCTACCGAGCCTACGTGGCGCAGTCCAAGCCGAACATTCCAGATCTAACGGCCATCATCCATGCATCTACATAGCAGCTACGTGGATCTTATGGCGCGGTTGGATGAAGATCCAACGGCGGCGGTTACCCGGGCGATACCCTATTCACCGAACCTATGTGGACTCACTAGAGCCGCACGATTAAGATCTAACGGCAGAGATCTACCGAAGCTACTCGAGTCTAGGGCTACAGGAAAGGAGGCGTGGCGTTACCTCGGACGTTGGATGGAAATCTAACGGCTGAGGTTGCTCGCGATTGTCGACGAAGAAGTAGTGGCGCTTGGTCACCGGACTTGGGGAAGATGAAGTCGGCGACGGCGTTTCCAGGTGTGTCCGGTCGAAAGAAGTGGCCCCAGCGACGAGGCATGACACGGCGAACTCGGCGGAGGTCTCAGATGCGGCGGAGAGTAAGGAATGACGGTGGAAATCAAGGGAGAACCGAGAAGAGGGAAGATGCTACTCCGGTGAGCTCTAGCGAACGCTACGGTGTACGGCAGGGCACGAGCGAGTGAGCAAAATGAGCGGGGAGGGTACTGCAT
The DNA here is from genome assembly GCA_036346375.1 of Guadua angustifolia. Classification (NCBI taxonomy): domain Eukaryota; kingdom Viridiplantae; phylum Streptophyta; class Magnoliopsida; order Poales; family Poaceae; genus Guadua; species Guadua angustifolia. The sequence continues at coordinate 68,126,428 of CM070500.1, read as the reverse complement.
GCAATGGACTATAACTCCCGCTCGGACATGCCTTGATACGCGCGCAAATCCACCGCCCAAATCTTCGACAGCCTACCGGCGACGGCGGCGCGACAGTCGCTCCCTCCCGATGCGCTCGGTCACATCCCGCCATTCGATCGCAATCTAACGGCTCAGGGCGAGTAACGGTTGGCTAAACGGCGCCACGTGGCGAAATCCTGGCGGTCAGATACTGCGTTCCAACGGACATCGAGCACATGTGACGTGGCCAAACTGCATCCATCCGATGTAGATCGAACGGTCCAGGACCAGCGGCGCTAGGGTTTGGCCGGCGTGCGCACAGTGTTGGGCTCGGCCCAATACTGTAGCTAGGCATTTTTCCGGTTTTATCAATAAAAATAAATCTAGTAAATCAAAGTAATTATTTAGGGCACTAAAAATACCCGAAAAATTCTAGAAAAATTCCAGAAAATATTTCAAGGTATTTAGAGCTTCAATAAAATATTTTTATTTATTTTTGATAATTACTTTTATATTATTTAGTTATTCAAGAGAAGGATAAATTTAGATTAATTTCAATTAAATCCAAATAAATCCCAAAAATCCACAAAAATTCAATTAACTCCAAAAATTTAATTTAGGTCAAATTTCGGGACGTTACATTAGCCATGCTTAATGAAGACAACTTTTGTAAATTAAAAATGTTGGATATGATAAAAGGGGTTGGATATGACTATTTAATGATGATGGTATTTTGGTTAAAAATAAAAATAAAACTATAGTTTTGATGCGGGCTTGTTGGCAATAGCCGGAGGTGTAGGTTTTGCACGTAGTGTAGTGGAAGATTATTGCCCGTGTCGGATTAAGGGCCGAACTCAGTGTTCGTCAAACCCAAGAAATACCGTACAACCATGAGCGCTGGTATGAGACAGCCTTAACCTATTAAGTTAAAACTAGCTTTGCACATTGGAAGGCTGGATTTGTATGAGCTATTTCTTAATGGATTGCTCGAAGGGACGTCTACACAGAGGTGATCATGGAACCAACGTTTGCCGATACAACAGTGTACGCCATGCTTGGGAAGTTCTATCATTTCTATGCTCTGAATTCTTCTGCCATAGTATGGGTTTTCGTCTTAGGCTGGTGCAAAGTTAGGATTAAGTAATGCAATGGTTATTATGTTATGATCTCCTTGCCGACACACCAAAGAAAGTGTGTTAATGGCCAGGCAAAAGGTGAGAATCATTTCTTGTGGGTAAAGATGTACCCCTCTGCAGAGTGTAAAACTTTTCACAAAAGCTGTTCCCGCGGTTATGGGAGTCTTGTGCGTCAGCACTAGTTAGATGTTTTTACTTTTATAAGACTTTGGATTCTACCGGGTGTTGGTAGAAATTGATTCATGGATATGGTCATGATACCCAGGTTCGTGAAATTTACTTATTCATACTTATATTCTGTTATTTTTAGTATTAAATTCCTTTTACTTAAATTCCATTTGCAATCTACTATTCTATATTTACATTTCAAATTGACTTTATGCAAATTAACCATAGAAGCCTTTCCTTTGAAATGGCTTGCATATATTATAGGTTTTTCAAAAGTCTTGCGGAGTACGAAAGTACTCACCCTTGCTTATTCGTTGTTTTAAGTAAAGTTAGCATACTTCCAGACGACATATATTTTGACGCAGGATACGGGAATGTTGATAACGAGTTTTTCTAGGGATTACGCCTTGTCAGTTGCCCGAGGGATGGATGGGCACACTACAAGACTTTGATTCTTTCCATTGCAATTCACTCTGTATTGTAGGACCTTATTGTGTAAATTACCATTATGATATGTAATAAAGAGTACGGATGTGATATCAATTATTGTAAATATGCGTGCTAGCCACTGATCATGGGACTATTACTGTATGCACATGAGATTTCTATTTTTACATTTATGTAAAAATGAGAATCGTTACAATGATCCAAAATTTTTAGGAGAGCTTAAGAATTTCCTAAGTGCTCTTCTCTAAAAATTTTAATTTTTTTGTTTGCTCAATCAAATCTATGGATGCATTGAAATTCATTTGTTTTCTTTCAAAAATAAAAAACACAAGGAACACAAATGGTACTATACTATCTCTCAAATGTTCTTTAAAATTCCATAGAAGTTAATTGCTGCTAGCAATCTGCAAATTAAATTATGATTGTGGAAAATGTTCATATTACTTCTTTGAATCAATCTTCAATTCTTAGCATACTGTACATCCAGAAGCATGCATCATGCCCGATCATCATATGCATGTAGGGCTCTAAATGAGCCGAGCTCGAGCGAGTTTGCACTTCTAGGCTTGAGCTTGGTTCAGGCTTAAGCCGAGCTCGAGTTAGGGTCCGAGTCTGGACCTAGGTTCGAGCTCAACTCGAGTAAGCTCGGTAACAATAAATAATTTAATATAGATTATTTTTCAATAATAAAAAATACCCGAGCTCGAGCTCGATTCAAGTAAGGTCGATAAAAGTTAATATATAGTAATATTTAATAAATAATTTGTAAATTTAGTAAGCTCACGAGCTATTCGAACTTGGCACGGTGAAGCTCACGAATTTAAAATCAAACTCGAGTTCAGCTTATTTAGAGCTTGACCTGAGCTAGACCAGCTAAGCGCGTGCTTTGTTTTTACAGTCCTATTAATGCATCCGGCGGAAGATGACATGCATGTACACATACAGTAACGAGTGCACCGACCAAAACCAGATAAAAAACTTTTTGCAGGCTGCAGGGAAGAAAAGAAAGCATATCTGAATGTGCTTACGACTAGGGGTGAAAACGGGTCGGGTAATTCCCGACCCGTATCCGTATTCGAAGGAAAAACTATCCGAAACAGACGGGTAATACCCGTACTGAAAATAAACGGGTAGTATCCGTACCCGTATCCGATCAAATGCATCCGGGTATGGGTAGGATACGGGATAAGCAATACCCGGTACTATCCGAGATAAAACGGGTAAAATTCGGTACCCGATATTTTTTGATTTTCGGGTACCCGATACTGGCCCAGCAAGCCAAGACGGCAAGCGCCAACGCCCAACAGGCCGGCAGGCCCAATAGGATAGCTAACCCTAACCCTAACTCCCTAAGGGCTCAGTCACTCCCTAACGCCTGGAACTGGAAACCCAACGCCCCCAGGCTCATCCCTCACGCTGTCGCCTCCTGCCTCCTGCGGTCTGCCGTGTACATCGCTTCCCTCATTGGCGAACCGCCCAGATCTCTGCTCTGCTCTCTGCTTGACGCCGTCATCTCTCTGCTTTCATGAGCAGCCGCCGCCAACTCAACCCGCCTTGTTGTCTGCTACTTCGCTTGTTGCCTTGACTCTCTCGCTTTCATGACGCGTCGGCCGCTTGACTCTCTACTACACGACGCCGAGCCGCCCTTGACTCTCTGCTTTCACGCCGCCCCAACTCTTTGTGGCTTCTTGCGAGTTGCGAGCACTAGTTGTTTCATGTTTGGCTAGATCCTGAGACTTGGCTTGGCTACTTGTCAGAAGTTTTCTCAAATCTGCATTTGCTACTTGTCACTGTGGGATTGAGATTGGTATTGCTCGGTGATGAGATTAGGGTTTTGGATGATTCAGACATTTATTCTGTACATAAGGCCTTGAACTGGTAGAGTGGTAGAGTAATGTGCTTCAGAAGTATTGAATAATCACATGGAATAATCACGTTGCATTCATCAGGTAGTAAACATGGAATGGGGGAATTTCTGGTCTTCACATTTGCCAAGAACTTCTTATGACAACTCTTTGGATGATGAGACACAGAATTGCAATGATCAGGTACTAAGCTGTATAAAATCTCAATTTATTATGGCGTCATCATATTTTTATTAATAGGATGAAAATTATGTGTCACCATTGCTACAGGGCTTTGAGAAAATGATATCAGGGATGTATCTTGGGAAAATTGCGAGACTGGTGCTCCATAGAATGGCTCAAGAATCAGATGTTTTTGGTGATGCTGCTGATAGCCTATCAACCCCTTTCATTTTGAGGTATCTTCTACTTGATATGTTTGTTTCTTCTAAATAATTATGTGTTGTGGAAAAGAGAATAGAATTCATGGTTCCTGCTAGTTTATTTATGCTGAGAGAATCATGCGATCAGCAAATTGTTCTCCAATTTCATACCCATTGTTACCACCTACTCATCAACACCATATGTGGTAATTAATCACACTAGTCATTCTGGTTCTATATTAGCTTCTTTCTGTATTTTCCTTAATTCGCTGAATGTTAGGGATGCATGGGACATGGCTGCAGAAATCTGCCTTTCCAAGCTTCCTCAATTAATTGCTGATCCTAGTGCAGAATTTCAGGTGTTGCTACTTGTTTTTGTTATTTGAATAATTTAGCACTTTGAAAAATGTCAAACACTTTTTTGTTGGTATTGTGCTATTTCAGTATTGTCACTCAGTACCATCACTTTATTCGTCTCCTTACTCAAACCAGCCAAGCCTATTTTTCAAACTGCTTCAAACAAGTGCGATGGAGTTGCGTCAAATTCTTGTGTTCATATGGACAAAAATTCTTTCTCTTGATAAGGTATGCACTCTACTTTGAAATCTTGCACAGTTCCTTTATTGTTGGATTATGTGTGATAATTGGTATCTCTACTTGAGGTAATCATGGGTACTATAAATTTTAATGAAGCGTCTGTAAGTTTTATATATTTGCTTTGATTCTAGGTAGTTTGCGTACTATCCGACTAAGTACCCGTTATCCGTATTGTACCCGTCTGTATAATATCCGTATCCGTTTTCTACCCGCCCGTAAATACCCGGCATCCGTATCCGTATCCTACCCGATTTTCACTACCCGTACCCGTACCCGTATCCGAAAAAAAATAATTAGGGTAGGATACGGGATGACCTACTACCCGACCGTATCCGACCCGTTTTCACCCCTACTTACGACTGCCTGCGGTGAACCACCAGTTCAATGTATTGAAGTAACTGAACTTTGTGTAAGTACTGAAATTTATGCAGTTTCAGTGCAGACTCGGAGAGAAATACTTACTAAAATATATCTGATAATATGTATGGCCTTAACCCTAATCCACTGACCATGCCAAATACAGCAGGCAGTGGCTTTTAGGAGAAAAGATAATAAAAAGCAGTAATAAGTTCCTACTAAACCACACAATAATATATCATAAGGGAATTAAAGTCACAGCTGAACAAAGACTCACCTACTCCAGCTTCCTCCAGATCTATACCAGTCTACTACTGCAAGTGCAACCTACTCACTTCATGCATATGTGCTTATCTCATGAATAATTCATCCAATTACATATAATCTCAAACATGCCAATTTATTTATCCAAGCAGAACAGAAAACAACCCTGATATATCGAAAGACCCACATATATGTCTCTATCAATCATTGGACCAAACAGTAAAAATTAAAGCCAAAATAACTAGTCATGCATGCATGCATCCAAGAACCCTAGCTAGCCATACTGTAGAAACTTGCATCGATCGGTAGGCTAGCTAGCTAGTACTCATCCACCACTTCTATCAGCTTGCTGGCCACTGCACTTGCAAACACTGGAGACCCCTGATGAATCTGCATCCAAGTCAACAAAAGAAAACAAGTAATCATATATCATCTAAAAAATGCATATCTTGATTCTTGAGCACACACATATGAACCTTGAAACAGTGATGAATTCCAGATTAAAGAGATCGATGGTGACCTTAGTGTTGAACATGTAGATGTGGCAGTCGCCGATCTTGCCGCCGGAGAGGTGGACGAGGTCAAGGCGGAGGTCGTCCAGCGCCCGCGACGCGGCCGCGAGGCATCCGTCGCGGCGGCGCTTGGTGAGCTTGATGTTCACCTCGTCCTCCACGATCCGCACGTCTACGGACGTCTCCTTGCTCCGCCGCTGGATGTACGTGCTCCGGATCGGCTGCCGCGTTACCTCGCCGGCCTCCGAGCTCTCCGCCTCTCCCGCCGACAACAACGCCGCCGGCGCCGTGTCCACCACGTCCCCCTGCAGCTCCCTCCGGCACCGCTTCTTCTCCACCAGCAGCGTCAGCTCCTCCAACGTCCTCCCCAGCTCCTGGATGTACTCGATCGCCTCCGAGATCACCGTCGCCCTATCCTCCTATGTATCAATTGCACAAAAAAAATTCACAAAATGAACACGAGATCGATGAACAGATCAAGAGATCGACAGTGCCAATAAACATGAATCGATGGCACGTCTGCACAACGACCGTAGGGCATGTACGTACTTTTGTACGGTTGGGGATGAGGAGCATGAGGGCGGTATACTTCTCGGTGAGGCGCTGCCGACGCTGCTTCTCCTTCTTCTCGACGCCGTTGGCCGGCCCGCCATTGAAGCCGCCGGATGCCCGGCTCCTCTTCCTGCTGCCACTGGTCCGCGGCGTCGGCGAGCTCTCGAAGGGACCAACCATGTAGGCCGACTCGTTTTCGGCCGTGCCGAACACGAGGGACGACCGGGTTATTGTCGGCCCGCTGAGGTACGGCTCTGCCGTGGGGTAGTGCCCGTAGTAGTCTCGCAGCATAGTCACCGTCTGGTAGTGCGGGGCCAGCTGCTCGAACTGTTCCTGCGGCTGATCGGTGCTGCCGAAGAAGTAGTCCACGGTGGGCTGCGGCGAGACTGCCGTGGCGGAGGCAGCAGCCGCTGTGTCGTGGATATGGAGGAGGTGGAAGTTGAGCTCACCCTGGATGGCTGCGGTGGCGGAGGCGGCGAGGTGCGGCTGGCCGACGTCCAAGTCCAGGGTCTCGTGGGGCATCAGGAGCTCGCACTGTGGGTGATACATCCTTGTAGACTGAAAGTCTTGAAACACAAACACGCAAGACTCGGTCAGTACGTACATGAACAGAAAGGCATGTGTTTCAACCTTTCAAGGCCATGCAAATGGGGGGAAAGAATCAAAGCATGCAATGAGCGCTGTTAATTATTTGCAGGAAGACTACGTACGAATTTTAGAATCTTAAAATAACTATCTGCATAAATGGAGGACCGAGCCAGGTTCAAAAACGCGGAAAATTGTTAGTCACAGAAAAGGATTAATCTAGACAAAAAGAAGAGGAAGAATAACAGAAGCAAATTGCAAGCATGCAAGATGATATTCTAGTCCAATGAATGGCCAGAACTCTGAACTCGTAGATGCATATTGCGATGAGGTTAGCAAGCCAAACCTTTCTTCAGAGTAATCGCAGCACTGTAACAACGAACCAGCTAGCTAGGTTGGTTGAGTTCCTCCTGGAAAGATGAAGTTATGAGCTGATCAGAGGAGAAGAGAGAAGAGGGATATAAAAAGGGGCAAAGGTGATGATGGGTAGGAGAAAGCTGTTGCTTTCTTGTGGGTTGGCAGAGAGAAAGGGACACTTGTACAAAGAGTGGTTTGTTACTGAGATTCCTCCCCGGAGGGCCCCACCAACCTCCCCTCCAAAGGAACCAAAATCTGCCATACACCACGCACTGACAATTTTAGTGGTACATGCTCATGCAGGATTCAGAGAGCTCTGCCTCTGTACCCACACAAAGACCAGGGTTTGATTTGTTGCACACCATTTGCCTAGCAGCTTTTTCTGAAGTTTGGTCTGCTTGGAGGAGAGACAGGGGAGAGGTTTGCTAGCTAACTAGCAAAGAAAGATCAAAGGTTAGATCAAAGGGTATTGTATTTTAGTTCTTAGTTTTTACAAATTGGTTGATGGTTAGGTGCAATGTTTACTACATCTGAGTGTAACAAATAGGGTATAGATCGTTTCTTTTCGTTCAAGGACCAACCAACCAACCGCAGCTCATTATATTTGATGAACTGATGGGGCACCTTATAATTTCTACTTTCGGCCCAAATAAGAGGCACCTAATTCGTAATTACCATAAGAATAATTTACTAGGTGTAAGTTTGTAAGATTATAGGGGGCAAGGATACCAGATGAAATTCAGTGTTGCTCAGTTGTTCAGTGTTAAGCTTTTGTCATGCTTTCCTGGTGCTGTTGACACGGAACAATTCTAACCATAATTAGCAAGAAAAAAATTAATTAAATGTTTATAGCTCGACGTGCATCGTAATTTATTCGATGCGGAGATTTTTTAAAAAGAAACAATGGGGTTGCTATTTCGTTTTAAGTTAAGGGGTAGTAGAATTCACTACAAGGAATTACAGATTATTTGTGAAAAACAGCTGTATCAAATCCGACAACCAGCGCTGTTGGCTTTCGGCTGTATCAAATCTGACGAAAAAAAGAACTACCGTACACGGCAAGAATTGATAAAGTGGGTACAAATTTCAGCTGTACGTGGACCTGTGGTTAGGGCTATTTAGAGGGGTAACATATCTTATGCACATAGGCCTTTCCGTGTACATACCGTGCACATTAACTAGCAAAAGTCACGAAAAATTCTGAAAAAAATTGTAGATATACTTCATAGATTGCTCTACCTATATATAAAATTGTAGGTTCAAATTCATTATATATCAAGAGTTAAAAAAGAGAGAAAATTCTAACAAGTTTAAAGAGTTTAAACTTGTCAGAATTTTCTCTTTTTTGTAACCCTCGATATATAATGAATTTGATCTTGAAATTTCATATATAGGTAGGGCAATCTATGAAGTACATCTACAATTTTTTTCAGAATTTTTGTGACTTTTGTTAGTTAATAGCACACTGTGCATACGGAAGGCTCTGTAGCACAAGATACGTTGCCATTTGGAGGAGCTACATCTTTTATAAAAAGCTACTTTTTGGTTTTCTGAGCTGAAAAGCGGCTATAGTTTTTTTATAAAAGACTGTTTAATAAATAGCTAATTTCTCTCAGCAATAAGTTGCAAAAGCAGATCCGGCCCAGTTTTCAGCTTTTGGCTTATGTTAGTTATGTATCGCTTTTGGCTGATATCAAAAGCCACTTAAAAGCTAAGTTGTTTGGGGGCTTACTGGCTTTTCAGAAGTTAAAGTTGGCTTTAAGCCCCTCAAACAGGGCCTAGATCAGGTGCTACAAATATTCAACATGAGAAGCTCAGAACAGAGATATATACCTGCAACATCTGACAAGATCTGCAAGATGCAACAAGCAAGGAGAGTAATTAAGAAGAGAAAATTCAAGTTTTTTTACTATAGTAGCAACATTTCTACAGCTTTGCTTACGGTTCAAAATCTTGTTGAGATCTTGTAAATCTCGGCCAAGATTCCAAATCTCGGGGGAATAAAAAATTTGAAAATTTTTAAATTGCTACAAGTTTTGATGTTTTTAGGACTAGAATTCGCTCCAAATTTTTTTGTGGAGAATTGTAATGCCATTTCTAAGGAATACATGAGAAAATTTTGCAAAAAACATATACAAATTAAAATGCTTCAAGAAATTGTTCTTTCATGGCATGTAAAACTATTTATCATTTCTTTCTCACAAGTGCTCTGCTTATTTTTGTTTTTAATCGTGATACAAAACTAAAAATAGCAATCTATCATTGGGTGGATAGTAATATCTAGCTATAATATCTAGATAAATTAAGGAACAATGATAAAAACTTATTAAAACAATTCATCTTCTTCTTCTTCGCACTTTTCCCCGTAGCTCATGGTGTTGGCTGTTGTTATTTGGAGTGCAGATTGAGAATGAGTATGGGCTAGAATTAAAAGAGTTTTGGGGCTGTTGGCTAGTCATATATTAATTGGGTGGCTAAGATGGCCATGGGATTAGGCACTACTGTAACACGCATGGGTGATGTGTAAGGAGGATGATGCACCAGATCTAGTGGTATGATAATCTTGTCCCATATTTACTTATCCAGTGGCATGATAATCTTGTCCCATATTTACTTATGATCAACGGGTGTCAGATGTGGCAAATTGCTAATTATTTTGCCTCGTATTCTTGTAGATAGTAAATTTTTCTGTTGAATATGTTCATCTAGTTAGTTGTATAACTTGTAACAAGTATGTTGGTGCATAGTTCTGTGGGCTCACTACATGATATATATTCGAATAAAAGAGAACTCATGACATAAATTGTCGGTTTGTATTATGCAAATACTTAGTATTTTGCATTTAAATAGATAGAAAATGTAGATAAATGCTTGTATGGTTTTTTTATAATTTTCCTAATTTGTTTAGCCTCGGAAGGCCATTTGACAAGAGTTTGAAAATGATAGAAATTTCAATTTTTCCGAACCCAAAATTGTTGGATTTAAACTTTGGTTTTTGAGTTTTGGACAGATTTTGACCGAAAATTTGAATTTCAGCCGATGCGGAAATGTGATCCGAAAACAAAATTTAAAACCTTGTCTCTATGTAGCATACCAGTGAATCAGTGAATGCAAATCCAGCTAATAGCAAACCCTGTTGGTATTCATATTATGTTGAATTGATACAATCCAGATGTGATGCAAAGATGCATTGTCTGTTGGAGAAAGTTTCGTTCAAACACTATTACAAAACACCACATGATATTGAACTTCGGAAGTCGTTTGATCTAGGTCACAAGTATCATCAAGTTACAAGTCACACGATTTTCACGTGAAATATGCGCGTGTGCGGTTGTTAAGATTTGAACCCTTGATCTGCTGCTTCAGCGTGAACTCCCCCTACTATCTCACATAATACATATTTCTCAACTACTATAAGATATATATTCCTTTTATCCCTTCGTATCCGAAAGTTTTAACGATTATTTGGATATCTAAATGACTTCAAATAAAAAAGTTGTCAACTACAAAGTTGTAGATCTCATCGAGAGCTACAATTTTTATATAAATTTTGTCTTCATCCGACTCCACATGCAAAAGTTATGATTTTTTAAAAATCATAACTTTTACATACGGAGTTCGATGGAGATAAAATTTATATGAAAATTGTAGCTCTCGATGAGATCTACAAATTTGTAGTTAACAACTTTTTTATTTGAAATCATTTAGACGTCCAAATAATCGTTTAAACTTTCGGATACGAAGGGATAAAAGTTGTTAACGATTATTTAGATGTCTAAATAATTTCAAATTAAAAAGTTGTCAGCTACAAAGTTGTAGATCTCATCGAGAGCTACAATTTTCATATAAATTGTCTCTATTCGACTCTGTATGCAAAAGTTATGATTTTTTCAAAAAATATTATCACTGCCGGTTCTTAAGAAGAACCAGCAATAATAATATCATTGCCGATTTAGCTTATGAACTGACAGTAAAAGTATTATCACTGTTGGTTCTAGCCGAACCGACAATGATAGATAAAGAGATATTTTTGTAGTAGTGAAAAATCTGAAATTAACACTGCCCTAACTGAAAATACGTCCAAGGATCGCGCCGTCCTATAGCCCTGATACGAATAATCATTCATTTGTACATCAGTCGTCGGTCATGAGAGAGAGAGAGCGAGAGAGAGAGAGAGAGAGAGAGAGAGCGCCTCGAAAAGGCATGCAAAGTTTACCGGATGGTCTGGCTGTTAGGCAGGCGCGGTGGAGGTTGGTTCATGCCTTTCCTTCAGCACATCTCATCATCGATCTTGCAGTTGCAGGCTTACAGCCAGTAACTAGCTAGTTCCATTATTTTTCTTTAGTTAGAGCAACTTCAAAAGGGCTCTCCAAATCTCACTCTCCAAAAGCCAGATTTACAGAACTCTCCAAAAAAATACCTCTCCATATCTCCTCCCTCTCCAACAGCACTCTCCATATCACACTCCCTATCTTCTATCTCATATATTCTAATCATATTCCACATAACAGACATAACAGCAACCGTTTTTTTTTACCGATACATTCAAACAACTATATATAAATACGGGAATTTAAAAATTGAAATTTATTGTGCCGACCACATTGTAACATTTATGTTTGAACGGGTAAATTCGAACAGTTATATTTGAACTCGGGAATTTTAAATTTGAAATTTCCTGTAACGGTCATGTTATAATGGTCATTATTAAAATTATTATACTAATTGAGTCGTGTCTTAATGGTCATTGCAACGGCTATATTGAAACGGTCATGTTAACGGCTATATTCTAACGGTCATCTTAACGGCTATATTGTAACGGTCATCTTAACGGCCACATTATTCTCGTCTATATATGCATACCCATTTGCAGTTCCATGTTCTGCACATTTCTTGTGCTTCAGTACCCACAATATCTCAATGAGTCGTCAAAACTTAGTCTCACAATTTCTTTCAGAAGATGAGGAGTCCGAGAGAAATAATGAGTATGTCTATCTTCTTACAACAGATCGTAGCACATATGGAAGATCGTGGTATGAATCTTCCGCGCTATAGTGGTTCTACTCACGGTCATCAAGTTGTTCATCGCAATAGGCAAGAAGGACATGCTAGATTGTTCCAGACTATTTTGCCGATCCTCCTATCTATGGGCCGACCTTCTTTCGACGCAGTTCAAAATTATTCGTTCTTATTTATTCGCATATTATGTTGATCCTAGTATCTCTGACTCAACTTTCTTTTAAACCACGTGTTTGGATGAATCGTTCTTTATTTCTTCGCATATTGCATGCTGTAGCTGCGCATGATAATTATTTCGTGCAGAAGAGGAACTGTGCTGGAATTCTTGGGTTATCTTCTTTGCAGAAGGTAACCACATCATTTCGGATGCTAGCTTATGGAGTAGCTGCAGATGCTATTGATGATTATGTGCGGATTGGAGAAAGTACTGCTATAGAGAGCCTGAAAAGGTTTGTGAAAGCTATTATTGAAATATTTGGAGATGAGTATTTAAGATCACCAAATGAGAATGATACTGCTAGATTACTTGCAATTGGTGAGGAAAGAGGTTTTTCGGGAATGTTAGGGAGCATAGATTGCATGCCTTTCGAAGTGGAAAAATTGCCCTACAACATGGCAAGGCATGTATCTTGGTCATATTCACGAGCCAACCATCATCACGAAGCCGTTTTCGCAAGATCTTTGGATATGGCATGCTTTTTTGGTTTACCGAGGTCTCACAATAACATTAATGTTCTTCACGGTCTCCTCTCTTCGCTAAGTTAGTGAAGGGCATGCTCCGTATGAATTATCTTGTGAGCGGTCATAACTATACAATGGGATACTATCTTGCAGATGGAATATATCCTTCATGGGCAACATTTGTCAAAACAATATCGGCTCCCCAAGGAATAAGAAAAACATTTTGCGAAGCTCAAGAAGCGACTAGGAAGGGCGTTGAGCGAGCATTTGGAGTTTTACAATCTCGTTTTGCAATTGTTCGTGGCCCACTGCTTTTTGGTACCAAGAAACACTTCGAGATATCATGACAGCATGTATCATCATGCATAACATGATAATTGAAGATGAGCGGGATGGAGGTCCAGTTGACTACAATTACGAAGCAATGGGAGAAAATGTCGCAGTCTCCCATGAAAGAACACCTGAGCTTTCTGAGTTTATTCAAACTCATCAATCCATCAGAAATAGAAAAGCTCACTGTCAGCTTCAAGAAGATCTAGTCGAGCACTTATGGCACCATTATGGAGGGATGTAGGCTAGCGCATGATGTACCAGTTTATGCACTTCTACTATGATGTACCAGTTTATGCAATTCTACTATGATGTACCAGTTCATGCACTTCTACTATGATGTACCAGTGGAAGCATTTGAATTTGAATACGAGAAATTTAAATCCGAAATAATGCATACATATATTCTAGCATAACATAGTTTAGTAGCACAAAAGGACAAGTAGTTTGGTTTAGTAGCACAAAAGGACAAGTAGTTCATACACCATAACAAGTGCTCAATCGGACCTATTACTTCTTCGAGCCATAATATCATTCTGCAAAGACAAGTAGTATTGTTGTTGTGGGCCACTCAAGCGACTAGTATCAACGCTCATAATTCTCTCTTCTTCGACCATTCTCTTCAATTCAACCTCCTTTTTTTATCTCAATCCTCTCCTGTTCTTGTGCAAACGCTCGTTCGTATCGCTCGTCCTTTTTCTGCTCTTTCATAAGCTCCATTTCTTTCATTTCTTTCCTAAAGTTTTCCAATGCTTCCATGTAGAGTGAACCTGTTGCACCACTCTCAGCTGAAGCTTTACATGGCATCTTCTCTTTCTCGGCCTTCCTACCAGCTGGCCTTCTGAGTTCTTCAACTTCTGCAGTAGGACCATCTTCATGAGAATGACTTGCATTAGAGCTTATGGGACTAGAACTACCCGGTGAAGCATTAGATGATATTTTCTGCTTTTTCTGAGATAAATGACCAGCCCACTTTGGATGGTGTTGTAATGTATTCCAGCAATGCAAGTATGTAAATAATCGCCCTTCTTCTTGTTCATATAATGCTTTAGCATGGACAATCTGTAGAAAGCACGGGTACGTTATTAACATGCACACAACATATGTAGCTATAGAAAAAAGGGGGCATGGACCAACCTTATCCTGCGCTGTTATCTCGCTTTGCCTTCTCGCTCAATGCGGTCATATGACCACAAAACTTATTAACATGTTCTGAATAGATGACCATCGGTGCATAAGTGAATTCCGAGTACGGTCCGGGTGAAATTCTTGTTCTCGTGGAAGTAATCATGTATTCTACTCCAATATGTGGTACGAGTTTGTTGGGTCCCTTGCACTGGATCCAAACTAACATTCAACCATGCCGATACCAACATATTATCTTCATTCTCCAATTTTTTTGATCTTTTATTGTGAACTCTTGGTCATGAATTTGGATTGGTGAAGCTGGAGAAGGTTGTTCCCCAATTGGGCTTTCATCCCAACCTATTTCACTTCCCTCACGCAATGCAGGCAGTATAGAAATCATCCATATTGCACAAGTTGTAAAATTAGATATACGTAACAACAAATGTAAAAGTAGGACACGTCTTAATATAATCATTAAGGAAATATACTAACAAGAAGCAAAAGTAGGACACGTCTTAATATAATCATTAAGGAAATATACTAACAAGAAGCAAAAGTAGGACACGTCTTAATATTATCATTCAGCACATATGCTAACAAGAAGCAAAAGTAGGACACGTCTTAATATAATCATTCAGCACATATGCTAACAAGAAGTATCATTAGGACACGTCTTAATATACTAAACATTAATAGGTCTTAAAAGCATAACAGGAATACCACTAGCCACTAGACTCGATACTTTCATCCTCTCTAAATTGATGATCAGTACGTCGACCCTCATCATCGGTCTCGTAGTCGTATGGACGCAACTGCTCGTAGATTGAACTGTCTTCTTCTTCAGTTTGATCGACACCGTCTCTTTGTACCAAGTCTTCTGATTGTAGGACAAGGGCATCAAGGCGAAGAGCAGTGTTTTCAATCTCAAGTAAGAGTACATTGAGTGCAGTCGCGCTTTCGCATGAGCAAGGAGAAAAATTTTCGTGCACTATATTCTTAATATCACTTGCAATTTCCTCTATGCGCTTAATTGTCCAAGCATGCACTTCACTGAGTTTCTTGATTCTTTATCCATCTATATGCAAGTAAATAAATCTGGGAGAAACTAAAATCAAGACATGTGAAGTATGATTAATCAGAAGAAAGGCACAACATCGACTACACATATCATTTGCTAGCATCACAGGTCATGCGAAATTGTACTAGCATGCAGTTCTTCGAACAGCCACAAGAAAAAGCACAAAAGCATAACATCCATACCACAACTCATGATAATTGCTATCAGTGCACTAATCAAGAAATGAGCTCTGGTTTTCCCCTTCCAAATTAGTAAGACCATCACAAACCAATACAAAAGTAGTTGTATGAAAGCCTGACCTGAAAAACCGAAGAAGATAGCAAGTGTGACTGAACGAGTTCTGTAAATCTGGAAGCTGCCAATCCCCTCACGCTACTTCAGATTTTTTGCTAAAGAGAAAACACAAAGTTTCATTTCAGAGAACAGAAGATAACACTGATAACTACTTACCTACATAGAGGCAGGGAAATAACATGATCTACATACACATACAACCATTTCCGACCATTGTGAAACGGAGAATCAACCTATTTCTCACATCCGCAACACCAGAATTGAATGAATCGGATCAAATTAGGCTATACATGGCTCTACCCCAAATTCTGACCATCCAACCCATCCACTCCTCCTCAGACCTAGCAACACCCAATCCAAAATTCCAAACCTAATCCACGACCCCCATAAACTTCTGCATCTCCCAAGAACACCGAGGTCTAGCACCAGCACTTAAGCAAGCACAACACCAGGAAACCGAAGCATAGCCCAAGCAAGCCAAGCCCCAGTACATTTGCGCACAAACCTCACCAACAAGGCACTGCAGTAACATCATCTTCACCAACCAAACCATTCCCAGTAGCCACACAACGTCACATGTGCACAGACCACGTAACCTGATGCTTCCAGAAGGGAAAAATACAAACTGGACAACAAACTCTGGAAGGGTGGAAGCAGCTGGAAAAAAAGCAAATTTCTAGTCTCACAGCTCAAGGGGGTTTGTATCAGTCTCACAGCTGATGGTTCATTCAATTTCTAGTGTATCACCAAACTACAGTTCTACAAACTCGTTGTTCTCAAATGAAACTCATCATTATCTGTCGAGTTCTAGATAACTAGATTGAAGGCCAAAAAAACCTTAATTACATCAGGTTTGTCCACTACATATTGCATCCATAAAGATCATATCATAATAATCAAATATGACAATATGCACAGATAAACATCTCCTAAACAAATTTTGCATATAAATTTTCAGGTTTCAGGTTTCTCCAGTACCTAAATGGAGGATGATCGTCGTCACATTGTCGGCCACAATGGCAATGTTGCTATTGTTAAAGAAATTTTGCACCCTAAATTACTACCCCAATCAGAACAAACTTAAGCAAAAGTTCAGACATTGCCATCCCAAAATTACAGACGAAACAAAGAACAAGAACACTTACAGGGAGATTAAAAGTACCTTCGGGGAGGGCGGGGCGCGTCGATCCTACGCGCAATCGGGCGGATCTGAGGTGTAGCCTGCTACTTCGCGGTCGTCAGAGCTTCGAGTCCAGTGGAGTGGTCCAAGTTAAGCAATCTCCAAATCAAAGAAGCCAACAAATACTACGAATCACAGAGCAAACTTGAAGAAATGCGTACCAATTTCTCAAATCTACCCAATCTTCGTCGAATTCCTCATATCTACCCAGGCCAACGAACAACAATCCTACCAGGCTGGATTGAATAAATCAAGGTCATTTCGAACAACAACGAACACAGATGGAGCAAACAAGACGAACCGCCGAGAAGAACAAGCCGTGTCCCGTGGCTACCACTGCCGCGCGTCGCCGATCCGTCCGTCGCTCGTCGCTCAAGTGCTACTCGCCCTCGCCGCCAGCACCGCCCACCATCTGGCCCGTCGGGGATTCGTAGCCTCGCGACCGGAGAGGAGGAAGTCTGCGTGCAGAGCGGCAGGAGCGGTGAAGTCGATGCTTTCAAGACGAAGATAACCGCAAGGCTGCGCGAGAGATAAGCGGAGAGAGAATCGCCAAATTTAGGGATTCTCTCCGCTCGTAAATTCTTGAGTAGGGTAGCGAGTCTTTTGGAGCGCCGTTTTTCGGTCGGCTCGGTAGAATATGACGATAGGGAGCGAGATAGCAACTCTTTTGGAGTTGCTCTTAGTTATTACTATATATAAAATTTATAATTTGAATCCATATAAGCACATTTTCCTTTTTTTTTCCACATTTCTCCGTCATTTTTTTTACTGCCGTACGTCTTTTTAGCTTACCATACATCGTTCTAGACTTGTGGTTAATCCCTATGTAAGGTCTATGTATCTTTTATCTTGGTTTTAAATTACAAATTAATCTATATTTCTAAGCAATAACATCTAATGTCCACTATAGTGTATTTTCATTAGGGTTCATGAGATTGAGGGCTGAATGTTGCTTTTTTTGGGGGGAAATTTCTAACGTATATATCTATTTTTAAAAGTGTCCAATAGTTGTGGTTTATGCTTAAAATTAGGATCCACCGATTAAGGGTTAGATATTTCTATTTTATGAGAATTTCTAGCGTATTTTTTTTTTCTTAGCTACTGCAAGACACGTGTAATCTATTTTTAATATATAATAAATTTAGGGGATGGAGGCAGGCAGGCAGCACTTCATGAAGTGGTAGAACTTGGATGAACCGGTGGCTAAACTGAATTAGCAGGCTTTAGGAGGAAGATAGCACGTAGCATATATGCCGTCAAATGGACCAGACAATACGTACGTGAGCCTGAAGAGTGAAGACTGCATGTTACCTCTTCTTTCTTGAGGGAACATAACTTTTTTTAAAAAAATTTAATGTTTTTTTCTTGCTTGAGGGAACATAACTAGTCAAGCATATCACAATCAATAATCTGCTTTAGTACCTTATATCTTTCCGTTGTAATAAGACACTTTGGTCGTAGTACTAGTCTACTAGAGCCAATGTTCTTTCTCTCATAGCTTTTCCAAACGTGCATGCTCGTCAATCCGAAACACAGGATGATTTATTAAGAGAGGTAGGCATATATATACTACCTCCCTTCTTTTTAAGTGATATCCGAGTCCATACAATCAAATCTTCTCAAATTTGACCACTAATATATTTATAACTATCTATATTGGCTATATGAAAACTATATTATTAAATTTATCATTAAAATACTTTCACAATATTATAAGTTTTTTAGTATATAATAAGACAAAGCTATAAAAAATAGCGACCAAAGTTACGCATCGGAGAAACTGAAAAGTCAAAAACTTCATTTAGAAAGAACCGAGGGAGAGTACGTATTAGCCACATCAATTACATGCTGTTTAGATTGTCTCCGTTTGTGTCGTGCTTCCCTCTTGCCGTTGCATGCCCTCGTGCGCTGCATGGCCCGTCGACCGCCGCGAAGAAATGCCAAGAAACCTTCTAGCCAACATGCATGCTAGTGCTAGGCCGTCGCCATGCTATGGTTTGTCTATGATGAAAAGGGACCGAGGAATTGGTTACTTATTGGAATCGGTGGTTGGAAGAGAGAATCAGTGAGATACATGGGTTTTGGTGGGCTTGGCTGAGCCGCCCATCATGAAAATAGCCAACTTCCAACACATAATTTAAGCTTTCTTTCAAGGGTTTTGATACGCACCCTTCAAGAATCCAATTTCAACTTAAATCTCCTTATCTTCTTGTGCCTCTAGAATCCAATTTCACTAAACGACGCTTTATACCATGTAGCTATGATGCCGCATAGATGGCTAGGCTAGGAGTGCTAGCGGGAAGTACCCACAATTCGACCGGCAATACGGGGTACGCCAACTCCTGCTGACCACCCATTGGGCCCACCACTGTCATAGGCCGTTGGAACTAACATCCAAATTCACCGGACCGTTGGATCAAATCATAGGATCAGATGTGGGCCGTTGGATCTAACATCCAAATTCACCGGGCCGTTGGATCAAATCATAGGATCGGATGTAATCGATACTCCCGAATCTCAACAATGATCCAATGGTTCTAGATTTGGGTGATTTCAACAAAAAAAACATCCGGTTGATGTTTATCAAATCCCGTTTTTTTTATAGAGTTGGACAGTTCATAAGACACTAGGTAGGAAAGCGCACTACGTTGCGTCGGTCACGAGCACTAATTTTTCTCATAGAGATGTGTGAGAAAGTACCTTGCAATATGAAAACACATCACAAAACAAGAGAGCAACAGTAAGTAAATAGATATCTAACTACAACAAAACAAGAGCGCAATGTGGACACCCCATAAACAGAATGGGTTGCATTCTTCAGCGCGGAAATATAAGAACATTAATATACCACTTTACAACACAAATGGTGACAATAAATCTAAAACTATAGGATATTATAAGAAGTTAAATACAAAGCCTGGATATTAGCTCTAGGACATCACTGGTAGTTCTAGATAGTTACCTCAGAGATGTGAAATATGCTACTCAGAGAAAATTCGAAATTGAATAAGAAAATTAATTTGTGGAAGGCAAACGTAACACATAATGATATAAGATAGTAAAGAAACAATAATTAAGATACCACGTAACCGAAGTCACATAATCATCAAAATCCTAAATACTTGATTCTGCAGCATTGATAAACGAGAGTTGGACATATGAAAAGTCAACTAATATCCCGTTGAATTTAAAGCACATGAACAGAACCTTAGCATTTCCAACAGGATGCATGTCTCGATACTTTCGCCTTCTCTTGAAGCATTTGCTG
The DNA here is from genome assembly GCA_036346375.1 of Guadua angustifolia. NCBI lineage: Eukaryota > Viridiplantae > Streptophyta > Magnoliopsida > Poales > Poaceae > Guadua > Guadua angustifolia. The sequence continues at coordinate 68,106,248 of CM070500.1, read as the reverse complement.
TAGGATGACAAAAAAATGGCTCTGCAAATAATACGCGTCCACATCGTGGGCTAATTTGAAAGGCTCAAAGCTAGTGGATAAAAGGAAACCAGAAAGGGCGTAATAATTTTTCTGGTAGAGATGAGAGTGTCTTAGAGAGAAGTATGTACACATCGTGAGCTAATATGCAATGCTCAAAGCTAGTGGATAAAAGAAAAGCAGAAAGCGATACTCACCTGTAGTGATGCAATACAAGGATCAACACAGACTGCATCAATATCATATTCAGGTTCATGTGCCTTGAAAGTAGAGAACTTTTAGCCAAGACTTGTCACAAAAAGATATATCACAAATTTCAAAAGGGAAATGGCCAAGTACAGGAGAAATGTTATGAACAAGCAAAGACAAATTATAACCCTTCCATTAACTCAGTTTATCTGCTCTACATGCAATTAGATACTAAACAAACCAAGATTTTAGAACCTACCAGAAGAGATACATCCTGTGAATAATGATTTAGAAAGACCAAACAGAAAAACTGTATGCGTCAATATATTTTCCATACTTAAAGAGTTGAAAATCTAATATACAATCAACAATACAAATTAATATTTAGCAAGAGCAGTTGTTCTTTTGCATGAGATACGTGCTAGGTACCATCAGTTTTCGCCAGGCACATGGGCTAGTTTCTTTTGAAAGGAAAAGCCTGCATTGATGGACATATTCCTAGAAGGCCATTTTTTCCATGTCTCTGATGAACACACTATGCTCCCAAAATCCTTTTTGGTGCAATCTAAAAAACATATGAGTCAGAAAGCTGTGATAGATTCTAAAAATGTTACTCTTCTGCACATGATGTACTCTAGCTAGAACCACAACACCACACCGGAAGGCAACCTAATAGTGCTGAACGATCTCTAAACTGAAATTTCTCATCGAAAATCGCTATGGTAGCTTGCTGACATATATTTGGATTTTGGAAAATTCGTAATAACAAGATCTTCAGTGGAGTCTTGGCATAGGTGTCAACATGGAAGTTGAATTTCGTACAGGACATGTATCACCTGGCTAGTTGGTAGTCTCTTTCATACACCAGAAAACCAAAAGGAAAAATAGTTTCTACTTAGCCCTTACTCAGGGTGGAGCTTCATCAGAAGAAGGGAATACCTGCAGAACATACACTGGATCTGGATCACTGACCTTGACAATCTTTCCTTCACCCTTTGCTGACAGAGATTCCTTGCAGACTAAATTTTGCCCAAAGTACACCTATAAAACTCGATAAAAAAATGGTAAGTCCGTAATGACTTAATACATTACGGACCTAGCTCTGAAAGGCCAACACACATACATTCCATAACAGTTTAATGAGGTACTAAGAGTAGAGTAGATTACGATTACTGCCGTTTGTTTTGTGGCTTGGATGCGACACTTCATCGAATAGAAATGTCGAAGAGAGTTTTTGTTGGCTCGGTGCCGGTATTGCATTGTCTTGATTAATGGTAGGCACTGAATAAGCATGGCGATATAGAGCCTAGAGAAAAAGCAAACACATGATGACATGAACATAGTTTTACGCTACGATTGAGAGAAGAAAAACTATGGACATATGGGCAAATAATAATGAAGAGAATGCGGAGATTCAAAACTACATCTTAAGCACTATAACTACAGGATAGGTGAATACTAAGCAAATTGTCATAACCCAAATAAAATCGAATAAATTTTTGTTCGAGAAAATATAGGACTCGAGATGTGCTCCTTACTTTGGTGCAAGCGGTTCATTGGCATAGGCCGACTGCGGCGGATCTAGAGGCCTTGAGTGAGATGGTGATCGTGGCGGTGGATCCGGAGGTGAGTGGAAGCACACATGAGCGGAGCGGAGGCGAGCACTTCATCGGCGATCGACGACGCAGGGAACAAAGCACGCAGAAAAGAGTGTACCATAGATGGGCAACAAAACCAAAAAGCGCAAAAGTAATACATAGAACAAAGCAATCGCCAGAGATTATCCTCCTTCCCCATTTCGCATTCGGATGATCCAAGCCAATAGTGAAAGTAATACACGAACAAAGCAATCAATAGAGATTATCCTCCTTTCCCATTAACGCTTATAAGCACTAACAATCGGCAAAAACCGGACGCAATCCATACGCTAGGACCAACCATCCAAGCCAACGGCTCAAACTAATACCGGTGGAATCGGGAGCGGCATCATGGCGGAAACAACAACAAAGCAAAAGAACGTCCGCGGAGAAAGCAGCGAGAGAGCGCTCTCTCTCCACCGGTCACGATGGCGATATGCACTGAAGTGAAATGCGGAGGAAGCGGAGTAGTCCTGACCTCGGGATAGGAACCACAAGCGGAGCGCACGAGGCGGATGAGCGGTGGATGGGCGTCCGCACGGGCGCAATAAGCGCAATAAATGAATGCATGAGAACATGCAAGGGCGAGAGAAAGCGATGACGCGTCATCAATCGTCGCATTGCCAGCCGTGGCGAAACAACGAAGGTCGACACGGCGGCAAGCGCACGAAGAAAAACACGAAACCACCACGCATTATCAGCGGCGGGCCCCGATTAGCGCGAACTCACCGAGGCGGTGTATTTTTTACCGGATGAGCTTCCACGGATAGCGCCGAGCCAACCTACTTTTCTCTTGATGAACTCGTGACGAAGATCGCCCATTTCGGCAAATCCTAGCGCTATAAGATATAGTACTAGATAGTTTTTGCGCGCTACGCTGCGCACGTATATGAATATAGGACAACGATGTTTGTGCATACATAGGTATGAGCTGAGCGAAGAATTCGGTGCTGAGCGAAGAACCTGGCGTTATAGGAATGAGTTTGTTCCATCTCAGCAAATGATCAGTTATGGAATGCATGTGTAGTAAAAAAGAAATGCTTTAGAAGTAACGCTATTTCTGATTGTCGAAGAATACTTTGTATAAGAATAAAATAGTCAGATTTGGTTAGATGAAATCGACGATTTGTCAATGTAGAAGAACAGAACAAAAAATATAGGTGAAACAGATAAGACAGCTAGTGGAGACCAATATTATAAAGACTGAAATGTGGCAAAAGATGAGAGGTATAGGAATATACATCATTTAAGTTCTGTGCAATTGGATACGAACTTATATAACCGTAGTGGGAAATACATATAGTATAGACTTTGTTGCCGATGAAGGCCAAGTGCGATCGGCGAGTTTCAGAAACTCAGGTCTGTGATGGGTAGAGAACACTTGGATGTGCTGCAACGAAAGCTAATAAATAAGAATGGAACTAATAAGGGAAAAACCTTTTTATGAGTCTACCTATTTCACTGTGAGCTAGGTGTTTTGTCCTGAAATAGTTTTCTCATAACGGTGGTTTTTCCTGTCATAACGCTGAGATCATATATGCAAATAAGAAGATTGTTTCAATATTCTTATCACAGATGAGTATAGAAACCGTGCACAGATGAATATCAAGAGGAACATAATTATGTATGGTCTTGGGTAGTGGTGAGATCTGGATCGGTAGTACTAAATGATCTCTTGAGCAAAGATTGTGTGGCAGATAATATCTGTAAGCAATAGAAGTCAGTTCTGAAATAATTTGAAGTCGATTCAAATAATGCTAACAACGTGTGGGTGGTTAATAAGAGGTGCGAGTCACTGTGGCGATTTACAGGGTGCAATTGCGTTCCTTGAGATGAATCGATGAGACTTCAACATTTTTCTGAAATTATAGGTATATATATTCAGATAAGGAGAAGCTACAGATATAAATAAGTGAAGGCTGTTATGTATCATGCATAGATTCTATCATAGATAATGTGATCAGTGAAAATCTAAGACATGATGAGTGTTTGACTGTGAATAAATAACACAATAGTTTTAGCAAGCTCTGGCAGGATGGAATACATATGAATTTGGTATAAACAGCGAAATACAAATTACAATGAAGTTTTTCATTCAGTCACAAGTAATCCGAAATGCGAATAGTGAATCCTAGGTCATGAACTGATGGGCAGGAGTGTAGCACCTTAAAATGACGTAGATGCACCAAACTTCTTTCTACATACAAAAATGGTAGGAGCTTTACTTTTTGATGCCCAAGGCAAACCGATAAAATGACCATAAAACACAAAGGAAATAGATTAATATCCTTATCTAACTTAAGGTATGTATATACATCAATATCTTGTCCCATCATTTTGTTCCTCATTCATTTTTTATTGAAAGGTCAACTAAAGGCATCCTCATAAGGGCATTGCATTATCGACATAACTTGTCCTACCAAATAGATAAATGATAGGAAACTTGAAAAATGAAAGCAAGATGTTAGGTAATACAAGTTTCAAGCTTAAAGAAGTTTTGGCTAGTCTCAGTAATAAAAACCCAAAAAAGAAAGGTAGGGCTCACACCATCCAAGTTCAAGACAAAGTGTCAATTTACCTAAGCGAGAATTAGCGGTAAAAATGAGGTCTTTGTGTCAAGCACAAGTCCATGATCTCGTATAGCATAGAAAGGAAACAACCCTATAACATAGAAACAACTTTGGTGTATGAAATTATAAACATATAAAGAAAACCAAAAGCTGTATAGAAAGTAGAAAAGATTCACAAAGCCGGACCGGTTGGTATTTAACAAAATTCTCCTTTGATCCCTTTGGAAGAAAGATCTCGAAAATGCAAAGAAAGGGAAATTTTAACCTTGATACAACTCTTCAAATGTCTATTTATCATCCTAATAGCATTTCCGACAGACAACATGCATGCAAGGGATCTATAATATCCATAGATAGACATTTGACAATCGATTCGAAGTATCTTTACACAGAGAAAATCATACGGATAGATCGGGGTTGCATAAAAGAAGCCTAGGTGTGGCGAACCGAGCATAATCGAGATCACATAGTAAATCAGGTAACACACGACATAGCAAATGGTTGATGGTTCATGAAAACACCACTTATGAAAATCAACTTATGCAACCCCTTGTTCCTATCTGATATAAAACAGAAAGAGAGGATATCAATAAAATGTGGACAACTCGAGGAGAAAGGAAGCTAAATCTTAAATCAACCACACCTACTTTCTTGTAAGCCTTGATGCACTTGCAGTCTTCACTCCTAGGGATGCATCTTTAGATCCCCTAGCAGATGGAGTAGGGCTCCGCCAAATTTTTGGTGACCTAAACAACAATAGGGCAAGGGACCAATGGTTTAGAAAACTGACACATAACAAGAGAGACAGATCTCTATATGGAAATTTTTCGACACCGACAAAAAGCTGGAATGACCACAAGCATGGCCATATGCATATTACTCAGAGATACGGTACTATCCCGAGCTCCCTTGGATGAAGATATGAATCACATAGCGAAGCAAATTTCGGCGTGAAGAGTTCGAATGAACTGAAATATAAAATACTAATCAAAATTAGAGCATTAAATGAAACAAAGCCTGGTGCAAATGGGAGCAAAAAACAACTCACTTTTCCAAGTTTGGTGGCTGAACATCCTCTTCCGAGGTGTTGGGCCTATTGCATTCTGTACTGCAGATCCTAACATGTCAAAGGCCTTTTAAAGAAAGCGGCATAGATTTTAAAGAGATCATCTTTTAAAAAGCATGACAATTCTTTGTAGTCCTTTGAGAAAAGGCCTTTTAAGAAGACTCTCCATTTGTTAATTGCCATGGTTCAGTAATCATGACATAATTTTATTGCAATTGCCATGAAACTATGAACATTCAAAGGCCTCCATATGGACTGGTTCTGAATGATAGAAGCTATTCATATGTCATCCACAACTGGCATGTCCATTGACAGAGGGGCAAACCACAAAACAATATAAAGGTAAAGGCATGCTTGGAAATTTGACCAAAATAGGAAAAACCATTGATGATAAAATATTTTATCCATCCGACTAATCTCGATTTGTAACCTTTGTTTTCTCCAAAATAACTCTTTTTAGGATTGTAGGACTACCCCAGCAGTCTGCATGCCTCATCACAGAGGGGCCATAGCTAAAAAAAATCAAAGGCATGTTTGTAATTTTGACCAAAAACTAAAAATTTCTGAGATAAATATTTTCCATCATGTCAGTCTAAACAGCACAAATATCTGTATGTGAACAAAGAAGACATGTTTGAAGAAAAATCCATCTGAGTAATTTTTATCTGTTACTTTTAGTTTGTCCAAAGTAGTCCCATGCTAAGGATGGTAGAACTGTCCAGGCTGCATGCCTCATGATAGAGGGGTCATGTAATAATATAATTGAAGGCTTGTTTGTGATTTCGACCAAAATATTTAAAACTTTGCAAGATATATCCTATCAGCATTGGTAAGCCAAATCAATAATTTTTCCCCAACCTAAAGAGCACAAGGATCTGTATGTGGACAAAAAAATTACATGTCCAAGCAAAAGACACCATAGACATATGCATATATACCATCTATATGGGCACATATTAAATACTACTTAGAATAAAAATGTCTTATAACTTTGAAGGATATATGATCACAGATTAAATGCTCCTTATAATAAATCGCGTCTTATAACATTGAAGGATATATGGACACGGATCAAAAGCTCCATAGAATAAAAAAGTTCCACATCTCACTAATTCTGCATCACAGAATCCACGAAGAGGGGAAAAATTCTGGATGAATTCTTGTTCTTAAATCAAATAGACTATGCACAAATCAAGGGCGCCCACAGTATGAGTGTAGAAAAATACCAATGACGTCTCAAACAAAATTCTCAACTAACTTTCCGGCAATCGCATCATACTCGCAAAGAAACATCGTAATGTCATACTCACAAATTAACACCCAAAATGATTTAAACATTGACCTAGCATGAGCGCTAGAACCAAAAGGAATTAGCAACAATTGTGCCTTTGTGGAGGTCGGATCCGAGACTCTCTCCCACCTTAGACAGCACACAGAAGATAGGGAAGGGGAAGCGGAAGAGGAAGTGCTTGTTGGCGGCGAAGTCGTGGCCGAGGCCGTCGGTGAAGGGCGCCTCCATCTTGAGGAGAGGTCATATGCAGTAGCGATCTTTGGAGCGAGTAAGGTGGCAGCGTCGACGAAGAACCGCCCCCATCGTGAGGAGGCGATGGCGATCCGACGTGGATGAAAGCGGCGGCGGGAGGAGCAAGGGTGGGCGGCGGCCAGAGGCAGAATGGGAGACAGCGGCGGGAGCAGGTGGCAGCGACTAATGGAGGAGAGGAGGCGAATGGGGGTGGCCGGCGGCTTGGAGAAGAAAGGGGAGGAAGCGGCAGCGGCCATTGGAGGAGCCGAGAAGGGGAGGAAAAATCGGAGGAAAAGGAAGAGTGGTCTCTGGCGAGCGAGTGGGAATGGGTAGGGTTTCAATCGAGGAAGGATGAAAGAGGACGGCGGGTTGAGGACCAAAAACTTTGGGGGACTTGAACGCAAAAAAATGATGTAGCAAGAGCCATGGCCCTAAAGCTTCAAGGACTACGACATTAAATTAGGAAGTGTAAGGTTTTTTTTGCAAATGTTACTGGCCTGTCTTGGATGGCCGGATCTCATCCACGTGTGGAATCAAACGGTTCTGAACTCGGGGCGACGTGGCCTGGCTGAACGAGCGCCAATTTCTTCAGCTTTCATAGATAAGTTATTATTATTATATATTAACAAGTCCGAATCAGAAGCCAGTGGCAGTGCGGTAGTCGTCAGTGTTCAATCAAAGCCATATACGACGGCAAACTGCCGCGACGAATGTGCAGCCGCATACCGAAGACGTAGCAATGAAATCCGTAAACCAGAGGCGAAAGCGTCTTACTGAGTAAGATATTAGTTGTACGCAGTAGGGCAGTACCCGCTCCTTTCCCCTCCATCGTCCGGAAATTTTCCCTTGAACCCCCACGACACATGCTTTTCCCGGCCGCCGCCGCCTGCGGCGCCCACCGCCTTCTCCCCCTCTGCCCCGTCCGCGGCATCTCCTCCCTGAAGGTCCCGTGGCGCCGGGACGCCGCCCTGGACGCCGCCATCGTCCGGGACCGCCGCTTCCGCCTCGCCTCCCGCCTCGTCCGCGAAGTGCTCCTCTCCCCCAACCGCCGCCTCCTGCTCCGCTACCTCTCCAAGCGCCGCCACCGCATCCGCCTCCCGGTCCTCGTCCCCACCTTCCTCCGCCGGTACCCCACCCTCCTCTCCGTCTCCCCTCCTCCTGACCCCGTCGCCTCGCCTTCCCCCCAGCTCCTCTCCTTCTTAGAATTCGCCTCCCGCCTCCAAGCACTCCATTCCCCGCTCCTCGCCTCCAAGCTCGCCAAGCTCCTCATGATCTCCCCCACGGGTGCCCTCCCCGTCGCAAAGATTGCCGGTGCGAAGCGCGACTTCGGCCTCCCGGACGACTTCTTGGCCTCGTTGGTCCCGAGGTACCCTAACCTCTTCCGCCTTGTTGGCGACCCCGGCCCCGACGCGTCCGGGAATGCGTTTCTTGAGCTGGTTTCTTGGGACCACCGGCTGGCGAAGTCGGTGATTGAATTGAGGGCTGACAGGGAGGCTGATGTCGTTGGCGTACGGCCGAGGCCTAACTTTACAATTAAATTGCCCAAGGGCTTCTACCTCAAGAAGGAGATGAGGGAGTGGGTGAGGGATTGGCTTGAGTTACCATATGTGTCACCATATGCGGACCCATTCAAGCTGCACCCGGCATCGCCAATGGCAGAGAAGAGGTTGATTGGTGTTTTGCATGAGGTGTTGTCATTGTCGGTGGAGAGGAGAATGGCAGTGCCGATTATAGGGAAGTTTTGTGACGAGTTTTTGCTGTCAAATGCGTTTTCTAATGCGTTCACAAGACACCCGGGGATATTCTATGTGTCATTGAAGGGTGGGATCAAGACAGCGGTATTGAGGGAGGCTTATGATGAGAACGGAGTGCTTGTGGATAGGGATCCGTTGATTGAGTTGAAGGAGAGGTTCGTGGAAATCATGGACGAGGGGCATAGGGAGTATTTGGAGGAGTTAAAGAGGAAGAGGGAGGAGCTGCAGAAACAGAGGTTGGATGCGGGTCAAAGGGGTCCCAAAGTTTCCACAGATATTGTGGATGAGGAAGACATGGAGGGGTCAGTGGAAGATTAGGACAGATGATATGATTATGCACAAGAGGAGTCAGAAGGAGTAGAGGCCATGTGAGTTGTGCTTCTACGGTTAGTGACAGTGTGCCCTGGAGAACAGTGTCCAAGGAAATTGGATTTGTCCAGATTCTTAATTTGATCATTTCGCTGGTAGTAAAGAAGACGACAGATTAATCTCCAACCACTTTGTTTTTGAAATGTAGGTTTATGATTATCTGACTTTTTTATTGGACTTCTGTGGCAACTGGCAAGGGAGCCTTTATTGATTTATCACTTAACTCATCTTGTAATTAGTAGTTTTTATGAGATCCTTTGTTTTTGTCAGTTAACTCATCTGGCGGATTGGGAAGGATACTGATTGCTTTTGTTTTGGAACCTTCACAGACATCCAGATTCAAGGATTTTCTTTGTAAGCTTATCACTGAAAACCTAACCTTTTGTAAGTTTGCATCATGCCATGCTCTAGAAAATTGCGTGTGCTTATAATACTAAACAACTCATATATGATTTGAGTTTTTCCTTTAATAAGCCATGAATATGCTTGTGTTCTATAAAACACATTCTAATGCAAAACTTGTGATGACTGATGACCGGTCAAAAAGTTCTGCCATCCTATGCTCCATTTCTATGCAGATGATTACTACATGTGCAAACCATATCCAGGTTTTCTTTTTTAGAGCAAGTATTAAACGTTTGACCCAGTTTTATTGCACATAGCAGAAATTGGTGGTTAACAAAATGTGATACTAGGGCATCATAGACTATTGTTCTAAAAAATAGTAAAGGACTTAACAGGTCTTGATAGTTGTATTACTCCAATTCTAGACAATAAAATTAAGTTAAATATTTCCAATTGGCTTGCATACGTGATTAACTAGATGGGATATCACACCTTTCATTTCTCAAATGGTTTGTGAATGTAATGGTTGCATTTTCTGCACTCCAAGGCTCACGATCAGTCTTTCGTAACTCCATCTGAGGCTATGCAAAAAAGCCTGATGCTTGCAAGTTCCTGAAATCAACTTGAAAAATAGCTTGGTTTGAGTGAAAACATACTGACATCAAGCTTAATTTGAGTTCATTTCATATTTTGATAGATCGGTTTGGCTACAGTTTAATGTGCATATTTTGAATGTGAACGCAAGCTTTGCCATCAGCCTTGCTTCATTCCTTACTTCCCTGTGCACATCATAGACGTTATTTCCTCTTAATCACACCTATGCTTGCCCAAAACCTCCCCCAGTTATGTCTCATAACAGTGGACTCTAGCACTACCATGTGCTCTGAAGGATATGAGCTCACCTCTTTCTGAATGCTTCATCCTAGTCTAGTGTACAACCTATTTTTTGAAAGTGGGTATCAGGGGACCCTGCACTTACCCACAGGGTATAATCACAAGTAAAATCAAAAGTGAACTACTTCAAATTTTTATTTGGTTAATCAATATTTTGAAAGAATTTGTATGTTATCTTTAGCTGTTTGAAGGAACTGGCATTTAGAAGCCCATTGTATCTCTTAGAGGAGTCTAAACTCCTGAATGGCACAAATTGTTACAGCTGGACAGCTGGTCTTTACTGTTGATTATATTCCCTTCACCTCTCCTACTTTGCTAGGTTTACATATAGCAAAAGATCTAGCAAGTATTCTAATGAATAGTCAGCCAAAAAATAACAACAAGCATGTAGTTTGCTTTTGTTTCATTCTTTTCAGTTTTCAATCAAACTAGGGCGCTTAATATTGGTCAAATAAAGTAAAAAAAAAAAGCCTCAATTTAGATTTTTAGATAGCAGAACCTTTTCTCAAGGTCCAGATGATTAGTAACTTACTGTTAACATTGTGTAACCTCTACATCCCCCATGCAACACTTTTCAGAAGTTCCCTTTTATTCTCATATTACCTTTAGTGAATGCATCAGGGGCATTGCCATTGAAAACATGTAACCTCTACATCCCCCATGCAACACTTTTCAGAAGTTCCGTTTTATTCTCATATTACCTTTAGTGAATGCATCAGCGGCACTACCATTGAAAACATCTTGCTCTTTTTATGGTTCTGTTTCTCATAATCGCAATAACCAAGCCATTTATCCCAAACAAGTTGGGGTAGGCTAGGAAAGAAATCCAATCAAAGTCAATAAAACCCCTAAATCTTCGATCTTGGGCCATGTTTCCATTATATGGATCACTAACTTCTATGCACTCATATCCAATGCCAAATCTTTGGGAACGTTCTAATCCCTCGTCTCTTTTAACTGCTGCTTCCCATGTCAGTCTTGGTCGACCTCTGCCTCTTATGTTTTTGAGATGACTTAAAATTCCACTACGCACAGGTGCCTCAAGAGGCCTCTATTTGAGATGTCCAAACTATCGCAGACAATTTTGGACAAGTTTTTCTTCAATTGGTGCTACCCCAACCCTATCACGTGTATCATCACTGCGGATTCGATCTCGCCTTGTATGACCACAGATCCACTGTAGCATATGCATCTCTGCTATGCTCATCTTCTGTACATGTTGTCTTTTGGTCACTCGACATTCTGTTTCATACAACATCGCGTGTCTAATCGTCATCGTATATAACTTACCTTTTAACTTTAGAGGGATATTTCTATCACATAGGACACCTATGCTTGGCGCCATTTCAACCACCTTGCTCGTATCCTGTGGCTTACATCCTTATCATTCTCGCCGTCACTTTGTAGCATCGATCCCAAATATCGAAGAGTTTCTTTCCTAGATACTACTTTCGAATCCAGACTAACATCTCCATCACCTGCCATAGCACCGCCGAAAACACACCTCATATACTCAGTTTTAGTCCCAAGTCTAAAACCTTTTGATTTTAAAGTCTTCATCCATAACTCAAGTTTTCTATCAACACCTACCCTACTCTCATCAAATAGCACCATATCATCAGCAAAAAGTATACACCAACGAATCTCTTCTTGTATGTCCCGCGTGTCTTCATCTATCACTAGGGTGAAAATATAGGGGGCTCAGTGCTGACCCTTAATGTAGTCCTATCTTAATAGAAAAGTCAGTGGTATAGCTATCACATGTTTTGACATCAGTTACAACATTGTCGTACATATCCTTGATTAAGATAACATATTTTGTTGGGACTTTTTTCTTTTTAAGCGCCCACCACATGACCTTTCTTGTCACTTTGTCATAAACTTTCTCCAAGTCAATAAATACCATGTGCAATTCCTTTTTTCCCTTCCTATACATCTCTATCAATTGTCGTGTCAAGAAGATCGCCTCTAGGGTCGACCTCCTGAGCATAAAACCAAATTGGTTTTTCGTCACACTAGTCGCTCTTCTTAAACAATACTCAATTACTCGCCCTCAAAGCTTCATTGTGTGTGTCATGAGCTTTATTCCTCTGTAATTAGTACCTCTTTGTCTCATAATCGCCTTAACCATTTTGCTGGCTTGTACTTGTACTAAATATTTACTATACTCTGGAGTGTAGATAATCTTTCAGTCCACTTATCTAATACTAATATATTGCTCATCCAGCCGTTTTGATATCTTTACATCCATAATTGTTCAAACAGTCCCACACTATCCATGTGACATGTCTTTCCTATCGACATTGATAATGAAAGAACCTAGACCTAATCGAATTGTTTAGCCTTTAGCACTTTAACTACTTCTTTGTACACCTCGTCTTTATCTGCATCCATCTCTATCTCTATGTTTATTGTGTAGTGCTGATTGCTGAACTGCTTATTGTTACTTCTGCAGTTCATCTCTAGCCAATGAGGCTCAGTATTCCAATTTCGAGATTGAAAGTTTTGTTAAGCTCTTCATTGTTGTCCATCTATCTTTATTCAATACTTCATAAGTACAATGTCTAGAACCTACTATCTCCATGTATAATGTCTGGAATCTACTATCTCCTTGTTGCTCTCCCAGATGTTATTGTTAGTATACTAGTTTAGTGCCCATGCGTTGCTACGGAAAACAAAATTTATAACGAAACATAAAGGTCAAGCAATAAAAGAAAATTTGAAAATTTGACTACAAGATCAAACATAAATAACTACGAACATGAAGTTGCATTGGAGTCTTAGAATTAGTATTTAAGTATACCGAAGGCAGAGGATAACATAACAAAGTTGTTGCAAAAATGACCACTAATTTTCGAAGGTAAGACAAAGTTCTTGCAAGTCAAAATCCCACTGGGCTAAAAGCTGGAGGTCACATGGAAAACAGGGCACACAAATTCGAAGAAGCATTGAAGGGGAAAGCAAACTTGAGCTAATGTAATTTAAAAGATGACATTATGTTATGCTTCATATACGATATACATAATATGCATTGTATACCGATAACCACCTTATCTTTTGTAGGACGAATGAAAACAGAAGCTTCCGTGACATAAACCTGTGACACTATCCTTGAAACACCGTCGTAAACTTAAGACATACAAAAATTCTATTGATTAAAAGGGGAGGCCATGATTAACCAGGTTACAATGGGCATCTAGTCAGGAACCAAAGCAACATCACCAAGAGTGTAGATGTATATAAGGTTTTGATAACAAGAACAACACATGCAAACTGGCTGCATTACTTGGAAAAGAATAGCAAACTGGTAGGGAAATAATATGGTATTTTAATTTTTCAACATACTCATGTATTTTAGGAAATTGCACTTGAAAAAGAATAGCAAAAACATGGAATGGGGCAATTGAACAATTACTGCATCAAATAGTTATTGTTGTGGCATGACTCGTTATGAAATGCATGATTTGAATCAGAAGTATTTGACAATGACTGAGTGAACTTAAGCAAACCAAACAGGTGATACATTTTTTTTTGAAACATATGACAGGAGCTTTGCCCATTCATCAAAGAGTAATAGAGTTTAAAAGTTACACAAGCATCACTATTTAAATTATAATAATAGTTAACCGGTGACTATTTCACAAAATAAAAACAAAATAATTCCTCCATTCATAACCAACAGAGAGAGTGCCTTTAACAGCATTATGACTATGGATAAAAAAAGGAGTAGGTCCATTTGACCCCTGAACTATCACGTTTGTCTAAAATTCAATCCTCAACAACCAAAACAGATAACCAACCCCTCTCAACTATCAATGCCATTATTTTACCCCCAAGACCATTTGAAGCCGGTTTTAGATGGTGTGGATAAAAATGCTATAGTTGGCATGATTTGCAAAAGTTGAATGAGGAAAGACTATTTTCCAAAGAAGAGTGAACATCAATGAGCTATCAGAATGAAATGACATGGTTAAGTGTGTCATGGGTCTGGATGGGTTTGACAACGTCTTTTATCGTTGGCGGAAACAAGGCGGAGCCAGGAAGCTGACTGCATCCCAGCCCAGCGATGATCCGACACAGGAAGTTGCCAAAGGAGCCTAAGCTCTGGTGGGAAGGAACTAATTACTAGTCAGTTAGTTATCTAGTTGTTAGCATATTTTATCTAGTCGTGAGCTTATCTCATGATAGTTTAGATTTTCTTGTTAGTCATTAGAAATTCCTTTGCATCTATAAGTATTAAAGAAATCAATGAAAATGGCAAGCTAGAATCTGCCACAAATTACCTCTTGGCGGTGCCTTCCGATTAACAGGGCCGGTAGCTCTGTTCACTAGTATTCCGCCGGTCGCCGACACGGCGTCGTCGTCCACTGCGCCTCGTGCGGGTTTGAGACTGGGCACTCGTCTCTACATGCAAACCCACAACAAATTGGTATCAGATTCCGGCGATCCTCCGGCCATGACGCAACCAACACTGGACGAACGTGTTAGCCATCTGGAGGTGTCACTGGCCGAATTGAAGACATCCATCGGCGAGCTCCTAGCTCTCTCCTGAGCCGGCACTTCAGGCTAGGGCGATAACGGTCACATCGGCCGGGCGGTCGACAACGCAGGACATCGCCAGGATCCGGAGCGGGAGCAATGTGATCGATTCCATGCACCTTCTCTTGCGGGCTATGGGTCTCATGGCTCCAGCTGTCTCGCACGCCCTTGCGCGGCCGAACGCGGACACCGTGAACGTCAGCCATGGGACACAGGGGGCCATCTTCGTGCCTGTGATGAGCGATACGACCTTCTGGAGGAAGTGGAGGAAAATCTGCACCATCGCCGCTGGACTCCACGGCCGCTACGCCTAGAGCTTCCAACTTACGATGGCAGTGATGACCCACTACTGTGGTTACGGCAATGCGAAAGATTTTTTCGCCTGCACCAGATTCCGCCACGGGAGCATGTCGATCTGTTGGGACTACATCTCCCCGGAGAGGCACAAGAAATATTGGATAATTGGTTGCTTAAAGAAACACGGATTTCCTGGGAAGACTTCTTCGACGCCTTCTTGCAGCGTTTCACTCGCTAGTTCGGAGCAAGTCCTTTGGGAGATCTTGTTAATCTGAAACAAGGTACCACTCGCGTCGACGATTAAGCCTGGGAATTCCAACATCTCCTTGCCCGAGCTCCACGCATGGCACACGCCGACCAAGTGGAGACATTCACCGCCGGGCTTTGCAAAGCCTTGGCCGCTGATGTTCGTCGCGAACGCCCCTGTGATCTCTCCGAAGCAATATGCTTTGCTCAGGAAGCGGAAGAACGCTAGGATTTGTGGGTTGCAAATGCCATGCATGGCTTTGCATCGCAGGGTCGTGGTCACATGGCTTTCAGCTGCGGCATGGCGTCGTCACTTGCTCCTACTATTCCATTGCTGGCTGGTCAGACCATGGCACAACCAACTTCATCTGGTGGCATCAATCGTTCTGCCCCAGCTTCATCAGGCACGACATCCATCACTTCACCCCCAGCCAAGTTGCGCCTTAATGCAGATCAACTGGCTGAGCGCCGTGCCAAGGGCTTGTGCTATCATTGTGACGACGTGTTTACATGAGGCCATAAGTTCATACGACTCTTTGCAATTAAAGTCAGCAATGAAGACAGACGATAACGAAGACGTGCCCCGCGGGATAGAATTGGAGGAAGAGATGGCCGATCCTTCCACACCATCACTTTCATTGCTTGCCATTTTAGGGCCTACATCCAGTGCTACCATGCAAGTCTTATTGCTCATACGAGGGCGCAGCCTGCTTGGTCTCGTCGACAGCGGCAGCACCCATGATTTCATTAGCAGCCACGCTACCCTTTGCATGGCGTTGAACTAGGGGAAACCATCTTCACAACGTGTCAAAGTAGCAAATGGTTGTTGTCGGCGTATTCACTTTGACAGCCCGTGATCTCTGAACCGGGTTTGGTTGGAAGGGCGTCTTCGGTGGCTAATCTAGCGAGAAACCCTAGAGACCCTTGCGGCGAACCTTGGCGTCTCTGAACTATGGCGGCAAGGATTTTACCGAGTTGAGCCCCTTTGCTTGGGTAATAGCCTTACTTCTGCTAGATTGCTTTCAAAGAGTGTTTTGAGAAGTGCGATTACAAAGCTTGGGAATCACCAGTTCTCCTTGGGCTCTCTTGCTATATTCTTCTTTGGTTGTCCTCGACCTCTAGTGATCTCTCCTTTTCCCCATGCGAGGGCCCTTATATAGGCCGGGCTAGCAGGGAGTAGGTGAAAGGGGGTCATCATCTTGATCCATACACATTAATCGCCTTCTGTCTTGTCAGCCGTTCCTCAGCCTCATTAAATGCCGGCGATGGCCGCCGTCGCCCGTGATGTGACCCTTTCACAGCAGGTTGGTGAGGCGTCGGAGGAATGGGGTTATAGCAGAAATCCTTGCAGCAGAGCAGTTCGACATCGCTGCGTCTATAGCTCGAAGCAGTGCGGCGGAGAGCCTTGAGGTGAAGTCACCTCGCTCGCGTTTTGCCTTGCGCGGCGAAGCGGCGTGTCCGCCGCTTTGTTCGCCGGGCGCCACGTGGATACGCTGGCGGCGAGGCATGCTCGCCGCTGCTCGCCGGGCGCCACGGCCGACGCTGGCCGTGGCGCGTGATCGCCGCCGATTGCCAAAGCCGCCACGTAGCCGGGTGGCGCACCGGCGGGCCACGCGTCTTCGCCACTTCCTTTCGCCGGCGCCAGCCGCCGTGAGCCCGACGCTGGCCGTGGCGTGATCGCCGGCCGTTGCCGAACCGCCACGTAGCCGGTAGGCGCCGGCGGCGAAGCGTGTTTCGCCCTGCGCTGCCGGGCGCCACGTGGGCCGAAACGCTGGCCGGTGTCGTGATCGATCGCCGTGCGGTGCCGCCACGTTGCTTGGCGCCGGCGGCGTAGCGTGCTTTCGCCCGCTGCTTTCGCCCGGGCGCCCGTGGGCCGACGCTGGCCGACGGCCATGATCGCCCGCCCGATTGCCAGGCCGCCACATGGATTGTACCTTTATGCGGTGGAGAGGGTACCCTAGCGTGTAATACGCTGACAGTTGTCAACTGCCTTGCTTGGGAGACGTACCGGCGCTGGACTTTTCAATTGACGATCATCGCTTCACAAACGTTATTCTCGGGTGCAGTGGCTTCAGGAATTGGGCGATATTCAGTGGAATTTCAGTACTCTATGTGCTTTGACCATGCCGGTTCCACAGTGATGCTGGAAGGATTCTAGCGCAATCAGAAGCCACACCTTCTGTCCATTCAGACAGCGCACAGTCCGGCATTGACATCTCTCTTGGCAGCTTTTGAGGACATCTTCGCCGAGCCTCAGGGACTACCTCCGGCGCGTGCTTGTGACCATCGCATTTGATTGCGTGATGGCACAAATCTGGTGGTCATTCGGCCATCTGGGGTACCTTCCGCCAAAAAGCGAAATTGGCGCCAATGCTTGCTGCAATCTTGGCATTGAGGGTATCATCAAACACGGTAGATCCCTCTCTATCGCCGGTGTTGCTCGTCAAAAAGGGGGATGGCACATGGCGGTTTTGCGTGGACTATCGCGAGCTCAACGCCCACACGGTCAAGGATAAGTTTCCTATTCCAGTGGTAGAGGAATTGTTAGACGAGCTACACGGCGCCAAGTTCTTCACCAAGCTTGATCTTCGCTTGGGGTACCATCAGGTGCGTATGCACGAGGACGACATTGCCAAAATGGTGTTCCATACACATCATGGCCATTATGAATTTCTAGTAATGCCATTTGGACTCTCCAACGTGTCGTCAACATTTCAAGCACTCATGAATGAGGTTCTTCAGGACTTTCTCCGGAAGTTCGTTCTTGTATTCTTCGACGACATCCTCATTTACGGCCTGTCGGTCGAGGACCATTTGGCACACCTCCACACAGTCCTGGAGAGCTTGCGCAACCACAGGCTGTACCTCAAAAAGTCTAAATGTGCCTTCAGCCAACAAGTGCGTTATCTTGGCGTCATCATTTCGGAAACGGGTGTAGCAGCAGATGTCGACAAACTGCAAGCTGTATCGGTCTGGGCTCGACCCACCACAATCAGCACCTTGCGGGGATTCTTGGGGAGTTGGGGTTGACTGGCTACTACTGCCGGTTCATTCGCCGGTATGCGGACATTGCCGAACCTCTGACCGCTATGCTTCGTTGCGGAAATTTCATATGGACTGATGCGGCCGATGCAGCTTTTCTCAACCTAAAGGCAGCACATACGTCTGCTTCGGTCCTCACTTTGCCAGACTTTGGGACTTCTTTTGTGGTGGAATGTGATGCATCAGGCAAAGGCATTGGGGCAGTGCTGCAACAAGAAGGCCACCCGGTTGCTTTTTTTAGCCGCAAATTGGCAGCACGGCACCAAAAGCTCGCGGCTTATGTGCGAAAACTCATCGGGTTATCCAAAGCTGTCCGCCATTGGCGGCCTTACCTCTGGGGTCGGGCCTTCGTTGTTCGCACCGATCATGCAAGCCTCAAATTCTTACTCGAACAAGCTCTGATTACGCCCCCACAACAACACTGGCTAAGCAAATTAATGGGGTTTGATTTTCGAGTGGAGTATAAACCAGGCAAAACTAATCAAGCGGCCGACGTCGTGTCTCGGCCTCTCGGGTGGAGGCAGTTACTCCTTGTGCAGCATTTCTATTCCTCACGTGGAGACGATACACAAATGGTGCGATAATCTTCGCGCTGACTCGGAAATCCGACATCGATGTACCGAATGGCAGCAGCAGTAGGAGACTTGTTCCCCTACTAGCATGCACCGGCCGTCCTCTGCATCTTCACCCAACCAACCGAAGGCAGCACAACAACAGTCGGGTACACAAGTGTCTTCTTCCAAGGGGGTAGGTATTTCTTGGCACGTTAGCAATGGACTTCTCTTCCACAACAACCGTATGGTTGTGCCCGCAAAGTCGCCACTCATTCCAAAAATAGTGGCAACAGTCCATGATCTGACGCACGAAGGAGTTCACAAGACGCTTCATCGTCTTCGGCAGGAGTATTTTTGGTCACACCAGCGAGAGACGGTGGAACATTATATCTCGTGCTGTGCTATTTGCCAAAAGAATAAGACCACTTCACTATCACGAGCTGGGCTCCTTCAACCTCTTCCTGTACCCCATCAGGTCTGGGCGGATATTTCCATGGATTTTATCATAGGCCTTCCTCGCTCTCAAGGGAAGTCAGCAATCTTGGTGGTCTTCGATCGGCTTTCAAAGTATGCGCACTTCATACCAATGGCCCGGCCATCAGCAGCTCCAGTGGTGGCGAACCTCTTCTTCGACAACATTGTTCGCTTGCATGGCATGCCGGAGACAATCGTATGTGACAGAGATCCGGTGTTCACCGATGTTTTTTGGAAGACTCTTTTCAAGAGGTGTGGTACTACTCTTCTCTCTACGGCCTACCATCCGCAAACGGACGTGCAAACAGAAGTCGTCAATCGTACAATGGAGATGTACCTTTGGTGCTTTACAGCCGACAATCCTCGCACCTGGGTTCAGTGGCTTTCATGGGTAGAATTTTGCTACAACTCATCATTCCACTCGGCTCTTCACCTGATGCCATTCGAGCTGGTTTATGGTCGCCGACCCCCTCCTCTCGTTCCATACAACCAGCAAGCATCCGCCTTGCGGGCAGTTGATTGTCGCCTCGCAGATCGGGATGTACTCCTTCAACAGGCTCGAGCGCATCTCCATCATGCTCAAAACAGGATGAAACAATATTACGACATTCGTCACAGGGAGGTTTCGTTTGCAGTAGGCGATTGGGTTTGACTTCGTCTTCACAAGCATCGTCAACAATCCTTGCGGGACACTTCCCAACACAAGCTCTCCCCCCAATTTTATGGTCCGTATCAGATTGCTGAGTGCATCGGCAAGGTCGCATACCGTCTTCAGTTACCATCAGACGCTCGCATTCATGCTGTCTTCCACGTTTCCCTCCTGAAGGCATTCAAGGGAGACATTCCGGACAAACCTCAGCTGCTGCCTCGTGATGTTTCGCCAGGTTCTGAGCGAACAACACGGGAGCTGGACCAAGTTGTGGCGCATCGCGTCATCAAGGGCCGCCGCCAGTTCCTTGTCCATTGGAAGGGTGAGTCGGCAGATGATGCTACCTGGGTGTTGGCCACTGACTTTCGGAGGGATTGCCCTACCTATAAGCTTGCGGACAAAAGCTGGTCTCGAGGAGGAGGAGGGAGGGAGTGATGTCATGGGTCCGATGGGTTCGACAACAAGGCAGAGCCAGGAAGCTGACTTCATCCCAGCCTAGCAATGATCCAGCGCAGGAAGTTGCCAAAGGAGCCTAAGCTCTGGCGGGAAGGAACTAATTACTAGTCAGTTAGTTATCTAGTTGTTAGCATATTTTATCTAGTTGTGAGCTTATCTCATGATAGTTTAGATTTTCTTGTTAGTCATCAGAACTTCCTTTGCATCTTTAAGTACTGAAGAAATCAATGAAAAGGGCAAGCTAGAATTTGCCACAAATTACCTCTTGGCGGTGCCTTCCGATTAACAGGGCTGGTAGCTTCGTTCGCTAGTATTCCGACGGTCGCCGCCACGGCGTCATCGTCCACTGCGCCTCGTGCGGGTTTGAGACCGGGCACTTGTCTCTACACACAAACCCACAACAAAGTGCATATTCATAGCTTTCCTAGTCCAATGCTCTTGTTCAATACTTTAATGTTTATTGTGTACAATTGCACAGATACACAAGAAAATTGCAATTATAGGAACCTTATTGAGTATGAGTCTGATTAGAATATGCCAATGTGTGGGGTGTATACAAATGTGTAACGTATGAATAACAATGAGACAGATTCACCTAGAGGATTCACCAAATAAACTTGTAGATCAAATACTTCTTCATTTGCGAAAGATTGGTGTGCCTTTTGGTTTGTTGAATGTCCCACTGCATTAGTGTCACTAATACTATGCAGCTTTGCATCTAGGAGGGTAAGAGATGAGTCTAATTTAACTATTTTCCTGGAAATGGACGACCCATAGTTTTATCAGCACAGGCACACAAAATCATTAGGATATGTATTGCTGTAAACAGCTTTAGAAACAAAGAAGCAAGAAATGACTTCAAAGCAATGCAGATTTGCCGTGTACTATTTCTGCAGGAAGTCTAGTCATGAGCTCAATGGTACTGTTATGCGTCAAACATATGATCAAGTCTATTATAGAAAGAAGAAGCATTAGGGAAGTCTTGATTCGGGTGTGAGCATTTTCTTGTTTTAATTATGGTATTAGTTATTTTCTGTTGAAGTTTCCAAGTTAGGATAACAGTTGTTTTCAGATTTTTATCCTTAGCCAAAAGTTGTTAGGATTCCTTAAGATTATATATATGAGAAAGAAAAGAGAAAAGGGCATACTGATTATTGCCGCAAAACCAAGTCTGAGGCGGTGGCTCCGACAACAGCCGATTTATCCAAGTCGAAAGGCCAGGCCGTGGCTCGTCGGCGGTTGTGCTATACAATCTCCGGCCGAAACGCGTGCCTTGAGGAGCTTGATGGTCTGCGCGATAACAGATTGAGTATCGACTTAAGCGATCCTGCGCTGTGGCACCCCAAACAACCTCTTGACGGCCATCTTCAACACGGTTCGCCAAGATGACCACCACTCCGTCCCTGGAGGAGGCGGGTGTGCTACCGGAACTTGTGGGAAAGAGACTCATCGTCTTCTCGAGGAGATTCTCAAGAACGTTCGAGCGGTAGACAGTCGCTAATTGATGTTGCCTAGCAAAGACCACATCATGAAGCGGACGGACTCGGAGATCTACCGCTGCGGGCTCTAATGGGCGCTTCTAGCACCCGAGTAGGCGAAGCAAGGCGGCGTTCACGAGCGCCATATGGAAATGGCGGCATGGAGGAGATCGATCGGCGTTGGACCCCTCGTCCGCCCCGGTTTGATCTATCTGAGTATAATGGAACAGAGGACCCGTTGGGCTGGTTGCGCTAGTGCGAGCGATTCTTTCGCTTCCATCGCATCCCGGAGGAAGAATGGGTGGAAGTGGCGGCATCCATCTCAGAGGCAAAGCTTTAGAGGTCCTCGATAACTGGCAATTGGAGGAGCGCTTCATTCCTTGGGACGATTTTCATGAGACCTTCTCTAAGCGGTTCACTCGTTCCTCGAGTATGGGTCCTCTCGGTGACTTGGTTAACTTGAAGCTAGGCAGTTCACGAGTAGATGAGTATGCGAAGGAATTTCAGCGTTTACTTGCCCGCACTCCGCGCATGCGCCGTCAGGATCAGATCGAAACATTCACCCCGGGCCTCTCCGTCGCCCTCGCGGCAGATGTCTGCTGTGATCGGCCTTGGGACTTGGCTGAAGCCATTCGGTTCGCCCGGGACGCTGAAGATCGCAAGGATGCTCGCTAGCCGGCCGCCAATTGGTCTCGCCTCGCGCCGCTTAAGCGTCCTCCCAAGCAAGCGCGTTTTCCACTACCAGCACGCCATCGCATCCCATGTCAAGCATGGCCAGTGGACGGGTTGGCGAGTCCAAACTCATTGCCGGCTCCGATCGGCTGCAAAGACCAGCGCTCTCGCCGGGACCATCAACGCACCATCGGTTATCACCTGACCCGTTCGCGCCATTTCGCCTACGTCTCAGTGCAGATCAATTGGCCGACCGTCGTGCTAAGGGTCTCTGTTATAATTGTGATGAAATTTACACGAGGGGTCATCGGTGCAAGCGTCTTTTTCATCTTGAAATCTGTGATGACAAAGAAGACGGACAGGAGGGGGCTGATGCCACCTTGGAGGAAGAAGCACCGTCCTTATCTCTCCTGGTGGTTCGAGTGCCCAAGCATGGCGCCACAATGCAGGTGCAACTTCAGCTACAAGGACGTTGCCGTCTCACCCTTATAGACAGTGGCAATACTCATAACTTCATCAATGGAACAGCCGCTCTTCTAGGATCGTGGACACCTATGTTCGGCACGCCGCAGCAGGTTCAGGTGGCCGACGGCAGCCACCTCCCTTGCCTTGGAGTGCTTCCGGCGACACAATTCTGTATTCAAAACCACACGTTTCAGGCACCCTTCCTCATCATCCGTCTGGATGGTTTTGATGTGGTGTTGGAGGTTCAATGGCTGTGCACGCTGGGCAATATTCAGTGGAATTTTGAAACTCTTACTATGACCTTCACCTCTCAGGGCTGACTAGTCCAGCTCCAGGGCATTCAAGACCAGCGACACCTTCATGCGCTTCACTCGGCCGTGTCAAACTCAACACCAGTCTAGGAGATTTTATCCATGTTTGAAGAAGTCTTTGTTGAACCTCAGGGACTTCCTCCGTCGCGGCCGTGCGATCATCGCATTTGTTTGGCCGCAGGTACTGATCTTATGGTGGTTCGGCCCTATCACTACCCGTATCGGCAAAAGGATGAGATTGAGCATCAATGCACGGCTATGCTGCAACAGGGCCTTATTCGGGTTAGTCGATCTCCCTTTTCCTCGCCGGTACTGCTCGTCAAAAGGCTGATGGGTCCGGGCGTTTTTGTGTGGATTATCGCTAACTCAATGCTCGGACTATTAAGGACCGCTTTCCCATTCCGGTGGTTGAAGAATTACTTGATGAGCTTCGGCATGCTACATTCTTTTCCAAACTGGATCTTCGCTCCGGCTATCATCAAGTCAGGATGCATGAGGATGACATTGAGAAGACGGCATTTCGTACGCATCATGGCCATTATGAATTTCTTGTCATGCCATTCGTCCTATGTAATGCTCCGTCCACATTTCAAGCATTCATGAATGAGATTTTACAGGACTTCCTTCGAAAATTCGTCCTGTTTTTTTTATGATATCTTAATTTATAGTCGCATGGAGGAGGATCATTGCTCACATTTGCGTTTGGTTTTGGGTCGTCTTCGCTGCCATCAGCTTTATTTGAAGAAATCCAAATGCGCCTTTGCTCAAGGTTCAATTGGATATTTGGGTCACGTCATCTCAGGCAATGGAGCAGCAGCCGACCCAACCAAGTTGCAGGCTATTGCTTCTTGGCCACGCCCTATGTCGGTGACCGCCTTACGGGGATTTTTAGGCCTCACCGGCTATTACCGGCGTTTCATTCGGGATTATGCATCCCTAGCCGCACCATTGACGGCCTTATTACGCCACCATAATTTTAGCTAGACTTCGGCGGCTGAGATTGCTTTTGATCACTCGAAGGTCTTAATGTCTGCTCCCGTCTTACAAATGCCCGATTTTTCCACTCCCTTTGTGGTGGAGTGCGATGCCTCGAGTACTGGCATTGGCGCAGTCCTTCAACAAAATGGCCATCCAATCGCTTATTTTAGTCGCCAATTGGCCGCTCGGCATGTCAAGTTAGCTGCCTACGAGCGGGAACTCATTGGCTTATCTAAGGCTGTGCGCCATTGGAGGTCATATTTGTGGGGGCAGTCTTTTGTTGTTCGGACCGATCATGGCAGCCTCAAATTTTACTGGAGCAGGCCCTTATCACACCACCACAATAGCATTGGTTAAGTAAACTTATGGGCTTCGATTTTCGCGTGGAATACAAACCTGGCAAGCTGAATGTGGCGGCTGATGCCCTCTCCCGCGTCTATACAGACGTGCCCACTTGTGCATTGCTTTCCCTGCCAGTGGGACTTACAAGGAATGAGTGGCTTCAAGAGTTACGGCAACACCCAGACGTTCAGCGTCTCCATGCCAAGTTCAGGCCGGTAGTCGCTCCTTCCGCACAATAGTGCGACGACGACGCCTCTACTTCCAGTTCCGCTCGGTCCTCATCGGATGATCATGCAGCAGACCTTCCTGCTTCCAGCACTATTGCCGACCAACCCAGTAATCCACGCAAACAATGGCGGGTGGTGGATGGGTTGGTCTACCGCGGCCAGCGTCTTTTTGTGCCAACCACTTCGCCACTAGTGGACACGATTATCGCTTCGGTCCTTAACTTGACTCATGAGGGTGTGCAGAAGACCTTACATCGTGTTCAGGCTGAATTCTATTGGGCCAAACAACGTCAGACAGTCGAGTCATATGTTGCCAAATTCCTGGTGTGTCAACGCAATAAAACAAGTTCCTTATCGCCGGCTGGTCTTTTGCAACCTCTTTCTATTCCTCAGCAGGTCTGGGCAGACATCTCCATGGACTTTATCACTGCCCTACCCAAGTCCGGCGGCAAGACGACCATCTTGGTGGTAGTGGACAGACTCTCAAAGTACTCTCACTTTATGGCCCTGACTAAACCAACAACAGCGGCGGCCGTGGCGTCCTTTTCTTTGATCATGTGGTCCGCTTACATGGCATTCCCGAATCCATCGTATCGGATCATGATCCGATTTTCCTCAGCGCATTCTGACAGGATTTATTCAAGCGAAGCGGGACTACTCTTTTTTCCACTGCTTACCACCCACAGACGGATGGTCAAACTGAGGTAGTCAACTGTACAGTTGAGATGTATCTGCTGTGTCTGGCCACAGATAATCCTTCATGGGCAAAATGGCTTCCATGGGCAGAATTTTGTTTTAACACCTTTTCATTCCGTTCACCGGATGACGCAGCAAGGGACGACCGCCATTGATCAGGTGGACTGTTAGTTGGTCAATCGGGATGGGATCCTCGAGCAAGCTAAGGAACATCTCTTTAGGGCACAAAACCGTATGAAGCAACGGTATGACGTGAAACATCGCGAGGTGGAGTTTCAAAAGGGTGCATGGGTTTGGCTTCGCTTGTAGCCCCACAGACAACTTTCAGTTCGAAGTTCTTCTCACAAGCTGTCTGCCCGCTATTTTGGACCCTACCAGGTGGAAGCGCGGATTGGACCGGTCGCTTATCGCTTGACATTGCCCAAGGATTCTCGTCTACACAATGTTTTTCATGTCTCTCTTTTGAAGCACTTCACCGGCGACCCTCCAGGAGACATACCAGCTCTGCCGGACGTAGTGTCGCCCCTTCCGCTGGAGGTTCCACGAGCCGTCGATTTTTAGCTCGGCGCTTCTTTCGAGACAGCGACAATTCTTAGTCCATTGGGCCGGTGAACCGCAGGATGAAGCCACCTGGGTGGATGCTATGGTTCTTCGTCGTTCGTTCCCTGGCCTTAAGCTTGAGGACAAGCTTGTTTTTCAGGGGGGGGGGGGGAGTGATGTTATGCGTCAAACATATGATCAAGTCTATTATAGAAAGAAGAAGCATTAGGGAAGTCTTGATTCGGGTGTGAGCATTTTCTTGTTTTAATTATGGTATTAGTTATTTTCTGTTGAAGTTTCCAAGTTAGGATAACGAGTTGTTTTCATATTTTTATCCTTAGCCAAAAGTTAGGATTCCTTAAGATTATATATATGAGGAAGAAAAGAGAAAAGGGCATACTGATTATTGCCGCAAAACCAAGTCTGAGGCGGTGGCTCCGACAACAGCCAATTTATCCAAGTCGGTATTTGCCGTGGCCATTTCGCCCTAGTCTCCGTACGGCACGCGTGCCTTCGACGAGCTCGATCGAATCTGCATGATAACAGTACATCAAAATGTTCGTTTCAGCTAAAGCTCTAGGTAAAATGCTACAAAAAGAATACCACAATGAAGTTATCTATTAAAAAGCCCAACTCAAACTATCTTAACACAATCCATGGAACTGAAAACAACATCTTTTATAGCATGAGTTCTCTAATATCCTCTAGGAATTTTTAAGCCACATGGAATGGGTTGCGCAAGCAAGTACCTTGCATCTAGTAAACACAAAAAATCCTCCTAATGCATGGCATTAAATAAAAAAGTGTACTTCTACAGTGGCCTGCTATTCCCCCAAATAGATTTCCAAGAATCTGATCTAAGGTTCTTTTCGTAACTGTCAGGTTCGACGGTGCACACTACACGCGCCGTGCCAGAACCTGACAAGAGATGACTTAGGCGCAGCAGTTGAATAAAAGGAAACGGGCATGAAGATTTGGAAGTTTATCTTTTGCTATTATTACTTTATAAGGTTTCTGTTTTAGCATTCAGTAACTTCTATGTTTAGGAGATTTCCATATTTCCATGTGCTAGTTGATTATAAGTATTAAGAAAGGAAGAAGTAAGAAAGTAAGAAAGGATCAGAATCATTACTGTTCTGGATCCGGCAAAACTCTCATCTTCTCCACTCTTGCACTTTCGTAGCGCTCACGCCGAAGCGCTTTCTCCATCTCCCATGACGGGCGCCATGTCGGCGTCAAGCCGGACACCCCATTTGTCGCTCCATTCATCACTACGGACTTCGCAGTCGCGCTCATAACATCTTGGTATCAGAGCCCATCGTTGCTGGTACCATGGCCACCAACGATGGTGAACGATCCGAGGAGGCAACACTCAAGGCGATGGTGCAGGACGTCCTCTGCAAACTGGAAGACATGGTGCTGGTTCAAGACAGCCACACTGCGCAACTCGCCACGGTATCCACACGCTTGGATAGGCATGACGCGCGCATCGCCAAGGTGGACGACTTCGTCAGTGCCGTGCCGGGCGCCATCGAGAAGGACAAGGGAAAGGCGAAGGAAGAAACCATATACGTACCTCCTGGCCACCGTGATGGCAGTGGCTTAGCGGGAGGCTTTGTGGCAGGCGGTGAAGCACGGCCACCCAAAAGCCAGCGATGGGAGTTCGCGATTTATGATGGCGCCACTGATCCGCTGTCCTGGCTCAAATCCTGCGAGCTCTTCTTTCGAGGACAGCACACGGAGGAGGAAGACAAAGTTCGGACTGCAGCATACCATTTGCGTGGAGAAGCATAGCAATGGTATATGTGGCAAGAGGAGGAAGAAGGAGAACCATCTTGGACGCGCTTCAAGGAGATTGTCAATCTGCGGTTTGGATCGCCGACACGCCGCAATCATCTTGCGGAAATCATGCAGCTCCGACAGATCGGGACCGTGGCGCTATATCAGAGGGAGTTTGAAGCGCTCCTTCCCCACGCAAATTTGCGGCAAGATCAGAGAATTGAGATGTTCCTGGTGGCTCGGAAGAGCGAATCGCTATCGCCGTGGATATGGTCTGCGTTCCATCGCTAGCCATGGCCATGAGTCTCAAGACGGCTCATGAACTACCGCAAAGAAACCGAGGTCGACGAGGGCAAGTGAGCCAAGACCAGCCATAAAAGGGAAGCGGCATCAAACCGGCGATCAACCCATCACCCACAAAGACCAACACCAACAAGCATAGGAGGAGAGCGATCAGATCAAGGGGCTAAGTTTATCAAAAACTTAACCGGGCGCAAATGGAGGAGCGGCGTCGTCAAGGCTTATGTTACAATTGTGATGACAAGTACTTTCCGGGACATACATGCCAGCAGGTCTTTTGTTTGGAAGTCATTCCCGACAAACCACCTGCTGATGACATGGGGGAGGGTGATGGTACAATGTCCATATCCCTCCTAGCGCTCACTGGCATCATGGCGGGGCGCACCATGAGGCTTCCTATCCTGCTCGGTGGCCAGCAACTCGTCGCGCTTGTTGATTCAGGCTCTACTCACAACTTCATCGCGGATTCAGTAGTGGAGCGTGGGGGCATTGAAGTATTGCGACTGCATCAACCATCGCGTCATTTGTTAAAGCGGCGATCAAATCAGTAGTAAAGGCGAATGTCGTCAAGTGCCCATAAGCATCGGGTCAGCAAATTTTTTTCTGGATTGCTTCACTCTGCCATTGCCAGCGTCGACCTCGTTCTTGGCGTCAAGATGGTCGTTGGCGTTGGGACCCATAACTTGGGACTTTCGGCGGTGACCATGGCGTTACGGCATGGGTCTGGTCGGATCACCCTCAGGACTTGCGCCAAGGCATCCCGCCTCGCCGCTTGGCGCCCACGAACTCGTCGTTGGTTGCATTGTTGGAGGAGCATCAGCAATCTTCGCCCAACCACGGGGTTGCCGCCATCTCGCGTATGATCATCTCATTCATCTCATCCAAGGGGTAGCGTCGTCGCGGTCAACCATACCGCTATCCGCGGTTGCGAAGGATGAGCTTGAGGCCCAATCGCCGCGTGACATGCTCCTTGGGGCATCATACAGCGTCGACACATCGGCTTTCTCCTCCCGGTGTTGTTGGTCCGTAAGAAGGACAATTGTGGCGCTTCGCCGACTATCGCGCCCTCAGCGACAAGGCGATCAAAGATAAATTTCCCATTCGATCGTGGAAGAATTGTTGGATGAGTTAAAAGGGGCGCGTTTCTTCACCAAGTTGGACCTTCGTTCGGGCTATCATCAAGTGCGCATGCATCCCGACGATATCCACAAGACGGCGTTCCGTACTCACCATGGCCATTTTGAATTTCTCGTCATGCCCTTTGGTCTTTCTAATGCGCCCGACACATTTCAGGCGCTCATGAATGACGTTCTGGGCTTATTCCTCCGCAGATTTGTGCTGGTTTTTTTTTATGATATCCTGATTTATAGTCCCTCCTGGGCCGAACACCTCTGCCATGTGCGTTTGGTCTTGCAGGAACTCGAAAAACATGGCCTAGTGCTGAAGCGCACCAAGTGCTCCTTCGGCACCTCCTCAGTGGCTTACCTCGGTCATGTTATCTCCGCTGAGGGTGTGGCCATGGACCGGCAGAAGGTTATGGCCGTGGCGGATTGGCCAGTCCCCACTACTGTTCGGGCCGTTCGAGCCTTTCTTGGACTCGCCGGCTACTACCGTCGCTTCATCGGCAAGTATGGAGCTATTGCGACTCCCTTGACGCGCCTTCTTCGGAAGGAGGCGTTTGTGTGGGGCGATGAGGCTGCCCATGCCTTCGCCGCTTTGAAGCAGGCCCTCGCCTCGGCCCCGGTACTCCAACTACCGGACTTCGGTCGTCCATTCATTATTGAATGCGACGCCTCGCTCGACTTCGGCTATTCTTCACAAAGGCTCGGACGATCGCCTTCTGATCGACCTCTCGCGGCGTATGAGCGTGAGCTCATTGGGTTGGTTCAGGCAGTGCGCCACTGGCGGCCTTATGTTTGGGGCCGTCCGTTTATCATCCGTACCGACCACTATAGCCTGAAGTTTCTCTTGGATCAACGTTTGTCCACTATTCCGCAGCATCAGTGGGCAAGCAAATTGGTCGGCTTCGACTTTTCTGTCGAATATCGTCCTGGCCGACTTAATACTGTGGCCGATGCACTGTCGCGACGGGATGGTGACGCTCCGGCTGCTTCGGTCCATGCTCTCACCAGTCCATCGCTGGGGTTGTTCGATGAGATGCGCAGTGCCCTACCATTAGAAGCCGACTGGGTTTCCGTTCACACAAGCATCCAGGAAGGACGCCTCACGGCTCCTTGGTCCATCTGCGATGGCTTGGTCCTGCACAAAGGCAAGATTTTTGTGCCGGCTTCTTCACCTTTTGTGCCCACCATTATTGTTGATTGCCATGCCGTGGGTCATGAAGGAGTACAGAAGACTCTTCACCGTGTTTGTGCAGATTTTTATATTCCCCGGGCTCGTCAACTCATTCAGGACTCTATCCGTGAATGCGTGACATGCCAGCGCAATAAGACGGAACACCTTCATCCAGGGGGTCTCCTTCAACCACTTGAGGTCCCTCACGTCGTTTGGTCTGACATTGCTATGGATTTCATTGAAGGTCTTCCCAAATCCGGTGGCAAAACTATCATTCTTATAGTGGTCGACCGTTTTTCTAAAGCGGCGCACTTCCTCCCATTGGCACATCCATATATTGCTGCATCGGTGAGCCGAGTATTCTTTGATACAGTGGTGCGGCTTCATGGCATTCCCACCTCTATTGTGACTGATCGGGATGTGGTTTTCACTAGCAATTTTTGGAGGGAGCTATTTCAGTTAGCCGGAGTTCGCTTGCACATGAGTTCCGCTTATCACCCTCAGTCCGACGGTCAATCGGAAGTCACTAATAAAATCATCGCTATGTACCTCCGTTGTTTTGCTGGGGATCGCCAAAAGCAGTGGATCCGCTGGCTTCCGTGGGCAGAATATTGTTATAACACTTCGTTCCAATCCTCCTTGAAGACTACGCCATTCCGTGTGGTTTATGGTCGGGATCCACCTAGTTTGCGCACTTATATCAAAGGGAGGCAGGCTCATTGTTGAATCCCATTCTTGGGACCGGATATGTTTTTGGCGAAGCGCGTGATCGTCTGCTCAAGCTCGATCCTCATGGCGTCTTATTATAACCCGGTCTCATCGGGAGGTGGCTTTTGAGGTGGACGAGTGGGTTTGGCTCCGTATTTCCCAGCGTCCGGCTTCTTCTTTGGCGGTGATTACCCCAAGCAAGCTCAGTCCGCGATTCTATGGCCCATACCAAGTGTCTGAACGAATTGGTTCAGTGGCCTATCGCCTTCGTCTTCCACCCGGGACCCGGATACATGATGTCTTTCACGTGGGTCTTCTGAAGAAATTTCATGGTACGCCTCCTATGGATCTAGCGCCCTTACCTCCGCTCCTTCGAGGTCGTGCTATGCCCATTCCTGAGCACGCGCTTCGCGGTTGGGTGGTGCGGGGTCAGCGTCAGGTGCTTATTCATTGGAAGGATCATCCGGCTTCTCAAACTACACAGAGTATCGTCGGCGACTTTCAGCAGCGTTACCCGCTTTTCAGCTCGAGGACGAGCTGTTTTCGGAGGAGGGGAGAGATGTCAGGTTCGACGGTGCGCACTACACGCGCCGCGCCAGAACCTGACAAGAGATGACTTAGGCGCAGCAGTTGAATAAAAGGAAACGGGCATGAAGATTTGGAAGTTTATCTTTTGCTATTATTACTTTATAAGGTTTCTGTTTTAGCAGTCAGTAACTTCTATGTTTAGGAGATTTCCATATTTCCATGTGCTAGTTGATTATAAGTATTAAGAAAGGAAGAAGTAAGAAAGTAAGAAAGGATCAGAATCATTACTGTTCTGGATCCGGCAAAACTCTCATCTTCTCCACTCTTGCATGCTCGGTAGCGCTCCCGCTGCCGAGCGCCTTCTCCATCTCCGGCGACGGCGCCATGTCGGCGTCAAGCCGGACACCCCATTTGTCGCTCCATTCATCACTACGAGACTTCGCAGTCGCGCTCATAACAGTAACAAAATTCACTAACTCCTTAAATGCGCCTAAGAATCAAATCTCAAGTCATCTAATGACATTAATCCATGAATGAACATATAAACAAGCACAAGTAGCTCTAGTGTTCCCCTGGAATTCACAGGCAATTTTGGACTTCTTTTCACTTGTGGAGTAGCGTGAGCTTGTCATTGCAGAGCGTAGCAAATGAGTTGAAGAACTTCACCGTGTTCACTGTGAACATGTTCACCTGTAGTATGCAGAGATACATGCAGTCAGAGACCCCAAAAGAATAGGCCCATTGATGTGGGGAAGCACCACCAGATCAGGTGATTGGAGAGGGGACATACGACATGGATGGTCCACTGGTTGGAGACAGTGATGGCCCCTCGCGCTCTCATCGTTGTCGTCTTTCGTCGGCGCTGGCGTAGTAGGCACGCGCGAGTGGCCAAAAGTGCTCGCCTCCGCCGATCTTAGGAAGCATAGCATGGCTTCTTGCCGCGGCGGCAGGGGCTTCTGTCATAGAGAAGCGTGCCACCAAATTAGATTTTAGAGCATTTCAACGGGCAACCAAGCTTCGGATCAAGCTGAGCCTGGGATAGCATCTGCATCAATTTGCAACCTTTCGTGCCTATGTACCAATATGTTCCTACATCGCATTAAACTACACAAAGCATAGCTCTTCCAATTAAGGAAAGCTATACTATCCATGCTGATGGGAATATCACACGAGCAAAGACGACGGCCATAAAAAAAACTTGAAGAGGGTGAAAGGCAAGTAAGATCGCGTTACGCACATCTCAAAGACGTCCTTGAGGTTGAGCGTGGTGGCCATGACCTCCTTGTGGATGGGCACGGGGCCGAACACCTCACGGTTCGGGATGACCCAGTCGTCCGCCGCTAAGGCAGACACATGGTGGCTATTGGCGGCGGAGGGGGCGGACGACGAGGATGGCAGGATGGCAGCAACGGAGCGGTAGTCGCCGATCACGGCGGTCTTGGCGGCCGCCCAGATGCTCCCCCCTCCCATGGTGTGAGATCGTGAGCACCCTGACAAACTGGACGCAGGGAAGCAACTAGAATGGAGCCGAAGTTTGTTGAGAAGTTATTATAGCGATAAAAAATGATAAAGGGAAAAGGCATGTAAAGTGCCGCGGATAAAACACGACGGATTTTTTGAAAGGATGGTCGCATGCTACAGCGGGTGGAGGGATGGACGGGAGAACGGACGTACCACCACCAACTCCTAATTGGAAGTAGTAGAGATATGCATTAACTAATGTTTTTCCCCCTTAATTGGTTGGAGTTTTCCTATTAACCGAAGTACATAAGAATGTCTGCTTTAAGAATTACAGCCTGATGAATGTGCTAAATAACAATTGACAAACAAGAATGTAGTAGGTGGCGGTGTGGCTTTCAGCTCTGATGGTCCAGCAATAAACAGTTCTGAACTTTTAATTGATTGTTGGAGTTTTGTCAATTTTCTGGTGCTGGTGGTTGTTGAACTTTAATTATTGGGGTGTTCCTATAGATACGCAGTTCGAAGCATACATAGCTGATCAGGTAAGCAACTCAATTCAAACAGAAAGGAGATTTCACACATTTGATCTAGCATTTCTTACAATTGTGAACAAATTCAATCTACTGCTGATATTTTTGAGCTTGTGTCCCTTTTCTGTTTAAAACTGTTGAAGGTTTGAGTTTCAACAATTTAATATGTAATTGTCATTCTTGTTTTTCATCATCTGCAGCAAATGGGGTAAACAGTATAATTGTGCATGAATTCTCATTACTCAAGTGGCTGAACACTGCTTTCACTCTCTTAGATGTGTTCCAGTTTTTACATCCATGACTAGGTGGCCAACTATAGCTTCATTTACTTTCTATTCACCATCTGATAGCTAGCATGGTTTTTGACATGCTTGGCAGTGGTATCTTGAGAGTTTGCTTGCACTATCCAAATTACAAACTATCCAATTCTTCTCAGAAGCTTGGTACTGCCATCTGAGTGCTGACTCCTGAATCTGATTGACTTAAATGGCAGGTGATCATGTCTTTCTAGTTCGAACAATCGTCAATAATGTCTGGACACTGGAAGGAGTGAAATCCAACACGTCATAGAAGTGTTTGATCTGACTTGAGGTATTTTTAAATCTAACATTGGTAAAAGATGGAACTTCAAGCTGACAATTGATTGGAAATATCAGGAGTAATGGGGTCAAAAACTGGTTTTAGAATCTTATTCCTGTTGAAGATAGTGATTTCGTACTTAGGTACTTCAACTGCAGCATGCCATGATAGATGCTACATTGTCTTGTTCCCATGAAAAAATATGTATAGTTGATTCATTTTCTGTGCGTCCCTGCAGACTGAATTACGATTGATGCTGGTCGATGCGCTTCTCTCTGAAAATAGATCTTACACTGTCGGTGGAAATTTGCTGGTTGGAATTTAGTGGATCCATTATTATCTGCTTTGTGACTGATCGAAGGTTCCAACTGTAAATGAGTCGTTTATGTACAATCTTCCGAGCTTTTCTTTCATGAATTCGTTTTCAACGTAAGAAAAGTGCAATTCAGTAAATTTTTTAATTAAAGATTTTGTGTTATGCAACTTTAGTTAACTTTTAACTACAGCACGTTCGCGAAATCCTTGTAGGTAACTGTGGAAGGCTATTTTCCTTTCTTGCAATGAACAATTGAAGTTTAACGATTTACTAAGCGAAGATCATTTGGTAGCACAGAACTTGTGATCTGTTGCATTACATGGGACAATTTTAATTGTTATAGTACGTGACCCCCTTTCAGTCCCATAACTCAGAAGTGAACAGATCTCGCATTCCATCGAATAAAATCCCCTCATAATTGAGAAATCAAGGACATATTTTATTGTCCAGTCTGCAGCGATCATACGTGAACAATCATGTTCAGAAAGTAAAACATACTGGAGCAGTATTAACCACAAACATGAAACAAGTATACAACTAAAGGGAACCCATGAGTTAAACATGCACGCATGTGATTCTCTCAACCTACGTATGTATATATCCTCCTTGGTACACTTATCCCTGATCTCCCCCTGGCCGTCGGTGAGCACTTCGATGTGGCTGAGCTTCACCATCGCGGCGGCGAAGCTGGTGGCCCACGCCTCCGGCACCCTGGCATAGAACTCGACGAGACCCGAAATCTCGGAGCTTTGGAACAGTGTTTTTGCCTAAAAATTTAAGAATCAACTCAGATGAAGCGACAGTGATGTGCCATTCTGTAGTAGTGAAAAAGATATTAAATAAAACCAAATTAAAAAATGACTCTAGTTAGAAGGTTCTGGTGATAGAAACACTTTTAATCTTGATTTGTTATTATATAAGTTTATTCGTTTGTGTTATTGATTTTGAGGTTTATAGCATAAAGGGTTAGGCTTTTAATAGGATTCAGATGCAAAATATGTTTAATTAGAATTGTTTCTATAGAATAGGACAAGCTTGCCTTAGGGGGCAGTTAAGCTAGACTTACTGGTATTTAGTGTTTATTTGTGATGTTCTGTTTATTTCCTAATCTTATATGTATCTAAAGGTGATATTTCCTTTTAGATTTGTGAATGCAACTTACATATATGTGCAATCATTTTTGTAGCATTAATTGGTCTTAACCCTAGAAATGTCTTGAAAATGGTTTAGCATATTTTAGCTTTTATTTGTGAAAGTTATTAATATTTTAGTTTTTATGTGCATAGAAAATGAAATCTATATGAACTTAATTCAAACTAAAACCAAACATTAAATATTTTTGTAGATTGAGACGGCTTTGACCTAAGGATTGTTTTGAAACTAGTCCTATATGATCTAATATTTATTTGTGATATTTTATTTATATCCTTATGTGCATATCTGTTACATGAAATTGTATTTTGATTAAGGTTAAATGCAAAATATGACCAATTATAGTGGTCTTCACTGTATTAGATGGTTTTGACCTATATAGCACATACCAACTGGTCTTACATCTACATTTATTTGTGAAGATATGCATATGTTAATCTTTTGTATATAGAAGACAAAACTATTTAGGAACTTGATTCAACTAAAGTTAAACATTAAATATCTTTATAAGATTAGATGATCTGGACCTATAGAGTGTTTACAAACTGGTTTATATATATATATATATATATATATATATATATATATATGCATTTATTTGTGCTATTTAGCCATATACTAATCACATGTGCCTAGTATTTAAGGTCTTTTATAAACTTAGTTCAACTAATTCAATTATGACATGTTTTTACATAATCATAAGTACTATGGTCCAAAAAGGAATATTAATTGGTTTCACCAAATTTTAACTTTATTTGCACTATTTAATACTATTTGAATTTTCTATGCATTGAATAATGATCTATTTATAAATTTAATTCAAACAAGTTACAAATTTAAATGTTTTTGTAGAAATGGGTTTCTTAGGGTCTCAAAATCATTTATAAATTTATTTCATAATTTTAGAATCTATGTTTATACATTTCTAATAGTAATCATATTAGGTTTCATAAAACTTTAATTCAAATAATTCAATCTCTAGTGCAAAATTAAATATTTTTGTATATTCTAAATCTTCATGATTTAACATGGATTTGGGAATTTATTTTACTAAATTCAGAGCTACAATGTAAAAGTTATTAATATTTGAATACTTAATGGTTTGGAAATTCACTGAAAATGGGGAAGTACGTTTTCTCAATGTGAAAGCACATTTCACCATTTGAATGGTCCTGCCTCCTCGCACCGGCTGATGGCTGGTCCCTACAAGTCAGCTACTCAGCTCGTGAGAGAGAGAGGAGGCTGACAAGCCGAGTCTGATGGTCAGTGACTGTATGTTTGTGTCTCATGGGTGACTAACAAAGAAGGCCCACACGTTAGTTGCACAAAACAGAGGAGGGCTAGGGCACCTTCACCAGTGGAGAGATGAGGCTGGAGAGGCTCAGGCGTGGCCAGGGAAAGCTAGAGCATGCCATGGCGCATCTAGGGATGGTCTCAGATATGGCTGGAGGTGACCGGAGTTGGGCGACCACTGTGCTCAAGCAGCGGCCGTAATGGCCGAGTGGAGGCGAAGCTAGCAGAAGGGTACTCACACTCGGCAGGGCCGTACCTAAGAAATTGGGGGCCTAGTGCTAAATTTGAAATTAGGCCTCACACTTAAGAAGAGCCGATTACTAAATAAATTCAATGATTATTGCAGTAATACAATTTCTCTCATAAACATGTGATTCCTTCCTAATAAACCTATCAAGAGCTCCTTTTTGGGATTGAGTTAGCTCTTCAATTCTTTTCTTCTTCTTACTCTTGTCACAACCAGATTCATATTTTCTATTTCTAAAAGACATAGCTTAAAAAAAGGAACACTGCCTAGATGGCCAGATGCACAAAATACAAGACGACTTGGAACAACAACAATAGTAGGTATTTAAATCTGACGAACAAAATCAATGTTCCAAACTTTCCAGTGTGGAAATGAAAAAGGATGAATTGACCTGATTAATCAGCACATGTGGATCCCTCCTGGCGGCCTTGGCACGGCAAGGATGGGCTACTTCGGTGGCGACCAAGTGATGCCAAATCGATGTACAATAACAAAACAAGAACACTAGAGTGAGAAGAAAACTCAAGTGCTTGAGCTTACAATAAATAGGCGAGAGTACAGTGGATGGAGTCATTGCCACCAACAGGATTATTTTGGGGAAATGGTGAATTAATTGGGAGGAGAATCAAGAGGGGACTTAATTTTCGCAAGAAAATAGGAGACGTTCTGCCATCTTAGCTGCAAAGATGAAATGGAGAGAGAAAGAGAAGAGAGAGGTGGGGAAAGTGAATTGCAAGGGGAGTGTCTAGGAAAGTAAATGACAAGGGGAAGTGACAGGGAAAAATGAACGGCATGCAAGGACCTTCACGGCATGGGAAGTTTCTAGCAAAGATAATAAAATGATATTTATTATTTAACTGTTGCTAATACATAGATTGAATACTAATTAGTATATGTAATTAAGAGTTATGTAAAATTATGAGGCCCCCAAGAGTTAAGTAAAATTATGGGCCCCCTAATTTTTGGGGGCCCTGTGCAGTTGGGTAGGTTGCACCTGCCTTATATACGGGCCTGACGCTCGGCTAAGTGTGGAATAAGCATCAAGGAGGTCGGAGGGGTTCGTTTTACCTATCAGTTATGGTGGAGAGGGACCGGGGAGTGCTGCCACCGAGCGGCTGGACTTGGAGAAGACGAACAAGGTGGTGACAAGTTCTGCCTATCCAGAGCTACATCAAGGTCGAGGAAGAGTTTAGTGGTCTACCAGGATAATCCAGGTGCAAGGAATAAATCAATTGCTTATCGTAGCATCTTAATTGGACTTACCCTTTTCTCTGGCTTTCACCGGCAAGGAGGAAGATGGTGGCACAGGGACTCGGCTTGGAGTTAGAGAAGGATTAGTGTAGTGTGTTAGTGCTTAGGGCGAGCTCGGGTGGCCTTTTATAGGTGAAAGAAGTGGTGGGAACTTGGTATGAACTCGGTGTTGGGGTTTCAGCCAGGAGACAGAGGTGACGGCTCGTGATTTTCCCACTGTATTGGCTAGTGCAGGGCATGGGGGTGCTTAATTGTGGTAGGGTATGGCTTACGCTGTCGTATTTGGCACTTAAGCATGGTCATCGAGGCAAGACCAATTGAGAAAATTCAATTTGACCCAAGCTAGCATAGAGGAGAAGCATGGCAGTCGACTTCGACAAGAGGAAGCATGCTGGGTTTCAGGGCGATAGGACAGGTAGTAATGGCGCCACAAGAGCGGGCCAAGTTCACATGGCATGGTCGAGTTCGGCACTGAAGCTTGGCACTTGCCGTGGTGGCAAAGCAGGCGGCAATTCCTTGTCGTGGCAAGACTTAGGTAGGGTGAGGAAGTAGTCGGTTGAAGAAGGGACAAGGTAGTAGGGGCTGGTCCCAAGCGATAATGGTGGCATGAATCAGAAGGTTGGTGCAGGCTGTGAGAGAAGAAGGAGCGCAGGGGTGTAGCTATGTTCTCGAGAAGCAATGGCGGCTCAAGACGTGGTTTGAGTTCACACGGAATGGTCAAGTTGACGCTACGATCCATACCGTGGCAATAATTCATATGGATTTTGGTTGTCACGATAAGAAACGAAAAAGGGCAGGCGGTGTTGGTTGCCAGAGAGCAAGGCAAGGGTAGGTCAGGATCGCTAGGTGGGCCAAGGCTTACGTGGGTCCCATGTGTCGGTGAAAGGAGAAGTGAACTCACTAGAATTCTATCTAGGACAGATAAGGGTTCATCAATTAATTGAAGTAATATTCCTAGTCAAAAAAATTTGAAACTTTTTAGACATTATCTACATACAGTTTTTACTTCTTTGTAATAATTTTAGCTCATGACTTGACTTGTGTAATTTTTAAAAATTCTGGTAATGTGACTGTTACAATTTATCACTCTCTATTCTTGATTTTTCTGAGGATGAAAATGGAGTATATTTTATTTTCTAGTTTTCCAGGTGATCCCATGGATATTTTAAGGTAACCATGAAATATTTAGAAGGTGATTTGCTCTACAAATTTTTGTTAAATTCTCACAATGATTTGGTTAGTTCTTTTGTTCTTCTGTTTTTGATTTTTGAGACACTTCAAATGAGTTTTTATTTTTCTAAACATTTTTAGGTCGGTTCCCAAGACACTGAGGATGATGAAACAAAAATTTCAAATGATTATCTCATTCATATATTTTTGTTTAATTCTGACATGTGTACTATTTTTAGTCATTTGTCATTATTCTGTGGACACATGGAAATACTAATTGAACATCACTCGTATGTTGGACTAAAGATGACACCCATAATCCACTCAAGTGTATGGTCAATGCCACCAATAGTCCTGTGCACATAGTATTAACCGGATAGCCCACACTCAACCAAATATGAGCCACCCGATTGCACCTAGAGTTCTGATTCTTTTCCAAATAACCTTATTGGGATTGAAACCAACCCTTTCAGGCACAACGCACGTCGGCTGCCTCAGAACCTTGGTATTGCCTGCACCCATCGAGGGGTGTGCGTCGCAATAGACAAGAAATAATGGTCGCACGTGTCCACACATCGGGTGGTTGAGAACAATTCTAGGTACCTGAATATGTGGCCGGCACTAGTTCCCAAGATCAAAGCCTAGCGCCCACATATCCTGCATTCGAGATGCATCATTACTCATACATACATGTCTAAACATTGACATAGCATAAACATAAATTAGAGAACTATTACATCTACTTAATATTACAAATCCATGGCCGAATATTATACATAGAAGTAAATTACAGCAAAAAATAAGCATAAACCAAAAGTAGGACAGCGGTATGCCCATTCATAACCTAAAGGTAACTGACTAGGAAGAGCCCTGGTTCATCCATTCAAGTAGTCATTGGACCATGGTGCGAAGTATGAATCATTGGGGATTTCTTTTGTATCTTCGTCTATATATTATGAATTAAGCAACGGTGAGTACATGTATGTACTCACAAGACTTTAATGTATAGAAATAAATTACATGCAAGGTTAGTCCAAGGAAATCAAGCCACTACACTAAGTTTTATTTTCAGCATAAGGCAGATTTTGTTTGCAAGAGGGTAGTTCATCAAACGTTATCAAAATTCGAAATGAGCACTTGATATGAAACTAAAAACGATAAGTAAAGTTAAAATCCATGATTTCATGGCCCTCCATGGCCTTGAACAGTGAATGAATCATAGCCAACCTTGGCTTAAGAATATACTAACCCGTCACAACACATTTTCCAAAACCTTCATAAAAATAAAGCTATACTTGACATTACTTCCCTGAGTTGCTCATGATCGTGAGCACAACTAATTAATTAGATTAAATTTCTGCAGAGAGAATACACATTACCTATATGACACGTTCTAGCAATCATGACAGCCATGCCTCGCGATACCTATGGTATCCGATTTGCTAGATTGTGATGGAACCGTTCGACTAGCTTGAGCTCAGCCTTGCACCAGCCTGGTGAAGACAAACCTTTGCTATGGCGGTAGAAATCTAGACCCGTACACACAGTACTAACGATGGTTTATGCCCCATCATGTCCTTTCCTCTATAGCAAAGCATACACTATTATATTGGAATGCTTTAACCCCAACACCTCGGTGAATGGAGCACCTATGAATGACATGTACCCCGGTTTGCCCTTACTAATTCGGCCTACAAAAATGCAAGGCTAAACCCCAACTAATATACTAAGCTAAGACTATCCTATACTAGCACATGTGGTTGAACTTAATTACTTAGGTGGTAATGTCAAGTTTAGTCCTTAATCAACCTAGGCGAGAATGTTCCCCTGCTATAAACCGTAAATAGTGTCAAGTTTACTATTTGGGTTTTTACAAAAATATCCAAAGACCTTAACTCGGTCCGTACCTTTAAATTTTTCTCTAAGTTTGAATAAGAGTGTAGATCAACATTTAAATAGCATTCTAGGTGAGCATGGCTAAGCATACACGAAGTATCTCGTAATCAACACCCGTAGTAACATTAACTAATGTCTAAATCATAAAACTAAGGTTACAATAGCATGTAAATAGGTGTCAAGGTAAAGGTAATGCATAGTGATGGGAAGTATCTACCGGTACCCGCAACATAGCAAGTTCAATATAAACATATACACATGCACATATCATTTGATAAAACAACATAAACTCTATAAAATAGTGGGATAAACATGATCAAAGGAGGGTGCTTGCCTGGCTGATCGTTGTCTGGTACGTAATCTGGATCGTAGGTATTGTCGTTGTCAACGATTCTTGAATCGTCGATGTCTAGTCGTTGTTCAACAAGAAGCACAACAAATAGCAAACAATAAATTATTATTAAGGGCAAAAAGAAGTCAGATGTATAACCAAATTGAAATGTACTAAAGGAGTTCAGGGTGCCTTTAGGGTTATGTAGTTATTATTTTATGCATAACGGCCCATTTAGTCCTATGCTCGCAGTTTGGTTCATGCATAGCATTTGGTTGTAAGACAAACTTTGGGCCCATTCTAAGGCATGGCTCCTTGATTCTTATAGATATATTATTCTTATTTTTCAAATTCAAGAGACTAAAATTATATTTATGTATGTGAGTATTTACAAATTTAAGAGGCTAAAATTATTTGGATTACTATTAAACCATTTAATCACTTCATGGCATAACCTGTATAAACTCAATAGTTTACCCTAAGAAATTTTGCATATCTGGGTAATTTACTATCTTAAAGACATGTAAAAATTGATTACAGTCAATTTAGAGCTCTTTTGCATAAGTTATACATGTTTGAATTTTGAATGTATTGAAATTGGGCTATTTAAGCGTTTAATACAAACTAAGTCAAAATCTAAATATTTTTATATATTTGGAGAGCTTGTAGTCTCAAAAACAAGATAAAATTTGTTTCATCATTTTTAGATTTGATTTGTGGAAATTTAATATAGTGCACGTTT
The DNA here is from genome assembly GCA_036346375.1 of Guadua angustifolia. Taxonomy (NCBI): domain Eukaryota; kingdom Viridiplantae; phylum Streptophyta; class Magnoliopsida; order Poales; family Poaceae; genus Guadua; species Guadua angustifolia. Next base: position 68,063,340 of record CM070500.1, on the reverse strand, counting down.
AGGCTTAAAGCATAAATTTAAGCTCATTTACTGCACAATGATCAAAACTAAAATAATTTTTTATATCCAGAATTTACATGAATTTACACAAATTTAGAAATTTGTCTCACTGAATTTGGAGTTTCCTGACAAAAATTATACGCAATTGAATAGTCTAGGGTTTACAAAAATCTCTAGAAAATTGAAAACTTCCGAAAATGAAAAATACTAGGATGGCTTTCGCGGCGTGCCACGTCACGCACGTCGTCTTTCTTGCGAAAACAATTTTGGGTTTTTTCCGTTGGCGGGTTTTTTTTAAAAAAGTCATCGAGGAAATGAGCGAAACGGTTGAAAGAATACAAACGTTTCTGCGATTGCGCTAAATTGAAAGGTCCTTTTCGTAGAAAATCAACGTAATGATCCAAAAGCCACTACATTTTTTTTCAGTATTTATCTAGGGTCCTCTCATGAAAGATACACACTTTTTCTGAACCAGAAGATACTCTTCGTTAAAAACTGCGGGAAGGACCTACACGTGAAAAAGGGAAAAACAAGCCGAGCTGGTCGGCTGTGTTTTTTTTTTCACGGAAACAATTCCATTTTTTCGACGGTTTTTTTAAACCATGGAGGAAATGCGAGAACCGTTGAAAGGACACAAGCGCATTTGCGATTGCGATAAATCGAAAGGTCCTTTTCGTTAAAAATAGACAGAATGATGCAAACGACACTCCTTTTTTTGGCATCTATTTAGGGTCTTCTCACGAAAAATCCATGTTTTTTCTGAACCAAAAGGGTCTATTCGTAAAAAACCACGAGAAGGACCTATACGTAATTACGGTTTTTTGGAGGGATCTAAATGCAATTTTTTTAGCCGAGCAGGCCGGACGTTTGAAAGGATACGAACACATCTGCAATTGCGCTAAATCGAAAGGTCCTCCTTGTGAAAAATAGCCGGAATGATCAAAACGGCACTACGTTTTTTTTATGTTATGTATTTAGGGTCCTCTCACAAAAGATCCGTATTTTTTCTAAATCAAAAGGTCCTCTTCGCTAAAAATCGCGAAAAGGACCTATACATAATTACGGATTTTTGGAAGGACCAAAATGCGGGAAATTTTTTTTGAGCGTGAGCGGGCGTGAAGTCTCCCGATAATAGTATAGGCATGATGTTTTCCTTTATAGAAAGCGCATTCCCTTTTCGGCATGTTTCTAAATCCCTTTTGCCACTTAACTTCTGGGGCCCGCTGTCAGCGTCTATGTGAGGGTGAGCGCACGAGAGACTGACGACTCAGACCTGCGTGTTAGTGGCAGTAAATAGAGCACGGCTCAGGGGAGGCTACTGATGGCGAAGGAGCGGCAAAGCCGGCTAGCCAAGGGCTCAGTGAGCACCTAGGAGCCGAGGTGGTCCCAGCAGAGGCGGAGTCAAAGGGGGGGCGTGATGGGGCCTGGGCCCCCTCTTTGGCCCATGAAAGGAGAGTGTATATGTATATATATAGTCACAAGGCCAAATGTCTGATGGCCGATGTCTCACCTTCTCGTCTTCTCGCGTGCTGCGAATGAAACATCGAGTCAAAGACCGAACCAACGTCTCGCCTTCGGCCTTCTCCCGTTCGTTCTCCATGCTATGCGACTAGATTATTCAGTTTGCTGTTCTCCGATTTTCTTAGGACAAACGGCGACTAGATTATTCTAATGAAATGATCCGTCGATCGGTAGGTTTCTGACGGCGTGTGTCTTTGCGATGAACCTTTGTCCCTTCCCTTGAGATGTTATCTAGTTTTCTCCATGTTCGTCGCATTTTCACGAGCATATGTATATGTCATATATCCATAAACAGTTAGTGCCTTTTGCTAATTATCGATTGATTAATTATTAGTTTAGTTACTGCGACAAGTTATACAGATCATGTGATTGTGAATTTGTGATTGGTCTCTGAATTGCTAGTACGTCCAATTTTTTCGGACATTTTTGTCTTTGATACAAGATTATTCGTCTAATCCACGAGCAAAGGAGTCTGTGTGCTAAGTGCTAACAATAAGCATAAAGCGGTGACGGCCGGAGACACCGCCGTACTGCGCTGCTGCCGCTCTCACGCCGTCACTTCATTTTTAGACCCTCCTTTAAAATTTCGGCTCCTCCTTTGGGTCCCGAGGCACCATTCATTGTGGGTGGGCGGCGGCGAGTAGGGCTGGCGGCGAAGAGAAGCGGAGCATGGTTGTGGCTTCGGCTAGGAGTGAGGAAGAAGTTAGCGCAAGCTCGACTAGGCGGGGGAGAAGCTCTAGGGGTGAAGAAGAGTCGATTTTGTTACCCTAGTGCAGCGGAGAGCGGTTGAGGAAGCTTGCCACTGTGCGATTAGAGGTAGGGAAGAAGGTGGCCAATGCTACGGTCAACTTCTGCAGAAATAAAAGAGAGGGGAGGGATTAGAGGACCGAATGGTGACTTGTGGCGATTGGAATTGGTTGATGAGCTCACCTGGTGAATGATTCCGTAGAGACGTGCTTGCCAGCCTTGTCTCTATGCTCCCGGCGTTCCGAGCGCAGAGAGAACTCGCGGGCAACGTAGACGAGGCAAATGGTGAGTTGAGGAGAGGAGTGGGGCTCCAACTGGCTTAATGGTGAGGGATGGGCACGCAGGCAGAGTCGGCGAGGTGCAGGAAGTCGCAGCCGCATGGAGCATGCGGGCTTGCCCACGAGTGGCTTGGCCGGCGCCCCATCGAGATGGGCAGAGAGAGGGGAGGAGAAAGGGGTGGCGACGGGGAGAGGCTGGCCGGTGGGGTCCCCGGCCAATACAACGCACCGACAGTGGCTGCGGCTTGGAGGCATTGCATTGAGCAGGTCGCGTGCATACTCTAGCAACTGCCATTTTCCCCTTTTCCGGCATGGCTGCTTGTGAGTGACTTTTCATGGCTTTATAAAAATTTGAAAAATTCTAAATTTTTTTTGTAGAGGTAGTTTAGTGATTATTGTTTCTATTTTCCACTCAGTTCTCTATTGTTGTTTTTAAACTATAATTCCAGAAAATTTGCTATTTTTTAACTGTAAATGAGTTTTTAATGCACCTAGCTTTTTTGCAAAAATCTTGAAAAATTTATAATTATTCATCTCAGTTTTTGTAGTATTTTATAAAATTATTTCTTAGGTTAGGTTATTTAGAGTTTTTATAAGTTCGTTTTAGATGCTCAATTTGATGAAAAAGGATTTTAATAAAGAAATTAAATATTAAAAAAGAAAATTCAGTAGAAAATCCAAAATTGCATTAAAAAGCATGCTGAGTTGATTTACACTATTTTTACATTTTTCAGGTTGTCACATATTTTTGATTTCTTTTCAGCATTAAATGTATTCACATACCTTTGAAAGTTTCTGGGGATGCCCTGGAGATGATTTGGGGTTTACATAAATTTTTTTAGATTTTTTTGCTTAAGCGATTTTGGGTTTTGTATTTTGAAGAAAAGAAAATAATTAATATAAAAGATTTTCTTAAAAACAAAAATTCAGGAAAAATTCAAAAAAGATGGAAATTCAAAATAAGATCATACTTCAAACTCATTTTCATAGTTCATTCATTTTAAAAGAAAGGATTTTAACATTGCAATTATTCTTTTTTAAGACCGAATTCAAGGAAATGAGTAAAAGATGATATTTTAATTTAAAATTTTGATTCTAATTAAAATTTTTATTTATTCCCATTTTAAATTTTAAACTTTTATTTTTACCATTTTTGAATTTTTCGAGATGTTGCAAAATTTACATGTAGCTATATATATTTGGTAAATTTAAATCTAAATGAGCAGTAATGAGTAAATTTCACAAAATTACAACTTTTATGCCAAAACTATCAAGTTAGTGCTAATTATGCTCCCTTTAGTCTATCGTAAGTTCTATGTTGATTACACGAAAATATTAACTGGACCAAGTCTCGAAAAAATACATCTAACATGCGTTGTCCTTTCTTTTAAGCCTTTGGTCTCTTGTGCTATGCTACTTGAATTTTTTGCTCTTCATTTAAATTGAAAACTTATTTCTGATTTAGCTCCTCTACGAATGAATTGCGAAATAATACTGCACAAGAGAATTCGTGGATACGCAATGTGAATAATTTTTAAAATTTTTCGATTTTCCTGAGATCCGTCATTGAATAATTTTATTATTTTTTCCCAGTAATTCAGCGGATCCACAACATGAATAATTTTTAAAATATTTTTAATATTCAGCCACTCGTCAGCGGAATAATTTGTTTTTATTTTTTAAATTTTTTTTAATATTCGCGTGAACGCGAATATTTTTGAATTTTTTTTTTCGGTTTTTTCGATTTTTTTCGCCGGTTTTTGTTTCTTTCCTTTTTTCTTTTCCGTTTTTTTTACGAATATTTTTCGTTTTTATGGAAATTTTTGTATTTTATAAAAAACGATCCGTATTTGTGAAATATACAACATTCTCATGGAAGCTTCAGATTTTGTTAAAAAAGAGTGTATTCTGAAATATACAACAAATCTCAATTTCTTAATCAAAAGCTGAAACCACAATTTCATAATCGAGTTTTGCGAAATCTTGAGGTATTTTGCAATTTGAAAAAGTGAAATTGAAGTGTATTCGCGATTCGAAATGGATGGATTGAGCCTCACGTCACCACCAAGTTTTTTTGGCAAATTTGAAATACAGTAAAAATGACGGTCCATAATTACAAATCGATACAACATGTTTACGTATTTACAAAAAACCCAGCCTTATCCGGAATATGAAAATCCATTTAACCTTAACCGGAATTTCAAATTTCAATTGATTTTAAGATCTGAGGAATTTTTTAAAATTCAAACAATACAACTGTCCTGATGAAACGCTGGCCGACAAGTTTGAACGGAATGAAAAATGAAACAAACAACGTTAGAAAATTTTAAAATTTGTTGTGCATGGTTATGATGCATCACTAATGTTCTCATAAAATTTTCGTATAATGATCAAGCTCTATGAATTATTAAAAATTCAGACAATGCTAGTGTCCGATATGGGAACATTAGTGGTGCATCATAACCATAGACAAAAATTTCAAAATTTTATAGTCGACAACAACTCATGTTATGAACACTTAAATTAGTTGTTGGACATATATAAGGGCACATACACCGAAAGTTCTATGTATTGATCATCGGTCTGTTAACAGGACAGTAGCATTTTTCGTATTTTTTAAAATTAATGACACTTGATCATCATATGAAAATTTTATGAGAATATTATGGATGTGTCAGGACCATACAGAAAAATTTTCAAAATTTTACAAGCTCGTTTGTTCCAATTTTCATTCGGATGAAACTTGTCGCTCAACGCTTTACCAAGACAGTACCAATGTTTGAATTTTTAAAAATTCCTCACATTTGATCATCATCTGAAATTTTTACATAAATATCATAAGTATGTCAAGAATCTCCAAAAATAATTTCAAAGTTTTCTAACGTAGTTTGTACTATTTTTCATCCGGTTGAAACTTGCTGATCAACGTTTCATCTACATAGTATCAATATCTGAATTTTTAAAAATTCCACAGATCTGATAATCATCTGAAATTTTTATTAGAGCATCTCTAAAGTGTCAGGAACCTATAAAAAAAATTTCAAAATTTTTTGACATCGTTTGAACCTATTTTCAGTCGTTTGTCCGGCTCGAAAAAAAACCGACGAAAAAACCACCGCCGAAAAAAAATTTAAAAATTTATTTTAATTATTCCGCGGACGTAAACCGCTGAATAATTAAAAATAATTTTTTAAATTTAAAAAATAAAAAATTATTAAATAATTTAATATTAATAAAAAATTAAAAAATAAAATAAATTATTCAGCGGACGAGTGGCGGAATATTAAAAAATTTTAAAAAATTATTCCGCTACTGTGGATCCGCTGAATTCGGGGAAAATAATAAAAATTATTCAAGACGGATCATGAAAATCGTTTAAAAATTTTAAAATTATTCCGCTACTGGATCCATGAATTCTACAGAGTGAGGCTATTTGCAATTTCATCTTACAGATGAGCTAAATCCGTAAATAAGTTTTTATTTTCGCCAAGAAAATAAAAATTCGCTACTTCATGCTCTGCCTGCCACCATATATATCCTAGGTCTTGCTTCCATCTGCATGTGTGCAACTGTATTTGATGCCCCAATGTCTCACAATGAATAGCAATTTGTTCGAGTTTTAAGATTAATATCCTAATTATTTTTTTCAAACACATACAAAATAAAAAATTGACTTGTAGCTACACATATATTTGGCAAATTTAAATCCATTTTTCCTATAATGTGTAGAAGTATAGATAGTTCATAATAAATGAGCGGTGCTTAATGAGTAAATTTCACAAACTATAACTTTTATGCCATAATTTATATCTATAAGCAATAACTTCCATCAAATGCATCCAATGGTTCCTAGTGCCTTTTTAATTAGGGGTTCACCGAATCAAGAACTAGGTGTTTTGCTCTTTCGTGAAAGTTTCAACCATATTCCTCCTTTTTCTAATATCATTTATGAACGCTATAGTTCAACTTGAATTAGAACCCACCAGATTAAGGGCTGGATATATTCTTTTTGTAATAATTTCTAACATGCCTCTCTTTTTTCTTAGCAGCTCCAAAAGACCTATGATGAGCTTTTAATGTATAATAGATTTAGTGGAACTTTCGATGGTTGGATTAAGATTTCAAGCTATCTATGCATTATTCAATCTAATTCTTGAAATTTTCAGCTGTCATGTGTAGATCCAGTGGTCCAGATCCAGATATCTAGATCTATACTATAGTGACCCCCATTTTCTCATAAATACAAAAATAGAAATTCCTATGATCAGTGGCTAGTACATATATTTACAACAATTGGAATCACAACCATACATTATAATATTAAAGTGAAAGCTATTTATATATTATATTTTACAACTCAGAGTATATATCTACAACACAGAAGAAGTAAGGTCTTATAGTGTGCCCATCCATCCCGCAGGCAACTGACAAGGTATAAATCTCTAGAAAGATCTCATCATTTGAATTTCACGCAACCTGCGACGAAAAGTGTTCTTCGGAGCTTCGTTGTCTTATCCACCTAAAATATTAGATTAAGCAAGGTTGAGTATTTTTATACCCCGCAAGATTTAAAGTGGTATTTGCAAATGCAGTAATGCAGGCAACATCAAAGGAAGCTTCTAAGGTTAAATTGCATAAAGCAACATTTAATTTGTAAGATAAGTTGTAACTTAGAAACGGAATTTGTAAAAGCAACTTTGATTGATAAGAAATAAGTAAAGCATAAATAGTACTCACAACCCTTTGCGAGTAACGAGTCATCCAATTCCTGTCAACCTGTGGCATAACAACAATCTTTGCCAAAACAAAGCACAACAAGTGAAAATCATCCAATTTTAAAAATAATAAAACAACTAACTATGTGATGACGTTACCAAGTGCCTTTGATCGTAGGCGCGGCTAATCGATTAGATTTACACTCTGCAGAGGTGTACAACTTTACTCACAAGAAATGATCAGCTCTTTGTGCAAGCTATTAGCACACTTCCTTTGGTATATCTTAGAGAGATCATAACAAAACCGTTACATTACATAGACCTAACTTTGCACAAGCCCAGTGACATGAAACGCTCACTATGGTAGAAGAAACATGAATAAATAAAGCTTATCAGTCCATCCCTGTATTTAGATCAACAACGTAGGCAATCCCTCTGCAATAATGGTTTTTTCCCATAGCAAAGCGTACACCGTTATACCAACATACATTTACCCACACCGAGGTGTGGAAGCCCCTTACAAGAAAACCTAAAAAGAAGTGCTTGTACTATCTCCTGTCTACCAATGTGCAAAGCCAGATCTAAAAAACTTAATAAGTTAAGGCTGTCCTATTCTAGTACTTGTGGTTGCACGGTTTTCTTGGTTTGTAAGCAACCCATAGCTCGGTCTTTAATCCGACACAGGCAATAATCCCCCCTACACTACGTACAAGTTCACCCATTGCACAACCGGCTATTGCCAATAATTGCCTACATCAAAACCATAGTTTTATTTTGGGTTTTTAGTTGAAATACCAACAACCCACAATGTCATATCCAGCCTTTTCAAGTGTTCGAGAAACAGTTTAATCTGATCATTTAATCCATCACTAAGAAAGCATGGCTAAGCACGATTAATATGTAATCGCATATACCCATGTTGACATTATGTATTGTCTAACTCTTTTCTATGGTTATTAAGATTCACATGTCCATATTCATCAAGGAAGTTTCATGAGACAATAGGTATATCTACCAGTACCACAAAATAGCTAATTTATCGAAAATAAGTGCATGCATGAAACAATTTGATAAACAAAATGAAAATTAAATACTAGGATCAATATAATCAAAGGGGTGCTTGCTTTGCTTATTTGTTGTTTACAACGAAGTCATGGTCGTAGCTAACAGTGTCGACGACGGAGTTAGTGACATTGAGTTCTACACGTTGTTTAATGGAAATGTAGCAAATAACAATTTTTAATAGGGCAAAAAGAAGACAGACAAAGAATCAAATAAAGACTTGCTATAGAAAACAGGCGTGTTTTAGGGTTTGGGTTAAATGACTTCACGTTCTCATATTTTAGTCGATTAGGTATGTATATATCGTTATCAGCTTTGTAGGTTGAGCAATGCACGATTTCTTTTATGGATTATCTATTCTTGTTTTATGAATCCAAGAGTTCTAATATTTAAAATTTTGAATTCAAAATGCAAAAATTATTTGGATTAATAGAATTAAACATTAGTCACTTGCTGTGTGTGTGTGTGTGTGTGTGTGTGTGTGTGTGTGTATATATATATATATATGAACAATACTTATTCCTTAATTAACTTTGCACAAGAATTAGTTTTGAATATGCTAGGCTTGTCAAGTTAGATTACTGGTTATATACATTCTTGGTTTGTAAGAAGGTTCTGGTGATACAAATATCTTAGTTACCAATTTCTCAATTATTATTATTAAATTCAATACTCGTATTACAGATTTAAGAGATCATATTATAAAGGGTTATTTGGCTAACATGATTTATATGCAGAGCATGATGAAATAGGATTATTTCTTTGGAATATGATAGTCTGTATTTTGGAAAGCATTTCTAAACTAATTTTATAAATTTTAAGGTTTGGACGAGATATTATATTTATCGTTGAAATAGCTTATATGGTATGGTAAGATTTATGTTACATGGAATCGGACTAGCGAGGGGGAGCAGCCGAGGGGAAGGGGGATCCGCCGAGCGGGAGGTTGCCGTGATGGGGGTGAGTGAGGGGGACAGGGAGCCGTCGCGGGGAAGGGGAGGGGGAGTTGCTGATGGGGAGGGAGCTATGGTTTTGGTGAAGGTGTGTAGGACCGGAGACTAGGAATGAGGGCCGGTTTTGGTTAAGGTTCTACGCAGGAAATGGAGAGCAGACTGATACCCTCATTACGGACGGTTTTAATCAAAAACTGTTTGTGATGACACCAAGTTCATCATAAACGGTTTTTGACTAAAACTGTCTGTAATGAAACCTACATCATAGACAGTTTTTCCAAAAATCATCTGTAATGAGTATGGGACTCATCACTGTCTGTTTTTTAAAAAAAGCATCAGTAATGAGAGGTCTAATATGAATCATTTTATAGTAGTGTGCATCCTATCCAAATATTTTGGCAAATTTATTGTATTCGTTACATATCAACGAATCCCACGTTACAATAAATCTGGTAATACAATGAATCTTTCAAATGAAAAAGAAGATAACTAAACAATCTTGCAACTCAGTTATTTCAGCCATGAACTGATGAATTAGCTCGTAGCAGCATGCTTCCACAGTTGCAGCAGGTCGTCGCTTTTCATCGATGCAGATACGTACTAGTTTACTCTGTTGCAAAATTTTCTGATCTCCCCTTGGCTGCCGGTGAGAACGTCGAGGTGGCCCATCTTCACCATCGCGGCTGCGAACCGCGACGCCCACAGCGTCCGGTTGCGCGCGTAGAGGCCGACGAGCGTCGCCGTGTCGTTCTGGGTCAGCAGCGTGACGTCCGACGTGAACAGCACCTCGCGCGTCTGGACGTTCTTGTAGTACTGGTTGTCGAGCAGGAGCTTCGTGACCGGATCCAGGTCCACCACCCGGTCCCGCCGCCCCGTCGCAGCCGGGCACCGCGTCCGGAGAAACCTGCCGTAGGTGGCATTCATGTCCGCAGCTATCTGCGGGTACAACCGGAAGGAGAAGGACGAGCAGTGGGAGCGACCGAAGGAGTGCGCGCCGGAGAGCGTGACCATGTCGTCGGCGGTGAGGTTCTTGGCGGCGAAGCCCGCGACGAGCTGCGTGACGTTGAAGAAGGGCGGGGGCAGGTTGTTGAGCACCTCCGACTCGGTGGAGACGCGGCCGTCGCGCCTTCCCGCCGGCATGTCGAAGTCCACCCCGCCCATGATACCGCAGGCATCGCGCGCGGCGAAGGCGACGATGTCGGCGCAGGAGACGGTCCGCCGGCACCGCCGCTCCACCACGCGTTTTGCGCGGTCGATGACGCCGAAGCCCCGGAGGCTGGGGAAGTTTGCCTGCGACATCTTCTCGACGGTGGCGTTGCTGCCGGGGACGGCGTCCAGGAGCACGGACGCGTCACACCCCTGCGTAGTGTGCACACAAACAGAATGAGCGTGTCAGCTTCGCGTATCCTGCCGGAATAAATAATTAAGTTGGCTGTACATGCATGCATTGACCAGGCAGGAATAAGACGGAGACCGCGAGGGAGATGGAGGACGAGGAGGCTAACCCTGACGAAGCAGTCGTGGAAGAAGAGGCGCACGAGGCCGGGGCCATTGCCGGGGTCTCGGCGGATGGCGGCGTGGACGACGTTGCGGATGAGCTTCTCCGCCCTCGGGCAAGTGTAGTCGTAGAACCCGGCCTCTAGCCGCGCTTCAGACGACGCAATGGAGAGGAAGAAGACGACCATCCATGGCACGAGAACGAGAGGAACTGCAGGAAACCGATGACCGCTCCGTGCTCTGCTCATCTCCGGTATCATCTCTCGATCTTTGGAATCTATAAGGGCGTGAAGTGGTATACTATGTGTGTGTAAGTAGCTAGAGCGCAATACTGACTAGTACGTGGTTGGTGGCCGGTTATTTATGTACGTATGATAACGATCTCGAGATGAACGGGCGTAGTACTAGCCCACACTGGTTAATTAGTGTGTCGAGAGGCGAGGAGCAAGGCTATCTACAAGCAGTTGACCTGTGCACCTGGCCCAGAACGCGAAGCTAAGTACTTCTCGGTAAATTAAAGCTAGCTGTCTCGTTTATTTGCCGCGACCGCGAGCTCCTTGTGCGGGCGTGCAGACCGGTGCAAGACGGCTTATTTGCACGTTCCGGCGCCACGAGGCTTAACACGTCAAAGATAGCCGTTGCGCCATTGACAAGCAAGCGTGGCCTCTGCTACGGGGCTTTGAGTTGTCTGTCTTCCCTGTTTTTTTTTTCAGGAACTATATATATCCTCCTTTGGTCTGCAGCACCATCTCGCAGTCAGCGGCACCCTCACCACCTCTCTGCACCACCATCAGCCTCGATGGAAATCTAGCGGTGCATAAATCACAGGGTACATAGGAGGAAATTCTTTGAAATAATACGTTAAATCATAAAATTACAAATATACTCACATGTCGTTATTTCAAATGGCGACAGAAAGCTACGACCGTTGGTGACAACTCTCTGTAATCATTAGCGACAGAGTCTCTGTCGTCATTTTAATTGGTGATAGAGATCTGTCACCAATTTAAATAACGAGTAGGTATAGTTGTTATTTTTTAATTCAGCGTATTATTTCCGTAATCTTTAGCATATCAAGTGCGTGGGGGCCTGTTGGATGATATTGGTGATCGTGCCCCCACCCTTGACTCGTTGTCTAGCAGCCCAGACTAAGAGAACGCTGTGAAGGGGCTGCAGAGGACAAGCCCAGAACGAGCCCCGCACGGCCGCGCGCGGCAACGCACGCACGCTAACGGGCGTGGGCAGGTCGGCGGAGGGGGCTCGGTCGGGGCTATAAGAGATGAAAATGGATGGGGTATAGATGGATAATTGTTATATTATATTTATTTTTATATTTTTTTATATGTGGATACAAATACTCCGGATACAAATATGAATACGGATAATATCGAATGCAAATATGGATTGAATCGGATATAGTTTCAAATATTTATCGGAACATGATAACCCCTTAGATTGTATATAAAAATAATAAAACATATAACTAGTTGATTTGATCAAGATATTATTAAAAATTGAACAAATCTAAGCATTTTCATTCACTTAAACAATAGTTAGATACTATGTCACAAACAAAATTATATAAGATTTAGTTTATCATATACATATGATTAATTCATCATATACGTAGATCAAAATAAAAATAAAGGTGATCCTTGCTTAAATATACTGAATCTAAACAAACATATAATAAACTAAAAGTTTGATAATATTTAGATATTATGTCTTTAGAAAAAGTATAAAACACTTACATGTAATGATCCAAAATTTATATTCTTTGTTGACTTATGTTTAAAATAATAAATTATGTATTTATGAGTTTTATGCATTTTTAGCTACTTATTTAAAATATTTTCTTATTAAGAACATGAGAGTTTGAATTTTAGAGAAAATTTAAAATCTGATAAAATGTTAAACTTTCTTTATTTAATTAAATTAGAAAACGATTTTGAAATTAAGAAATCTTTTTAGGCCAAAAGAGTAACCTTGGCCCAGCCCACATACATATCTGGATATCTGACTCATCGATATCCAAAATATCCGAATCCGATGAATAGTGAGTTACCGAATCCGTATCTGTATCCGACAAAAAAAAATCCGTATCCAATCTAATACTATCCAACAAATATACAATCCAATAGAATCCGTATAAAAAAACTATCCACAGCCAAAACCGGCGCATCGTCCGAATTCCAGTACTCACGCAATCACGTACGCCTACAGATGATCTCACTGCATCACTTTTGCTTTCAGGGAGTAGGGACCGTCTATTCCTCAGCTGACCTAAAAAACCTTATTTTTCAGCCACTTTTTTGGTTCTTTGATTTGTCATCTAAGGGTTACGTTCAAGAAACATGGAGATAATAAAAATAATATGAATAATTTCATATTTAGAAATTTATAGATAAAAAATATTGAAATCACAATTCAAATAACTGCAAAATTCATTTAAGATTGCTGCAACTTCTTACCTAGTAGGTGTCTACTCTTAAGCTTGGAGAAGGTATAAGATTACATCAAGAACGGAAAGGCAATAAGGTAAATACTTGCTATGTTTGGCTAGAAATTATAGAAGTGCTACAGGACATGAAAATTTAAAATCTGCAGTACTCAACTCAACGAGGAAACTATCAACAATGGCTCATAAGCTAAATATTGCAGAATACCTAACACTGAAATTTTAATTAAAATGGTGTGTAAGATGATATCTGCTAGGTATTTTTATATAAATTTCCCTTCTAAACATATTAAATGTACAAACAAATAAGTTACACATCAATTAAACTAAAATTGCAAAATATTTAGCACTGGAATTTTAATTAAAATAGTATGGAAGCTGACATCTGCTAGGTATAATCACACAGAATTTCCCTTCTGAACACATTGACTATATAAACAAATAGAAGCTACACACCCATTGAACTAAAATTGCAGAATACCTAGCACTAAAATTTTAATTAAAATGGTTGGCATCTGCTAGGTATTTTCATAGAGAATTTTCCTTTTTAACAATGTTAACTATAGGAGCAAATAAAAGTTACACACCCATTGTACTAAAATTGCATAGTACCTATCACTGAAAGTTTAACTAAAATTGTATGCAAGTTGACATCTGTCAGGTATTTTCATAGAGAATTTTCCTTCTATTTCGAAAAAATTTCAGGTAGGATATAAATGATTTCCTACAATGTACTGCAACCAACTATATGGCAGATATTTTTCAAAAGCATGCTGTTTAGTGCCAAAAACATTTACAAATATCAAATATTCAAGTCGAATGTTGATTTATGTATGTATCTTTGATCTTTGTTCTTCTCCAAGATCTCTTGTAAACAATAGGCGACATCAGCAAAAATTAAAAAACATATCATTTGAAACTCATAAAATGGGGCAGTGACTGAAATTATTTTATGGTTTCTCCACTAGTAAAGTTTCTATTAATACGTGCACATGAGAAGTATTGCTACAAAATTTCCTTTTTCTCTATGGAAGTATTGTATATACACATAACTGGATTTTAGTACCACAATAATAAAAACAAATGTTAGGCCTGTTGTACTCTTAGGGTATGTACAATAAGACTATCTCAGCTTACTCTTAATATGTCTACGTCAGTTTTGTCCTATGTGGAACAATGAGAAAAGAGAAAAGAGCTGACTCTTATTTAGTAGTAAGCATTGCACGGAAGCATAAATAGATTAATTATGTACAAGAGAGAAGAGGTAGTTAATACACAGCATCTAAAGCCAACTTTTAGAGATAGCTATTGTACAAACTAACTTTAGTGCTTATTCTAAATGATTTGGATAGAAGAGAAAGTAAGCAGCTGGCTTTGTTATTGTACATGCCCTTACAGAGACAGAAACATAAAAATTATTCTAAGCTAGACAAAAATATTGGGATTGGTGAATCCATTCAAAATCAGAAACAGAAATATGACATCATATTCACTGAAATTCTTATCGATTGTTGCCAAATCTGCCCATGCCTTCTTCAAGTTAGGGATCTGCTCAAAAGAAATTTGTGTTATACGACTATATATATATATGTATATGTATGTATATATATGTATATGTATATATATATATATATATGTATATGTATGTATATATGTATATGTATGTATATATGTATATGTATATATCCAGAAAGCTCAAAAGGATATGCTAAACAAATTCAAAATGGTCCATCCAGTGAGCTCCTCCTGTGACTGAATACTAAGAACTGTGTCGAGTAAGCTCATTCTGTAAGCAACATAATGAGCTTGCTGGATGGAGCAGCAAATTCACTGAATTCTTTATTTAAGCCTACTACAAAAAAATGAATGAAAGAAGCCAGCTAACTATTGTTTGAATACTAATCAGAAACCAGCTAACAATTGTTTGGATACTAATCAGTATATCATTAAGACTATTCTAGCATAATACTAATCATAGTACTGAAAAATTAACAGACAGAGGCAAATAGCCACCTAAAATCCTCCTCAAAATTAAACCCATTGAGTCACTGATCTGTTGATGATCCCCTTAATCTCCTTCAGTTTCATGCACATAACCCCATTTAACCTTCAAAAAGCCGCCTTGTGCCAAGCACGTACATCAAACACACACACACAAACGAGAGAGAGAGAGAGAGAGAGAGATGGGGACTAATCCAAGGACGACATCCTATTGTCCCACATCAACAAGCATGGAGAGTGCAAATGGGAAAGCTCTCCCTAAGGTAACAAAAGAAAAAAATCTCTCCACACACATATGAATCTCACAAACGTATGAATATCTAACTACGGAATAGCTCGATTGCAAGACATGGGAACAAATTCCCAAACCCTAGAATCTAAAATTGAAACTAGAATCCCACAAAGCAGAGCTAAATCACCAGAAAACAAGGATGCCCACGAAATTGAAGAAAACATCGCCGAGAAAAATAGATCATACCTCTGAAAAATTACCTCCCAAAGAGGCTTGCACTCCGGTCACTGATCGAGGACGAGGCAAACAACAATTTGCCGGTTGCGCGCAACAAGAAGCCGCCAAGCCGATGGAACTGGAAGAAATCACTGCCAGGATGACGTTCACTGGCAATCACGGTCGATCCGCCTCGATCTGACCACCAGGTCGCCACTCCCCCTCGGTTTCTCCTTCCCGCCCCGACGGTTTGCAATGTCGCAAATTGGGTTGGGAAACAGAAACCGCAACCGATAACAACACGAACGAGGTCGACAACCCGATCTATAATCGCACACATCTCAAAGCAAATCGAACACACAGAAAATCGACTGAAACTTATTGAATTTTCAGGCAACTGCGCATCGGCAAAGGCGTTTAGGGCATGCCTGTTTTAGCTTTTGATTCTGAATTTTAACCTCAAAAGTAGAATAAAAAATAAACAGACTGATTTTAGAATTCGATTCTCACAATCTAATCTACCTATATACTAGAATCCACAATTCACTTCATATGTAATTTTAGATTCTAGTTTTAGAAAATCAACTTCTCTATAACCACAATCTAGAATTATCTTTTAGAGAATCTAAAGCTGAACAAACAATTATTTGCTTTCTCGAAGAACCATCTTGCACCAGGGAAATCATTCTCGGTGAATGCAGAAATGAACCCGCGAGAAGTCTGGTTACCATGATTTTTGGAAAATTCGTCCGGAAAATTTCAAATGTGTTTCAAATTTAAAACTGAAATCATCAAATTCAATTACCTCCATCTGCCATCCCGTACTGCCGCCGGCCTCTTGATGCCCCTCCATGCGCCGCCGCAAGAAACCAAACGGGGAAGTGATTCGATGGCTCTAGTGGGATTGAGCCTGATAAAATTCGAATTGGGCCTAAAATTTTGCCCGGTATTGTGAAATTTCCGATGGTAGGACCAGTTTTGGGCCGAAATTATGTTGCTATGTGCTTAAGAACTTAACACGGAAAGTCTAAGGGATTCATTCCCTAAAAAACAATATATGGGTTTTGTCGTCTCCTAACGAAAATATATCACTACTAAGTCTGTATTAGACGTCTCATCACAGATAATTTTTAAAAACTTTCTACGTTAAAGCTAATTACAGATAGTTTTACTAGCGTAATCGTCTAAGTTACTAGATATCAAAAACTTTCTGTGTAAAGCTAATCACAGACGGTTTTGCTAACGTGATCATCTAAGTTACTGGATATCACAGACGGTTCTTCTAACAAATTGTCTATGAATTATCACATAAGATTTGTACCATAAACCGCTTGTGATTTGATTACATATCAAAAACGTTTTTTTACTGAAAACATGGCTGTAGTCCTCTTGTATATCGGCGAGCACAAACACTAGCTATGATAAGAGAATTTGGTGCACAAGTGGAGTTATGATGATGTTGTCATGTACATGTGGATTTGCATTTATGTGGATTTATAAGAATATGATTAGTTGTCATCTTTATATGATTTTTAAAGGTTAAAGCTACTGTTTACATTGCAATTTTTTTTGTAACAGTGACATGCATGAATCATGTACCAAAATAAATAATGATCGCCTCTAAAAATAAAATAAAAAATATATGACCGTCTATCGCAAACAGTTCTAATAGATATCACAGATAGTTCTAAAAAGGAATTATCTGTGAAAATTGTTATCGCATACCGTTTAAAGAAGAAACCATCTGTGATAACACTTATTATATATATTATTTTAGGGTTTTTGCATGCCGCACTATTCACTCAAACAAAATAAAAAATAGCATCCTTCCTGAGCCCATGACACTTCTTCGCCTCCTTCCTTGAGCCCATCATTGCTCTTCGTCCTTGATGCTGCCTCCCCCGAGCCCGTGAGCCATCTCCCCTGTTTCCTCCCCTACAACGTTGACAATCATCTCTCTTGCGTCCTCTCCTACTCCAAGTGATGCCGACACCTCTAGTTGTCGTAGCTCTCCTCTGTGTCGCTGCCCCTTGCCTCCTCCATCCGCTGCCGATTGACATCGTCACCAGCGTCGTCCACTACCTCTAGCGCAAGGACGACTCATTTGATGTGCGGTCGTCTGGATCGACATCCATTCACCCCATCCCTCCTTCTATGCGGCCGTCAAGAAGGTAAGTAACTGGCTAACAAAAATGCTGCTTGGTTCTTAGCAACAAATACATTCATTCCCTTGTTAGCCTATGGGATGGTAGGGTATGAATCTCTATGCACTTCATGTGAGAAAAATAAGTCAGAAAGAATATATAAGATGAATGAATCTTACTGTTTGTGTGTGAATCTGAAAGTGCATCGAGGCACTTATGTTATTTTGGTGATTAATGACAAACGTATATAATGACAATCTATGTAATTGTGTAAATGCTTAACTTAGTACTTAACAAATGACAAACCTCTAATATGATTATATTGCTATGAGACTAACATGTTTGTTGCCAAGTTGAGTATTAGTCTCATCTATTTAGAGGAAAATCAAGTGGGATGGATAAACAAAGATAAGGTATGCAATTTCGGTATCCCTTCTATATTTGTTATTGCATTCCTCTTGTGCAAATGCATAGTGAACTCTAAGTAACATATTGATTATATATATGCATATTGGTTCATGTCATATTTAGTTGTGCATATATATTCATTTAAGTTCATTATGTGCTTTGCTTTTAGTATGCATGTATTAACTAGAGTTAAACTTCACATTGCTATAGATTGACTTGGTGCATGCATGTCTTAGTTATGTATCTTCTCATGCACTTCTCTTAGTGAAGTTTAATCTAGAGTTGGATCACATATTTACTCTTATTCCAAATATTATTTGCACATGTACAATTCGTGTATATTCTATCATGTGCTTCATTTAAATAAAGACTGTGATCCTTACCATTATTTAATTGATTCATCATATTGGCAATTATCTCTCTAGTACATATAGATCAATTACATATTCATCATGATGTACTTAGTAGAGAACATTTCTTATGTCAAGTGTTTCCATTTATATTGTGCCTCTTTATATGAAACACTTGTGGTACTTAATTGCTCACAAATATCAATTTATTCATATCTATTGATCTTTTGGTACTAATGCTTTTCATGAGTGGTTAGGAAAGAATTAGGTCCCGTGTGTGCATGATGACCAAGGTATCTTGGAGGATGACCGTTAAGCCGAGGTCAACAAGACGGCGGTGTCACCAAGAGTTGAGGTCTAGGTCAAGATCGACTTGGCATGGAGATCATCGGAGAGGATGATAAAGTCAAGGTTGATAGGATGAGAGTCTCATGAGGTGAATCGAGTCAAGTTGGACAAGGCGAAGATGTCATCAACTATATGGTGAAGGTCTTCATGCACCGGCATTAAGAAAGAAGACGGCAAATGACTATTTCTAGACTTGTATTATTTTTGATTTAATTTGAGTCTAAGGATTGCCGTACTATTAAGAGGGATGCGACGTCGAATGACTTTTGGATGTGTCAAGTGCTCAAGTGATCCATCTTTGTGAAACTTAGAGAGAGAGTGGTGTTGGTGGTGCCGGAAAGTGAGAGTTATAGGTCTCTCTTGGATTCCTTGTGAAATATTTATTTATCCTTTGAGATTTGGGTAGTGAGACCTTGTTATTTGTGTAGCCCTCGTTCTTAGCTTTCCGTAGAGTCCAAAATCACTGAAATCGGAGTCCGGAGTCAAAAGTTATGCTCGTTTTCGTCGGGCTGCTCAGTGCCAATCCGGAGTATTCGGGTTCGTCCTCTCGGTTATGACAATCTGAAGTATCCGGATTGAGTCCGGAGTATCCGGGTTGTCCAGAGTATCTGGGTTGGGTACGGAGTATCCGGGTTTTGCGCAGTCTAAACGGCTAGTTTTTGGGGACCTCTATTTAAAGCCCCCTCTTTCCTAACTTCAAAAGGGCCGTTACCCTGTGGATTTGAGAGGTCATATCCTTGTTCTTGAGCCCCCAATACACCCCTCTACCCTTAGATCTAAGTGATCTCTTTGGTGAGAAGGGTTGGGAAGAGTTTGAGGAGTGAGGTGTTAGGGTTGAGTGGGATTTGAGTTGTTGAGCACTTAAGTTCATCTTTAAGTTTGTTCTTCGTGAGCATTTGTTACTCTTGGAGGTTGAGGACTCCTAGACGGCTAGGAGGTTGCCTATGAGCCATCGGTGCTTTGTGTAGTTGGCCGTGGGAAGTTTGTGAAGGCCGATTCCGCCTCCGTACGGGAAGGAATCAAGGAGTAAAGATCGGCGAGTGCATTTGTGCAACACCGGGAGGAAGAGGGTTGAAAGAGACCCTAGCTCAAGTGTGACTAAGCCGCCTCAACGGAGACGTAGGATCCCCTCAAGGATCCGAACTTCGGGTGAAAAATCTTCGTCTACATGCTTACTTCTTATTCTTGTTAAAGTATTTGTTTTGAATCTTGAAATTGCCCGATCTACTTTTCTACTGAGTTTGGCTCTAGATCCATACTTGTTCCAGGTATCTGGTAGTGCTTAGATTCTTTGTATTCAAGTAGTTTGCTTAAAAGTTGAAGAGATTTAAAATCTCATCTCGAGATACCTAACCCGGAGTATCCGCACAGCTCATACCGGATAATCCGTATATACCGGAGTATTCGGACTTATACTCGGATAGTCCGGGCTGATCACCTCGGGAAAATTTAATTATCTGAAAATTTTTAATTCGCCTATTCATCCCCCCTCTAGGCGACATCCCTGGTCCTTTCAAGTATCCAAGTGCACTTGGGTGCATTCAGAAGGGTGTAATGCTATGAATAGGTTAACACAACTTGGATTGTGATCAGTGCTATTTTGAAGTGAAAATTCATATTAGACCTCAACTAGCTTGGTTTATGATGAATGTAATGATTACATGTTGTTGTAGAAGTGCTTATTATGCATTGCAGAAAAAGCATGTTTTATTCTTTGGCTTAGATCATGTTATATGTGATTATTGGTGCTTCTAGCCTTTTGTTTTTTTATCAGTTGGGGCAAATTTATTGATATATGTGGTGATAAATATGGCTGTGCTAGATGTGAATAGACATATAGAATGGGGTAGTATTTACTACTCTAAGCACACATGGGAATGTAGAGAAAGCTAATATTGGTGTGGGGCTGGTCTAGCATTGTAGCTACTGGAGCATGTTTTGTTGGTAATGGAGTTTATTTGAAGACTTTTACATTAAAGTATTCTTATATTACTCAATTTGGCTTGTGAACTCTACTGTGTGCGCCAACTTTTATTATTTTGGGTTAGTAGCTTTATGCAGCTGTTGAAAGATGTAATGTTCTTCCATGCACAATATGAAATAACACATTATGTCATTATGTTACTCCAACCAAAGAAAAGACTATTCACAATGTAAAATAACGCATTATGTCATTATATTACTCCAGCCAAAGAAAAGGCTACATTGTTAATGTCAATCTCGATTTTTCGTTCCGGTATGACATGCATCTTTGCTAGATCCTTTTGGTGATATTTTGACATTATGCTATTCTAGTATTTTAAGGTGTATTGAATCGT
This sequence comes from Guadua angustifolia, assembly GCA_036346375.1. NCBI lineage: Eukaryota > Viridiplantae > Streptophyta > Magnoliopsida > Poales > Poaceae > Guadua > Guadua angustifolia. Next base: position 68,042,092 of record CM070500.1, on the reverse strand, counting down.
ATGAACTATTTCATGTTCTTTCTAGAACATATAATGATATACTAAAACAAGGAAAAAGAAAACATGATTGAAGTGTCATGCTTTTGAATGTTGTTAGATATGTAGTTTGCAATGCTATTTCAAGAAATGAGGACAGATATTGGACAGGAGCCACTAAGCATACAGGCCTTGGATCTAACCTGGGCTAGCTTTACCTTTGTTCATGTTAAAGTCCATACCATTATCCAAACATGACATATTTTAGAGCATAGGGAATACAAAGAAAGATATCTAGTATTTTACTTTATTAATAAATATCGAGTTACTTTAACTATTTATGTGTTGTCACACAATAATTAAGAACATATCTTGGACTCTATTTTTTTAGTGAAGTAATTTCCTAAAAATCCACCAGAGCATGATGAAATATTTGCTTTTCTGATAGCATGCTCTTGGGATGATAATCCTTGCCTAATCTGAGTATGAACAATTGCGTGTTTCTTCTATTTATTTTTCTCTAAAATAATCAAGTTAAAAAGAAGATATTGTCCCTCATTCTTTGTCACCAAATGGATCTATTGAGCCAATGATAAGAAAATCGAGGTGCAGTCGAAAAGGAATAAATAAAAGGCCCTAGGCCCGATATACTATCATGGTGGTCGATCTGAAGGAATGGGGCCCCTACCAACTTCAAATGTAGTGGCAATATTACGGATATTGTGCATGATAGTTGGATGAGAATGGGTCCCTATTACCTATCTATTCTGGAAGTCACAGATAGATGAGGAGTGCAACATCCTGGCAATGTAAATTTTGGTATCATTCGAGATCCTAGCAGATGCCATGCATGTAGTGTGATAGTATATATATATTGCTAGTGGCAGCATTTGAGAAGTTTGGATTCATTGATAAAGACGTATGGCAACAATTTGTTGAGATGAAGACAACGGAAGAATTTATGCGTCAAAGTGAAGCGCATAAGACCCTCAAGGTAAAAAAAACACCCACCCCACAGACTTGACACCAATGGGTATATATGTAAGAGCACACAATGGAGGAGGGAGGACGAGCAGGTAATCCTTATGGAGGCGTCCTCACTATTTGCCTTGATCGTAGACCCGCGCGTTCAAAACTTACTAAGAGCGAGGTCATGTCTCGCATCTTTAGGTGCCGTGTCCTCTACAAATCCTGTAGATGGGGAACTGTCCTAATGCCTGGTAAGATATCAAACTACCTAGTTTGTAAGTACTCCATAACTTCATAAGTAAAATAACACGACGGGATCTTATAGGAAGCATTGAGTACAGAATCTATCCAAGGCTCTTTCCAGCTAGATAGAGAGAAAAATATACTCTCCACGCCTTGAAAAACAAAGAGTACCTCAGTCGCATGCAAGGCAAAAGTGTTTTCATTCTCTAGAAAACAGGATTCCCACAAGACTCCGACACGTACCAGAGTAAGAAGAGAGCCAAAGCTAAGCGCGAGGAACAACTAGTAGTAATGATTGAGAAACGGGTTGTAGAAAGACTAAGAGAGCAGCTCAATAATTAGCTAAGAAGCCTTGAGGAAATGTTTGAGGAAAGGGTTGCAGATAGGCTAAGATGGACCGTGTGAAGGAACAAGTTGGTCTAGAGGGGGGGTGAATAGGCAACTTTTCAAATTTTAATTATCTAGATTTTGTGCAATTATCAAGCTTTCAACAGTTTAGAATGACAGAAGTAATGTGAGAGAATGTAATGAGCTGAATATCACAAAACTAATGACACAAAGACAATGCAGGAAAGTAAACAGGAGACACAAGTATTTTATCCCGTGGTTCAGAGCTTGACTCCTACTCCATGTTGGAGCACTTCTCGAAGTATAGCTCCCCCACAAGCTAGTCGCAGTAGCTTTAGGTCTTCACTGTGACAACTTTTTCATTACTCCGATGAGGTGAGTTTCAAACCTTTCACAGACAAGGTGGCCTTCCACAAACTCCTTTGGACAGGTCACACCTTCACAACCTCCAAGCCGACTAGGATCCCAAAGATCCAAGAGTAATAGACTTAGCTCAAGCCCTGTCTCTTGGTTCACAACGCACAGCACTCCTAGAATTTATGCTTGGAGCTAAACACTTGAGAGTGTTAAGATTTTTGGGTTTGAAGGTGAAGCACAGTCTCCTTTGTTCGAATGAGAGCTCTAAGTTTGCTAGAGAGTTAAGGAGATCAAAAGATCCAGTGGTAGATGGCTTAGGAAATGCTTATATAGGCATATGGACATAAAGTAGCCGTTGTACCTACCACAGTGACCGTTGGACGTGTCAGATTGTCAAAATCCGGCTAAAACACGTTTATAGCAGACTAAGCAAAAAGACTCAGCAATATTGATCATGTGTATCACGGACCAATTTAAGACATTTACGACGGACTAAAATATTTGGTCCGTCATACATGGGAGTTTTAGAGGATTTGGTTCGGCAAAGGAATGAGAATCTTATATGTACGCCGGACCAAAATATTTTGTCCGTCGTAGATAGATTTTACAGGGATCAGTAGCTACAGACTTTTTGACAGAGAATCAGTTCAACTGAGAGATTCCCTTTAGCGCCAGACTAAATATTTTGAAGAAGAGATTTGGTCCGGCGTGAACAGAAAAACTCTCGGCATGATTTTACTAAGGATTATATCTACCACGGACTTTAAGAAAATAGAAAGCAAGATTTGGTCCGGCGTAGAGTTAGGATTTTTTTTGAACGTGCGCCGGATTAAATAATATGGTTCACCATAGATAGGGAAAGAATTAACGACGTAACTTCAACTGCGCCGGACCAAATAATTTGGTCCGTCGTAGATGGAAAATGCCTGGTTACAAGTTTTCTTGAAAGGAATCATTTACTATGGACTAAATAGACTTTGGTCCGTCGTGAATGGATAGATCTTGTTCCGATTTTTTATCAAGAAAAACTTTGAACTAATAAGCTTTTGGAACTTAGACCAATTTTAACTGAGAAGAATACAAGGCAATTGATCAGAGATTGGCGTAGGATTACGACTCGGTTTCTTGCAGACCCAAAGAATGAATAACTAAGGTTTGGTCCGTTGCAAAATTGGACTTAAGAAAGCGGAAGAGATTCAATTCAAGGAACAGAATAACTAAGAGTTTTAACTCCAAGCGGTTCTAATTTGTCTTAGCATTGTAAACCAAGTTACTAGCTTGAACATAATCCCCCTTTATAGTATGGCCAAAAGAAATAACTCTAACTACTTGACTTGATTCATCTCCCAAGCCATAAACTAGTAACAAAGCATCCTAACCTTGTCATTTCAGTAGATTTTTTATGCACAAATAAATGTCCTTTCATTGCTTCAAAGATTATTGACTTAGTCATCATCACCAAAACCATGTTTTTAATAGAAATAAATAATTAGTGGGCCTAGATGCTATCACCGTGCAAGCCCCAAAAGTATCGACATAATTCAACCTTTCTAACTGTCAGAGCAGTTGCACGCCTGCCCCTTGCACAGACGAAGACAACAACTAATTTCTTGTCGATAACATCAAGGTAATATATATCTCTAGAATGCTTCATAAATATACTTGTTGGATACCTAAGCTAATTGTGTACCATTACATAGGTGGTCATATGGTGCAATCTCTAAGTGAGACTTGCCAATGGACCTGTTCCCCTATAGGCTGCATGGGGGTGCGCTTATCCATTCGATCGAGGGGTGATGGTACACGGTCACCCAATAGTACCAGGTTCATGAAGGTGATTTTTGATAGTGTACATGAATATGTCAAGGTTGTCACATTATAGATGCCCCCAAACAATGAGATCACGACACTAGGGGAAGCAATTAATTAACACATTCATCCAGTGCCCTAGGAGGGACATCTTCATGGACGATCGTCCTCCAACACTAGAGCTACCCACACTATCGAAGTCACCTACTGCACCGGAGATACCTGCACTATTAGAGCTACTTGCTGCACTAAAATGAGCCACCAAATCGGTTACTGTACCCCGTACATCACAGGATGGTATATTACTTTGTGCCCAATTACCTCTCGTGAAGACGACCTATGCTAGAAAGCGAGGCAGCAACAAGGGTAAATCGAAGTAGGGCACATTGGCCCTCAACTTTCTGTTGGACTCGTTGGCTCAGAAATACAAGCTTGGAGAGTCATTCGTATAGGAAGAGCGCCTACAAATACTTGGAATGGCTTTCACTATAATGCATAAGTGATATATGGAATAAGTGATATATGGAATAAGCCAGTGGTAGAATGGATATCGAGTATCCTCGTGAGGTTCAAGGAGGAGTATTTGTTCAACTAGTCATCGGGGCTTCTTTGGGGTCGACTTCAGTGACTTGTTTGATCTCTGCGACCTCAACACTCTTGAGATGCTGAATATTATAAGTATGTGGAATCATGATCTACATTCATATAATACCGATAAATATCATATATATACACACACACACACAACTCCTCTCTTTTGTATATATAGATACATGATCCTTGAAGCCAAAATCAAAGATGAACCGGTAGGTTTCCTTGACCCACAAATGGTCTTCAAGCAAAGCATGGATGGCAATTTACAAGATGATGAGTATCACATGACAAGTGCATTGCTGGCTCAACATGATAAATTCTATATACTTTTGCCCCACAACTCAGAGTAAGTGTTGCACTAGTTGCTATACTTGTTGATTTATACTTTATACATAAATTCAAAGTTAGTTTGAATGACTATGGCGACATACCTACGTAGGTTTTACTGGATTCTTATTATAATTGTACCAAGAAAAAACTTAGTAATATACCTTAATTCCTTAAAGGGCAGCTCTCACGACTTGAGGCCTATTGCAGAATTACTCAACAAGTAATCACATTGCCTCTATATATAACTCTGATGTAGGTCGTCCAAGGTGGTACGTTAACTGGGGCTAACTTTTTGGAATTACATAGGTTGTTCAAAGTGTACATAGTTTATGGAGGGCTGTCCAAGGGAGGGTCGTAGTTGAACCACGATTTCAAGTTTCCAGTATCCGTTAGTACACAATAATCCTATATCACACTCTATAATAATGCTTCTTGAAATAACCAATTCTATTTTTGCAGTGCCACTAGTAGCCAAAGGGAACTACGTACCCTATGTGGATTCTATGTTTACCATAACATGCAACTCATTATGGGTACAACTAAGACCAATGATCTAGAGGCTTGTCAATCTAGCAATAATTATTTCATACTTATCAATTTATATATATGCAAGACTTTAATCTTCCCATCAACAGGTTGTGAAATGTGCTACAGTTGTGTTGGAACAGATCAATCTGGATAGAATTTGAGGACAACTCGTTTCCTTCTTGTTACGTTAGGTCATAAACCCACAAGATAAGTTCCACTCTGTCTAACCTGATGAGCTATATGTTGGGAATAAACTCCGGCATGGCGCGTCGTGCGCGTCAGATGCGTGTGTGGCGTGTGTCGCCGAGTCGTGCGTGAGCTGCAGAGAAGCTGCGGTGGGCACGGTTGATGTCGATTAGGGAGTGGTGTGCGTGGCGGTGATCTGCATGGGTGAGGCCGTGTTGTCCGGGCGAGCGACTGGCTCACGGCAACATTGAGCGGGTTCTGCGGATCATGGCGCGTAGGTCGGACGTGGAGGCTAGCTCTGGCGAGTCCGTGGCCTATTTGTAGCCCTGTGCTCTCTCGATTTTTGAGTGAAGTCTAGTGAATAAAAGTGCAAAAATACAGGCGAGTTCGTCGCCGCGGCGTTCGTCGCCGGAAATCACTGTTCATCTTCTTCCTTGTGTTCGTGCGTGAGTTAGAGAGAGAGGAAGAGTTCCTGGGCAAAGCCAACATTTGGTATCAGAGCCTGTGAAGATGTCGTCCGCGAAGCAGCCGCGCACCGATGGATCAAGCGGCGGCGATGAGGACTCGACGCGAACCGTCGCGGTGGAGCGCGTCACGCCCGGCTCCGGCGCGGTGGAGCTCCCGATGCTAACCAAGGCCAATTACCATGAGTGGGCGTTGGTTATGCAGGTCTCGTTGGAGGCGTTGGAGCTGTGGGACGCGGTGGAGGCCGTGTGCAAGGAGCGCGCCAGGGATCGGCGGGTGCTGGCCGCCATTCTGCGCGCGGTGCCGCCGGAGATGAAGGCAGGGCTTGCAGTGAAGAAGACGGCGAAGGAGGCGTGGGATGCCGTGAAGTCCATGAGGGTGGGTGATGATCGCGTGAAGGCCGCGAGCGTGCAGCGCCTGTGGAAGGAATACGAGAACGTCGCGTTCGGACGGCGAGCGGTGGCGACCGCGATGTGCATCAACGGGCTCGTCGGCAGCCTGCGCGAGATGGGGGAGACGCTAGAGGACGGTCGCGTGGTGAAGAAGATCCTACGCGTTGTCCCGAAGAAGTTCAAGCAAGTTGCCGTGGCGATTGAGATGCTCACCGACCTCAACACGACGACCATCGAGGAGCTCGTCGGCCGGCTGCGTGTGGCGGAGGACGCCGACAACGACGAGGTGAAAGAGGTCGCAGAGGGCGTTGGGCGGCTGCTGCTCACTGAGGGGCAGTGGGAGGCACGTCATCGGCAACGCGGCAAGGAGCGAGCGCGCGGCGGTGATGCGCGACGTGGCAGCGGCGACAAGGGCGGTGGTGGCAACGACGATCATGGCGAGCGCGACGACGACGCGAGCAGCATGAGCTCGGGCTTTAGCAGGCGTGGTGGGAGCCGCTACCGAGGACGGTGCTTCGAATGCGGCGAGCGCGGCCACCTCGCCGAACGCTGCGGAGAAGAAGGAGAGGGCGCTCCTGGCCGATGTCGACGAGGAGCCGACACTGCTGTAGATGGCGGAGCGCGCCACGCCAGGTTTAGGGGGAGTTTGTTGGGAATAAACTCCGGCATGGCGCGTCGTGCGCGTCAGATGCGTGTGTGGCGTGTGTCGCCGAGTCGTCGCGTGAGCTGCAGAGAAGCTGCGGTGGGCACGGTTGATGTCGATTAGGGAGTGGTGTGCGTGGCGGTGATCTGCATGGGTGAGGCCGCGTTGTCCGGCGGCGGCGCTCACGGCAACATTGAGTGGGTCTGCGGATCATGGCGCGTAGGCGGACGTGGAGGCTAGCTCTGGCGAGTCCGTGGCCTATTTGTAGCCCTGTGCTCCTCGATTTTTGAGTGAAGTCTAGTGAATAAAAGTGCAAAAATCTGAGCGAGTTCGCCGCCGCGGCGTTCGTCGCCGAAAATCACTGTTCATCTTCTTCCTTGTGTTCGTGCGTGAGTTAGAGAGAGAGGAAGAGTTCTGGCAAAGCCAACATTTGGTATCAGAGCCTGTGAAGATGTCGTCCGCGAAGCAGCCGCGCACCGATGGATCAAGCGGCGGCGATGAGGACTCGACGCGAACCGTCGCGGTGGAGCGCGTCACGCCCGGCTCCGGCGCGGTGGAGCTCCCGATGCTAACCAAGGCCAATTACCATGAGTGGGCGTTGGTTATGCAGGTCTCGTTGGAGGCGTTGGAGCTGTGGGACGCGGTGGAGGCCGTGTGCAAGGAGCGCGCCAGGGATCGGCGGGTGCTGGCCGCCATTCTGCGCGCGGTGCCGCCGGAGATGAAGCGAGGCTTGCAGTGAAGAAGACGGCGAAGGAGGCGTGGGATGCCGTGAAGTCCATGAGGGTGGGTGATGATCGCGTGAAGGCCGCGAGCGTGCAGCGCCTGTGGAAGGAATACGAGAACGTCGCGTTCCAGGACGGCGAGACGGTCGGCGACTTCGCGATGTGCATCAACGGGCTCGTCGGCAGCCTGCGCGAGATGGGGGAGACGCTAGAGGACGGTCGCGTGGTGAAGAAGATCCTACGCGTTGTCCCGAAGAAGTTCAAGCAAGTTGCCGTGGCGATTGAGATGCTCACCGACCTCAACACGACGACCATCGAGGAGCTCGTCGGCCGGCTGCGTGTGGCGGAGGACGCCGACAACGACGAGGTGAAAGAGGTCGCAGAGGGCGTTGGCGGCTCTTTGCTCGCGAGGCGATGGGAGGCGCGTCGTCGGCAACGCGGCAAGGAGCGAGCGCGTGGCGGTGATGCGCGACGTGGCAGCGGCGACAAGGGCGGTGGTGGCAACGACGATCATGGCGAGCGCGACGACGACGCGAGCAGCATGAGCTCGGGCTTTAGCAGGCGTGGTGGGAGCCGCTACCGAGGACGGTGCTTCGAATGCGGCGAGCGCGGCCACCTCGCCAGGCACTGCCGTGAGAAGAAGGAGAGGGCGCTCCTGGCCGATGTCGACGAGGAGCCGACACTGCTGTAGATGGCGGAGCGCGCCACGCCAGGTTTAGGGGGAGTTTGTTGGGAATAAACTCCGGCATGGCGCGTCGTGCGCGTCAGATGCGTGTGTGGCGTGTGTCGCCGAGTCGTGCGTGAGCTGCAGAGAAGCTGCGGTGGGCACGGTTGATGTCAGTTAGGGGAGTGGTGTGCGTGGCGGTGATCTGCATGGGTGAGGCCGCGTTGTCCGGGCGAGCGACTGGCTCACGACAACATTGAGCGGGTCCTGCGGATCATGGCGCGTAGGCCGGACGTGGAGGCTAGCTCTGGCGAGTCCGTGGCCTATTTGTAGCCCCCTGCTCCTCGATTTTTTGAGTGAAGTCTAGTGAATAAAAGTGCAAAAATACTGGCGAGTTAAATCGCATGTTCGCCGCCGAAATCACTGTTCATCTTCTTCCTTGTGTTCGTGCGTGAGTTAGAGAGAGAGGAAGAGTTCCTGGGCAAAGCCAACACTATAGTGGTATATGTATAGAGAAACTTGTGCTGTGAATTTGTGAATTGTAGTGATATATGTACTTGTGCATTCAATTGATTAATATATTCGAGTTGATTTAAAATGGATGTGCTGTGGTGTAATCTACTTTTGATGTGATGTAATTAATTTGAGTTGATTTCTTAAATGGATGTAATCTGTAATCTACTTGTTTTAGAAGGCGTTGCTAGTATTTCCTAAGACTAGTCAATAAATAGTAAAAAGTTTTAGCAATATAAAATAATATCATAGATGATTTTTTTATAAAAAACCGTCTGTGATACATCTCATATCACGGACTGCTAGGCTTGATACAGTCCGTATGTGATAGACTATTATCACAGACGGTTTTATACTCAGAACCGTATATGATATTAGGATATCATAGACGGTTTGTATAAAGAATCATCTGTGATAGATGTTTCACAGATGGTTTAGAAACCGTCTGTAATAGCTTTTTCTGTAGTAGTATTTGCTACATTAGATTTACATCTGGTTATACTTGTGTTAGTGGGAATTCTCAATTAATCTCTACTACTTATAAATTCAGATTGACGGTGGTTCATCTGTTCTCCCGACTTCATAAATATAATATGTGCCGATAGGTGCGCTGGGCACCTAGTCTCCCACACACGTTTTCGTGTTGCACTCCTCCATCGTTCTCTCCTACCTCCATGAACTACCCCCGATTTTTTCTTTCCGTCCCACCATATTATCGAATCAAACTCTCAAAACGAATCTCCATCCAACCACCTGTTCTCAAATCCTCATTGATCTGGCTTGGATTTGGCATCGGCAAACTTGCTCCCCTCGAGATATTTCCCCCCTTCTCCTCATCGTTCCTGTCATTGTCGTCGTATCCTACTGCTGCGCATGCTGACGACATCGCCACCAAATTCCTTCGCTCACTCCTCCTCTTGCCTCTCTATGCAGAAGGACATGAACATGGTAGAGATCCCATCTGTGTGGATAGGCTATTTTATTGAACTTCTTTTTTTGGAAAGGTTCTGTTTGTTTGTACTGCTTTATGTCTGTACAGGATTTCCTTGATACGGAGGATGGCAACTAAGAGCTTTATTTTTTTTGAAATAAAGGGCAGGAGCTCTGCCATGCATTAAAGAAAGGAGTTTAAAAGATCAACAAGACTCTAGATACATCGGGCGAGACATTCCAAAAAACGAAAAGTACATCTACACACGATAGTAGCTGCTCCTGAAGGCAGGACTTTACACATGTAAAGAGTCCTGCCTTGAGTCACCTACTCCCCGCCGTTCTCTAACGCCATCCTTCGGGAATTTACATCCTGAATGATACGAGCAAAGACCGCATCTGTGGAACGATACTCATTGTTGAAGATTCTCGCGTTCCTTTCCTTCTATAGGTTCCATAGAGTGTAGATTATCATACCATCCACCTGCTTGCGCTCTGGAGTAATCACTTTCATAGGAATGATGTGCCACCACTGCGAGACCGATAGCCCTGTACGAGGTAAGGTAGAAACTAGCTGCATCTGTGAGAAGATCTTTATCCATACCTGATAATGGGCAACGAAGGAACAGGTGTAAAGCCGATTCAGGTTCTGATCCACAGAGGGGGCAGAAAACCGAATTCGGCTATCCTCTTGTCGCCAACCTATCCGCTGTGAGTAAGCTGTTGTGAACGAATAACCAAGCAAAAAATCTACACCTGTTCTCCGTGCTGGCTTTCCAAATTCTGCCGTAGTTGTCTTTAGCCACGCACCCCTGGAATTGCGCTAAGTAAGTTGACCTAGCGGAGTACTGGCCGTGTGCAGTCCATTTCCAAGCTATGTCGTCCTGATTGCTTATGTGCAGAGTAACCTGTTGAATGGCCTGCCAGAGGTAATAGAACTCGTGAAGCTGAGAAACAGAGGTGATCCTCCTGAGGGGAACGGTCCATACATCATTGGACAACTCTTCATAGACGGATTTCATCCTCTTTCGAACAAGACGATAGCAGCTTGGCGCCATATCTCTCAGAGCTTTCCCATTTAGCCAGTGCGAGCTCCAGAATCTAGCCATCTTTTCGTCACCTATTTGAATGGATGTGCTTGCTTGGAACAGCGAATGATCTGTCCTATCACAGAGCCAGTCCATTTGCATCCAAGGACCTGGATGCCCTTTTCAGAGCTGCCATAACCAACGAAGGCGCAATGCCTGTCTAAACCTGTCGATGTCTTTGATGCCAAGACCTCCTAAAATGTTTGGTGTGCAAACCTTTTTTCAATTCACCAAGCAATGTCTCCCTGAACAGGCAGCATCACCCCTCCAGATGAAGTTCCTCCTGATCTTGTCTAGTCTCTTAATCGCCCACTGGGATAGCGGGATAACTGACATGTGGTAGACTGTGATCGCGGATAGGACGGAATCCGCAAGAACCAAACGGGCTGCCCTGGAAAGCAACTTCCCTTTCCAGCCTGCTAATTTTGCGCCCGCTCCGTCTAGCATATGCTAGAAATCAATTTTTTTTGGCTTGGAATGGCGGAGAGGCAGCCCTAGGTACCTACATGGAAAGGTCTTCAACTGAGCGGGAAAATCCTGTATAATGTTTGTCAAATCTGTGTCCTCACAGCGAATGGGATAGATTTCCTATTTTCGAATGTTTGTTTATAAACCGGTCGCCGGACCAAAAACCGTGAGGATGACAGAGATGATCCTCAACTCCTGTGGGGACGGGTTGGTGAAGATGGCGACGTCGTCCGCATAAAGCAAGACACGCTTGTCGGCTGCTGCACTTGGAAGTGGAAGTAGCAATCCATCTGTCGTGGCTTTCTGTACCATATGGTGCAATGGATCAATAACTAAGATGAAGAGCATCGGTGACAGGGTGTCTCCTTGGCGGAGGCCCCTTCTGTGATGAAAACTATTCCCTGGCGAACCATTCAAAAAGATCTTTGACGTGGATGACATAAGAAGCATGGAGATCCAATCTCTCCACCGCTAACCGAAACCCAATCTTTGCAAAAGCTCGATTAGGAATTCCCTGTTAGACTTAATCTTGATTTTGTTTAGTGTTTTGGAGTTAAGTGTGTGTGTGTGTGTGATCAAGGAAAGCATGGTGTGCATGCTTGTGTTAGTGGCTATGTGTGCGTGCAAGTAAGTGAGACTGTTGCATGCATGAGTTAGTGTGTGTGGGTCATGCATGCAGGAGTGATCAAGTGGTGCGGTGGACGCGGCCGTCGTGTGGAGGCCGGGTCGTGCGGAGCGTCGTGCATGAATGAGCTGCGCGGTGCATGAGCTGCATGCATGGGCACGAGGTAGAAGCGGCGTGGCTTGTGGTCAGCCTGGTGAGCGCTTCTTGTGGATCGTGAGCGTGAGTCATGTGGTGCATGCAGTAGTAGCGTGTGCATGGGTTAACTACCTAGTTAGTTAGAGCTTTACTAGTTAGAAGATGCATTTGTTTGCATGTGTTTGTGGCCTGTCGTGTGGAGCGTTCCAGAGCAGGAAGCGGTCAAGCTACGTACATGCAGGAGATGCTAGAGTTGGCCTGGACTCCCGGAGAGGTGGCGCGTGGTTGCGCGAATTGCGTGGCGTGAGACCCGGGCAGTGAATTGCTCTGTAACGTGTGTGCGTGCGTGAGTTTTAGATACTTGTAATCAGCCTTGTGTGCTGTGGAGATAATCAAGTGAGTGGGTGCTCCTGGTGTGCAGTGGTGCCGAGTGAAAAACAACCAGTGTTGTGCATGTGTGTTATCCTCCTCCCTCTGTTAGCTTGTATATCTAGCGCTTGCGTCTCCATCTCGTGTAGAGTGCTGTGTGTGTTGAGTGAGGGAGCTGGGCCAACAATTGGTATCAGAGCCTACTGATCTTGTGGTGATGCCTCGAACTCGAAGTGCGGGATCGGAATCACGACCACCTGCTAGAGTTCGTGGCGGTGACAATGTCGACGTCAACCGTGGTGGCCATGAGTTGGTGGTGCAGCAAGTGAAGGAGGCGGGGGTGACAGTGCGTTACCCCATGCTCGCGGAGAACAACTACGGTGCGTGGGCGGTGAAGATGAAAATCTTCATGCGCGCACAAGGTGTATGGGCGGCCGTGGAGGGCAAGGAAGTGGTGGATAACAGGCTGGACCAAATGGCTCTCGCAGCCATTGTCCAGGCAGTACTGGAGTCCGTGGTGATGGCCATATCTGAGAAGGAGATGGCGAAGGAGGCGTGGGACGCTCTCAAGGAGATGAACATGGGTGAAGAGCGCGTCAAGAAGGCCCGAGTACAAACCCTCAAGAGAGAGCTTGATGTCATGTACATGGGTGAGTCTGAAAAGTTTAATGAGTTTGTTTTGAAGGTGACCACTGTCGTGAATGAGATACGCACTCTCGCCACGAAAGTGGAGGAGGCAACTGTCGTCGAGAAGCTCCTGCATTCCGTCCCCGACAAGTTCCTACCCATTGTGAGCACCATTGAGCAATGGGGGGATGTGTCGACGATGTCGGTGGCGGAAGTTGTCGGGCGCCTGCGGGCGTTCGAGGAGTCTACAAAGGGGCGACGACGTGACAAGGAAGAGGAGAAGTTGCTGGTGGCGCACGTCGAGCCGCGGCTCACGCGTGCCGAGTGGGAGGCCATAGTTGCTGAAGAGAAGCGCAACGGCGAGGCCTCCAGCAACGGCGTCAATAAGAACGACGACAGGAAGAAGTACCACGGCAGGTTCGACAAGTCCAAGATTGACTGCTGCAACTGTGGTGAGTATGGGCACTTTGCTGATGAGTGCCCTGAGCTAAGGAAGGTGACCAAGGGTGTGGCGCAACTCGTCGTGGCGGATCTTGACAGCGAGCCTGTTCTGCTGTGAAGTCCGGTGTGGAGGTGCAAAATAAAGGCAATCAAGATTAGGGGGTGATTGTTAGACTTAATCTTGATTTTGTTTAGTGTTTTGGAGTTAAGTGTGTGTGTGATCAAGGAAAGCATGGTGTGCATGCTTGTGTTAGTGGCTGTGTGTGCGTGCAAGTAAGTGAGACTTGCATGCATGAGTTAGTGTGTGTGGGCCATGCATGCAGGAGTGATCGAGTGGTGCGGTGGACGCGGCCGTCGTGTGAAGGCCAGGTCGTGCGGAGCGTCATGCATGAATGAGCTGCGCGGTGCATGAGCTGCATGCATGGGCACGACGTAGAAGCTAGCGGCGTGGCTTGTGGTCAGCCTGGTGAGCGCTTCTTGTGGATCGTGAGCGTGAGTCATGTGGTGCATGCAGTAGTAGCGTGTGCATGGGTTAACTACCTAGTTAGTTAGAGCTTTACTAGTTAGAAGATGCATTTGTTTGCATGTGTTTGTGGCCTGTCGTGTGGAGCGTTCCACAGCAGGAAGCGGTCAAGCTACGTACATGCAGGAGATGCTAGAGTTGGCCTGGACTCCCGGAGAGGTGGCGCATGGTTGCGCGTGAATTGCATGGCGTGAGACCCGGGCAGGGAATTGCTCTGTAACGTGTGTGCGTGCGTGAGTTTTAAATACTTGTAATCAGCCTTGTGTGCTGTGGAGATAATCAAGTGAGTGGGTGCTCCTAGTGGTGCCCGAGTGAAAAACAGCCAGTGTTGTGTGCATGCGTGTTATCCTCCTCCCTCTGTTAGCTTGTATATCTAGCGCTTGCGTCTCCATCTCGCGTAGAGTGCTGTGTGTGTTGAGTGAGGGAGCTGGGCCAACATTCCCAACTAACTGAGTCAAATGCCCTGGATATATCCAGTTTTAGGAAGATCGAAGGCTTCCTTTTCCTATGCAATTCCTTAGAGAGGTTGCTGACATAAAGAAAATTATCCTGGATAGATCTTCGCTTAATGAAAGCAGATTGATCACTAGGAGAAATGATCTGCTGTAGCACCTGTGCCAATCTGTTGGCCAGAATCTTTGTGATAATCTTCGCCGCACTGTGTATAAGATTGATCGGTCTGAAGTCCGAACAGAAGGATCTCCAAAAACAATGCCTTGTGAGACTCTGTATATTACAGCTGATGATGTTTATCTTTGTTCAATAGTACTTAGTAACGGTGATGCGTGATATGGTGTGGTTGTTGTCATTGTGTTTGCGTTGTACGTAGCTGGATTTCACTGGGAAGACTACAGTAATTGCTATCCTTAGGCTCTTGAGAAGGATTTGAGTGCAAAAGGTGCCTATAATTTTTCATCTCACCCTTTTTCTCTCCTATCTTGCTTTATTACATGTTAATACACTAATACATGGTCACAGCTGTTTCTGAAAATTTAGAGGTTTCTGACTGTTGGTGCATGCTCTAAGACGCTGGTTCAATGCCGTTGTTTCAACGTAGCGAAATGCTTTACACCATGTTGTAGTTACGAGTGATTGTGGATAGATACATAGGGCATGCAGAAAGGCAAATGCCGGTGATCATTGAGGACAGCAGGAAGCAGGTGATAACAGTTTTCCCAAATGGCTGTTATTTGTAAGAACTGACTGAACTGTTTCAATTTCAACTGATGAATTTGCTAAATGCCGCAGTGTACTGATTTTCCAAAAAAAGTTGTATTTATTTGACCAAGCAGGTTTTCCTATATAAATATAGTAAAAGCCAAATATTTATAATGTACATATGCCTTCAATACGTCGATCGGTCTTACTACGATCATATGATTTTGTACCATTTCACATTATTACTGAGGCACCTAATGGTTGGTTTAGGACGAGCATGATTGCAAAGTTCCTATCTAGAATGATAGAAATTTCTTGGTAACTCTAACATAAAATTTCAGTACTGACAGATATCTGTGCTAAAGAAAGAGAAAAACCATATCATCCCACTGAAATGCTTTATGGTAAATCACAACAATGTGTGCGCACTAGACTATATGGTGGCATGGGGATGCTCAATAGCCAATAGAGCGAGCAGAAATAGGTCCTGGCCTGGCAGAACTCAGCTTGGTCCACTGAGCGCAATGCAAGCCTAACTTGTTGATGCGAATTTTTTTTTATTTAATATTTAATTTTAATCGTTTTTTCAAAACTAGTCGCCCGCGAGAAAAAATTTCAAAACTACCCGCCCGTCGCCCCGCCCGCGCGCGCGGCGATCGACGTATGAAGCGACGGCGGCTGCCTAACGCAAAACTCATGAGAACGAATGAGAACTAAAAAATATAATAAATGTACCGATAAGCCCTGGCGGGTGATCGATTAGAGAAAATTTTTTTGAATTTTTTGTTGTAAATTGTTTGTAGAATTGTTGTATTGAATCGGACGAATTAGAAAAAACTTATTGTCATGTAATGAACCGGAAAAATTGTTTTAGTTCGTTAATGTCGCATCTCACTTAGGTATTTTCGTAGCCTCGAAGGGTCCGTCGAATCTGGCGGAAAAATCTGAGGAAGCGAGGCGGGCTCATAGCGTGGGATACCACTTCAGTGTGCGAGATGGCGGACGTTGCCCGGCATTTTGTTACCAAAATCGGAAAAGGCACTCATGACCACGAAACCACAATCGTGGCCACTTGGGTGTTTTCGTAGCCCCACAGACAGGCGGACACGGTCAAAAAATCTGAAAAAAATCAAGGCGGCCTCGCAACGCGAACTCGACTTCGTCTGGGCAAGATGGCGGACGTTGCCCGACCTTTGTTGCGAAAATCGGAAAAAGGCACTTTCGCGCCACGAAACCACGGAAATCGTGGCCACTTAGCGGTTTTCGTAGCCCAGCGCGACAAGCCGGACATGGTCAAAAAATAGGGAAAAATCAAGGCGGCCTCATAATGCGGGCTACCACTTACGTCTGGCGAGATGGCGGACGTTGCCCCGCCTTTTGTTGCGAAAATCGGAAAAGGCACTCGCGCCACGAAACCATGAAAACTTTACGAGGTCTGAAAATTTTGAAACTTTTATGGAGGTTCTGATAAATCAGTGATATTACCATAAAAATTTCAAATGATTTTAATATATGACGAATTTTTAAAATTCAAACAATACATATATAATGGCACATACAATCAAAGTTCAAATGATAAAATAAGCAATAGATTAGATTATATTATATTACATGGGCATTACAACGGACGAGGTTAATAAGGAAAGCAATTGTCGTCGTGGTGGAACAAATGATCATTCCGCCTATCCGGGTGCAGCCCGAATGATGTAAGACATTTTACGCATATTACGACCGTTCTAATATTGCGACGTATCGCCGGACACGCTCAATCCCTACTATGAAAGAACTCCATGGGGTTCCGCAGTTTTCCCAATTTATGCGCCCATTGGGTGGCCTATGCCGACGTCTCGGTGTATAAGACTTAAATTTTGGTTGTTGTTTATGTGGATTACGCCCTCTCATATGGGCATGTCATCCCGATTCGGCGTCCCCTATGTTAATACCACCGGGTTCCCGAGTGGTCCGCGAACGTCGAGGATTTGTTGCGTGGTGCGGACCTCGGCCATTGCTTCCCTTGTCCTTCTTCTTGAGAGGAGGAACCTCCCGCACCTCTCTGTGTTGGCGTTGGCGGAGACATGCGGAGACGTCTTTCTGTTCGGCTCGACTCCACTATATAGTCAGGAGGTGTGTGTTGGGTTTATGCTTGGACAACCGGAAGCGTGCCCTGCATCAATGCGATATGCCGCTTTGGTGGTTGCATAACACCGTAGGGCGTACTCGGTCAGCTTTTCTGGCGGTAGTGGCACCACGGAGAGGTTGCTCCCGAGTTATCCCATGCGGGTTGCTCGAGATGTGGGTGGTACGTCTCGGGTCCACCGGTTGAAGTACCAAAGACCGTTCCTCCTCGGCCAAGGGCACCCAGTAAAATCTCCGTCCGCTAGATCACCGTGGCGGTATCAACCATCGCCTCGAGGCCATGTACGCAAACGTCGGGGCTTTGGGTGGCCACTGGAGGAGGTTCCTCCTTTGACTTGTTGATGTTTGCAAGTGTCCTTTTGAACTCCTGTAATGCGATGAACTGGTTTAGAACTACTACTTTGTGAGTTCAACATGAGTATGTCGCATGAAACTCACCGTCGGTTGGCCCTTGCACACCGCCCTAAGCTCTGGTCGATCTAGAAAAGGACATATCTGGCGGCCTCTCACGGGTGAAGTTCTCGCAAGGGGTAGTTGTCGTGGCGATTGTTGAGAAATTGAGTCACGCTCGTTCGGCCCGTCGATCCATTGGAAGAAGCAACACCGCCCTCGTCTTTGAAAAGAAAAACGATGCATGAGATGGTAGTGTTACCCTATATTGTGTGGCCTTGATGAGGTTTACCTTATGCGTGCGGCCACAACAGATGTATGGTGGCCGTCTCTCCATGGGTAGATTGCATCATCTTCGCGGTAGAGTTCTGCGATCGCATTTGGGTCGGGGCAACTCCGCAGAATCTGAGGCGTCGGCCATCGGCATCCGGATATTCGAGGCGGGAGGACTTCTGCTTGCTGAAGAGGCGACGGTAGAATGACATTGTTCTCTCTCCTTCCCTTCTGTCTTGTTCTTTCTTGTTCTCTCCTGCTTTGGGTATGCGAGGGTAAAAGAGCGAAGATTATAAAGGGTAGATATCGCCTGGGTATGGGGCGATCGCCCCATTTCGGGGCGATATTTACCTTGGGGCAGTGTGCCTCCTGACATATCAGGGCTATCACCCCATTTCGGGGCGAAATTTACCTTGAGGCGATGTGCTCCTGACATATCAGAGCTATCGCCCCATTCGAGTATGAAATTTACCTTGAGGCGGTGTGCCTCCTTACATTTTCACAAAGAGCTATTTTTGCATCGTTTATTAATAGCCAATTATATATTGGCGAGCTATGCAGACGTTGCTCGCACGCGAAGTTCGTAAAATCAGAAAAATAATTTGAAGGACATGGCTAAGAAAACATAACCTCACATAAATGCAAGCACTTAGTTCAGATAGTTAGACAACATGGTTTGAAGATAAATAAATTACAAAAGTACAAGCTGTGCAATAAGTCGATCCACGGCGACGCCTCGATCTGCTCGGTGGGGTGCGTGAGTGGCGACGGCGACGGACGATCCTCCTAGCCCGCCTGCGCCCCGAGGGGTAGCGAGTATGTCGGCGGCTCGGTGTCTGTTTGGGGTGGTGGCCGTGCTCCTCGGTGGACATGAACTGGTCCACGCCGAAACTCGCATGCTCGTCAATGTAAATGTCGTACCTCGAGTAGTCGACAAGACTGCGGCGGCCAGGCGAGAGACGAAGATCGCCCGTAGCCACCCCACCGTAGGCCATCTTGGTGTCGTGGCGAGACGAAGACTAGCCGCGTCACCCACCGTACATCGCTGTTGTGGCGAGAGACGAAGATCGCCCGCGTCACCCCACCGTGGCCATCGCGTCGTGGAGGACACGAGGGCACGATGGGTGACGTCGGGCGATGTGAGGGCCGACTTCGCCGGGCGAGGTGTGGGCACGCCCACTAGGCGGGAGGTCTTGGTTGGCGGGCACCACGTCTCGCCCCGGCGGTGAGTAGGCTGCACATCCGCCCCATCGTGGCGCCGCCACCGACTAATTGTTTCCGTTGCTTTGAGGGTGAGCACGACGTCCGCGTCGAGGCCCGCCAACACGGACTCGAACTCCCCGTACATCGCCACCGCAAGACGATGCCTGCAAGTAATGCCAGCTTGATATGAGTTAATTTACATAAAAAACATACGTGTAGGGTTTTGGGGGTGACCCTTACCGCAACGTTCTCCCTCTGGGACATCTGTGAAGGGTACGTCTCCGACACCGATGCCGGAGCTGGGACATACTCTGCTGGTGTGTACCCAACCCTAAGCCGAGTCAGCGGCGCGAACCAGTCCATGTAATCGTCGTACGTGGCACGGTCGTACGGCCGGGTCTCGTCCACCCTGTCCTGGCCCGCCTGGTCCCACTGCATCAGCCACGGTATCATGCGCGCAAAGAACGGAGTGCCTAGTGCATGCCCCGACCGGGTCATCCTGCAAAGCAAAAACGGCAATTTACATACAACATTCATTCCGCTGGAATGGTAAGTATTGTGCTCAGGACACTTACTTGTGCGCGGCACGTGAGACAGTGTGAGTAGTCTGCAGGGGGAAAGTCTGGAAGAGCCGTCAGACGCCGCAAAGACACGGGCGGCGAGTACTCCTCGACGCACAGGTCAAAGAGGAGGACCTTACGGGTGAGCCAGAGCTGATGGTCACGCCAGCAAAGCTCGGACAGCCCGTGAGGTGCTCGGACCTGGACGTCGCGCGCGCTGTACGGTGTCCACCGCACGTCCTCGTCGTGCAGCCTGTCAAACTCCCGAACGAACTCGGGGTACGACTTCTTGGTCTGCTGGTGGGCGTACACCGCATGCGGAACAAAAAGTAGTGCGTCTTATTAAATTGTCCAAATTAGGGGGTTAGATACAAGGGGGCATACCTGTCGCTGAACCCAGTAGAGGCCCATAGTGGGCCAGTCGATCTGGGGGAGGCCGTGGTACAGGTCCTGTGAGTACGGCGCCGGGTCAACCTCGGGCCTATCAAGGAGAAGTGCTCCCAGACCACATGCAGATAGTAGAACGCAGCCCAATCAACGCCGCTTTGGTTACCTTGGAGAACAAGACAGACTCTCTCAGACGCACACGCGAGCACGGCAGAGCCTAACGACCATCGCACCATCTGTGTGCAGCAGCAAAGTTAGACATGTCCCGTCAGAAGAGATTTTAACAAAATGTGTTACCTGGTCCATGGGGTGTCGGCGATAAAGCGGGCGAACTCGATCAGTCTTTGGTCCACCGTGTCCCCGCGGCGAGGACGGGAACATGAACCAACCGAATAGGACTAGCAGTGCACGCCTCGGTGGCGTGCAGTCCTCCTCGTCGACCTGTGTGGAGAAGCTCACCGCAAAGATTCGATCTAAGATTGTCGCATTTCGGTCGCGTATCCGTTAAGTTGCAATGAACGAGGTACTAACCGTGAACTGGAGCAACCACGCCTGGACTCCGTGCTTCTCATCATCTTGTGGGCACGACGTCTGGGCTAACCCGGTGTCGGTCCACAGGCGGCAGCGCCTCAACCGCCACCCCAATCGAGGGGGGCGTCGTGCGGCACAACTGCACGACCCGTGCAGGGGAGGCCGAGGAGGTACGACACGTCCTGCAGCGTGGGAGCCATCTCTCCGCACGGCAGGTGGAACGTGTGTGTCTCCGGTCTCCACCGGTCCACGAGCGGTCGGCAGGACGGTCGTCAGACGAGAACCGAAAGTGACGGCGGGCCTCCACGCCGTCGCTCCACCATCCGCAGAACGGAAGTAAGCCGCAGATTCAGAATTCGCACGTGGCGTGTAGCGCCGTTAAAATTCCATTAGCGTAAGTAAAGAGTGCGGCTTCGGCAGCTCATGTGGAACCCCAGCTGGTCGATCCGAAGAAACTCGTTCGGCACTCGAGACCGCATGTCCCCGACCGCCGCCCTCAATCGCAGACAACCTAGACCGGTGGGTCAAGTCCACGTCTTTGGTCTAGCTCCGAGTAGCGTTAGCATAAAGACGCCCAACTCTCGCCATCGTCGCCTGTACCTGCGTGGTTACAAAGCAAATTCATGGTTAGAAAGCAAATTCATGGTACACGTTGCAACTACAAAAAATTAAATGAAAAGTAATGCAATGTTCCATATTCAAATATTACATTAACGGGGATAATAAATAACTGGTACATACAATCAAAAATACATTGACGGGGATAACAAATAACTGGTACATAGAATCGAAAATACATTGACGGGGACAACAAATAACTGATACATAGAATCGAAAATACATTGACGGGGACAACAATTAACTGGTACATAGAATGGAAAATACATTGACGGGGACAACAATTAACTGGTACATAGAATGGAAAATACATTGACGGGGACAACAATTAATCGGTACATAGAATCGCCGGTGCCAGACACCTCGTTGTGCCACGGTTGAGAACACTTTGCTTGTAGTAGTAGTGGGAGATGTACGGACGACATGATGGTGTGTCTACGCTCGCGGCAATCACGCAGCACGGCAAGTGCAGCAGCGTGGCTTCGGCAGAGCACTCGCGATCGTGACTCTGAGTATGCATGATGGGAAGTCCTCTGCGGTGGGCACCTCTTCGACCGGTCACCGCGAAGGCACGTGGTACCTCCGTTCCACGCCACTCTCCGTGTCAGCGATGTGTCTGCTGGCCTTCCGTGTCTTGTTTGCCATGTACGTAGAGACAACCGCCGAGTACGATGAGCGATTGTCCGACATACAAGCAACGGAGGCCTTGTACCGCTCAACGAAATATCTTTGGGTGCCTAGTAACACACCCTCAACAATGCCCACCAACGGAGGCATCTCGCGCCTTTCATTACCCGGTTGTAAATCTCCGCCAAAGTTGGTTGTCATTATTCCATAGCGGAACCGCCTCGTCATGCGAATGGACCATTTCTCCAACGGCTCGTGTCGTATCCAATCCGTGAAACTCTTTATGCTTGCCCCGCCCTCGCCGGATGTTTGTGCGTTGGTCGGGAGCGCACACAAAGGTCGTGGGGTCATCTCCTTGCTCGTGGTACACCATAGGTTCTTGACGAACTAGCGCCATCCCTTGATTCATGATTGCTTCTTGGTTAGTTCATCCAACGCCTTCCCAAATGACTCGAACTTCCTCCACTAGTTCTGCTTTGCACGTACCGCTGAACATGTTCATAAGTTCCTTGTTCTGAACCGACGGAAAAATTGGCACCCATGTGCCTCATGCACCACCGCTCTTCGTGTCCGCCACTTTGTTGCTCCCACGACGCCGGACCCTTGTTGCATATCCACGATCGCCCTCAAGAACCTCAGCATGTCGGTCATGGATGACACATACATCGGGCGGTCTTGCACAACCGCCATCTTGACTCTTTCAAGAAACCGCATCAGCTCTCCGTGTTTTCCCCCTCCACGAAGGCCAATGCGACCGTAGAACTCCGGTTGTTGGCGCCCACCGCTTTGTTAGAATCGCCCTTGTATTTCCTGAGGAATGTGCCGCCCATGCAAATGACCGGCGATGCGTGTCGGAAGGCATTAATGCATGCGCCGAGGGCGAAGAAGGCCCATTGAAGACCCACTTACCCGCAAGACGCACCATCCGCGGAAACTCCATAAGGTCGATGACCGCATCAGGATTCCTACTTGATATTGCCCTGAGCAAGTGTGGAATATTCTCGTAAGAAGCCTCGTATGTCCCGAACCGTATTTGCAAAGCTGTTCTTTTGCTCTCCAAGCCTTTCCGTAGCTAATCTTGTACTGAAACCTCTCCTCCACGGCTCTGATAATGGATCGAGGCTGCGGTGCGGATTGTCGACGATCCGACCATAAACACATTTGCCACCCAAGTGGACGATAGATTGCGTGTTCTGCCCGCTTCCTCCGATTAGCGCTATGCTCGTCACTATAGAACATTTCCAATAGTCCCTCCACTTCCCTTGTATGCGTGCACCGCCATGGGCATCGAATCAACTACGCACTTCACGTCGTAGTCTTTTTTTTGGACTTCACTACCTGAATTGGCGCCAAGAGACATTGACCAAGATTTCACCGCATCCATCACGGCCTCTTTGTCTTTATATATGGCCCTACGCGAACCTCGTTCTCATGATACTCCCATGCATATCTGTTCCTTCATTCATTGTCGTCTTGAAATTATATTTAGTCCACGACCGGGACAGCACCTCAGAGTATTGTCCTCCTCGTCCGAGCGTTCGCCATCGTGACTTCTCATCCGCACGGTCCTCCTCCTCCATCAACTCAACTATGTGCTCCACCTCCTCCTCGTCGGCCACCCCGCGCCTCCACGGTGGCTCCTCGCCCGCCTCGATCCGCCGCCACCGCCAACCTCGCCACCACCTTCATCATCGCGTTGTTGCATATCTCATATTCCTCCTCCGTAATATCTACCCGACATCACGCACCTCCGACCCGATGGAGATACCGTACCAATCTACAAAGAACATGAGCGCCAACCCGCTTACAACAGATCCAACATAGCTCCTCCATGCCGAGGTCGTTAATAGGAATCACTCTCCATAAAAAGTCTGCGCAGACGGCTTACTCATCGCTCTAACCCGCAATTAACACTCTGGGCATCCAAACTGAACATCCAAATATAAACTCCATCAAACCCTCAGATGTCCTATCTCTAAGCCTAGATATGCCTCAGATGATCGCTGAAATTCCCGACAAATCGACTCCATTCGCCCTCGTATATCTCCCCATCTCCATAGAATATCTGAAAATACAATGTCTCGACATACTGCCTACAACGTCGAACCAAAAAAAATCATCATTTCTCCACCTAACCGCTATATAAATGTCACAATATATTGTCGTCAAATTTTACCCTACTGATTTGTAACGGCGCCTGCCATGTTTTTAAATATACTAATTTTTAACGTAACACGGTCATTGACTATAAATAAGTAATTCGATTACCTATATTACATACCAAATACTAAAATACTAAATATTAAATCTCTAAAATATTACATACCGCAAATACTAAATATTAAATCTCTAAACATTGCCTAATATTTCTACTATCCAATCCTAACTAAATTAAATTTCTAAATACTACAATCCTAATAATTCTAAAAACTACATTAAATCTCTAAACATTGCCTAATATTTGTACTATTCAATCCTAACTACATTAAATTTCTAAATACTATATTAATTCTCAACATCTCAATCCTAATATTTCTAAATACTACATTAAATCTCTAAATACTACATTTCTACATTTCAAAAATTATACAATACTAACATTTCAAAAAATATGAGTACAAAATATTCGAACTTACCTTCAAAAAACGACGGATATTTTTTTTCCTCTTTTTTCTTCCCTTCCTTTTTTTCCCTCCCTCTTTTTTCCTCTCTTCCTTTCCTCTTTCTTTCTTCTCGCAATGAGCGGCGAACGCATAAATGAATCTTGTTGCTCATGGGGCTTTTAAATGCCCCGTCGCAAGATGTCCCCAGCGATCGCCGCCGGCGACGATCCCAGACGCCGACGCTGCCATCGTGACGCCGAGCGCCTTCGTCGTGACCGTTAGCCGACCGTTAGTGGGACCCGCCGTTCGCCCGTCTGAAGCGACACGCGGGGCGACGGGCGGTATTTTTAATTTTTTTCCCGCGGGCGACTAGTTCTGAAAAAACGATTAAAAATAAATATTAAATAAAAATTATCTCTGTTGATGGAGTCATGGTGTGGGCCGAGGCGAAGCCGATGATACGGTGTAGATCAAGCATAGCGACACGGACCGAACATAGCACCATTGGTGTAATGTTCTGCGATAGCTAAAGACGAACGTGGCAAGATCTGGCGGCGACATGGAACTTTGGAGATTGTTGGATGTGGGGTACGATCTTAATTATTTTATATATATTTCAATGGATTAAAGCATATATAATTCATAGAAATGTAAGACTTGAAACAAATAATTGGATTGAAATATAGGTCAGATGTAGTGTAGGGGCAGCTTGATGATGACAAATGGGTGACATAAGCTGCAATTGAACTTGGCCATAGCAGAGCCGAGGGCATAGTGCAAACTGAGCTGGCAGCAGGCGACGGAGCCATGACACTGGGCACAAAGTAGATGGAGTGGCACATGTCGAGCCTAACATGGGTGGCCAACATGTTGGGATAATATAATTTTTGTATGCGTAGCAACGTACCGGCATATAGCTAAATTTAACTTGCGATCGAGTTATTTGCATTATTCTCTCAAAATTAAGGGCACATTCCATACAGAGACTTTTCTAGCTTTTGTGTCATGATGATGATGGGGATATATATAACTAACGAATATGTATGCATGAAAGGTCCTAACTGTAAATGTGTGTGTATATATACACATGTACATATACATACATACATACATATATGTATATATATATATATATATATATATAGAGAGAGAGAATTGCTAATGTGCTCTCGAGAGCACGGATCCTTTTGTCTATAGCTACATTTCAACAAGATGAAGAAGATGAACGGTTCGGATCAATCATTTTTGTCACGGATTTTACAAAAGCACTCGAGAGCACGGAAGGATCCGTGCTCTCGAGAGCACATTAGCAATTCTCTCTCTCTCTATATATATATATATATATATATATATATATATATATATATATATATATATATATAGGGAAGTATATGGTGAAAGTAGACATATGGTCAAATTATGAAAGTAAACAATCGAGATGTTAGATCAAACTTGAATGGTTCAAATCTAGGTGGAATCCCACCTCTTCACTTAAACACGTTTTACACATAACCCCCTAGAAAAATTATAAAATTTCTCCACTTAAGTGAAGGAGGTGGGATTCCACCTAGATCTGAACTATTCAAGTTTGATCCAACGCCTCGATTGTCTACTTCCATGATTTCACTATATATATATATATATATATATATATATATATATATATATATATATATATATATATATATATATATATATATATATATATATATATATGAAAATGGTTCCATACACCTGGGAGTACGTACTCCCACCTTTAGTGTACCCCTTAAATGATATTGTTATACCTCTTTATCGTTTTGAGTATACTCTAATATTAATTATAAGATACTCCAAAATGAGTTTGATGAAAAATTTCATCAAAGTCCACTCTTTATAGCATAATTTGTATATATACACCTTTTACATAAGGAAGAGGGTATATAGCAAAAAAATAAAGGGCTTTAATGAATTTTTTCAACCATGACGCTTTGGAGTATATAAGAAATATTATTAGAGTATACCGAAAGTGATAAAAGAGTATAACACGTTCGTTTAAGTGGTATATTGGAGATGGGAGTACGTACTCCTAGGAGTACGGAAAAGGCTTCCTATATATATATATATATATATATATATATATATATATATATATATATATATATATAGGAAGCCTTTTGTACTCTAGAGTACATACTCCCACTTTCTAATATACCACTTAAATGAAAGTGTTATATTTTTTATCACTTTGGGTATACTCAATAATAATTTTAAGATACTCTAATGCAACATGATTGGAAAAAATCATCGAAGCCCTTTATTTTTTGCTATATACCCTTTTACATATGTGAAAGTAATATATAAACAAATTATGTTATCCAGAGTGGGCTTCAATGAAATCTTTCGTGAAATTCATTTTGGAGTATCTTACAATCAGTATTAGAGTATATTCAATTGGATAAAAAGGTATAATAATATCATTTAAGTGGTATACTAGAGGTGGGAGTACGCTCTCAGAGTATGGAACCATTTTCCTATATATATATATATATATATATATATATATATATATATGAAAATGAATGTGTACTACCGGGTGTATGTACTCTCACCAACCAATGCGTGATTTATCAAAATAGTTAGAACATACAACTTGGTTCAAGGGAGTTGTTATGCATGCATGTATGTAATCTTGACAAAATCAACAGATATGAGTTATAAGAGTATGTACTCCTGGGAGTATAAAACGGGCTTCCTATACACACACTCCCTCCGTTCTTTTTTTACTTGACTTCCTATAATATACGCTACCAAAATTTGACCAAAAATAGATTTAAAACTATCTAGATTGGCTATACAAAAATTATATTATTAAATTTATTGTTAAAAATATTTTCATAATATTATAATTATCAATATATCTTTGTGTAAAATCGTTATAAAAAGTAGTTTTCAAATTTGTACCTTGTAGACCGTAAAAGGTAAAAAATATCAAGTAAAAAAGAACAAATTAATGGTGTATAAAGGAGAAGAAAATGAGAAAGTCAACATCGATAACGAAAATCCCCAACGGCCCAAACTATTTTCTTCTTTTGTGAACCATAAAATACAGAATTAGCCAAATCAGTTAGCTAGACGTGTCATGTGGTTGGTGGTAGGTGTTCTGATGCTTGTGAGCGTGACATAGTCATGACCAATACGTTATATATATATATATATATATATATATATATATATATATCATTCAACTTTACCACTTTATTGCTATGTGGTCCATATATACCCAACCCCTTTGTTTCTAGATGTATTGCATTAATATCTTTTACCGAAACATGTAAAATCACCTCTGTAGGAATATTTCAATGCTTCATTACTAGCAAGTACGCAACCGAACTGTTTAAGAGTTTTTACCCAAAAAATGGAGATGCAGAAATTCAACATCCGGCTCCCTCAAATTTCATGCTTGAGTTTTGGAGGTGTGTGTTGCCAACGAAACATATACAGATCGATGTACTGCGTGACTTGTAATTCGGTTGTTTTCAGACCTTAATAAGTTGTAAGATGTTGCAAGAATTAACGAGCTTTTATTGTACTGAGATATGTATAATCATATGACAGATTAACAGAACTGAGAAATACACAACAAAGTACAACCAATGGGAATCAAAATAGTGGATGGAACGGCCACAAGCTTAATTACTCAACTCTGCTCACGTGTGCTGGTTGACCTTTTAATTTCTTGTTGGGTCTGCCTTCAGTTCCATCCAGTACGAGCGGTTTAGTATAGGCGGTGGTTGACAATGCTGCACTTCTTCCTGATCTCCCCCTTGCTCCCAGCCGGCATGGGCAGCTTGCTGAGCTTGAGCAGCGAGTCGGAGAAGTCCTCCTCCCAGAGCGTGCCGTTGTCGGCGTACTCGCGGACGTGGCCGAGCGCCTCAGCGTGCGTCAGCAGCTGCCAGTCGGAGTTGAAGGTGACGATCCTGGCGAGGTTGTTGTGGTAGTAGGTGTTGTCCAGGTAGTCGCTGATCTTGCGCACCCGTCTCGTGAACCCCGGCATGTACTTGGCGATCGTCTCGTAGTCCTCGTCGCGGACGTTGTTGACGACGGCTGGGTTGGCGCCGTGGGGGCACTTGTAGTTGAGAAGGTCGCGGTAGGCCGGGGTGATCTGCTCCGGCGGGGCGGTGAGGCGGCCAGTGAAGGAGGAGCAGTGGCCGACGCCGATGGAGTGAGCGCCGGAGAGGATGACGAGCTCCTCGACGGTGAAGTGCTTGCGGGCAAAGTTGTCGATAAGCTGCTGCACGGTGAAGGTGGAGTCTGGGAGCTCCGCCTGGGCCTCGTAGGCGGAGGAGACGTAGCCATCGAGGCGGCCGGCGGGGACGTCGAAGTGGACGTGGCCGTGGCTGAGGATTCTGGCCGCGTCGCGGGCGGCGTAGATGAGGATATCGGAGCAGGAGACCACGTCGGGGCACACCTCCTCAACGGCAGCCTTGATCTCCTCCAGCAGGTCGAAGGCAGCGAGCCCGATGTTCACCGGCGCCTCCTTCTCCGGATGAGGGTTGTCGTAGGACGCGTCAAGGAGGACAGAGCCGTCGCACCCCTGCATGGTTAAGTAATTTCAAGTCATTGATCCGAATGGTTTCGATTTAAATTATCGTCCAGTATATTACTTGCTAGCTACATTAATTAGTCGGACATAAACTAGCTAGGTCACTCATTGGTCGGTGTCTGAAACTTCGAAAGCCTCTTTAAAACTTTGAGGCCTACCATATACAAACTATGCCGACTGCTTGTATATACGTACCCTAACGAAGCAGTCGTGGAAGAGCAATCGGACTAGAGCAGCGCCAGTGCGGCGGTTCATCTTGAGAGCCCTCATGACGCGCGACTTGATAACGTTCTCGACGCCCTTGCATTTCTTGTTGTAGTACCCGACCTCCAGCTCGCCGGCCTCCGCCGACGGCACGGCGAGGAGGACCGATTGGACGACGACCATCAGGGCGCAGAGAATGGCCACCGAGAGCCTCATATCTCACAGACTATAAACTAAGCAAAGCAAACAAGCAACCTGTGGATGAGAAGCTTAGCTAGCTAGCTAGCTCAGTAAGCGACGGAACGATGCTAGCTTGAGCTGTGATGCGATGTAGAGCTCGAGGATGCAGGGGATATATATCGCCGCCTCGCCGGTTATGGCTAGTATTTTAACAGTTCATGATGAGTGTACCGATAAGGAGAGCCCAACTGGAGCATGGTGCGACTCTGATAATTACTGTGCAAGCTAGGTTTTGCCGATCTGGTCAAACGTGGTATTATATATGGGATGCACAGCCAACTAAACGTTGTCCAAGTACGATACTTCCTCTCCCTAACAATCCAACGAGTGTACTTTTTTTTTGTTCGGAGAGAAACGGACATGCTTCAACTGTTTCTCTCCGAACAAAAAAAAGCAGTCTGTTAGTTAGGGTTGTTCCATCGGTGATGTGCACACGACTGATCACTCGGTCTTCGCTAAAATCCAAGAGCTTTTGGTTTCCAAAAGGTCGCATCGCCACAGCTAATCATTATTAAATGGCATTATTCCTGTAAAAGGGGTAAAAAGAAGTTCTAATATAGTATGGTTACACTTAGCATGCACAACTCCTTCTGCCAGCAGTGTTTCACACACATATATATATATACACACACACACACACACGCGGTGGTGCTATTCTACTCCTGAGCGTAGAATAGCTATTCTACACTCCGGCCACAGAAGTAAATTTCATGCGCTGGTCTAAACGTAGTGAGTTAATGCATTGCAAACAATACTAGTAAATGCAGCCTGTTAGTAAATCACGAAATATTTTACTATAGACAACTGATGAATTTACTGACGAAGCGCATGCAAAGCACACCTGAATCCGATTCGGTAATAAATCACAAATACATTTTACTATAGAACAACAGATTGAAGTACTACCAAATCAGGTACTAGTTCATGTGTTCAACCTAACTAGTTAATGCGTATTGTAGTTTGTGCATGAATCTATCTCTTCTTTGTTTTTTTCATATCTTTCAGCTGATATTGATTTTGGTCTTAAAATTTTACAAGGTTGTATAATCTCGCATCCCCTATCTATGGTATTTTTTTTGAGAATTTTTGAAAACATATACTTATGATTTTCATGAATAAGAATATAGTTCTATTCGCTGGACCTGCAGTAAAATATTTGAAAAATTCTCAAAAAATTACCACACATAGGGGAGTCGAGCTTCTACAATTTAGTAAAATTTCAAGACCAAAATCAATTGCATTTGAGAGATATAAAAATAACAAAGTGCCAAATAGCAACATATTGTATCTTTTACTATAAAAAATATCATTTTATTGTGAAAAATTCTCAAAAAATTACCACACGTAGGGGAGGTATGATTCTAAAACTTTGTAAAATTTGAAGACCAAACTCAATTAAATCTGAAAGATATAAAAATAATAATATACCAAATAGTAGTATATACTACCTTTTACTGTCAAGAAAACTATATTTTACTGCCTATTACTCAATATATTACTACATACTTATACAATAGATTTATAGTTTAAAATTTATTAAAATCATACATATAAGTTTTTAAAAATCTCAAAAAATTACCATATGTAGGGTACCTGAGCTTCTACAAGTCTACAAAATTTGAAGATTAAACTCAATCGTATTTGAAAGATATGAAATTAACAAAGCACTAAATAGTGAAAAATTACTAGATAGCCAAATTTATCTTTTTCATATCTTTCAACTAATATTGATTTTGGTCTTAAAATTTTACAGGGTTATATAATCTCACCTCCCCTATCTTTTTATAATTTTTGAAAATGTGTAAATATGGTTTTTGTGAATAAGAATATAGTTCTATTTATCGTCCAAAGAAGTAAAATATTTGAAAAATTATCAAAAAATTACCACACATAGGAGAGTCGAGCGTCTACAATCTTGTAAAATCTGAAAATCAAACTAAATCGGATTTGAAAGATATAAAAATAATAAAGTGCCAAACAGTAGCATATCGTATTTTTTACTATTTTACTATGAAAAAATCTTAAAAAAATTACCACACGTAGCGGAGATATGATTCTACAATTTTGTAAATTTTGAAGATCAAACTCAACTAGATCTGAAAGATATAAAAATAACAATATACCAAATAGTAGTATATACTACCTTTTACTGTCAAGAAAACTACATTTTACTGCCTATTACTTAATATGTTACTACATATTGTATACAACAGCGTCATGGTGTAAAATTTATAAAAATCATATGTATACATTTTCAACAAATCTCAAAAAATTACCATATGTAGGGTAGGTGAGTTTCTATAGGCTTACAAAATTTGAAAATCAAACTCAATTGCATTTGTAAGATATGAAATTGACAAAGCACTAAATAGTGAAAAATCACGAGTTAGCTGAATATGCCTTTTTATACCTTTCAACTGATATTGATTTCAGTCTTTAAATATTACAGAGTTGTACAATCTCATCTCCCCTATCTATGGTAATTTTTTGAGAATTTTTGAAAATATGAACTTATGATTTTCATGAATAAGAATAAAATTATGTTTGCTGGACCTATAGTAAAATGTTTGAAAAATTCTCAAACAATTATCACACATAGAGGAATTGAGCTTCTACAATCCTATAAAACAAACTCAATAGAATTTGAAAGATATAAAAATAATAAAGTACCAAATAGTAGCATATATTATCTTTTACTATAAAAAATAACATTTACTGTGAA
Organism: Guadua angustifolia; assembly: GCA_036346375.1. Classification (NCBI taxonomy): domain Eukaryota; kingdom Viridiplantae; phylum Streptophyta; class Magnoliopsida; order Poales; family Poaceae; genus Guadua; species Guadua angustifolia. The sequence goes on along the minus strand of CM070500.1, from coordinate 68,009,910 downwards.
AAATTCTAAAAAATAACCACACGTAGGGGAGATGTTTCTATAACTCTATAAAATTTGAAGGCTAAAATCAATCAAATTTAAAAGATATAAAAATAATAAAATACCAAACAAGAATATATACTACTTTTTTCTGTCAAGAAAACTACATTTTACTGCCTATTACTCAAAGTGTTACTGCATGCTGTATACAACAGCCTCATGGTGTTAAATTTATGAAAATTATAAGTACAAGTTTTCAAAAAATCTCAAAATATTACCATATATTGGGTAGGTGATGTTATACAAGCCTACAAAATTTGAAGATAAAACTTATTCGTATTTGAAAGATATTAAATCGACAAAGCACTAAACATTTAAAAATCACTAATTGGCCGGTTTGTCCTTTTCATATCTTTCAGCTAATATTTATTTTTGTCTTCAAATTTTATAGGATTGTATAATCTCATCTCCTCTATCTATGGTAATTTTTTGATAATTTTTTTTGAAAAAGTGTACTTATGGTTTTAATGAATAAGAATTTAGTTCTGTTTGTCAGACCTACAATAAATATTTAAAAAATTCTCAAAACATTACCACACATAGGATAGATGAGCTTCTATAATATTATAAAATTTAAAGACCAAACTCAATTGGATTTGAGAGATATGAAAATAACAAAGTGCCAAACAGTAGCATGTACTAACTTTTACTATCATAAAAATAACATTTTACTATGAAAAATTCTCAAAAAATTATCACACATACGGGAGGTGAGATTTTACAGCCTTGTAAAATTTGAAGACCAAACTCAATTGGATTTGAGATATATGAAAATAATAAAGTACCAAACAACATCACGTACTATCTTTTATTGTCAAGAAAATAACATTTTACTTCCTATTACTCAAGGTGTTACTATATCCTGTGTAAAGCTGTTATTTAACACCTTATTTCAGTATGGTAACATCTGGTGTAATAGCTCGTAATATGCCATTTGTTTGTATAATAAAGGCAACATATCTAGTGTTTTCTAAAGTTCATTAAAAACACATGTACATATTTTGAAAAATTCTCAAAAAAAATTACCATATGTAGTGGATGTGAAATTCTACTATTCTAAAAAATTTGAAAACCAAAATCATTTTCATTTGAAATTTATGGCTAAATAAAAAAAGAGACAGATTCATGTACAAACATGAAGTGGCATTTATTAGTCATTTACTATTTGGATTTAGTACATTAGACAAATGCACTAATTTATTGCTTGCTAATTAATGCCACGAAGTGGGCTCGGTCAGTATGAAAAACTGTCTAGTGTTTAGAATAAGCTATTCTATATGCAGATGTAGAATAGCGCACGCGCACACACACACACATAGGAAGCCTCTTTTCTACTCTTGGGAGTAATTACTCCCTATGTCGTATCTCACAACGTATGAGGTATCTCGTGCGACGGAGGGTATGTACGCGTAGTATACGAGTATATAAGATCATCTAGATGGTATGTACATTTTTTCAGTGGTGGTTTGCATATTTTTTGGACATACTCCTTTTTTTGTGTGCATATGAAGGTATTTGCAAAATACGCTAAAAATCATGGACTCCCTTGCAATATTTTCATGTGGTTCACATTGGAGTATCTTATAATTAATGAGTATACCCAAAGTGATAAAGGAGTATTTTAAGTTTGTTTAGGTGCTATTTCAGAGGTGGGAGTAACTACTCCTAGGAGTAAAAGATATTTTTCATATATATATATATATATTACAAATTTGGTTTTTCTGTGAATGTAATTGTAAAAATAGTCTTATCTCCAACCACAGAAGCCCCAGAAGGGGACATGTGTCACATTCTGTGCTCCTGTGCCGCCGTAGCTTCGGTGATTGTCGTGCTCCCAGAGCGCGGTAGCTGCTGCCATTGTGCAGGTGCGCGGAAGTTAACACATATCACCTTCCAACTCTTCTACGGTCAGGGATGGGTCTATTTTTGCAATTACATTCGCAGGGGCCATATTTTTTAAAAAAATTGCTATGGGGCTAGAAAAGTGATAATTTCAGTGTTTGTTTGCGATTTGTTTCAATGATCCAATATTTTTAAAAATATTACAGAAATAATACAAAACATTTCTAGGAATATGCTTTTGTAACTATTTGAAAGGGCGATAGAGCCTTTGTCGCTATTCCAATTAGCGACAGAGCCTTTGTCGCTATTTCGAACAACGATAGAGACTCTATCAATGTTTCAGTTGGTGATGGACATTCTATTTCAATTGACAATAGAGTGAACCAATCCTCAATTGAAATGGCGATAGAGGTCCGCCGCCTCTATCGCCATTTGAAATGGCCACATAAGGGAAGCTATAAAAGCCATGCGTGGCCAGGAGAGAAGGGGAGAGGAGATCGAAGGAGAAGAGAAGAGGATAGGAGAAGGAAGGAGAATAGAAGAGAGAGGAAAGGAAGAGAAGAGGAAGGGGAGGGGAAGAGGAGAAGAAGAGAATGTGACTAATTTTTTTAGGTGAGTTTTTATATCCTTTTGGATTATATATTGCGAATATGGTAGGTTAGTAACCAAAATGATTAAATTTGTAGTTGTTTAGATCTGTAGTTTTGTAGATATGTACTTGTATAGATATATAGTTTTGTAGATATGTAGTCGTGTAGATATGTAGATGTATTATTTTTTAGAAAAGTAGTATTGTAGATAGGTTTGAAAAATATTGGGACATTTGTAACAGATTATGGAATTGGGGAAAATTTCAACACATCTGCAGCATTTATTTGTTGCAAAAAATTTAGAAAATGGTACCTGTAATAAGAAAAAATTTGAATAATTAGCATAAAATACAAAAAAATTTAGGAATGCATAACATATTATTTTAAATACAAATGAATAGAGGAATAGTTGTGGTAGTTTGTGGTTCTGATTTGCTCCATATATTTATTCAATATTACATGGGTTTTAGTTGCTATTGGTATGCATAATGGGGGAGAAATATGAAAAGAAATATGGTAGATGCATTATTGGTTGGTATTCAAGCCATACTATAGAGTAGTTTTTTGTGATATGTAGTCATAGTGGTGCGATTAACTTAAAATTTAGTAGGTTTATTACATATTTGCTTAAGGGAATGTAACTATGTTATGTACATAATAACAATTTGCAAAAATGCTAGACAAATATGGATGAGCGAGTACATTTTATAATACATTATGGAGAAGGAGTTCCACATATAGATTCACAAGAGGTTCAACTAGGTCATTTTTCAAGTGTGATGGTTAGCCTGACACGTACAAGGTAGCATCCATGGGGTATCATTATGATATGGTTGTATTAGCTATTCTCATTGGACTATGCATTACATGATTTCAAGTTGCACGATGTTGGCACTCATGAACAGCAGCGCACATACTGGGAGTTAGTGGAATTGAAGGGGTCGAAGTCATGGAGATCATACGTATGATTAGCGAAGGAGCGAGGATGACCTCTAGTGTTGTTGGCACAAGCATTTGAGAAAGTTGTTTCTTGTCATATGATGCAAGAGGAGGCCAATGGTGATGAAGACAAAGAAGTTGGGAGTCAAGCTACAGTCATGCATGCTTATTGAGTCAAGATGTGGAAGGTAATGATGAGTCAATGGAAGTTGATAATATAGATCTTGCCATGATGGAGGTGCAGGAACCGACGGGTATTGCAGACGAAGGAAAATAGATCGAAGCCTTGGTGGAATGAATAAAGTCCGAGGACCACATCTACGAGGCATTATCTTATGATGAAGGTTGTGATGATAAACAGGTTAGACTTGAGGATGGCATTCCTAGGGAGTGGAACGAGTACTAGTTTGACAAGCTAGTAGTCAATGAGAGTGAAGGTATTGCATGGGACTATCAGTGGAATGAGGTGTGACAATGAGAGATGTACAAAATTAAGTGGGGAGTCCAGGAAGTAGTCAAAGTATAGGCGGTGTCACCGTGGAGAATATTTATGGTAGTGAAGTTAGCGTCTGGGTGTTTCATGTGAAATGCGAAATAGAGAGTTGCCCATGTCACATCTATGTGTACCAGCCTAAGTAGGATACTATTGGAAGTACTCAATAGTCATTTCACACATGTGCATGGTGACGGAGTCCATGCAATCTCATAAAAATATGTCTTTAGGCTTTGATGCAAATACAATGTATAGAGATATTATAGGCAACCTGAATTAAGAACCGCATTTCATTATACTTGTAGTAATGCAGAGGTTCCAACACAATAATCTATGCGAAGGCCTAGAGGGTGAGGTAAAAAGTGCTCGAAGCTTGGTTCGTTACATCTAAAGACTCATACCACAACTTGCTAATTAAGTATGCTCTAAATCATTCAAGAAAGGAATGCTGGGACATTTATCAATATTTCTGAATAGCCCTCGTAGTGCTTCCAAAACAAGATGGTACTTAAGTGATTATTCTTTGCTTTTGGTGCATACATCAACCTATGCAAACATTCCCATCCCTTGCTTTGCATGGACAATACATTTCTGATTAGGAAGTACAAGGGTTAGATATTGACTGCCATCGGAATGGATGGCAACAACCAAGTTCCCATCACACTAGCATTTGTGGAGAGTGAGAACACAGATAGTTGGTTATTGTTTATGAGGAATGTGAAAGCCGGTGTTGTCTACGAGTAGCCAACATGATCGACATCCTAGGTTATTGAAGACAACTGTCCAGCTGCAGTAATTGCAAGATGAGCCATATCCATACACTGATTTGTAGAGTAGATGGTGCAAGTGGCACATGGGTGCGAGCTTCTCTAGGTAATTTAAGAACAAGGATCTCATGAAGATTTTCAAGAAGTTGTGGGATTATAATCAATAGAGGAAATTTGATGCACTATGGAAGAAGCTGGATGAACTCACGTTGAAGCATACAATAGAGACTATGAAGAAGCCCGCGACTAGCACAGAAGAGCTCCCCGTTGCATTGGATGACATACCTACAAACTCTCCCCAGTTGGTAAGGATGAATGGAAGGTGCACGAAATGCTTATCACGGTATTTTGCCTAGAGAGAAGTGTGCTTTGCTTTACAAAACCGATGGTACCAGGAATGGTGTCATGATGACAAACATAGTTGAGGTATACAACTGGGTTATGCAGGGTCTTAGATCCCTTCCTCTGGTAGCTATTGTGGAGGGAGTTCTATGTGGTATTACAAAATACTTTATTGATCGTCATACCATGGCCACCAAGAAAGATTCCTAGCTGAAGTACTCCTGATCATTAGGTAAATGGAAGAAAAAAAGCAAGAATGGGGAGATGCATAGAGCATTTAAAATGCGCATGAGGGGCCTTCATTTCGAGGTCTTGTGTAGGGACAGAGACAATCGTGGGACGAACCGTCAAAGACTTATTCATGAGTGCAACCTTGGGAGATGAGGTTGTTGGAGATATGCCCTAGAGGAAATTATAGAGATAATTATATTTCCTTATATTCATGATTAATTATTTTATTTCTTGAATATTGTCATTATTATTTATTAGCAAGTATGTGACTTGTTTGTAAAACTCTATATATGACTTTGTGATGATTTTTGTAAAGTGGTCCCTAGTCGATAAACATATGAGGACACATATGAATAGACTAGCATATGTATTGGTTGATAACCATGTTTCACGGATCATAGATATGGAGATATCAAACCAATAATATGGACACATGTTAGAGAACATGGAGTTGGATCGACCCACCTTAAAACACCGTGAGAATGTGGTAATCTTCTTGTCATCAGTTGGTCTTATATACAATATGTATGCTATATCCTTAAACTTGAGGTTGGCGCATGTACTCGAGATGTGTAATTACTTACTTAGGGGTTGCCAAACATTACTCCGTAATTGGGTAGTTATAAATGTGGGTTTCGGGTTTGTCATGAAGCATGCTACGAAGCATGGTTGATCAAGATAGGGTTTTCCCCTCCATTCAGTGGGAGAGATATCTCTAGGGCTCTCGAGTGGTCGGATTCCAAAAATGCATGGCCATGCTACTTGCGATTAAAGAGTTAACCTTCATTGGGAATTCCGAGTCATGTGATCGAGAAAGAATGGCTGAGCTAACTAAACAAGTATGGCATATACTCGCTTTGAGTTCGATATCATGAGGCTAAGGGAAATGCATATATCTAAGCATTGTTCAGGTTCATCCGATGTGATCTTGACATATACTTAGGACTCTGTACGTCCTGCTAGGGACTGCTACCGATTAATGGTCAAGTAAGAGTACACATGCCATTTCTAGGTATATGTAAACCTATAGGGTCACACGCTTAAAGGGCTAGGACTTAATTTGGATGGTGACCCGGATTCTAATGGGTTTTAAGTTCCTAATGGGCCTCTAATGTAGAGCCCATTATGGGGCATCTATTTAAAGGGAGGGGGTGCTGGTTTTGGGGGTGAAATATAATAGGAATGCGGAATTTCCAAAACCCTATCAGCTACCCTCCTCTGCCCAAAACCACGCAGCCAGTGCTAGCACTTCGGTGCGTGGTGTTCTACCCTGTACGTGTGGATACCTTAGAGACGTTGCTACCAAGCTTCAACACTAGGATGATCCATAACTTGAGACACTCACAAGAAGCTGTTGGAGGAGGTGCGATACTAATATGACTATATTTGCACCACCGTACTACATCGACTCTACTTCGGCTATAGGTCTGCGTATCTAGTGATAATTCTATGATCTATAATTTGCAGTAGTTTTTTGGTTACACGGCAGAAAAATTTTGATTTTTCACTAGAGTAGCCTACCGTTCCTCAACAGAGGTTTTTCCTACACATGCAACAAGCCCCATCTATTACATAGGCCATGCGCACATGTGATGGCTGCCTATTAGACAATTCATTATGATCCTAGCATATTCTTATCAGAATTTTTCATGTAGAAAATGGTGATGGCAACCTAGAAAGGAGAACTATATGGTTTTAGTGTGGTTGAATCATTCACTGAGCATCTGACTCGAGATAAGACACAATGGGTTCCCAACCTTCAAAGGCTAAAGGGAGTTGGACACCGCCAAACCAGACATATCAGAAATGACATGGACGTAGAATGCATGCATCATGTGAAGAAATGCTCCATTTACAAAGAGATGAGGCACACATTCAAATATTGCCTAACACTAAGAGCCCACCATGAAGTAGAAGAGGGCAATGTGCATGGGTTTGGTGCGAGCTCTATGGATGGTGGTAGCCATAGGGGTGTCGTCGCCAATTAAAGTACATGTGATATGTTGCATTTTAAGAAGTATGTCGAGCTAGCAATGCATTAATTTGTTTTGTGTGGTCATGTAATAATTGTTGAGATGAACAATCTATGTTAAAAAAATTGTACCGTAAAAACTATATTGTAAGCGTACTTCATTCGTCATGTGTGTGGATGTAAACATTGTTGTGATATACTATCTATGTCAAAAATATTGTATCATAAAAACTATGTTGTGCCAACTGGTGTTTGTTATTTTTACCATCTTGGTACATATATAATATGCAAATTGTAATGGAACTTGCATGTTTACCTTTTAAGTTATGTTATATCCTACTAACATTCTACCTTTTCATGACAGGTATAGAGGATGTCACAGTAGCTGCGGAGTAGCAGTACGAGCAACTCAACCCAGTGATCGATGCCACACACTATGGCCACTTAGGCACCGTGACCACTCCCGTCAGTTAGGAGCCCATCGAGCTTGGGTCACTGCGGCTCCGCACTCCGATGAGGGCATAGAAGATCAATGAGTGTTGGATTCCTAAGTATGTGAACTCATTTAAATTTTGTTTTTCCTGTGTACTAACATTTTCCCAAATGTGTTCACATAGGTTTAGGGTTTTCAGATTGCTTCCTCTAGCAAGGATGGTGGAGGTCACTATCATTGATACCCAGGATAGGCATGATGCCTCCTAGAGGTTCCCCAACAATAGGTGCCTACTCACGGCTCTTGTCAACTGCTAGCAATCAAAGAGACACACCTTTCACTTCCCAAATAGGGAGATGGCGTCGATACTGGAGGGTGTGAGTTACCTCGCTAATCTTCCTAGCTCTGAGAAACTATTGTGCCTCAGGACGTGGACCTAGGCTGGTGACCTCCGGTTAGTGTATGTTATAGGGACTTTTCTAGCACCCAAGGACCGACGTAGAAGTGGCTAACATAGTTCAATGTAAGTGCTGTTTCATTTATGATTTCTATTTGTATGCTCTATTCATATCCAACACAAGTTCTTATTTTGCAACTGGAGAGGATGGCCATAGGTGTGGGGGAGTACGTGGTGCTCTAGCACTTGGAGGCGTATCTGCTATGTTTCTTTGACTAGGTCATGTCCTACTTGTTCCATGGGGACAGCGTGGACAAGTACATCATCCAGTATGCAAGAATGATACTAGATGTAGACATCGAGGACATCCCACAACTAGCTTGGCACTGGATGCTCTATCCTTCTGCAGTTGTGATCATTCGAGTGCTTTTAGATTGGACGACCACATATGGAGTTGACACCGTACACGACCACCTTATATGGGGCATCAGGTGATGATGTGGGCCGTTCTACCATGGGAACATTGTGGTGTTACCGATAGGTTAGTATCCTACATTCGCCGTGATGCATACTATTATTCACCATTAAAGTACTAAGTTTCTGTACCACTTATTTTGCAGCTAACTTTCACATTAGTTACCTCACACACATTGTACCCCAAATACATTGTGTTGTTTGACTAGCTCACCGATGATTTGTTATTTGGAGGTTATACATTGCGAAGTTTGTCAGTGTGTGGGCACCGTAGGGGCTATTCATGCAGTGCACTCAGGACACCACCTTTTGGCTTACTCATTGCCACCTGGTGTATGATGTCATTTTTAACGCGTATGCTGTTCACTAGCTCATGTAGGAATTTGGACTTCAGTAGCCCTTCCTGGTACCCATCGGTAATGTCGTCCAACACACATCCATGGGTCAGTTGTTCTCTTCGTGTTGTTTTAATCATATGCACATTGCATTTCTAAATTACTGAGGTTCATATGTTAAAGTTTTTTGTAGGCACACATGCAAGGGTGTGATAGGACATGCAGGTTGGATGGAATGCATACAACCACACACTCAGCAGTGGTCATGTGCATTGTAGGATGTCCACCAGGAGGCTGGCCCCTATGACCATGTGATGCATGGTGCCTATATCGAGTAGTACAACACACACATGCATTCGAGTTGTGCATGTAGTAGAGGACACTTTGAGGCACACTGCTACGGTATGAGACACCTACCCCACACAGTTGAACTCCACCTTTCATCACTCAGTTAGTAAAACACCAAACATTTCCTCAAATTTAAAATTCATACAATGCTTATGGTTGCTTTCATTACAATATGTTTCCCTTCCTACTCAAAGTGACCTTGCTAAGGAGGTGTATGAGATGGCTACCTCTCTTGGGTCTCGCCTTGGCCTTAGGGACACATTGCAACTCATGATGGATAAGTTGAGGGCCACGATGAGCAGTTTGTGGGATAGGATGAGGCTCATTGTCAAGCTTATATCCTACAGATGCTCAGGAAGGAGGATGTGGTGTACGGTCAGGTATGTCCTTCGATGGTACGTGGTCGACATGTCCATCACAACACAGGTGGGACAGTGTGCACACACACCTCACCTCCTCCAGATGTGGTAGCGTCCTATGCCCAACACTGACATGTTTGTAGGTAAACCTTGCACTACTATTCATACATCAAGTTCTCGCCATGAATTTGTCAAGTAACTTCAGTTGTGCCATATATTTATTTTGCAACCCACAATGCACACCATGAGAACATTGTTGACCATAATGGAGACAGCGGGATTAAGGGCAATAATGATGCCCTAGTCAATGATTGCTTGGTTCAGCCCTCGCACCAGTCCATGGATGTAGTACTTGGTATATCACAACTATTCGGTGCACTGGGACAAAGACATTCAGTTCCACTTGACATTATTAATCCACCACCACCGGTTTGTCCATCCAAGACAACTCGTGGTGTTACACACAACCACTGGACTTATCCATCTGGATATGTCTAGCGTTGGGCCAAGCTTGGGGCCACTTGAGGTGTTGCACCATGGAGGAACCATGCGTAGGGATTTTACTTTATTGATTATTGTACTCATATATTATTCTTGAACAACATTGTTTACATGCGGTGTTCTAGTTATTTATTCCTTGTCCATGTTTTGTTCCTTCTTGTTAACAAATTGATACAAAAATCTACTCAAAACATTGTACTAGCAACAAAAATTGAACAGTACCAATCGACACAATTGCCACCCTCTTCTTCATATTTAGGATAATTTTGGTTTTCTTTTTTGTTCTACAGAAGGTTCTATTGCTATTTCAACATGCGACAGGGTTTCTATCATCATTCAAATAGTAACAACATATCTATCACCATTCCAAAGGATAACAAGGCTTTGTCATCAAATCAAACAGTGACAAATATCCTAGCTGGACACCACATCAACAATTCGTTATTCAAAATGCCTTGAACCCTTCTTGAACCTGTGTTCTTGTGTGTTGAAGCCGATTGGCTCTTTTTCGATACCAACACACTTTTGGCACACCATGTGGGACCAGAAGAGTTTAGGAAAGTCTATTTCCCCGTCTGATGTTGTTTCTAAGGCCATAATTATCCCAATAATGGACGATCTATCTCTAGAACAATGAAAAGATATTGAGGATTGGGACACCGCACTCGAGAAGATGATGTTAAATTTATATAAGAAGACTCAACGTGGTGTTACTCAGAAGACCGTGCTACCAACCAACAATTTCTTTGAAGACACAGGCTACAATTGCATTGGATGGTAGGCTGGTAAGTCGATATATGCTTTCACAGGCTGATTTGTCTGATATGATTAACCAAATCTATGCATCATACTTTGATTAATCAATCATCAGCTTTGGTAACAATGCTTAAGTTGATGATAGCTCACAATGTCAAAGCTTTGGCTCAAGAGCTAGTATCGGTAGGAATTGTACTAGACCTGATGCAAACACTACCAAATTATATGGTTTATTCAATAGTGTTGAATACATAGAATTCTAGACTAGTAGCCGATCCTAAACCATTGGCTCCAATCTCGACTCTGATGCCAATGCAACAGCCATAATCCTACCATGTGATCCTAGTGCAAGCGAGATTCCACATTACCATGCACAAACTGATGGTGCTAAGTTGGATTCTTAGGCTAACTTACCTCCATTGGCTCCCTTCTACATTCAATCGGTCTCATAGCAGTGAGGAATCCATACAGGGTTGTGACATACTCAAAACCCTTTGTTTCTCTACCAGAGCCAATGGCCAGGAGGCCAAACATCAGCTATGAGTGCCCATATCAACCATAGCAAGCTCAGGTACCATACCAACTTGAGACTACACTTGGCGGCAACATGCCAATTATGATCGTAATTGGCAAGTACCTCAACCACCATCGGCTAATACAACCAATTGGGCCAATCAAATAACGATAGTATTGTGAGATCAATTTGGCTTATAGTCGAAGGGGAGGATAATTAGCTATTGGAAGCTATATCCTAATTATATTGATCAGATACCATATCCTAATATTTTTAAAGTTCTTGATTTTGTGAAATTCTCAGGTGATGATCCTACCACTACTTTGGAGCATATTGGGAATTTTTATTATGCAATGTGGAGAAGCATCTCACTTTGATGGTTTAAGGGTAAAATTGTTTCCATTATCTTTGTCAGGAGCAGTCTTTACAAGGTTCACTACATTACTGCCAAATTCAGTCAATTCATAAACTAATTTTGAAAGCAGGTTCCACGAATACTTTTTCTGCAGAAGTTTTGAACTTAGAATTTTTTATTTAAGTTCTGCCCAATAAAATTTCAGAGAACCATTGAATTATTATATTAAAAGGTTCAGGGAAATTAGAAATCGGTGCTTTAGTGTTACCTTGCCTGATAATCATTTAGCCAATTTGGCCTTTCAAGGGTTGGTGCCTTAGTTGAAGAAAAAATTTGGTGGGTAGGAATTCACCGATTTAAGCCACGTCTTGCATCGAGTATCGGTTCAAGAAGGCCTTTTCACCAATAATAAGGGCTTCAGGGATAAATTCAGGAATAATAAAGATAAGGAGAAAGCTAAGGTCAACCTCATCAATTATGAGTCAAACGATTCATCTAATGATGATGAGGCTGAAATAAACATAACTAAATGGGTTAAAGATAGCAAGAAGTCATTAACTTGTTCATGGCTTAAGCCGACCAAGAACTAGTCGGAAGTAAACTATGACTTCGACATTACAAAATGTGATCGCATTTTTTATCTACTACTGCAAGTAACGATAATACACTTACGTGAAGGCCATGTTCTACCATTAGCTGATGAATTAAAAAGCAAAGATATTGCAAATGGCATCATTCTTTTTCTCATAATACTAATAATTGCAAAAATTTTCATCAACAGATACAATTGGCTATAGAGAATGGCCGATTAAAGTTTGCAAATGAGCCAATGATATAGTTGGATGCTAATCCTTTTCCTGTAAACATGGTTAGCTATTCTGCAAAGTAGGGAGAGTCGATAAGACCTACAGAATCCAAGTGTTAAGTGCAATTATCATCGTCAACGAAGATGGCATGATAGGTTGATGTTCAAGTGAACTTTGATGGCATTGAGACCCTTAGAATTATAATCAGTTCTATCCAGATAGAATTACAATCAGTTCTATTTAGATAGAAATTTATTGTGAAGGGAGGAATGCAAGAAACATTAAGCCAAAGGGAGAGTTGCAGGTCAACAGATGGTATAAAGATAAGAGAGCATTGTCACCTCGTAAGTTGATACAAAAGCCAAAACCCACTTTCTCCGAGTTATTGGCAAAGTATTAAAGGAGAAATAAGATATCAGATTGAAGTCCTTGACATCGGCCGGTTGACACATATCAACCAAGTGGTCCTGAAAGGGGTCACTAGCAATGCCCTTTTTGGCAATTTTGTAGAGAAAGAGGGCAAGCCTTTTCTTCGCCCTTTTCATGTCCAATGCAACATTACCAACATGGATTCTAGGATGATGGGCCATGAAGATCAGTTAAAGATAGGCTTTTGAGGCCAATCCTAGATAAAAAAACGAGTATATCAAGATGTGGGGTCCAATACTTCGGCTAGTATGGATCTAGTTGGCAAGATACAAGAGCCGATTGAACCAAAGCCTAGATGGTATCTACTAGAGCTAAGCCGATCATAGCGGAGAAGGCTTCAGCTACTAGACCCAAGAGTTGAGGGAAGCCGAGCAAGAAAAAGAAAGGGATGACACCTTTAATGAGCTTCATATGATTAAAGTTGCTAAAAAAGAATGGAGAAAAAAGAGTCGAGGATAAGTTTGACTCAGTCAATGATTTAGATTCCCCTATGATCCATGATGATTCTCCACCCCCGATGGACATCAACATGGAGTTTACCCTACTAGCTAAATTCAAGATAAATATTGCATTGGCCAAGGAGGCTTTTGCTCAATTATGCTTGGGAGTACAAGATGCAGTCTTCGAAAAGCCCCAAGAGGATTATCAGCATCTCAAGCCATTAAATTTGAAAGAGTATATTAGTGGTAAGCCAGTATCAAGGATGCTAGTAGACAAAAGAGCGACTGCCAATCTAATACCCTATACAACATGTAAAAAGTTGGGTAAATCCCATAAGGACCTCATCATGACCAATATGGTTTTGAACGATTTCACTAGAGATCCCACTGAAGTAAAAGGGGTGACAGTAATAGAGCTCACGATTGGTAGCAAAATATTATCGACAGCTTTTTTGGTAGTGGATTCCAAAGGGAGTTATAGTGTGATATTAGGACAAGATTGGATCCACGCTAATTGTTGTATTGCATCGACTATGCACCAGATGCTAATTCAATGTAATGGGGATAAGGTTGAAGTGGTTCAAGTTGAAACATTGACTCATATAGCTATATCCACTTCAGAGGCAAATTGGCAACATGATGAAGCTGAATACATATTAGGCAAAACCCTCAATGACTGCAACTTCATCTGCAACAACAAAGTAGGATTCATCCCGGTTAATGTACGACTAAGGACATTTGATCAGACAAACAAAATATTATGCCGATAGAGTCCAAATCGTGTAATAGGGATAAGGTTGAAGTGGTTCAAGTTGAAACATTGGCTCATATAGCTATGGCCACTTCAGAGGCAAATTGGCAACATGATGAAGCTGAATACATATTAGGCAAAACCCTCAATGACTGCAACTTCATCTGCAACAACAAATTAGGATTCATCCCGGTTAATGTACGACTAAGGACATTTGATCAGACAAACAAAATATTATGCCGATAGAGTCCAAATCGACAGTGAAGGCTTTATAAGATAAATGTAAAGCTATTGAAAAATGGCGAATACTTGTGAGGCCATAGAATACTTTGAAGAAATTGAAAAGTTAAGCCAAGGTTTTACATCAATAGATTTATTGGATGAAGTCAACATTGGTGATGGTGATAAAAGGCCAACTTTTATCAGTTCCAAGTTAGCAATAGGGTAAAAATAAAAGTTGGTCAAGCTTTTAAAGAATTATAAAAAATATTTTGCTTGGAAATATCATGAGATGCCTAGTTTAAGCCAACAATTAGTTGAACATCGGCTACCTATAAAATCAGGCTATATGCCATTTAAATAGTCTCCTAGATGATTTAATATAGTCATGTATGATAAATAAAAGAAGAAATTGAGTGATTATTGGAAGCAAAGTTTATCTGACCTTACTGATACGCTGACTGGGTTTCCAACATCGTTCTTGTTATAAAGAAAAATAGTAAACTTGGGGTTTGTGTCGATTTCAGGGATCTAAATAAAGATACACCTAAAGATGAATATTCGATGCATATAGCCGATATGCTTATCGATGCTACATCTGGAATTAAGATTATTAGTTTTCTTAATGGTAGTATAGGTTACAATCAAATAATCATGGTAGAAGCTGATATCCCTAAAACAGCCTTAAGGTGCCTAGGTGCACTAGGTTTTTTTGAGTGGATAATCATGATGTTCAACTTAAAGAACACTGGTGCAACATATTAACATGCTATGAATTTGATTTTCTATGAGCTAATCGACCATATCGTGAAATTCTAAATTAATGACATTGTTGTGAAGTCTAAAGAAGGTTACTAGCATCTAGCCGATGTGGAGACGGTGTTCATGAAGACAAAGGCACATGGCTTAAAGATGAATCTGTATAAATGCTCCTTTGGTGTATCGACTGGCTAGTTCTTGGGGTTTATGATTCATAAAAGAAAGATTGAAGTTAACCGATAAAAGGTCAAAGCTATAGCAAATACTAAACTACCTGCTTGCAAAAAGGATCTCTAGGAATTGATCGGCAAGATAAACTATTTATGACGCTTTATTTATAATATGTCTAGCCGAATCAGTTTATTTACCGCATTACTAAAACTAAAGAGATATCAAGAATTTGTGTGGGGAGACGATCAATAGAAGGCTTTTGAGAGTATAAAAGAATATTAATCCAAGCCTCCAGTATTGGCTACGCCTTAAAAGGGAGTATCATTCAAGCTTTACATATCGGTCAAAGAGGCAACAATTGGAGCTATTTTGGCACAATAAATCAATGGGAAAGAGCAAGTTATTTTCTACTTAATCCGACACTTAATAGATGTAGAAACAATTTATCCTTTTGTAGAAAAACTTTGTTTATCATTGTATTTTGCTTACGCCAAGTTGAGACATTATATGTTAGCATCGGCATGTAAAGTCATCTGCAAAACCAATGTTATAAAATACATGTTCTCAACTCTAATTTTAAGCGGTTGACTTGAAATGGGCTTACATGCTTATTGAGTTCGACCTAACTTATGAATCGGCTAAATCCATTAAAGGGCAAGCTGTTGTTGATTTTATAATAGGGAATAGAATAGACGCAGGTGCTAACATAGTATATGTTGCACCTTAGCACTTGTTTTTTGATGGATCGGTATGGAGAGAAGGTGATGGTGTTGGCATAGTATTAATATCCCCAAAAGGGCATATTTTTGAGTTTGCATTCAGGATAAACCATAGATACTCAAATAACCAAGCTGAATATGAATGTTTGTTAAGAGACCTGCAGTTACTTGACAATATTGGTGTCGACTCTGTTGAGACGTATGGCGATTCTTTATTAGTGGTTAATAATTTAGAGGAGAGTATAATTGCTACGATGAGATTTTGGTTAAATATTTGGATGAATGCCTCAAAATAATTGGCTCATTCAATTATTTCTTAACTCACCATGTCTTACATGAAATGAATGTAAGGATAACAATTTAGCTCAGTAAGCATCGGGTTATAAGATGTTTGGCCATTTGAGGGATTGGGAGCCAATAGATAAAACAACCTTAAGTATTGAGATCATGTGCGCCAATGCAGATGACTAGAGAATGAAAATAACCAATTATTTGTCCGATCTATCAAGGCCCATAGATTGAAAAATTAAGAGATAAGCTCTGAAGTATGTTTTGCTCAATGACATGCCTTATGGTAGGACTTTGGAGGGATAATTATTAAGGTGCCTTGAGACATAAGAAGCTAGAGTAGTAATTGGAGAAGTGCATGAGGTATGTGTGGAACCCATCAATTGACTCATAAAATGAAATGACTACTGATGTGTACTAGATATTTTTGACCGACAATACTGGAAGATTGTTTTATGTACTACAAAGGATGCCAAACTTGGCAAAAATTTGGCAATTTGCAATTAGCTCCAACATTAGTTCTATACCCAATTATCAAGCCTTGGCCATTTAGAAGATGGAGAATAGATATAATTAGCCAGATATACCCTACATCTACTAAAGGTCATAAATACATTTTGGTTGTGACGGATTATTTTTTTAAATGGGTAAGGCAATACCTTTAAAAAAAGTAACTTGTGTTGAGGCAATTGGATTTATTATGGAGCATACTATCCATAAGTTCAGAATTCCTTAGATTATTACGACTGATCAAGGATCGGTGTTTGTATTTGATGAATTTTAAAGTTTTGCTCAGAGTTTAGGAATCAAGTTATTAAATTGATGGTCTTACTATGCGCAAGATAATGGTCAAGCCGAGTCATCAAATAAGACATTGATTGAGCTAATTAAGAGAAAATTGAAGAGAAATCAAGGAATTGGCATGTAACACTATCATAGTCTTTATAAATTTATCGGATTGCTTGCCGTGGAACAACAAAGCTATCACCATATCAGTTGGTCTATGGACAAGAAGCTGTGTTGCCTTTGAAAATCAATATCAACTCAATAAAGATAGCTAGCCAAAATGGATTGTCGGCTCAAGATTATAGAGATTCAATGACCGATAATCTAGACGACCTAGTAGAGATACGATTGCACACATTAGATCAAATTCAGAAAAATAAGGCTAGAGTCGCAAGGGCCTACAACAAAAAAGTGTTACCTAAATAGTTCAATGAAGATGATATGGTCTGGAAAACTATATTGCCTGTCGGCTAAGGAGATAGCTAATTTGGTAAATGGTCTCCAACCTAGGAAGGACTATACAAAGTGCATCGACAAGTATAATTTAATTCCTATATTTGAAAGACCATGTGGAAGTCTACTCGTATTTGTGATGAGTTATTGACAATATTTAAAGATGATAGTGTTTGAGTTTGAAGTGGATTTGAAGTTTAAATTAAAATTTAAAAAAATATGATTGCTGTCATCAGGGGCGATATGACCAGCAGTGGTCCGATCATATCGAGAAACGGTGCTACCGGTGGGTGTCCGGTCACACCAGGCATGGGCGATTACACCGACCCCAAGCCGGTGTGGTTTTTTTTAGAGAGAGGGTAATTTGAGTTTTTGGGGCCAGTCATACCAGCCAAGGGGTAGTATGATCGGGTAGCGGTGCTATCGGTCAGGGGGTGGTAGCACCAGCCATTACGAGTGAGAGTGATTCTTCAAATTATGATTTTTAATGAATTTGATAGAATATCTTTTTGGACATTGCTATGTGATAGTTTTCCTTATTTTTGATGGTTACAGGACGACAATGCTTGATTATGGTGAGGCGGAGGATGATCAGGACTATGCGAGGTGCGTCAGAGGTCCAGATGATAGAGGATCGCTGGAAGATGATCGAAGACGGAGTCTTGGCAAGCCTAGAAGACAAGTAACAGATGAAATGCTAGCTGAACGCTACATGGATCGATGAGGGCTATCGAATCATGATCTAGTTAATAGGATATCAGGTCTAGTTAGTGTGCTTTGAGAACCGTGCAAGAAATCCTGTTATGTGTGTGGGTTTTGGGTTAGCCCTTGCATGGCTATATGAGTGGGTTAATCCTAGCCCTTGATGGAGTGCTCTAGGGTTGAGAGACTCATCCAAGGGTGGTAGGTGGCCCAAGAGTAGTATAAATAGAGGGGTAGGGGTAACCTTCCCTTAATTGAAGGTTTTAGAGGTTGTGTGCTTCTTTGAGCTCTTGCCCACTTTGTTATGAGTCATTGTAAACCTCCCTTCGAGACACACAAATCATTTTCTCTTATGCTTGAGCTTACATTACGCATTTACTTTATATCTTAAATTCATCATTTAAATTTTGTATTTAAATTCTCGTAATTTACATTCTTACAATTTGGATTTACCTCCCCTCCTTCTACATGCTTTTGGTTCTTATGCCAAGGATGGTGATTGATGGATGAATCTTCTTCAAATCATATTCTAATCATTTAGGCAACTCCATGTAACTTCCTTGCAAGAAACCGGTTTTGAGCTCTTGAATGAATCATTTTTGTTGATCATGTTTCTAAGGTTTAGGACTTGTGTTCTCGCTTGCTGTGACATGTGGGAAGTCATCTAAGATCATCTTGATATCAAAAACCCACGAGCAAGTCTCTGATCAAAGTTCTTGAATTTTATTCAAACTTGGTTTGTTTTTCATTAAAAGTGAAAAAGGTCAAAACTTTGATGTCAATCCTTGTGATTGAAGGTTGGAATAAGTTTTTAACATCCTTAGGATCACATCTACTAAGTTTGATGAGTTTTTGACCATCCAATCAAAAGTTGAATCATTTTTACTTCTGTTGTCCGTGCTAATTTTCTATGCTGTTCTTGAGCCCGGTCATACCGTACCCTCTTCGGTCATACCACACCCTCTCTATTCACACCGACCCTCGGTCATACTGCACCCTCTCCGGTCATACCGGCCTCACAGGGAAGAATCATCATTCTAATTTGCTTCTTTTGTGTAATTTGTTTAAGGGCTTGTTTTGGATTATTTTGAGTGGGGAAAAATTTTAATTGGGATCATTCACCCTCCCTCTGATGGCCATCTCAATCCTTCAATATTCTAGTAATGCTAGAAGGGCTGATATTTTCTAAAGCGATCAATGACGAGTATTTGGGTTGTATCTTGATCAGCTAAAAGATTTTTGGTGGCTTATTGGTAGAAATTACAATTAAATTGGGCTAAGTTGATTATCGATTTTAAAAGCCAAAATTGACTTGTGCGGTTAAGTTTTGAGCTATGAGATATGAGGACAAATAACATAATGGCCAATGGCAGACATTGTTCTTGGAATAAAAGTAGTTTAAACAAAATTGGCTATATAGCTGACCAAATTATCCTTACAATAATAAAACATTGTTCAAACAAGGAATACAGCCAATGATTTTATGAAGCATCACAAATTTAAAAGCCGACACCAAGACCCTATAGAACAGATAGGGCTTGGCGATGGTTCCTTCTTGGTCATTGAGGATCTCTTCGTCTTCCTATTGAGTCCTGGGCACTGGATAGACTTTGGCCTATTGTTCCTTAACCGCCACCATATATAGATGAAGCCAAAGAAGTTTTTTTGTGTTTTGTGAGCTAACATGGAGCTGACGAAAGATTCTTAAATGTTGGACAACTGGCCATTTATCTTGGCCAATTCATCCTCTAGGAACTTCTTTTTCAACTTCAATTTTGATGCCAACTGCTTGTTGGCCTTGTTCTCTTTCATGGTTTCATCATATTTGTCTTTTTGGGCTTTGGTTTAGGCTACAAGCTAGTCTAGGTTCTTTTGGACTTGACATTGAGTGTTCGATGCTCTAGCCATGCCTTTGCTGCAAGCACCGGCTCTTTTTTATCATCAATGAAACAGACATTGGGTAGCGTGATAGTGGCTTCTTTGGAGAGATCAGTCTTCAGGCATCCATATCCTCTCGAATCAGTTGCAGATTAGCAAAGCTGATGGAGTGCGTAGGAGATTGAAGAAGTGATCAAGTTTTTGCTTTAGCCCTAGAGCCGATGTCACTTGACCCGATACGTCCTTGGGGATTGATATTATCTTTTAGATTTCCTTGGGGAACATCTCTATAACCTCCTCATCATCTTCAATGTCTGAATAATCGAATCCCAGCATATGAGTGAGGGAAGAGGACGTTTTTCCGATGAGTGGAGCAGCAAAAGTCCCTTCACCCAAGACAGCTTGAGTCTGCAGCGTAAGCTAGGTCGGAGGAAGAGGCAGATCGGCTTTCGTGCCAAGTGTAGGAGGTGTCGGTGAGAGTATAGCCTATGAGGGATATCAAGAAAATTTCATCAAAAAGTAGATTAAAAAGAAATTAATAAAAAATCAACTATATATTTTACCAAACCCGTAGCTGAAGTTTATGATGGTTTGAGGTAACCTTTTTGATAGGGCATCCCCGCTTCTTTTCTATTAAAGAATCAGCTCGATATGGTTAGAGCCCAAGGAAAATAAGGTGAAATCTAAAGGTCAGGTGATGGAAATGGACTTACTCGACTGTTGCCTCACCAAGTCAGAAATGGAGGGGGATTGCACTCCCAAGGTTGCCGACGAGTAGCCAGTGATGGTGACTCCAACGTTAGGACATTGCCTTTTGCCCAGTTGGCCCATGCCCGATGATCCACTAGTAGCCTTCTTCCCAGCTTGCTTTTACAATGTATAAAATACAAGGCCGATTAGCAAAGATTGAAAAGTAGTTATATTGATGAAGCTCAAGTTAGTATAACCCTATGAGCTAGCATTACTGCTAGAACCAGAGTCGCTACTAGCGGTGTTAGTCTAAACAGTCGGCTCGGATGAAAAATTTGGGAAGAAATCAGAGATGATTGCCGATAGAGTGCACTCCTCTGGATATAATGTAGCAAGAATGGTTGACCACCAGTTGAGAAATATGCTCACTATTCGATTGTGCAGAAAGAAACATGGCAAGTCCTTGACTTGGAGTTCATCAGTTGCTTGAAGGGCAATTACAACTTCTAAGGCACGGTGCACCTTATCCCTTGGGGCATAGCTGATCGAACGGGCGGAATCTTAGAGGAATTTGTCCAAAGCCTAGCTGCCTTGCGTAAATTAGATGGTAAAACTCGTAGGATGGTTGGAATGTCCAACTCTCGGAATGTAAGCTGACAAAAAGTATGCTTGGAGAGATAAAACTCTTATACAAGTCCAGTGTTTTCTTAGGCATGTCTTTGCTGTCAAGTTGTCAAGTCAAGAAAGGATGGGCAAGGATAACTGTTGGCATCTCTTTATCAGAAGAATTCGCCATGGGAGAAGTCTTCATTATTCACTCAAAAGAAAGATAAATATTTCCTTGCTCCAGCTAGAGTAATCTTGGTGTCAGAGGAGCAAAGGATGAGTCTCTCTCCAAAGGATTGGTTATCTCTTAATTCTCTATGTTGATTTTTTATGACGTCTTCATGAGGAAAGAAATCGTCACAACTGTATCAATATCAAACAATCAGCTAAAACAGAATATAACCAAATTTTGATGAACTAAAGGCTGCCACCCACATTATCGGCTGAATAGGAACCTGCTCCTATGAAAAGTCGACTCTGCATGATGTGCATCACGTCATAGATGGCTCCCAAGAATATTTTTCCCATTGCTAGCCGATGGCCCTTCACTAACTTCTCAACTAAGAACTGATACATTTGGGTTGGACCTAGAGATGCACCACATAAAATATATCTATCAAGCCATATGTTTAGAAAAGTGACATGTTCCCGATCTGATACTAGGCCAATTCCACTGTTCTCACTAAGGTATTGGCTCCAACTTTCTCCCTTGGTAAAAACTAGTTTGTACTAGAGCTTGATGCCGAAAGCTATTATCTGATCTCCATCTAGCCTCAAGCAGCAAAGTTGTGCCACATCTAAAAGGGTTGGGCCAATGGATCCTGACCTGAACATAAAGGCGTTCAGGGTGTCTGACCAGAAATAACATGCTACGACCACCAAGGTATCATTGGCTTCTAAATCGGCTAAGAGGAAGGCACTTTGCTATGTCCATCTATTCCCACAACGATATTTTTCGATAGCTACCCAATTATATCAATCCCTCTAGCCCTTCAGCACTATCGGCCAAACCCTAAAGCTTTTGCTTCATCCATTAATATTATACTTAGAAGCATGAAGAGGGAGTCTAGGGATATCCTGCTCTATAATGGCTGACGGATCTATATTACCTAACGGGCCTAAGTAGTATTGATCTTCACGATTGGGCATAGAGATGAATGCTTGTTTGGGATCCATTTGTGTTGAGCCGATGAGGACGAACGCTAGGAGATGTTGAAGTTGGAGGAAAATGCGAATTTTGATAATTGTGAGCAAGAAGGCGTGAAAATGATAGGGGTGAAGTGTGGTATTTATATAGAGGTAAAACTAGAGATATTTGGTGGGTAATTTTATTAAAGTTTCAAGGGAAAATATGGCAAAAAATTGCATGTTCCTGGATTTTACAGCGTGAGAAATAGGGAAGTTCCCAAAAATAGCAGCGAGAAGAGCATGAAAAGGAAAATGCATAATGAATCTGATCAAGATAATTTTTGAATGATTTATGTCATCTCTAAAAAATAGGGGGTATATGTCGACACTAGAATTTTATAGGCATAGCTGATTTGGAAAGTTAAAACTTGGATAATGAATCTTAGCTGATATCGGAGAACAATACGATCGACCCTACGCGCTATAAAAGAGGTCGGAAGGCAAGACGAAAAAAATAATCAGCTAATCAATCAACTCACATATATTTTTACTTAGCTTTTGTATCTAGAAGTAGCTTTAGACATAGCATATTTTCCCTATAATTCGTTTTTGATCAATAAAGTTGCGCATCACCGATTTTGATCATCATCGATTTATGCCACTTATCTCATGTTTGTTTTTGTACCGATCTTGTTGTGCATCACCTTTTTTTTTGGAGGAAACAAATCTTTACCTATATTCTAATTGGTTGTAATAGCTCTTTAAATCTATCATGCCCAGTGCGGAATCTAATCAGTTGTGATATTTGTTTCAATTTATATTGTTGCTTAAAGCTGATCAAACCAGTTAATAGCTATTTCGATCTATCTTACCGATTGTAGAATCAAATCGGTTAGCATGCTTTGAACCCTTCTTAAATCTGATGTTTGCATTTGTTTAAGCCGATTGACTCTTTTTCGGCCAAACACAAACATATGCACATAACCACATAATTAAAAAATCTCACACGATATTTGATTAAATCGGCCGATTTAATTTGTTCGAATGTGACAAACACAGGTACTTAATTTCCCAACTTTTTGTTTGGCGTGTGCAAGTACTTTCCCTTCTATCTAGAGCTTCACACAAAACCTCGAGTTAGATAATATTCCCTCTGATCCTAAATAGATGTTATTCTAGGTTTTTTTTATTTCCACCAAGTCATATCTACAAAAGATTATATTATTTTTTTATTATATCTTTGAATGTATGTCTTATTCTAGTGTATGGTAGTAATTAAATAACATTAGAAATAGCTAAAAGAGAAGAGTATAAAGGAAAAAAAATGGTAACAAACCACCGTAACATTGTAGAATGATATGTACTTACAAACAAAATTTGAAAACTAGAATGACTAGTATTAAGCAGAGGAAGTATTTTACAATGGCGCCAACAGGTCACAAGTCTTCACGCGCGATTTGTGTATAATTATCGTCTAACTACCGTAAGTTGGTGTATCATATCATCGGTTTAGCTGTCTGGATAGTGCCATATCTACTTTATTGTTAGTCTCTTCCTAAAAAGATTGAGTTACGTTTTTTTTTTGTTCAAGTTGTCATCCGTGAAAAGGCTTTATTAGTTGCAAGGATACATACTGCTGATGTGCATGTTCCGGCCGGTCCCCTCATCAAGAAAACAAAAATTATATTGATGAACGTTCTGTTTGTTTAGACTGAGGCTTTTTCTTTATATATAACTTAAAGTCAGTTTTTAGACTTAAATAACTTAAAATTTATCGGCTTTTATACGTGGTAGATGTGGGTAATTTTACCCTAACTTTAATGGTATTAGTCTAAAACTAACTCTCAATAAGCCAAAAAAACCCCTCTCCAGTGGCTTTAGCTTTTAATTCTTTAATTACATAGAGACTTATGGTTTTGGAAAAAGCCTAGATGAAAAGCTACATATTTGTTTAGAATTTAGTTCTTGGCTTTTAAACCGGTTAAAAAGCCCAAACAAACAGGACCTTGGTCTGCAATCACACACGAATCCAAGAACATCTTCAACGATTTGTGTAGGCATAAAATATATATAGCCACTACTACAGAAAGGTTCATTCATGACCCTATCATCGCCGGTGGGCCCGAGCAAAGATAATAGAGTATCACTACGGCTCGAGCGCCACGCTGAAAACTTTACTGTGTCTTATCACTGCCAGTTCTAAGACACAGTAAATTTTTTCCGCGTGAATGGCAGCGATATCACTACCGGATTTAGAGATAGAACCGGCAGTGATATATTATTGCCAGTTCGAGAACAAGAGCCGACAATGATAATATGGCCCCATATATAGCCCGGCTTCCTTCCCCAACTTGTCCAGAACAGAGAGGAGCTCTGTTCTTGCTCAGTTGGGGAAGAGAGGGGCGAATTTTTGCTCTCAAATTTGGTGGAATTCACTTCTAATTTATGATCTAAGGTTCGTATATTGATGCACATTTCATTTGTAGTTGATTTAGTTGAATATTACATTCTATATTATTGTAGGTTCTAAGAATTAATGATTGCATAATGAGCACAATTAAATAAGGATTAAATTAGTGATTGCATTTAATATTTATATTGAATTTAAATATGTTAGCACTACATAATTAATTATCGTTTAATCTAATTACTTATAATTGTTTTTATTTGGTGTATATTAATTTTACACTTTTTGAAGTAATACAAATTTGTCGGACGGACCATTATAACTAATAGCAATTATTTAATTGATTTGAAAAGCGAGATTTGGATATGGATTTATAAATAATGAAAATTTCTAGATTAATTAGCACTACATAACAAATTAAATGAATAAAACAATTTATACGCACTTATTGATGTACTGAGATTTTATTTGTTATAAATATTTGTAGATGGACCGAAGATGGATGTATGAAGCGGATCGTCACGATAGAGAGTACTTTAACAATGTGACTAGTTTTCTGAATGCAACTGCGGTGTACAAGTCAAATAAGCTGACGGACTATATTTGTTGCCCGTGTGTCGATTGCAAGAATGAGAAGCAGTTTTCTAACCTTGAGGCGATCCGTGCACACTTGCTTCGAAGGGATTTCAAGCCTGCCTATATCAATTGGACCGAGTACGGTGAAGATGAGATTGTACGAGAAGGGCATCTGACTGATGATGATGACGAAGACAATGACTCGATGGTGGTCGAAGATACATTCGTGAAAGCTCAAGAAGATACGTTCGTCGGTAACTACGAAGATGATCTAGAATAGATGTTGTATGATGGGGAGTAGGACCTCACGATTGAAAGGGATTTTCAGAAGTTTCAGTATATGGTAGAGGACTCTACAACACCTTTGTACCCAGGCTGTAAGGAGGAGCTCAAAAAGCTGCATGTTGTGCTTACGCTGTTGTAGTTGAAAGCAAGCAATGGTTGATCTGATAAGAGCTTCGCAGAGCTGTTATGTTTCTTCAGGGATGTGCTTCGAGAGGGTAGCGTGTTGCCAGTAAACACATACCAAGCCAAGCAAGTTATCTGCCCATTGGGACTGAAAGTACAGAAAATACATGCATGTCCAAACGATTGTATATTGTATTGCAATGAGTTTGCAAAATTGGATGTGTGTCCCATTTGCAAGGCATCCCGGTATAAGTGCGGTGATGACGACATCGAGGTGCAATGTAAGAAGAAAAGACCCCCAGTCAAGGTGGTGTGGTATTTCCCTATAATCTCTTATCTGAAGTGTTTGTTTGCGAACAAAAGGCATACTCAATTGCTGCGATGGCACACCGAAGAGCGTAAGAAGGATGGAATGCTTAGACACCCTGCTGACTCTGCGCAATGGAGGAACATCGATAGAAAATACAAGAAACACTTTGCATATGATATGAGGAATATATGGTTTGGGCTCAGTGCGGATGGGATGAATCTATTCGACAACATGAGTAGTCATCATAACACTTGGCCGGTGACTTTATGTATCTGCAACCTTCCTCCTTAGCTTTGTATGAAGCGGAAATACATTATAATGCCGATGCTGATCTAAGGGCTGAGGTAACCTGGCAACGATATCGATGTGTACCTCAAACCACTGGTTGAAGATCTTCTAGTATTGTGGAATGACGGTGTACGGGTATGGGATGAGTATAAAAGAGAGAACTTCATGCTACGCGCGTTGTTGTTCGTAACCATCAATGATTACCCTACTCTTTGTACTCTTTCGGGACAGACTATAAAAGGATTCAATGGATGTGTCCATTGCTTGGGTGATACAGGTAGCTGGTAGCTAAAATACTGCCAAAAAATATGTTACATGCAGCATCGTAGGTTCCTTCGCAAGGACCACCCGTATCGTAATAACAAGAGAGCTTTTGATGGTACAAAGGAGACTGCTTCAGCACCGAAACATCGTAATGGCAAAGAGATATTTGTGGCCGTAAAGGATATTAAAATTATCCATGGAAAGGGAGCTAGCAGTACATCAGTCTTGAGTTCTGGTGATACAGCTCCTTTGTGGAAAAGGATATCAGTATTTTGGACCTACCTTATTGGCTGCACCTGGATGTTCGACATGCAATCGACGTCATGCATATAGAGAAGAACATGTGTGACAGCTTGCTTGGTATCTTACTAGACATACTTGGCAAAACAAAAGATAAACGCAAAGCAGGGATGGACTCGAAAAATATGAAACTCGGGAAGGAGCTGCATCACAAAGACTTGGGTAAAGGCAAAAAGTACCTTCCCGCAGCTTGCTACACTCTTTGCAAGAAAGAAAAAATTAGCGTGTGTGAGTGCTTGCACAAAATGAAAGTTTTGTCTGGTTATTCTGCCAACATAAAGAGGCTAGTCTCAATGGAAGACTTAAAATTAATTGGCATAAAGTCTCATGATTGCCACGTAACGATAACATAGATGCTTCCTGTTGCAATTAGGGGTGTTCTGCCAGAGAAAGTGCGAGACACAATTATAAAGTTATGTTCATTCTTCAATGCGATTTCACAGAAGGTCATTGATCCATTGAAACTGGATAAGCTACAGCAAGACGTGATCCACACTCTATGCTGGCTTGTGATGTGCTTTCCTCCAACCTTTTTCGATATTATGGTCCATCTCATTGTTCATATTGTGAAAGAGATACAGTTTCTTGGCTTTGTATTTCTACATTAGATGTACCCTTTTGAAAGGTTCGTGGGGGTTGTGAAGAAATATGTTCATAATCGACATCGACCGGAAGGGTGCATTGCAAAAGGTTGGGGAACCGAGGAGGTCATTGAGTTTTGCATCGATTACATGGATCTCAGATTGATTGGTGTGCCCGTATCACACCATGAGGGGAGGCTACAGGGGAAATAGATACTAGGTCAAAAATCAATCTGTACTAACGATCATACTTCGTTCATACAAGCACATTTTACAGTTCTGCACCAATCAGTTATAGCGGCCTCGTATGTCAACATGCACAAGAACATGCTAAAAAGAAAAAACAAATTTAAGTCTATGGTTTAGATCACGAGAGAGCACAAAGATAACTTTGGAGATTGGTTGCTTAAAACACATGATGCATACGCAAACAGAGTGTGCTCAGTTGATTGTGTTGGCTAAGGGGCCATCATATGCAATTTTGACATTTGAAGGATACGATATCAATGGATATATATTTTATACGAGAGCACAAGATAACAAGATCACCAATCAGAACAGCAGTATCTGTATAGATGCCTACGACAGCAATGGCAATATGCAGTCCTACTATGAATTCATGGAAGAGATTTGGGAGTTTGAATATGGGCCTTTGAAGGTCCCTCTCTTTCGGTGCCAATGGGTCAGCCTCCCTAGGGGCGTGAATATCGACAAGTACGGTATCACTACCATGGACTTCAAACACGTCGGATACATAGAAGAACCATTCATACTTGCTAATGCCGTTACACAAATCTTCTTTGTAAGGGATCTGGTTGACAAGGAACGCCAAGTGGTTCTTCAAGGCAAAAGAAGGATTATCAAAGTTGAGAGTGTAGTCGATGAGGAAGGCTATAACCAATTCGATGAGCTTCCTCCTTTCGGTGAGAACGTCGACCTAGGTCTCATGGAAGACAGTGAGAAAGCTACATACATACGCCGCGATCATAATGAAGGTCAAATCGTAGCTTAGTTATATTAATTAAGGATATGCTTTATTTTGTATGAAGGACATGCTTCAATTTGTAATATAAACATAAGGACATGCTTCAATTTGTAATGTATGGAGTATTGATTATTACTATACTATAGATATTTAACAAACAATATTAATATAAACATTTTGTACGAATGACATGCTTCAATTTGTAATGTATAGAGTATTGATTATTACTATATTATAGATATTTAACAAATAATGTTAATATAAACATTTTGTATGAAGGACAACCTTCAATTTATAATGTACGGAGTATTGATTATTACTATACTATAGATATTTAAAAATATTAATATAAACATTAGTTAATATAAACATTTGTAATGTTAAATAAACATAACATATAGAATGGAATACTATTTAATGCTTGTGATGATATCGTTATGCTTAGGAATGACCGAATGAGGGAAGAAACACACCAAGTTGTGCTACAAGATAGCCACACAAAAGGATGCAAGGTGTGAATCCAAACAACCGAGTGGGGACGCGAAAGAATTTCAGTTCGAACTTTAATGACCAGTTTGGATTAAATTGCTTATAGAGAATGCAAATGGACTCTGTTTGGGGTGTGTGAGTCTTTGTTGAAAAGCTTAACTCTAGCACTTTCTAATGGATCTACTCACGCCTCCAAATTCAATGTGAGCGCTCAGATATCATCAATTCCATTCAGCAGTCAGATCCAGGAGATGAAAAGCCAACAACCATGTGAGAAAACGTCCAAGAGAGTTGAAGAGTCCCTCTTATGTATATAAATAGGATGTGTATCGCTTACTTGGAGGAGGTTTTGTTGATTAAGTTAGCTGCTGCTACTTCTTGTAATCACACGTGTCGATTAGACCATCTGATTTACTCTTCAACCAGAATCTCATCCTATCGAGTTAAGTGAATTGCTTGTTCATCCCATTCTTACTAGTTCTTCAATTGCTTGTAGAAACAAAAACCTTTGTGGTCAGGTTGATCACACTTCGGCGAGGTCAATAACCATCTGAAGTTGGTGTATCGGTCGCGCGCTAAGGCGCAACGTCCTTGGACGGTTGAAGTCGGACCATCAACGTCTTCTTCTACCAAATTGATAGATATCCATCTCAACAAAAGATCTGGACCAAATCTGCTATCAAGTGGCGTCCGACATCATCGAGGCATAATGTGACAACCTCTGGCTTGAATCTTGTGACCTTTGACAATCTCAAGGCATACTTGCAAGGGTGGTGTCAAAGGTATTTCAGGGTATGCAAACTAGCCGACCACCCTTCTACTATAGGTTTCTCTACGGGATTTTATTGGGTAATGTTGCTGCCCGATCAATATGCAGAGCATATTAAGGTTAGTTATTTCCTATTTGTTCACCATACTAATCTTTTTAGCGTTATCTATAAGTTCACTAATTCGTATGCTCGTTTTGTGTGTTAGTCATTCCCGAAGGATGAAGAGTTGTTGCACTAAGATATTCCAGAATTCGTAGCGATATTTATGCTCTTCAGTAGGGCTGTGATGCCTGGTTCATGCAGAAGATGCAGAAGAAGATCTAACTGCAAGGGTAGAGGTCCACCCATCACTGTTGCAGCAGAATGTTCAAGAAGATGTTCAACCACTGCAGAAGGAGCGCTTGTTCCTAACTATGGTGATGACGACGATGATAACGATTTCACATCACCTAGACCTCGACATTCAAGCACTATCAGAACTGGCCGTTCAAGCACTCTAACAGACAGTTCCAGCAACAATGCAATTGGATGTCCAACCAACACTGAAGGAGGGGTACCTCCTAATCGTACAAATAATAATGATGATGACAATTTCATGCCACCTAGGTCACGAACCTTGCATCCTCGGAGTTCACCGAATCCTGACGATGATATTACATTAAGCCCTATGAAGGATCAGGATGGCGAACAGAGGGGAGGTGAATGGTCGCAATAAAATTTTTCCACACAAAGTATTCCAAAAGACTAACACAAAGGATCACCCAAAAGGTTGAGGTTCTTGATCAGAAAAGCTAGTAGTACCCTTCTGGAGTAGGTGAGAATACCAGACTTAAAAGCTCCTCAAGAACAGACAGCTCAACCCAGAACAAGAATCAAAGTAACTTTTGATCGGCTGAACAAAACTCCAAGAAACTTGGTAGATGAGATCTTGAGACAACGAGAAACTTGGTTCTCAAACCGATATCTAGTATTAATCCCAAAGATTCAACCTTTTTACCCAAAAAGAAAGAACGCTTCAAGAAAAGCAAAAAGAACAGGGAATTCGGTTCAAGGCTTGCTCTTGGAATCTAGAAAAACGGAAAGATCTTGGAAACATATCACAACAAGCTAAAGGTGCATAGAAATGAAACACAAGATCAACAACTGAAGAACGCAAAAGACGCAAGAAGGAAGGAATGTAGAAGGAGAAGAATCAACTTGCGTCAAGTAAATTTGCGTAACTTAAATTGCAGAAAGTAACTTGCATAAGGTAAATGGCAATAAGTAAAATGCAAGTATTGAAATCTTTGAGATGTAACTTGTATTCCTGAAAGGGAGGTTACACAGCCACACACACAAAAGTGGGCAAAGCTCAACAGAGCGCTCAAAACCTCTGAAACCCCTCTAGGATCCCTTTCACCAGAAGGCAATCCCTCCACACATATTTATACAACTCTTGAGCCACCTACCACCCTTAGATGCAGCCCTCAACCCTAGAGTCTCATCTAAGGGCTAGGAAGAGCTCACTCACACAGCCTGTAAGGGAAACCCTAAACCCGCTAACACAGGGTTTTTCTTGCACGGCTCTCAAAGCATACTACTAGACCCGCTATTCCTATCAACTAGACTGTACACCAACAGTACTCATTGATTCTCACAGCATCTAGCTAGTATCTGCTCGTTTCCTTGCCTTCTTGGCTTGCCCGAACTCTATCTCTGGTCATCTTCCAGTGATCTCCCAACCGTTCTGGACCTCTGATGCACCTCGTCTAGTCCCGATCTACTTCCGCCTCACCATGACCCAGCACTGTCATCCTGCAATTATCAAAGACAAGGAAACCTTTCATATAGCAATGCCCACAACCATATTTGCTGATTATCTCAAAATAGTCAGTCACAACTTAATCACAACCAGTCGGCAAACCCATATACTCTAGCCCACTCGGCTAAAACGCTTGGCTAGCCTCATGGCTAACCATTCGGCTAATCACCTGGTTAACCACTCGGCTAACCATCAAACGTCCTAAGGATGATTACCAGCGCCCCAAAGATTTTGAGAGAAAAATTTTGAAACTCAGACATAACAACTTTACTGAGTCCTTGACAGAACTCTTGCCCGTAGCAGAGTACTCAACCAAAAAGGAAACTAGTTAAGAAACTAAACACATGCAGCAAGGACTGGAGGCACTCGGCACTCGACTTTCACTGAAGGACAAAAACCAGTCACAAAGCTAGACATGCTTAGCAAAGATAGAAACCGCTCGGAACACAGTACTTAGCAAAGAAACCAGTCGGCAAGCTAAAGGAACTCAGCAAAGGCTGGCAGCACTCATCATTTAGCTGTAACACCCCGGCGCCAAATGCACCGCGAATGCTACCAAAAACCCTAATCAACTCAATGACATCTCTACAAAAATTGTTTGTAATCAACCAAACTCTAAAACCAGCTTAAAACTAAGCCACCGAAATTTACAAAATTTTGGCATAACCTCTCTAGAAAAGAGGGCATCCACACAGCAGTCAAAAGAACAATAGCAGTATAGATATCATTCATTCAACCAAGATGAAACATTCTAGCAGGTCCTTAGATATTAATCACACATCCACTAGCAATTGATAAATTACACCACATCAAACAACACTTTACAACCACATAAGATACAATCGGGCTTTATGAATTAATTTAAGGAGATAATGACCGAAGTCGTGCACGTGCTTCTACTCCCATCCCGAAGAATCAGCTTCAAGGTACCTAGAACAGGAAGCAACAAGCGTGAGTCCAAGACTCAGCAAAGTGCAACAAGTAGGAAAGGTAAGGCATTAGACTTAAATGCAACTATTAGAAGACATCAAGTAGCAGTTCTTTAAATTGACATCCGTAAATAAAGGAAACAGTTGAAATTCATAAAAGATCCATAACGTAAGAGCACGATTACTTCATCATTTAAATAACCATTACTTAACTGAAACATCCAGCAACAGGAGTAGTAACAGCTCCACTTACCTCAACCAACTTGACAATGTAATAAAACCTTACCCATGCCTCGGGAATCAATTCTGGTTGAGCCCATGTCTCAACTCTCAACCTGTTCTTTCCATTCTCATCAATCAACATTTATTAATCACAATACACAATGCAACGAAATACTTTTGTGCTTTCATTCACATAATATCTCATACATATATGCAAAGATATATAATGCAACACAACCATGCATTTCATTCACATAATGTCCCATGCATATCTGCGATGATGTATAATGCAACACCACCATGCATTTCATTCACATAATAACCCATGCAGATACGCAATGATATATAATGCAACACAACCATGCATTTCATTCACATAATGTCCCATGCATATATGCGATGATGTATAATGCAACACCACCATGCATTTCATTCACATAATAACCCATGCAGATACGCAATGATATATAATGCAACACAACCATGCATTTCATTCACATACTATCTCATTGCATATGATGCATTATGCATGTCTCATCTCTTCGTTAGCACATCTGGGGTATGGCGAGTGCACACCGTCGGTGTGCA
Source organism: Guadua angustifolia (assembly GCA_036346375.1). NCBI lineage: Eukaryota > Viridiplantae > Streptophyta > Magnoliopsida > Poales > Poaceae > Guadua > Guadua angustifolia. The sequence continues at coordinate 67,976,480 of CM070500.1, read as the reverse complement.
CCCTCGCATTCCCCCTTCCACCCCGTGATGGAGGGTGTCTACTCTTACTGACTCGCTCCCATACACCCAAGTATACGGGACTACGAGGTAGGATTTTCGTGCTCACTACATGTGAGCACAGAGGCCCGCATCAGAATGGGTCACCTCTTCCATCATGAATGCACAAATGCAATAGACATAAACAAATTTGCAAACTACATTCATTTTTCACATCCACAAATTACCATTCTCAACATTCAAATCACCTTCTCAACACTCGTATCCATATTCTCAACAAATCTTATCAACATGGTCAATCTGCCATTAACACTCGCACCAATGACATAATTCAATTTTTCAAGATAGCAAATCAACTATTCCTATTAATCCAACCTCACAACGTCATTATTCACATTCACCTATCATAGTGGTAAGCAATCTTATGAACGTGTGATATAGCAATATGTCGATTTGGCGATTATCTGAGGTCCATCAAACAACCCACAAAGCATTCACTCCAAAGATGTACTCTTCATAAATGCATATATGCAAAAGGCCATTCTCAATTTTCATATCCATAAGATCACATATATCAACAACACTCACATAAACGCCACAATCGCATATCATGACCACAATTCAAGCTATTTTCATAACTCAAAGCTTATATCTTTTATGTTCCCATTAGCCTAATCATACTACGAAGCATCATCAAGGCATATATAAAATGTAACCCATGGCATATTGACAAGGCATATGATTCATCAATCGACACACATAATAAACAAACAATGATGCATTTGCATATAATCTCGGTTTGAACGATAGCATAACCAATTAACCATTCTCATTCATCACATCGCAAGCAAAATCAAACATGAAAATATTACCATAACACATGGATAATTATATGATTGCAAAACCCAATGGCCACCTAAGCCACAACCGAATACAATGCACTTGCCTTCAATCTTCTCGAGACAAGGTTGCCACACCCGGGGTCACACCACCTGCACATAGATATAGCCCACTCAAAACACGCCCAAAATCATCACAAGACTCATAGCTAAGTGGGCTTCGCAACCCACTCCTAAAACCCGAGAACAGAAATCTGCCACCCAGGACAACACTTGGTAAAACGGGCATAACTTTCAAACGGATGAACGAAACTTAGCGATTCCAGACTTCATTGAAAGGTAATTTGATTATCTACAACTTTTTCTATAGCCGACCGACCCGGAAAAGCACCGATTATTCCCAGATTTGCGACGAACAGCAGACAGCCGCAAAAATACTTCGCTCTGGACAGCACGTGGTAAAATAACCATAACTTTCAAACGGCTGAACGAAACCTGTTGATTTTGGTCTCTATTAAAAGGTAATTCAATTATCTACAACTTTTTCTATAGCCAAACCCCCAGGAAATGCTTGTAGAATTTTCGAACAGCAGCTCTAACAGGGGGCAAAAATCTGCTCGAAACAGAAATTTCAAATCACTCTAGACTCTAAATCCCTCAACTAAATACATTGCAAAACAAGAACCCTAGCTAGGCATTTCATCAAACACCATGCATGCAAGCAATCTCACCCCCAAAATTTCTAGGGTTTTTTTACCTCCAATCATACCCATGGAGGAAAGGGAGGTGGAGGAGCCGAGGCTGGGCGGGGGAGGAAGGCTTGCTGCCGGCCGGAGGGGAGCCGCCGGAGGGGAGCCGCCAGAGCTGCGACCCACGGAGGAGCTCTGCTGGGAAGGAGACGCCATGGACGAGCACTGAGAGGAACCGGCTTGGCTGCTGGGGATGTGGCGCTGGGAGGAGTCGGCCAGGAAGGAGGCGCCATGGAGAGCAATCGCCAGGGAGGAAGAAATGAGGAGGGCGCAGGGGACTTGGCTGGCTGCAGTCGGCCAGGAGGATGTGGCGCACGGCTGGGAGAAGAAAATAACAGCCAGGGGAAAAAAGAGCCAACATTTTCCAAGGGCAACAAGGTAATTTAATAAAAGCCTCCCAAGATCGCAGAATCGAGTCCACGATTTGAAACAAAAACGAAATACTCAATAATACACACATCAATTAATTCCCCACAATTAGCATTCCATCTGAATAAATCTGAAATAGAGAAATTTCAAACAAGGGAGCACAATGCGAAAGCTCACTAAAACCTGACGCAAACATAAACAAAGGTTCAGTTGAAACCCAAATCCGATAATATACATTCTAAACTGCGAGGCGACAAAACTTTTCTCCAGAATAAATCCTTGAATCAAGGAAAATGAAAACATTTCTGGCAAAAACCCTGGCAAAGATGATTTGCGGTATTACATTAGCCAAGGAAGAAAACTGGTCGAGAGACTAAAAGCACTCAGCAAGGAAACACGACTTGGTTGGAAACCATTTTATCAAAATGCTTCAAGTCACACTTCAATTCGGATTAACCTTTAATCTAGTCTTTTACTCATCGGATCAACCTTTAATCTAGTCAATTACTCATCACACAAAGATATAGACATCCACATGGTCTTTCACCCTATCAGGTCTCCAAACGTAGTACCCACTACTACAAAAGGGGCTATATTAGACACTTCATCATAGATAGTTTTAGTAACAAACTGTCTGTGATGTGTTTCGGGCACATCGCAGACGGTTTGTGGCTAAAACCGTCTGTGATGTCTGATTATCACAGACGGTTTCATTAACAAACCTTCTGTGATGAAAGTAAGAAGTTTACAGTCAGTTTATGGATAAAACCGGCTGTGATGAGGGAAATATCACAGACAATTTTATCGACAAACCGACTATGATGACAGGTATAACTTCACAGACGGTTTGTGGATAAAACAGTCTATGATATTTCCCTTATCACAGACGTGTTTATCCATGAATCATCTATGATGTTCAATTGAAAACAGTAAACGTGTGAAACATGCCTTATAAAAAAGACTATTGGATTGAGAACTAGATTGCATTATATTTATAAGAAGAAGCATTACAAAAGTCTGTGATGATCAATTGAGAACTAGATTGCATTATATATATAAGAAGAAGCATTACAAAACAGTACTAAAGACTACATACAAAAGTTTAACTAAAAAAGACTACTCGTCGTCGTCGAAGTCATCGTCGGAGTCGGAGTCCTCGCTGTGGTCGTCCGGGTCCTCGCTCGAGCTGGCTCGGTCTGGGTCATTTTCCAGCTCCCAGCCACCATGATATCTCTCCAACGAGTCATAGCTATCGTCGGAGGAGGAGGAGGAGGAGGCTGGCGGCGAACGCTTCTACCCGGCGAGGCTGGAGGCAGAGGCGGCTGGAGGGGTGCTGCCCAGCGTGGCTGGAGGCGGAGGCACCAAGTAGTGGGCTACCAGTGGATTCATGGAGATGGCATCGGCATGGCACTGCAGCCATTGCCGCAAGGGCAGGCCGGGTCTGCTCGGAGGTGAAGTCAAAGTTGGCGGTGGCAGAGGGTTTGTAGGCGGTGCTACTGGAGGCGGAGCATTCGTCAGGGGGGTGGAGCCAACAGAAGAGCCATCAGAGGGACTTTTTGGTTTGCTGATGGCGGTGTCATCGAAGGGGATTTTTTTGTGTGGATGATCGAGTATAGAGGCGGTCGATCAGCCTCTCTGTTCTTATAGCCGTAGAAGTGCAATTAACGATCTGCATTTGAGAAATGAAAAACCACATGGAACACGGTCTTCCAAGTGGAATTAACGATCTGCATTGGGGAAATGAAACATTGCCTGGAACATGGTTTTAATTATCTCGGAAGACGAAATGATGAACTCGAAAGCTGCGCGCGTATGCATTAGGAAGACAAAGGGAACATCATGGACGATTTGTGGATAAAACCATCTGTGATGATGTAATCACAGATGGTTTTATCTACAAACCATCTGTGATGTGATGACATCACAAATGGTTTTATCCACAAACCGTCTGTGATGTCACTTCACATGACAGACGGTTTGTGGATAAAACTGTCTACGATTAAATCATCACAGACGGTTTTATGCATAAACCGTCTATGATGATCTCTGTTAACTGTAAAAGAATAGAGAGCCTTGACCGCCTCTATATTTTTAGGTTTTCCTAGATATTTCTGAGGTAGTTGCGATTGAGAGGCGTTCTAGTGAAAGAGGCTCTAGATTTGGAGAAGTAATTGCAGATCCTTGTGCTCTAGATCATCTAAGGTTAGTAATTGCTTCTAATCTGAATTACATTTTAGATCTAGTTTAGGGAAATGAAACTGTGTTCTACATCTAACTTGTTGTAGAACCATTTGTTCTCTGTGATGTAAAGTAGTAATTGGTCCAAATTTGCATTATATTTAATATCTATCTTGGTGAAGAGGGAAATGAAGCTGGTTATTTTGTTCTCTGTGATATAAAGTAGATACATTTGCTATAACCTTGTACAGATCCATTTGTACTTTTTGATCTAAATTAATAGTTGGTTCTTACATGCATATTCATTCATTCTTTTTTGATGTTAGGAGCTATATAGGTTAATCGGTAAATAGAAATGTAGCCTATATGTAGCACATGTGCGCATGAGCACTCCTAGAGTACTTAATTTATCGTTTAATACCTATTGTTACATATGTAGCGTAGATGGAACGAAGCTGGATGTACGTTGAGAACCGTGCAAGCGCCGAGTACATTAACGGTGTCTTCACTTTTAGAAGAGCTGCAGAAGAAGATATGTCGAACAAGGGGTGGAATTTCTGCCTTGTCATGGATTAACTGTGAGAATCTCCGGATGTTTTGAAACCTAGTGTAGATTGAAGCACACTTGATTCACGGGGTTTCAATAGGGGGTATACATGTTGGACCAGTCACGATGAAGAACAGATTATGCAGGGACCAAGTAGTACTACCATCGTGGACGAAGTCGACGATACTCTAGATATCGTCAACAAAGTCAACGATACTCCGGATGATATCGACTGTACTTTGGATGACAATCTGGATCAGATGCTAGGGATGCAGAAGGGAACCGTGATGAGCAAGAGTACATAAAATTCCAGGGCTTGATAGACAACTCTGAGAAACCTTTGCTCCCAGGTTGTAAGTCCAAATACACAAGGTTATCATCCGTGTTGGAACTGCTGAACTTAAAGGCAAGTAATGGTTGGTACGACAAGAGTTTCACGGCGCTGTTAGGTCTGTTAGCAAATATGCTTCCAGAGGGAAATGTGTTGCCGACAACCACCTACAAAGCTAAAAAGGTTCTTTGTCCCTTGGGAATAGAAATAGAAAGAATACATGCATATCTGAATGACTGTATCCTGTACCGCAAATAGTACGCAAACTTGCATGTATGTCCGGTGTGCAATGCTTTCCAGTACAAGCGTAAAGATAAATCAGATGACGACGACGAGGGCATGGAGGTGAAGAACTTGCATGTACTGGCATGAAGTGCCATGATTGCCATGTGCTTATGACACAGATGCTCCCTGTGGCAATTAGAAGTATTTTACCGACCAAGGATTGGGAGACAATCACAAGTATGTGTTATTTCTTTAACACAATTGCTCAAAAGGTCATTGATCCCGAAGGACTTGATGCTCTACAAGCCGAGGTGGTAATATCTCTATGTAATCTTGAGATGTATTTCCCTCCATCATTTGTCAATATCATGGTCCATCTCATTGTTCACCTTGTGAGGGAGATAGATATGTGCAGGCCTGTGTTCCTACGTAGCATGTACCCATTCGAGAGATACATGGGAATTCTCAATTCCTACGTACGGAATCGATCTCGACTAGAGGGTAGCATTATCGAAGGTTATGCAACCGAAGAGGTCATCAAATTCTGCGTAGATTATATGGCTCAAGTTGAACCAATAAGTGTGCCCGCCATGAGGGGAGGCTCCAGGGCATTGGGACCATCGGAAGGAAAGCAATCACACTTGATCCAGTTGTATGCACAAAAGTCCATTTCACAGTTTTGCAACACATGGTTATTGTGGCCCCGTATATCGACAAGCAAAAGAATTGGCTACGCAAGAGAATCCGACACAGTAGGAGTACTGGATCATCAGACAGCACAACCTATAGTTCAACAAATGGTTCAAGGAGCGACAACCCATTACTGGAAGCACGTCAGGTGATACGCTGACATGGTTGGCAAAAAGGCCAGCTTTTACAGTTGTAATATGGAAAAGATATGACTTAAATGGGTACACATTTTACACGAGAGATCAGGATATGAAGGGCACAAACCAGAACAGCGGTGTTCGCATCGATACTCTGAATACTGCTGGATCGACGAGGAGCTCGTATTATGGGTTCATTGAGGAAATTTAGGACCTCGACTATGTACTATTTAAGATCACCTTATTTCGGTGCCATTGGGTTAACCTGCAGCACGTGAAGGTTGACAAGTATGGCGTCACAACTGTGGATCTCGAACGTGTCACATACCAAGATGAACCATTCGTTCTCGCCAACCAAGTTGTTCAAGTCTTCTATGTAACCAACCCGTCCAACAAGTAGCGCCACGTCGTTCTTTAGGGAAAAAGGAGGATTGTCGGAGTCGAGAATATGGTAGATGAGGAAGAATACAATCAATTCGATGAGTTGCCTCCTATCGGTACCGAAGTCACAATCCAGGAAGACTAACCTAAGGAAGCTAGCTACACACGTGTTGATCATCGTGAAGAGCTATTTTTTGTACAAAAAAAAGCAAGTGTTGTCATGAGGACTTCATGTATATATACCAAGTGTTCCTGTATTATAATTAAGTAATGACATGTATTAATTACTAAGATGTGCATTAATTATAATTATTGAGATGTATTGATTAAAATTAATCAAGTTTATGTATATTATACTAAATGAGATGTATGTATTATTATTAATTTTAATACATGACATATATGTTTGCACGGCAAAAAAATAATACAATGGCTCATCCCAGACGTTTTTGGGATTGAACCGTCTGGATCCCAGAACCGTCTGGGATGGTCTTCCCGCGCCACTCAATAAATCCCACGCTTGCATTTCACCAAGTCCCGCGTACATTTAGTTTATTGCAACCCTAGCTATCACGAGCCCCTCTCCCTCAGCGGTGCCCTCCCACGGCCCCTCGGCTGTGCCCTCCCCCCTAGGTCGTGCCCTCGCCCTAGCTCAGTGGTGCCCTCCCTCGGTGGTGTCTCCCCTCTCCCTCGGTGATACCCTCCTCCCTCCCCCTGGGTGGTGTCTCCCCTCTCCCTCAGTGGTGCCCTCCTCCCTCCCCCGTGCCCTCCCCCCTCTGTTTTTTTGTTGCCTTGCTTGCTCCATGATGATAATGGGTGTGATGACTAGAACATTTATTTCTGTGAACTAGGCCTTGAACCATAGGGTTAAACGCTGATTAGATTATGTCTTGATTCAGTCACAGCATTCAGGGTCAATTTGTGATCCATGCACATATTGAGATTTTTATATCAGTACATGTGTTATTTAGATGCTTAGCTAAATACATTTTGTTATCTTAACTATTACTAGTGTGCTTAATTGAGTGAATCAGTTTTAGTGCTGTTGTACTGCAACGGAATCATGTTGTTAAAATGCTGAACTGGTAGTCTATTGTTGATTTAGGGCCTGTTTGGTAGAGCTCCAGATCCCAGCTTCTCCTGAGATCTGAAACTTGTAGGCTAAAATAAAGTAAATTAAGTTTATATTTTTGGCCTAAAATATAAACAAAATGATCCATCTAAACATTCTTAATGTACTCACAGCTCCAGCTTCACGGATCTGTGGAGCTAGGAAAACCCAGCTCCACCAGATCCATGGATCTGGTGGAGCTGGAGCCGTACCAAACAGGCCCTTAGTTAGTAAGTGCTTAATCTGCATATTAAGGTGGTAAGGGTTCAAGGCCTTATTCACTGAATTAATTGTTAGCCCATTCGTGATTAAGCTTGAAGGTTTAAAATCTTCAACCAACCCTTATCGGAGAGCAATATAATACAATCTTTATTCAATTTTTTTGATTGGTGTTTCATGTACAAAATAACTCTTAACTTACTTTCTCTTAAATTTGCTTCTCTAACTTACCTACTCTTAACCTTGCATCATACAAGATGGTGTCTCCTCAATCCTCGGCGCCGAAGGGATCTGATGATGCGCCCAACGTAGAAGGAAATAGGCGCGGTACAAGAGAGCTTAGTAAAAGGCCTCAAAACTGATAAATCATCACGGTGGTCGATCCGCATGATGGGGCCCCTATCGCGCCTCCAAAGGCCACGGAAGCTTTTCGGACCATGTGCAGGATCATTGGGCATGAAAGGGTCCTCATCACCTATCCATCATGGAAGATACTAATAGATGAGGAGCGCGATAACCTAGTGACAGAAATATTCGCGTTGTTCAAGTTTCCACAAGACGCCATGCCTACACTGCGACGGTAGACATTGCTAGTGGTAGGAAAGGCGTGGAAGAACTTCAAGAGTGCCCTCGTTGCTAATTACATCAATAAAGAAATGACTCCATTCCAGAAGTACAGGTTTATCTCTGAAAGACGTTTGGGGACAATTTGTTGAGTTGAAGATGACAGAAGAGTTCATACTTCAAAACGCAGTTCACAAGACTATCCAGTCAAAAAAACACACACCCACACTGACTCGGCTCAACTGGGTACGCGGGTAAGATGGCACAATGGACGAGGGAGGACGACGAGGCAGTCCAGAAGAAGTTCGCACTTCTATTTTCCTCGATTGTGGACCCGCGTGCCCGAAACTGGGTAAGAGCTCGGTCACATCACACTTCCTCAGGTGGTGTGTCCTTTGCAAACCCCGGTGATAAAGAAATATCCCAACGCCTAATATTGTTGAGCACGAAATCTTCCTAGAGCTCTTTCACTTCGAACAGAGAGAAAGACAAACTCTCCAAGGCCTTGGGAAACAATGAGCACCCGGGTCGCACCAGAGGCCTAGGTGTTTTCATTCCCTAGAAATTGGGATTCCCACAGGACTCAGCCACGTACCGGAGTAGGAAGAGAAGCAAAGCCGAGCGTGAGGAACAACTAGTAGCCTTGATTGAGGAAAGGCTTAGAGCACAGTTTGATAGTCAGCTACGAAGCCTCGAGGAAAGGATGGAGCAAAGGGTGGCTAAGGAGATACAGCCACGGAACGTGCTAGCCCAAGAAGCACAGGCGCAGTTCAGCCCAACCAACCGTCGGAGTAGCTGCGCGTCTGCCCCTGAGACGGACGTGGATGAAGGTAGATTTCGTCCTGATGACACCCGAGTAACATGTCTGCAATGCTCCTTACATAGACTTTAATATTGGATGTGTTAGCTAATTACTTATGTACACTTATGTAGGTGGTCATGCTGTGCAATCTGCAAGTGAGGCTTGCCAACGACTCTGTTCCCCTGTAGGCTGCTTGGGGACAAGCGTATGAATCCGGTGTAGGGGCATTAGTGCACGGTCGTACTGTAGAGTCGGGCTTTGCGAAGGTACATGTCGACGGTGTACATAAAATTTTTAAGGCTGTCACGCTGGACATGCCTCCAAATGACGAGATCGTCACACTAGGGGATGCCATCGGCACATTCATCCAGTGGTCCAAGAAGGATATCTCCTTCGACGCCCACCCAAAAGCACTGAAGCTACAAGCAGTCCAAGAGACACCACATGATGCACCGGAGCTACCAGCACTACCGGAGCCATACCATGCACTGAAGGAGCCCACCAAATTGGCTATCGTGTCTAGTCAAGCACAGACCGTTACTGCAGTATGGGCCGACTCGTCTCCTATGAAGATGAAATTTGGTAGAAGGGGACGCGGAGACAAGGGCAAATTGAAATTGACCACGTCAGCCGATGACTTTCCGTTTGCCCCATTGGTGCGGCAATTCGAGCTGGAAAAACTGTTCGTACTGGATGATTGCAAGGAGACACTTTCATTAGCCTGCGTTAGATTGCAAGAATGGTACATACAACAAGCCAACAAGCTGGTGGCACAACGGACAATGAGTATCTCGGTGAGCTTCAAGGAGTATTTCTTATACCAGTTTTTAGATGGTGTCTTCCTGGTCGGCTTCACCGACTTGTTTGATCTGTACAACCTCAAAGCGCTCGACGCCTCACTCATAAGATGCTGGACAATGTAAGTATGTGCAATCACCATCTACATTTCTGACACACCGATAAATGTCATATATATATATATATCATCCTTGATTTGTATTTGTAGATATATGATCCTAAAAGCAGCAAGGGAACAACCGGTGGGTTTCATCGACCCACACATGTTGTCCAAGCACACCATGGATGAAAATAAAGAAGTCATCTATGAGTACATGGAAAAAGTACTGCTGGCTCATTCGGACAAAAAAAATCATATTTTTACCCTACAACCCGGGGAAGCGCTTCGTCTAGGTGCTATACTCGTTGATTTCTACTATATGTATGACACCTTGAAGTTAGGTTCGGTGACCACGACAACATACCTGTGTAGGTATCACTGGGTTCTACTCGTAATTATACCGAGACAGAACCGAGTAATTTACCTTGATTCCAAAAAGGGTGGCACACACGATTTGAAGGCTATCAGAGATTTTCTCAACACGTCGTTCGGTGTCTACAAATCGAGGGGAGGGCCACATAAGAAGGGCCCAGTCACTCTAACGCATACTTTCAAGTTTCCAGTATCCAATAGTATGCAATAATCCTTCACACTCCATAATAATACCTTCGGAACTAATTAACCTATTATGTTTTGGTAGTGCCACCAGCAGCCAAAGGGCACTGACCTATATGGTTTCTATGTTTGCCACAACATAGCACTCCTCGTTGGTTCCCAGCAGACCAATGTCATACAGGTCTGTCAATCTTACAACAATTGTCCCCACTTATTAATTTATATACATGTGATACTTTACTCTTCTCATTGATAGGCTTGGCAATGCACTGAATCTGCGTAGGAATAGGCTGACCTGCTAACTATTCGAGGACAGCTCTATGCCTTCTTGCTGCGTGAGGTCTTAAATCCAAAGGGCAGATGCTACTCAGGGCTCAACAAATCATGAGTTATGAATTTGTCGGTGTGGACCCGACAGTAAAGACGTTTTTTGTACCAGTGAGCTCCAATGGGACATGAGGCACTTGATATATTTACCTCGGTGAATACAACACTTTTTGCTTCTGCAAAATAAATGATGTAATATAAGTGCATTTAATTAAATTTTAAAATATTTGGAAATACTAAACTATATATCGTGCTATAACCAGGGTTAAAAAAATGCTCGATACTGGACCCCCCTCCCTAAAAAAATCGGATTTGGTCGGCTTTTGTCAAATTTAAAAGATACTGAATTATAACCTCCCAATCAAAAGTATGCATGCATATAGCCGGGTGGTAACGTCCCTGCATGGCTTGTAAGAGGTAAGTTGTGGGTTTCGAGCCCTTCAAAAAATTTCCGCCGAATTTTTCTGATAATCGGTTGTATCGGTGATCCTGATAAAAAAAAAACTATTTTCAAAACGCTGGCTGTCGCTGCCCAAATTGAAGGTGGATAACTATTTTGTTCCATTAACTGAAGTGCAAAAATAATAATACCTCAAGAAAATGAAACAAGAAACTATTATAGTACCTAGCGTGCGGAGCAATTTAATTACCTCCTGCACACGCACGAGTGCATATGAAAAGAGCCAAGAAATCAAAGTGGCGTGTAGACTGAACTGAGCGATCATTATGAATTTTATTTCGTATTCTTGCTGAAATTAGCAAGGAAGAAGAGTGTTTTTTTTTGGGGGGTCAATGGCTTCGCCAGGAGCGTGTGGTTGGTGCACGACCTAGCTACTCGATCTTGGTAGATTATTCATGTCATATGCACTACGAGGAAAAAATCCTATTTCTTGAGCTACAAGTACGGGACGGACTGAGCATATACCCTAGGTGCTAGAATGCTATAGGTGAGACAAATTTATTAGCAACGTACTAAGGGATATGGGAGTGGATGCTAAAGGCAGTTCCAATCTATGATTTCTATGAGTAGTATCTAGAGGAGAGAGAGAACAATAAACTAATGCATAGTTTTCCAACCCATGGTTTCCATGAGCAGTATCTAGAGGAGAGAGAGAGCAATAAACCAATGCATGCACCACAAACACAGCTTGGTTAGCGCGCAGAAACGTCCAACCCCAATTTTGCTTGTTTCTTGCGTCTTGGAGCTCGCATCGACCCAGTTTCTTGCATAAGATACGGTTTCTTTGTTTTTCCTTCTCTCCCTTCCTTAATTCCTATGCAACATCAGATTTTTGCTTAGTTGGCAGCGTAATTAATTCTATAGACACCAGCTGAGGTGGAAGGTTGGGACTGCTCTAAGTCCAGCACTGAAATAAACCTTAGACTATCTTTAGCAATTTTCCTTCATTCCCTTCTCTTTTCTCATTTCCTTCTCCATATTCATTCTCTTCATTTCTATCATCTCTAGCAGCATCCCCTCGAAGGGTTTTGTATAGGGATTTAGAGAGAGAATCTCTTCAGAAAGATTCTGAAGAGATTCTCTCTTCAAATTTCTTCTGAAAGGAACCGTGAAAGGAATTCGTTAGAGTGCTTGGGATCTGTCTGCGAAGGGATTTGGATCGGCTGAAGGGATGCCGCTGGAAATAATCTTAGTAGCTGGTGCTACATCACTAAAAAGTTGAAATTTATTTAGTACCTATAGGTCATAGGTAAGGATTGGGTGAGTAAAAACAGCTAACAATGGTAATATGAAGAGAATGATGATATATACACTTTAGCACCTATTTTAGATGCTAAGAGATGTACGTACATCCTCTGATAAGTAACAAGCACCGCGCAAGAAAGTTGAGGCGGGGGCGTTTTAATTTTGTTAAGGTGGGGGAAGATTCTGAAAGTAACACTATCATTTTTTGATACATCTACCACGATGGCCTGGCCGACAGTCTATGTGAGTATTTCTTTTTTCTTTACTTTTGTTGAAGACTGCGACGTTGTAACAGCCGAAAGCCGATGAGCTAGATTGCTTGCAACATTATCACATTCGTACATAGAAGCATAAGTACATTACCAGAATTTTAATTTTTATAATAAGGCCTAACGGCCAAATCGAAGTGCAACGCAAGGTACAATCACTACTATAGATTATATTATTATAAACGGCAACATATCACAGACAGTTTCTATCAACATCACAGATAGTTCTAATTAGAAACCGTCTATCATACTATAATATTACAGATAGTTTTATAATAAAACCGCTCGTGAAACTATAATATCACAGACGGTTTCTAAATATAACCATCTGTGATCCTCTTTTTTTCTTCCACACCCTAGCAAAACTTCCATCATTACTATCTGTTGTCCGAAATTTTCTTCTACTTAGATATTTTTACAATGACATTTATAAAGCACCACCAGTTATTGATTTAGTAATTGAATAACTAAATATCTTAGATGGATCGAGGCAACAGCTTATCTGATCAGGTTCGTCTTAAAATATGAAGTTTTGTAGCACTTTCATCTCTTTCTTATTATAATATTGATGGATTCTAAGGTAAAATCCATTTCATTCTACAGTTTGTCATGAACGCTGTCATACTCTAATTTATCGCTTTCACTTCATCCTCATGCTCAAACGAGAATACCATAGGGAGCCAAGAAGCATGGCTGCCTATGGTATTCTCGTTCGGGGACGAGGATAAAGTGATAACGATAAATCAACGCATGACAGCGTTCATGACAAACTGTGAAATGAAATGGATTTTATCTTAGAAAGTTTCACAATAGCCTAAATTATAATCACTTCAGGTGCCTTCACTATAGTAGATAACGTAAAAATATGTGCATATCAAATTATCTACATAAAGGGATTATAATTAGGGTAACCATCAATATATAAACTGACAAAAAAACCATAGATCTTACTCAGAGAAACAATATCAAAATCCACATGACTAGACTCTAAAGCAACTTATGGTAAATTTTAAAATTAAGTATAAACATGCACATTATGGTAAATTCTAAAAGTAAGTATAAATATGCACCTAAGGGTAAATACATGTCATTCTAAAATTAAGTATTAACATATCATGTGGATCCTAAATATATGTATGGATCCTAAATTGTCCATCATAAATATTATCCCATCAATCCATGGAAGAATAAGAGAGCACGCATATAAGATAGCACATAAACCTGGGGGAGTCAGGGAACTAGAGGAGGATGTGGTACCGGATCGGGGGGAGAAGCAGAGCAGGGCCGGCGGGGAGGTGGCGAAGCCGAACGGCACAGGGAGGAGGCAGCTCCGAACAGCGTAGAGAGGAGGCGGCTCCAACCCAACAAAGGAAGAATCAACGGTGGGGAAGGCGATGGTCAATGATGAGGAGGATTCAGCTGTGGGGATGGATGATCTGGCGACGGGGATGGCATATTCAGTGGTAGGGAGGAGGAGGAGGCTAGGGTTTGGATGGTTTTAGCCAAAAATCGTCAGTGATGTCAGTGGTGGTCATCTCTGACGGTTTTTGGCTAAAATCGTAAGTGGTGATCAACTATCACAAAAAGTTTTTCAAAGCCATCAGTGATGAAAGTCTAATATAAATCTTTTTGTAGTAGTGAAAGGAGGTAGGGTTCGGCCACAGCATGTCAAGATGCACTTGCTAGAGCAGATAGCTTGGCGAGGGGACGACGAAGGTGATGGATTGGTGGTAACAATGACGTGGCTGGTAGCACAATGAGCTATGATGATGGTTCTAGCTATGCCGGGGCATGACGAGGGCATTACTAGCATCACAAAGAAGTGAGGAGGATTATTATGGAGTCAATTTGGGGAGGAAGACAAAGATGAGCACAAATGTTTGGCAAATTACCAGTGTAGGCAAAAAAGGGCGGCACTTTATCAAACTTGGAGACAACAGCGTGGTTCGAACATGACAAACAACTTGATGGCAACTCGAAATATTTTGCAAAAAATTTTCATGCATTTCTAGAACTTTTGGGGGCTTCACAAGTGCAGGAAGGAATTTTCCTAACAGTTAAGTGTGGGGACACTCGGTGATTTGCAAGTCGGTGTCCCACATTCACACAATTGTTTAGAAAACATGTTGCACACAGACATAGCATCAAACCTACTTCGAGCTTTTAAAAACAACAAAGTTCATATATCCAATGGATAGTAGGGCCTTAGGGCCAAGTTTTACAAGTCTTATAGCTTCTAGATGACTTACAAACATAGGATACATAAAAAGCTCTCACTAGGTCCATATGCAAGCCTGAGCATAGGAGTGGCATCGAAATCGTCACCATTCCAGTCCTCTTGGTATACTTCATCATAAGAACCCTCATCCTGAAGATCTAGATTCTCTTCTGAATTTTAAATATGCAAGCATGAGTACTTATGTACTCAACAAGCCATGCGGTAATGCTATTAATTATATGTGTATGGCCATCCAAAGGAAATGGCATGGAGTAATCTATGACCTACTATTTTTCTTATTTACAGTTTTGTAAAGACACATGTACTTAAGCCATGATATCTGTATTACCCATTAAGGGTTGTTACTGAGTAGTAATGACAACATGATGACCACATCTACATTTTAAATTTTCAAGAACATATACTTAAGCCATAATTTTTGTAGCACCCATTAACACAGCTTCATTAACCAAAAGCAATATATATTGACATGTAACTTAAAACCTATAGAGTTTGCCCAGCTTTACCCATACGATATCACAACTGGATCAGGGATGAGGTACCAAGAACAAGATACTATTTTACCACACTTGTTCTGCCCAATAGATGACTTGTCCATTTAACGAATGAGACCTGTCGGGCCAGTCAAGCCAAATAGTCTACTGCTATTGGGACCCACTGATGTTAAGTTCTTTTAATAGTATGGAGGCCAGCTACGACCTCTCCCGACCACATCCTATAGTTATTTGGTTACCACTACTACAAAAAACCTCATTCTTGCCGGTCTATCACTGCCGGTTCGGCTTGAACCGGCAGTGATAACACTTTTACTGCCGGCTCAAAAGCTAAACCGGCAATGATACTATTATTGCCGGTTCTTCTTAAAAACTGGCAGTGATAAATTATTATCACTGCCGGTTAGGAATCGAATCGGCTGTGATAATATTTTTTGAAAAAATCATAACTTTTGCATACGAAATCGGATGGAGACAAAATTTATATGAAAATTGTAGCTCTCGATGAGATCTACAACTTTGTAGTTGACAACTTTTTTATTTGAAGTCATTTAGACATCCAAATAATCATTGAAACTTTCGAATATGTAGAGATAAAAGTTGTTAACGATTATTTGGATGTCTAAATGACTTCAAATAAAAAAGTTGTCAACTACAAAGTTTTAGATCTCATCGAGAGCTACAATTTTCATGTTTTTCTTCATCCGATTCGTATGCAAAAGTTATGATTTTTTCAAAAATATTAGCGCTTTAAATAATCTGAACTGTCGGTAAGACTATTATAAGCTGCGGTTCTCAACAAGAACCGGCAGTGATATTACTGCCGGTTCTCAACAAGAACCGGCAGTAATAATAGTATTACTGCCGGTTCGGAATTGAACCGGCAATGATACTATTTTTTTGAAAAAATCATAACTTTTACATACGAAGTCGAATGAAGACAAAATTTATATGAAAATTGTAGCTCTCGATGAGATCTACAACTTTGTAGTTGACAACTTTTTTATTTGAAGCCATTTATATGTCCAAATAATTGTTAAAACTTTTGAATATGTAGAGATAAAAGTTGTGAACGATTATTTAGACGTAGAAATGACTTCAAATAAAAAGTTGTCAATAAAGTTTAGATTCATCAAGAGCTTAATTTCATAAATTTGTTCCATCCGACCACGTATGTAAAAGTTACGATTTTTTAAAAATATTAGCCTGTTCGGAATATGAACTGTCGGTGAGGCTATTATCACTGCCAGTTCTCAACAAGAACCGGCAGTGATAATAGTATTACTGCCGGTTCGGAATCGAACTGGCAATGATACTATTTTTTGAAAAAATCATAACTTTTGCATATGGAGTCGGATGAAGATAAAATTTATATGAAAATTGTAGCTCTCGATGAGATCTACAACTTTGTAGTTGACAACTTTTTTATTTGAAGTCATTTGAATATCCAAATAATCGTTGAAACTTTCGGATGCGAAGGGATAAAAGGAACATATATCTTATACTAGTTGAGAAGTGTGTGTTAGGTGAGATGGTAAGGAGTGTTTACGCCAAGCGAAGAGGTCACGATTCAATCTAGCAATGGCACGCTGCTAAAAATCGCGTGACTTGTGACTTGCAAATAAATATATTTTTTGATTTTATCAAGCGAATTTTGGATTTATACTATCACTGCCGGTTCTAACTAGAACCGCAAGATATCTGCACTATCATCGCCGATTACGTCTTGCGGTTCCAATACCTGGAAGATGATGCCGCTTGGAACCGGTAGTGATGTGGTGTTCTGTAGTGGTGTACTATGACCACAAAAGTACACTAGTAACAAACCTATACCTGTAGAAACATCATGTAGATAAAACAACACACATTTAAGTTCAAGTAAACAGTCACATAGATGGCCAGTCATTATGTGCTTTGGGCAAGAGACAACCACATTGATTCATAGAGGACTCATTAGTAGCATCCATTCTTACACTTGGCATTAAGCATTTTTATAAAAGCAACACAATCATCTAACATTTGCATATACGATATGAAACTAAGTGTAACTAGATACCAACTATGAAATGGTTATTACCAACTGAACTTATCATATTAAGCTTGTCATGGTGAATATGGCACAAGATTAACAAGGGTGGCAACATCATCAAGTAGGAATTGGCTACTACTATACCATTCATTTCAAAGATAAATTGTAACAATTAACCATGCATAAAGTAATAGTAACAAAGCAAAGTAATGCATATTACAGTGTTACAGTAGCATATATAATGGTTCAAAATGTTCAAAAAGGTGACTTGCCTTCTTGCTCAAAGTCATCAAACACTCCTCCGGCTCCAACTATTTTAGCTCCTCTTCCACTCCTAGTTCTAACTCATCACCTAACAACGCAACCTAACAACACTACATAAACATACGCATGCTATGATTTTGAATGTGAGTTGACAACAATTTGAAATTTAACGTAAAAACAGAGTAGCTGGAAGAATAAAGTGGTGTTGGTGGTGACATAAAATGTCTAAATAGCATCATCGGAACAAACAGAGGTGCAACAATACTAAACAAGGGTTGTACTATGCAAAACCAGTTGAGACAGCCAAAAACACATAGGAAGGGATAGAATCAGATGGAGTCTGCCTAACTCAAACAAACTGATGGCTTGGTATAATCTTATAGCGAAATTAGCTCATTATTACCTTACAGATGGAAAAGATATTTTTCACTGGGATCTACATAGAAATGGGCAGTTCTCTGTTCGATCTATGTATGTGTATTTCATGAACCAGGGTACCCCTTTTACCTGTCAGGTCATTTGGAAGTTGAAAGTTCCTTTAAAAATTAAAATCTTCCTCTGGTTTTTACAACGAGGAGTTCTTTTAACAAAAGATAATCTCGCTAAAAGGTGTTGGCAGGGGAATATGAAATGTTGTTTCTGTAATTGTAATGAAACAATTCAACATTTATTTTTTGATTGCCATCACTCGCAGACAATTTGGCGAATTGTGAGCGTTGCTACTGGATTATCACCGCCAAAATCTATTGTTCATATGCTTGATAGTTGGTTAACAGGCATTGATAAGGGTGAACAAAATCTGATTTTAGTGGGGGTGCTGCTCTTCTATGGGCTATTTGGCGCACACGCAATGATCTCATCTTTGAAAGCAAACAATATTCTTCCTTTATGCAGGTTATCTTCAAGGGAACATACTGGTTGCGGTTTTGGGCGCTATTGCAGCATGACAACAACAGGGAACTCATCCGACTGGCAAGCAGGGTATTGGAGGTCGTGGCTTTAGATATCTTTGCCAAGGCTAGATGGAGGAGCAATTATAGACTTTGTTTTTAATTTTAAGTTCCCTCTCCCTTTATTGTTTTTTAGTCATTCATGACTCATAGCTATGGCTTGTGTAAACTCGGTTATGTGCAATCGCAGAGACCGGATGGTTATCCTTTATCAAAAAAAAAAAACTCAAACAAACTCAGACAAACTCGGTCTCATGGGCAGAACATGGTGGCGATAGCGAAGGCTGTTGCGATCGGATCGCCTAGCACAAACCTTGATGTTGGACTACAGAGAGGAACGAACGTACGAAGCAAAGCAATCAGCGGCGAAGATTCGCTTCTTGCTGTACTTCAAGATGCGTGTGGTGCTTGCATCAGCAAAACTAGCAGAACTAGCAAAAACGTTATCCTGCCCGCATGCACTGTGTGCAGGGTAGCTTCACGAACGTACGCGAGACGCGAGAGGAGATGTTCTTCTGTTTTGCCGCAATGCCATACTGGGACTAGAAATGGCAATACGACCCGTGAATTCGGGTACTCACGGGTTCTGCACCTAATTAAGTTGGGTTCGGATTCTAATTTTCACTTACGGATTCTTCGGATTAGGTATCCGAGATGGGTTCGGATCAGAGTTGGGTTTATGAAACCACCCACGGGTACACTTATCAGGTATCTCAAATACCGCACATATCCATTGGGCACCTGTCGGGTTACCCGTCGAGTTTGGGGTCGGGTTCTAGATATCCGCCGAGTTTGGCTCGGATTTTTTGGTTTAGGTTTCTTGTAAAGTCGTGTTTTGCAAAACTCATACCTGACCTGACCTATTGCCACACCTAGTATTGCACAAACCCGTCAGGTACTCGCTGGATTCGAGTATAGTTTTTTACCCGATAGGATATTCAAGTTCAGATTGGGTTTTTCAATTTAGGTTTTTTGTCAAGTCAGATTTTATAAAACCCGCATACGACTTACCCATTGCCATCCCTAACTGTGACTTTTCTTTTTTTCTATCTCTCACGCAGCCGTAAGGCCACTTAAATAAGCAGCTCAATGCACTAACAAACCGACCCTTATCTCATACAACGAACCTCATCTATCTAAACTAACTAACTCTATTATCAATCCGCGCATGCACTGCTAACTACTCTATGCATACATGATTCAACTGACAAACACAAACTCAAATACTAACGACAAGCAGATTATTCCTAACAAAGACAGTGGATGCTGGCGACATACGGCCAACTTTGTAGAAACTGATGGTGATTTAGACACAAAGCGGAGGTATAATACGACATTCACACAACTTTAGTAGGCGGAGATCTTTGGTGCCAGGGGTGGAGTCAGCCTGGCTCAAGACCTTGGGCCGTGCTATTGCTGATGGGCCATCTTCAAGGTGGATCATTGATTTTAGTCCACGATTTTCACAAGCTTTTAATGCCAGGCCTCGGGCCGAGGCCTAAGGCCTGGCTCCGCCCCTGTTTGGAGCGAGCAACGGCGAGGAGGGAAGGATAGGGGACAGCTCAACCATGGAGGACGGCGAGCTCGGGAGGTATTCATGCCAAAGAATCGCGAGCAAGATGTGGAACACGGAGCAGGGAAGCTAAGAACGGTGACAGTATGGACAGATAGGCTAGGAGATGGCCGAAACTGGAACGGGAGCACGACAACGACGAGGGACATGGAAATAGGGGAGGTTGGTAGAGATGGTTCTGGCAATGAATCCGTTAGGACGAGTGGTCGACAAGCATCTAGGAGTTGAGGTGGTTCTTGTGACGCAGGTGGCGAGGCAAGGCGTGGGTAATTAAGGCCGAGATAGCAATGCCACGAGAGTCTTCTTCACCGACGACGGTGTGTGCGGATGGAGCGGAGCACAAGCACCAATGGATCATGATGGAGCCCCGCATATGCTTGGATTGAGCTGCGGAGCTCGGCACTGTGCTGGCACAGTGAACATATGGAGTTAGCTCGGGCGGCGGCGCTAATGGAGCAGAAGAAGCGGTGAAATTGAGTAGCAAATGCGTGTAGAAGGATGAACACGGCCGATTGTGGAAGGGCAGTGGCGATGCTGACGAATTTCGGAAATGGCCATTTTAGGGGCGGAGTGGTTTACCGGTGTTGGGAACGAAGCATGAGCAAGGTGGAGGAGTGGCTTCAGGAGAGGAAGGGAGGTATGGCTGAACGTGTAACCACTTCTTGTTTCGCTTTTATTTCTCCATGCAAAGCAGGACTAGCATCGATTTGTGCATTGAAATTAGTATTTAATTCAGAATTACCCGTGGTAGGTTGGGGCGTATCAAATATGGATGTGTATATACATGGTAACACTTACAACCACTTTTGATCACACTACATGATGGCACCAATTCTTTGCCCTCACAATCGACCAATGGAGAAGGTAGCACGGAAAATGAAGTAACGCCATGGAGAAATACCTACAGAGTTCAGACCCTTGTCATAACAAATTGAAATGATCTCCTTGAGCAATATGTTTAGGAAACCATGGAATGTACAGAACTGTAATTGTCATTCCATAGTGGTGCCCAGGGTGCTGCGGGATTCAGAAATGGGTATGGCCACCTACAAAAATCAAATACGCAGATGAAAATAAGTCAGAAAAGCAAGTCTTAAAAATCGGTGACATGTGCTTTGCGCTATTCAGGTTAAAAAAACTTTAGAATATTTAAATGGTACAAAATTTCAGCATGTTAAGAATCAAATGTGTTACTACTAGCTAGGTTGACTTTGAGATTAAGTCAGACTCTCTTGTAGTCTTGGTTGTGTTGATCCATCATAATTATTTCATCTAACGTTGATAGAGGCATTAACGCAAAGTGGTTCATGCACTTAACGTTTAATTATGGTCAAAACTGAAGCAAATAGCGGAAATATTATTGATCTCACCATGTCAAGCCGCAAGCATGTGCGATCCATTGGATGATCACGTACGAGCATGTCCAAAGAATGAAATATGCTATTCTGAACCAAGGGAAGGCCTATAAAACAAAAGAAACAAGACCGGCCATTAAATCCCCCCTGAACATAATAATAGGTGTGTTTGGATTTGTTTCGGTCTTACTAGCTACCAAGCTGTTAAGAGCAGTCTCCGTCAGCAGAAACACAAGGTTGAAAGAGTGCATACAGCTCATGACCTGCAAATTAAGTTTATGAAAAACGACGCAAACGATTAGCTGAATTGTGATCAGATGGGAAAATGGGTACACTTCTCAGTTATCTGATGTTCTGAACAGGCTGGAATAGTTAGATTCAGGGCTTCAGGCAAGGTCTAGTTTATTCTTTGCTCATGTACTACTAGTTCATAGTGGCTGCTGCCTGCTACATACTGCACCAGTTAATCGTCACTCACTGCATTGAGACTGAAATGAGCTGAGGACATGAACGGCACTATAAGAGCCCAGAAGACCACATCCGTCAGCACAATAGCGCCGCCGCAGACCTGCAGAGGAAATCAGTGCCAAGAGTTGGATTTACAAACTTACAAATCCATGTGTCATTCCTACTTATGGCGCAGCACGCGTAGCGCAGAAGGATTAATTAATCCAAAACTCTTCGAACTAACTCTTCCTAAGTCATATGTAATTCTGCATAGCTGCAAGCACAACACGGTCCATGGACGTACGTGCTGAGGTAACAACCTGGTAGATGGTCTGCATGAAGCGTCCTAAGCACCGTCCAGCTTTCTTCTCGGCATCATCTTGGATCTCTATACGGCTGTTGCAGAGTAATCTTTCGTTGCTGGCCGGTTCGTTCGAACGAATTCTTGTGTGCATGAAGCATCCGTACGCTGAAAACAGTGTGGCAACCTGTTCATGTTTCACAATGTCAGAGATGGGGTTTTCCAGACCTGAAACGTCTTCTTTTTCTCCTCATTTTTGCTGATAATACAGGGAACTACGTAGGAAACATACCCCAAAATAGACGATCTCTAGCAAGAAGGTCCATCTGCAGATAGTCCATGGAAAGTAATCGATCCACTGTTAGTTGTCAGGATGCAGGGGAGAGAAAGAATGGCCTCCAAAGAAAGAGAGGGGTTATCTGCGACACATACTCCGTGTAGTAGAGCATAATGCTGGGATCATAGGTCCGCACGTCCCAAAGCAGCACGGCAGCGAGCGCGACCACGGCGGTGGCCCTGAACGCGAGAAGCCACGCCGGGTGCACCCCGGTCCAGCAGCTCCTCCACGTTGCAGTGTAATCAAACGCCACGCTGCCGCCGTCCATGTGCGGTGGACCACCGGTCGACGGCGGCGCGGCCCGCCGGTTCTTCTTCCGGAACATCGTCCCGAGGGACGCGGCGACGGAGCCGGAGACGATGGCGAAGCAGAGGAGGAGCTGCCATAGCCAGTGGACGTGGATGGCCATAGCTGGGTCGTTTGATGGCTTTAGCCAGGAGAGAAGTTCAATCTTTGGGTTGTTCGGGCTTCTGGTTCCAAGAATGGAAGAACGCGTGCGAACAAACGTCAAGTGACGAACCGATCATCCAGGGCTCCAGGCTTGCAGAGAAAACTGGGTGGTGGACTGGTGGTGGTGGTTTTGACCGGCTGGTGGGACTGGATTTTTCGGTCAGGACTGGTTGCTCCCTGTTAGCGATCCCCGCTTGTTTGAGAATTTTTTTATTTAACATTTATTTTAAATCATTTTTTCAAAACTAATGGACGATCGTCCCATACTGGGGCGATAGGTGACTGTGCTTAACGGCCGTTGGCTACCGTTCGAACGCGCGCCGGTCGACACGGGACACACATCGCCTGTCACCCGAGTCTGGGGCGACATGCGACACCTCTTTAAATCAGGCATTGATGATCTATCGCATTTGGCAAGCGAAGGAAGACCGAGCGCTGCGCGAAGAGAAGAAGAGAGGAGAGGAGAGAGGAGGAGAGAAAAGAGAGGAAAAGAGAGAAAAAAGAGGAAAAAAAGTAGATTTGTTGTTTTTGTAAAGGTAAGTTCGAAAAATTTATATGTAATATTTAGAAATTTAATGTAGTATTTAATATTTAGGATTGTGTGTAGTATTTAGAAATTTTAGGATTGTGTAGTATTTAGTATTTAGAAATGTAGAAATTTAATGTGGTAGTTTCTATTAGACAATATTTAGAAAATTAATGTAGTATTTAGAAATATTAGAATTGTGTAGTATTTAGAACTGTTGAGATTTAATGTAGTAGAAATATTAGCCAATATTTAGAAATTTAATGTAGTAGAATTGTGTAGTAAAAATTTTGTTATGCAAATAATATATTAGGCAATATTTAGAAATGTAATGTGGTAGAAATTTAATATTATGATGAAACATGGTAGACTAGTTATATGTTGCATGAGTAATGTTCCAAAAATTGCGACGTAGAAATTAAAGGAAGTATGATATATTTAGAGTCGGATTTCTTAGTATGATCACCGTACGTTAGAAATTAGTAGAGTAAAAAATTTTTGGAAATGTCAGGCACTGTTAGAAATTAGTAGAGAAAATTTTTTGATAATATAATGTAACATTTATATGGTACGGTTAGATGGAGAACTGATGAATTTTTCGGTCCGACGTTGTAGACAGCATATCGGAGAAATTGTATTTTCAAATATTTTATGAAGATGGGGAGATAGCACAGGGGCCAGATGGAGTGGATTTGTCGGCATTTTCAACAGCCATACGGGCATATCTAGGCCGAGAGATAGGACATACAGGGGTTTGTTGGAGTAGATGTTTCGGATGTTCAATTTGGATGTCCAGAGTGTTCGGCTGTGGGTTAGAGCAGTAGTAAGCCGTGCACAATACTGTTTTTATGGAGAGTTGATTTCTATTAACGCGACATCGTCATGGAGAAGCTATGTTGGGTATGCCGTAGAGCGGGGCTGGCCGCTCATGTTGCTGGTAGAGTGGTACCAAGTACCTCCATCGGTGTCGGAGGTTCGTGATGTCGGGGTAGATATTATGGAGGAAGGGAAGACTGATATGCAATAATGCGATGATGAAGGTGGCAAGGACCCTGGAGACGGGGGACACGAGGTTGACGGTGGCGAGGGGATCGGGGGGGCGAGGAGACGGTCGTGGAGGCGCGGGGGGTGGCCAACAAGGGGGAGGAGGTGGGGCACATAGTTGACTTGATGGAGGAGGAGGACCGTGTGGATGAGGAAGTCCCTGATGGCGAACACTCGGACGAGGAGGATAATACTCCTAAGGTGCCTGTCCCTGGTACATGGGCAAATTATAATTTCAAAGACCTAACAATGAATGAAGGAAACAGAGATGCATGGGAGTATCATGAGAACGAGGTCACGCAGGGGGCCATATATAAAGACAAGGAGGCTGTGATGGATGCGGTAAAGTACTGGTCAATGTCTCTTCGGTCACAATTCAGGATAGTGAAGTCTAGCAAAAAAGACTACGACGTGAAGTGCATAGTTGATTCGTGCCTATGGCGGGTGCATGCATACAAGGGGAAGTGGGCGGACTACTAGAAATGTTCTATAGTGATGAAGCATAACTGCGAACTGGAGGAAGCGGACCAGGAACACCACAATCTGTCGTCCACTTGGGTGGCAAATGTGTTTTATGGTCAGATCGTGGACAATCCGCACCTGCAACCTCGATCTATTATCAGAGCCGTGGAGGAGAGGTTTCAGTACAAGATTAGCTATGGAAAGGCATGGAGAGTAAAAAGGACAGTTTTGCAAATACGGTTCGGGACGTACGAGGCTTCCTACGAGAATATTCCACACTTAGGGCAATATCATGTAGGAATCCCGGTACGGTCATCGACCTTGCGGAGTTTCCGCGGATGGTGTGTGCGCAGGTAAGTGGGTCTTGTAGCGGGCCTTCTTCGCCCTTGGTGCATGCATAAATGCGTTCCGACACTGTCGCCCGGTCATTCCTCACAGGGAAATACAAGGGCCAGATTCTAGCTGCAATCACGGTGGACGCTAACAACCAGGTTCTACTGGTCGCATTGGCCTTTGTGGAGGGGGAAAACACGGAGAGCTGGTACTGGTTTCTTGAAAGAGTCAAGATGACAGTTGTCCAAGACCGCCCTGATGTATGTGTCATTCATGACTGACATGCAGGGTTACTAAGGGCGATCGTGGATATGCAATAAGGGTCCGATGTCGTGGGAGCAGCAAAGTGGCCAGACCTGAAGAGCAGGTGATGTATGAGGCACATGGGTGTCAATTTTTTTCGTCAGTTCAGGAACAAGGAACTTATGAACATGTTCAAGCAGCTGTGAAAACAGAACCAGGACGTTGGATGAACAAACCAAGAAGCAATCACTGAATCCAAGGGATGGCGCTAGTTCATCAAGGAACCCTATAGTCTACCACAAGCAAGGAGATGACTCCACAGCCTTGTGTGCGCTCCCGACCGACGCACCAAACATTCGGCGTAGACCGGGGACAAGCATAAAGAGTTTCACGGACTGAATACGACACGAGCCGTTGGAGAAATAGTCCCTTCTGCAAGACGAGGGCGGTTCCCGTTATGGAATAATGACAACTAACTTGGCGGAGATTTACAACTGGGTAATGAAAGGCGCGAGATGCCTTCCGTTGGTGGGCATTGTTGAAGGTGTGTTACTAGGCACCCAAAAATATTTCATTGAGCGGTACAAGGCCTTCGCTGCATGTATGTCAGACAATCGCCTGTCCTACTCAACAGTTGTCTCTACATACATGGCCAACAAGACACAGAAGGCACAGACACATCGCTTGACACCGGAGAGTGGTGTGGAACGGAGGTACCACGTGCACTGCGGTGACCGGAGTCACAGAGGTGCCTATCGAGAGAGGACTTCCCATCTATGCATACTCCGAGCTGCTAACTGCGACTGCTCCTGCCAGAAGCCACGCCTGCTGCACTTCCCATGCTCGCAAGTGATTGCCGCTGCCGCCGAGACACACCAATCATGTCGTCCATACATCTCGCACTACTACTACAAGCAAAGTGTTCTGAACACGTGGCATAACGAGGTGTACGGGTACCGAGTTGATAGATCATTCATGCTAACCCCCCTCCAGGGTATCGATGGGTATCAAACATCTGAATGTTGAAGTAAAAGGTCGGGCGTCGAAGGACACAGCGTATTAGGAACGATATGGACGAGTCAGAAGCGTGTCGTAATTGTGAATAATGTAATTTTATCTCGTGTATGTGTAAATATATTTGTTTTAACGTGTTGTATTCGTCGTAATTGTGTCTTCGCGTTCTTGAATATGTACCAGTTATTTGTTGGCCTCATCATGTAATTTTTTATTCTATGTGCGCGATCGAACATATATTTGAATGTGCAACATTTCATTACTTTCCATTTAATTTTGGTAGTTGTAACGTGTAACATTTACTTATTGTCCATGTTGACGAGCCTCGACGCGGGCATCCAGATCACCGTCGATGACCACCGCTCAGCTTATGATCGGATCCGCGCCATGGTGAGGCGAGCACGTCGCCTAGCCACCTGCCGGGGGGGGGGCGGAGACGTCGTCGAACGCAGCGCACCACGTTCCCGTGGGCTAGCACCTCCCCCTCCTAGTGGAGTCGTGCCCGCATCTCCCCGAGGCAGCCGTCCCCCACAGCCCGATGTCGGCCACTACGAGCCCTCATGTCCTCCCACACAGCCGCAGTGGCGACGCTGGGGTGACGAGGGCCAGTCTTCGTGTCATGCCCCAGCAGGACCTTAGGGTGCTTTCGATGACGCGGACTACGACGACATCGAGGAGGAGTGAGCGTTCAACGTGGCCCAGTACCTGTCCACCGAGTACCTCGGCCCCTCTCAATTCCTGGGAGCACCGCACCAGGACACACCCGAAGTCAGCAGACAGACTACACTACCGCGCCAGCAGGCTGCCTTAGGAGGGCCTTTGTCGTCGTCGCCACTCACGTACCCCACCAACCAGATCAGGAGGCGTGGTCATGACTGAGTTGTTGTACAGCTGTACTTTTGTAATTTCTTTATCTTCAGCATAATGTTGTATAACTGTCTGAACTCAGTGTTTGCATTTTTTAGCTTATCTTTCCCAATTAGTAACGCGAGTGCCTTTTTCGATTTTCGCAACTTTGCACCGGGGTAACGCCCGGCCAGGTCGCCCATAGATAAGTGCAAGCCCACGATTTCTCAGATCAGAAGTTACTGCGGAAAATAAAGTAGACCACACTCTTCATTACGACATAAAACTAGGATGCGCATCACGAATAAAGAAAATAATGGTTACAATTTCACGTCTACTGAGTGGATCGAGGCCACTTCCCTTTCGCCCATACCTCCGGTGGGGCTTCTCTGGCACGACGTACCCTCTCTCGTTTCCTCTCTCTCTCTTGGCCTCCTTCTCCTCCGCTTCCTTTCGATGTGCCTCCTCGTATGCCGCGTCACGCTGTGCTTCAAGCCGTCGTCTGAACTCCTCGTCTCGGATGCTTTGATCAAGGAGCCTTTGGTCTTCGGGATCGATCTCCGTATCAAACCACTACTCAAATTCACACAGCGGCGGAGACGACTGCATGAAAAATAAATTAGCAAAGTTTCACGTACAAATATTATGAAACATGTATGATTGTTACCAGCTGACGATTCTTCAGGCTCTTCTCCGGCGAGTCGAATTCGTAGTTGCGGCATTTCTAATACCTCTTCTTCCAAGTTGGAATATCCCAAGAGCGGACAAACCTGCAAGGATCTCCGCACAGACACATCAGTGGGACAACCCCGAAAGGTACGAAGAGGTCTTGGTACGCGATGTTGTGCGGCCACGCCGAAGCGCCTACCACTTCCTTCGCCTTCTCCTTTCCCTTTCCACTTGCACGTCTAGACATTTTGGATGGAACCTCTACTTATCTTTTCCTCCCTCTCCTTCCCTTCTCTCTCCTTTTTCTTTCTTCTTCTTTCGTTGCTGGCTTTGCGAGGCCGCGAGCAAGAGTGAAGGTTATAAAGGGTAGATATCGCCTGGGTATGGGGCGATCGCCCTACATCAGGGCAATCGCCCCATATTAGGGCGATATTTACCTTTGGGCAGTGTGCCTCCTGACATTTTCACAGCAGGTTAATTTTTTCACGTTTATTATATGAAAAAAATTAAAACAAATATTAAATACAAATATGGTGGGCCCTATCCCCCAGTATTGGGCGACCGGCGATTTTTTTTAATTTGATAATTTCGCCGTCAAATTTGAAAATTCCACCGTGAAGCGCCGTTTGTATGACACGCCATACGAAACAAGTAAACTGTCAGTCAAAAATTAGATGTTTCATGGTCGCGATTTCCGCGGTTTCGTGGCCGCGAGTGCCTTTTTCGATTTTCGCAACTTCCTGCCGGGCTAACGTATGGCCAGCTCACCCGTACATAAGTGGTAGCCCGCGTTGCGTAGGTCACCCTTGATTTTTTTCGTATTTTTTGGGCCATATCCGGTCTGCCCCGTGGGGCTACGAAAACCCCTAAGTGGCCACAATTTCTGCGGTTTCGTGGCCGCGAGTGCCTTTTCCGATTTTCGCAACTTCCTACCAGTCCAACGTCTGGCCAGCTCACCCATACATAAGTAGTAGCCCGCGTTGCATAGGTCGCCCTTGATTTTTCCGTATTTTTTGGGCCGTATCCGCCCTGCCCCGTGGGGCTACGAAAACCCCTAAGTGGCCACAATTTCCGCAGTTTCATGGCCGCGAGTGCCTTTTCCGATTTTCATAACTTCGTGCCGGGGCAACGTCCGGCCATCTCGCCTGTACATAAGTGGTATCCCACGTTGCGTAGGTCGCCCGTGATTTTTTTCGTATTTTTTGGGCCATATCCGGCGAGCCCCACGTGGCTACGAAAATCCCTAAGTGGGATGCGTATTATTAACAAGTAAAATAATTTTTCCCGTTCATTGCATCACAAGAAGTTTTTATATCTGGTAATTTTTTCCGATTGAATACAACAAATATTGTAAAAAAATTTACAACAAACATTGCAAAAAAATTCTACAGTATCCTATCGCCCCATGTTGGAGCGATCGGTCTATTTTTCAAGTTTTTTTGTTCTGCCATTAAATTTTGGAATTTCGCCGTTATGAACCGTCAGGCAGGGCACCTGTTGCCCCAGTATGGGGCGACAGGAGGTAATTTTGCAATTTTTTCCCCGTCGATTAGTTTTGAAAAAATGATTTAAAATAAATATTAAATAAAAAAATTCCTTGTTTGATACTCAGCTCGAATGACCAGTGCAGCGATGGGCTCAACACAAGCCCACGCACCTGCAATGCTGCATGAAGCGTGCGTTTAGTGAGCAGGAGCGGCTGACGACACTATCCTCTCGGCCCATGCGTAGAGCAGAGAGCTGCAGCCCAAGCACTTCCCGTGAGGCCCGGCCACAAGCCTATAGAAAGAGAACTGATAGGCCACTCTAGCATAAAGTTAAAATTTTCTATCCTGTACTCAAAGAACCATGTAACTTATAGAATACAAAATTACCACTAGACATACGGACTCGTAGCAGCAGTAGAGTCGATGTAACATGTTGGTGTGGTTGTTGTCGTACTAGCTTTGCGTCTCCTCCAACAGCTCCTCGTGACTGTCACAAGTTGCGAATTGTCCTAGCGTTGAATCCTCGCAACAACACATCCATGATATCCACACGTATGGGTCAGGAATGCCATGCATCGGAGCTCTAACATCGGTTGCGCGATTTTGGACGAAGGAGGTGTGGCGGCTTAGGTTTCGAGAATTCCGAATTCCTATGGTACCTCGTTAACCCTAAAACCACCACCCCCTCCCTTTATATAGATGCTTCATAATGGGTCTCTACACTAGAGGCTCATTAGGAACTCGAAACCTATCAGAATTTGGATCACCATTCGAATTAAGTCCCAACTCTTTAAACTTGCAACCTAATAGTTTCATGATACTTGAACATAGCCTGTGTACTCTTACTCGACCATTAATCTATAGCAGTCCCTAGCAGAATGTGCTGACTCCCGAGTATATGTAAAGATCACATCGAACAATCCATAACAATACTTAGTTATATGTATTTCCCTTTGCCTCATGATATCGATTAAACTCAAGGCGAGTATGTACTATCCATGTTTAGTTAGCTCGACTACTCATTCTCGATTATGTGAATCGAAATCCATGACTACGGTTAGCTCTTTAACCATAAGTGGCATGGCCATGCATCCGACCACTTGAGAGGCTAGAGATATCTCTCGTATTGTATAGAGGGCCAAATCCCATATTGATTGATCATGCCTCGCAACATGCTTCATGACAAATTCGAAAGCCTCATTTATAACTACCCAATAATGGAGTAGTGTTTGGCAATCCCTAAGTAAGTCATTACACTTCTCAAGTACATATATCAACTTCAAGTCTAAGAATATAGTATATACATTGTATATGAGACCAACTGATAACAAATAAGTTTATAATGTTATCACAGTGTCTCAAGGTTGGTCGATTCAACTCCATTTTCTCTAATATGTATCTATATCATTTGTTTGATACCTATATATCCATAACTCGTGAAATATGGTCGTCAACCAATACATATTGCTAGTCTATTTATATATGTTCTTATATGTTTATTGACTAGAGATCACTTTACAATAAGTATCACAAAGTCATATATGAACATTCATAAACAAGTCACATATTTGCTAATAAATAATAATAACATTATTCAAGAAACAAGATAATAAATTATAAATATATGGAAATATAATCATATCTATGATTATCTGTAAGGCATATCTCAACACCTCTGCCATACACCAAATGAGAGAGAGGTGTCCCGCGAGATGAGATAGCGGCCCACCTCTTCCCATGTGCCGCAATGCGGAGACGATGACGGGCAGAGCTCGAGCCCCGTGTTTGCATCCCCTGCTCCACGTGGGCTCATTTTGTTGTTGTGCACCCGTGCCCGCACAGTCAAGATGCCCCGCATTTGGCCAGTAGGTGACAATGAATGCATGGCAATCAGGTGATACCTTAACAAGTAACGGAGGTGAAGGCCATCTAGAGTGATGGATATGTTGAATAATAAATTAATCATCGTAGATAAATACTAATATCAATCAAGAATACTCGAAAAATAATCACAATAGTGAATATAGGATATAGGGAATATCAACTTTTTTTCTTTATTGATTGTAGATTGATTATTTTGCACGATGAGATGTTATATTCATACCCAAAATCCCTCAAGATAGTTTTAGAAGTCGTACACTAAGACCAAAAGTTCGATTATATCTCAACACCTTTTTGGATGATTACTGCGTAACATATATGTCACATCAAAAACTCCTCTCAAAATTCCATTAGAAGAAAAGGATGGAAAAAAGAGTATATTGCATCTGCATATTGTGTTACACTGGTTGCCTCATTAAAAAACTTCACGTGAGAAAACTTTAAAAAAACTCACTAAGAAAAAAGTTCAAATTGTAATCTTCTAGCTTAAGATAGTAACTTCAAGATCATACTAAGGGCCTATTTGGTAGAGCTCCAAATCCTAGTTTCATCTAAGATCTGAAACTTGTAGGCTAAAATAAAGTGAATTAAGTTTATATTTTTGGTCTAAAATGTAAACAAAATGATCCATTTAAACACTCTTAATGTACTCACAGTTCCAGCTTCACGGATCTGGTGGAGCTAGAATACCCAGCTCCACCAGATCTACAAATCTGGTGGAGCTGGAGCTCTATCAAACACACCCTAAGGGTTACGGTTCTGGAATTTACTCTCTTTGAATTATGCATCTCTATAAGTAGTTTTATTCCAATTCCACGAACTTATATTTGAAAACTTGATACTGGCAAAGATTTAGTAATAAATCAGTTAGATTTTTACATGACTTAGTTTGCAAGATCTTTATCTTACTATTTTCTAGAGTTCATGAAGATAGAAAAGTTTATGGGCAATACGCTTCGCGATGTTGCTCTTTACAGAACTCATTTGCATTTGTGCAACACAAGCAGTATTATCTTCATAAATAATTGTGGGGGTATCGACAGTGTTAATGCCACATAACTTCTAGATATGGCTAATCATATATCTTTCCAAACACATTTGTGTGAAGCTTCATATAATGTTATAATCTCTTAGTGGTTGGTAGAAGTAACTACTAAGGTATGTTAAAAGACCACCAAGAAATAGATGTGCCACTATAGAGAAACACAAGTCCAATCTAAGATTTTGCACTATGGGGATCAGATAGATAGCCATCATTCGTATAGCCCACCATGGTCGAGTCTTGCTCCTTCCAGTAAAATAAGCCAAGATCTTTTGTACCTTGGAGGTATCTAAGTAAAGTCTTCATACCAGCCCAATGCCTTCTAGTTGTATTGTGTCTAGCTAGCAAATTTACTACTAATATAATATCAGACCTAGTGTAATTCACATGGCGCTTAAGTATGGCACAGGAAGTCCAAAGACTTCCTCATTTTCTATTCTTGGTTTGAATTAGTCTTTATCCACATCAAGGGATTTTACTAACATAGGGATCTTCAAAGAATGAGGTTTATCTATATTGAATTTTCTAATACCTTTTTGATATAGATAGACTAGTGTACAAATATTCTTTCAAGAAAATGCTCTAACTATAGACCTCAGCAATATTTGATTTTAACCAATCTTTCATCTCAAACTCCATCATAAGGTAAGAACTTGCTTCCTTTATGTCTTCCATAGTTCTGATGATATTCAGACCATCAATATAGACTAAGATGATACAGAATCTATTTTAAGACTTCTTTATAAATATACAGGGACAATCATAGTTATTAAAGTAACACTTTGAAGGATTGATATGGAGACCGGAGGGCGGTGAATGATCTCGAAATAAAATTTTTCCCTACTCAAAATAGTCTAATCAACAATCTCACATCATCAAAGTAAAGCAGAGATAGCACAATTCTAGAAAAATTCAATAGAAGGCGGCACTACTGCAAATTGGCCCGGTACTACTGCATAAACAATACCCTCATCACTACCGGGGTTATTGTAGTGCGGTAGTGTCAGTTTACTATAGCTATAGTAAAAAATAGCAATGTGAATAGTAAAATCCGCCCAACTTCAAAATGAAAACTGATGAATCTTTTGATCGGCTGATCCAAACCCTATAAAACTTTGTAGACACCTTTCTATGGATGTTAGGAACATATTCCAACATTCAATCGCAAGGATTGATGTCAAGATTCTAACATTTTTCCAATTCAAAAAAGAGTGCACAAGAACGGGTTCAAAAACAAAAACTTGGCCCTCAGCTAGCTCATGGGTTCTTGATGATCAAGATGATTCTAGATGGTTTTCCACATGTCGTAGTAAGCTGGACACAAGACAAAAATACCAAAAATCCAATCTTCCAAGAAGGATCCTCTCAAGAACAAAATATCGGTTTCTTGCAAGAAAGAACACAAGATTTGCCTATATGATTGGGATATGGCCTGAAGAAAACTCATCCATCAATCATTCATCCTTGGCACAAGAAGAGCAAGCAAGAAGAAGGAGGGGAGGCAAATCCAACTTGTATGAAAGTAAATTGTAAGAATGTAAATTGCGGAATTTAAAGACATAATATAAATGTGGAAAGTAAATTCAAACTTAAGAGCATTGGATTTTTATTTCTGGAAGGGAGGTTTACAAAGCCTCACAACCAAGTGGATAAAGCTCAAAGGAGCATCAAAACCTCTAAAACCTTCAAGAGGAGGAATGTTACCCCTACCCCTTTATTTATACTACTCTTGAGTTATCCTCCACCCTTGGATGAGTTTTTTCTACCCTAAGGATCACCATCAAGGGCTAGTATTGACTCACTCACTCATACACGGGCTAACCTGAAACTCTCTAATATAAGGGGTTTTTACATGTTTTTCAAAACATACTAACTAGACCTGCTACTCTATCACCTAAACCGTGATCCAACGACCCTCCTTGATCCGAGTAACTCCAAGTTAGCATCTCATCTATTCCTTGTGTTCTAGGTTTGTAGCGACTCCGTCTCTGATCATCTTCTGATGATTCTCGACCGTTTAGACCTCCGACACACCACGCCTAATCCCTGTCATTCTCTGCCTCACCATGATCTAGCACTGTCATCCTGTAACCATCAAAAACAAGAAAACACATCACATAGCATTGCCCAAAATGATATGCAAAAAATCTCATGCAAATTCAAAATTCAAATCCAAAATTCGCTCGATAGGTCGGCACTACCGCCCCTAGGGTTGGTAGTACCGCTCAACCGGCACTACCGCCCCAGCATGGCCGGTAGTACCGCTCACCTAAAATCCCATTAAAGACCCTCCCTGGAATATAACTACTGCTCCTAGGCTGCTAGTGCCACCCCCTGGCCGGCAGTACCGCCCTCCTAAGGCCTGTAGTGCTGCTCCTAGTAGACACAACTCAAATTGCTTTAAATTAAAGATCCAATTCAAATCAAACACTAACCAGAGCATACAAAGCTCAAATTCAGTCAAATGCTCATCACCAACATGGGTATACCTCCACATACACATGGTCTTGCACACTTCTTCAGGAGGAACTCACTAAGTCGATTATACCACTATCTACTCAACTATTTTAATCCATATAGCGACCTTTGTAGTTTGATTATACATATCACGAATACTTTTATTAGGATTCGGAATTTTAACTCTTTTAGGAACTTTATATCTGTATCCAGTGACCCATAAATACGTGGTCACACATCCATCAACTGCATTGATAACTTCATGCTAGCCGCCACTAATATCAAATATTGGAACTATATTCAACTCATTACAAAAGAGTTAGTATCATCATAATCGATGTCAGGTTTCTATGTGAACCCTTGTGTTACAAGCCTCATTTTTTATCTCACCACCTAGTTGTTCTCATTTCTCTTCGGGATGAAAACACATTTGGATCCTACAAGGAACAATTTAGGAAGTATTCTGTCAAAAAGACCGAATACTTTTCTAGTATTAAGTGAGTGCAATTCTTTCTCAATTGCTTCTTTGTATTTGACCAAATTTGAGTGATTTTGGGAATTTTTTTTAAATAATACATTTTTATTCAAAATTTCAAAAATATACCACAGAAAAAAAATTACAGAAATATACCCCTGTCACCCATTGGTTATGCGAAATACAAATATAACCCAACTAATGGGCGACAGGGGGCTACGTCGCAAGATCGATGGGCGATAGGAGGCCACGTCAGCCCCCAGCCTCCTGTCACCCGATGAAATGGCGACAGGGAGTAAATCCCTCGATGGTCGAGTGACAGGGGGGCGTGCGCCCCTGTCGCCCCACCAACGAGCGACAAAGAGCTCCTACTCTATAAAGCAATAATCACTGTGTTCATCAATCAACCAGCCAGAGAAGAGAAGAAAGAGAGAGAAGAAGGAAGAAAAGAGAGAAAAGAAGAGAGAAACGAAGGAGAAAAGGAAAAAAGATGCTGAAACGTGCAAGTGGAAAGGGAAAGGGGAATGTGAAAGAAGAGGGAGGTGCTTCGAAGTGACTGTGGAACATCGCGTACCAGGACCTCTTCGTACCGTTCGGAGTTGTCCCACCAATGTGTCTGTGCGGAGATCCTTGCAGGCTTGTCCACTCTTGGAAAATTCTAACTTGGAAGAGGAGGTATTGGAAGTGCCGCAACTACGAATTCGACCCGCCAGAGAAGAGCCTAAAGAATCGCCAGCTGGTAACAATCATACGTATTTTGTTATATTTGTAAGTGAAACATTGCTAATTTATGTTTCATGCAGTTGCCTCCGCTACTGTGTGAATTTGAGCAGTGGTTTGACATAGAGATCAACCCCGAAGACCAAAGGCTCCTTGATTAAGCCAACCGGGACGAGGAGTTCAGCGGCAGCTTCAAGCGCAGTGTGATGCCGCACGCGAGGAGGCACATCGAAAGGAAGCAGAGGAGAAGGAGGTTGAGAGAGAGAGGAAACGAGAGAGGGCACGTCGTGCCAGAGAAGCCCCAATGGAGGCATGGGCGAAAACGGAAGTGGCCTCGATCCACTCAGTAGACGTGAAGTTGTAACCATTATTTTCCTTGTTCATAATGCATTTTCTAGTTTTATGTCGTAATGAAGAGTGTGGTCTACTTTATTTTTCGTTGTAACTTCTGATCTGAGAAATCGTGGCCACTTAGGGGTTTTCCTTGCCTCGCGGGGCCCACTGGATACGGCCCAAAAATTACAAAAAAATCACAAACAATCTACGCAACGTGGGCAGCACTTATCTACGGGCGACCTAGCCGGGCGTTGCCCCGGCACGAAGTTGCGAAAATCAGAAAAGGCACTCGTGGCCACGAAACCGCAAAAATCGTGGCCACTTAGGGGTTTTCCTTGCCTCACGGGGCCCACCTGATAGGGCCCAAAAATTATGAAAAAAATCACGAGCGATCTACGCAATGTGGGCAGCACTTATCTACGAGCTGGCTAGGCATTGCCCCGGCACGAAGTTGCAAAAATCGAAAAAGGTACTCGCGGCCACGAAACCGCGAAAATCGTGGCCACTTAGGGGTTTTCGTAGCCTCGCGAGGCCCACTGGATACGGCCCAGAAAATACGCGAAAAATCACGGGCAACCTATGCAATGTGGGCAGCACTTATCTATGGGCGAGCTGGCTGGACGTTGCCCTGGCACGAAGTTGCAAAAATCGGAAGAGGCACACGTGGCCACGAAACCGTGAAAATCTTGACCACTTAGGGGTTTTCATAGCCTCGCAGGGCCCACCGGATATGGCCCAAAAAATACGCAAAAAATCACGGGCGACCTACGCAACGCGGGCTACCACTCATCTATGGGCAAGCTAGCCGGACATTGCCCCGACAAGAAGTTGCGAAAATCGGAAGAGGCACACATGGCCACGGTTCCGTGGTCCTCGATGAGGTCATTTTAGTCTGAAAAGCGGGGTGCAGCGTGTTGTCATTTCAGTCTGAAAAGCGGGGTGCAGCGTGTTGTTGTTTGATCAAAAGCGGGGTCTGGCGTGTTGTTGTTTGATCGACTCATCCATGTCATTTCGCACGCCTTGTTTTTGACGCCTACGCTTTCCTCTTCTCGCATCAAAATCAGGAACCCAGAACCTTTCATCAACACTAGGAGTTGTGGTGAAAGAACCTACAACCCCATAACCATAAAGCTCCTCGCTCTAAGTTGCCATCACCCTTTCCTTCATAAAATACTCAGATAGATATGTACCAGGTTGCATTCCAAATAAAGCACATGCGGCTATGACATGAGAACATGGCCTATGCAAAAGGTATGGCTTGTTACACGAGCATTTACACTCAGCCTGTAAGATGCACTCCTGGGTGACACCGAAACTGAGCTCATTTTGAGGCTGACTACACTCACCGGCGTCCAACTGCTGCTGGGGGCAACATCCCTGTCATATGCTTGCACTAAAAGCACCCGATTCCATCCCCGTTGCTCTGCCCCCCTCACATATGATCTCCACGATGCAGTTCCCTTCAGCTCAACTAGCTCCCAGTAATGAAAGTGCATCTAGGCACTTATGTTATTTTGGTGATTAATGACAAACACATATAATGACAATCTATATAATTGTGTAAATGCTTAACTTAGTGCTTAACAAGTGACAAACCTCTAATATGATTATATTGCTATGAGACTAACATGTCATTGCCTAGTTGAGTATTAGTCTCATCTGTTTAGAGGAAAATCAAAAATCAAGTGGAATGGTTAAGCAAACATAAGGTATGCAATTTTGGTATCTCTTCTATATGTGTTATTGCATTCCTTTTGTGCAAATGCATAGTGAACTCCAAGTAGCATGTTGATTATATATATGCACATTTGTTCATGTCATACTTATTTGTGCATATATATTCATTTGAGTTCATTATGTGCTTTGTTTTTAGTAGGCATGTATTAACTAGAGTTAAACTTCATATTGCTATAGATTGACTTGGTGCATGCATGTTCTAGTTGTATATCTTCTCATGCAATTCTCTTAATGAAGTTTAATCTAGTGTTGGATCACATATTTACTCTTATTCCAAATATTATTTGCACATGTACAATTCGAGTATATTCTATCATGTGCTTCATTTAAATAATATTGTGATCCTTGCCATGATTTAAGCGATTCATCATATCGGCAATTATCTCTCTAGTGCATATAGATCAATTACATATTCATCATGATGCACTTAGTAGAGAACATTTCTTATGTCAAGTGTTTCCATTTATATTGTGCTTCTTTATATGAAACACTTGTGGTAATCAATTGCTCACAAATATCAATTTATTCATATTTATTGAGCTTTTGGAACTAATGTCTTTCATGAGTGGTTTGGAAAGAATTAGGTCCCGTGTGTGTATGATGACCAAGGTATCGTGGAGGATGATCGTTAAGCCGAGGTCAACAAGACGGCGGTGTCACCAAGAGTTGAGGACTAAGTCAAGATCGACTTGGCGTGGAGATCGTCGGAGAGGATGATCAAGTCAAGGTTGATAGGACAAGAGTCTCATGAGGTGAATCGAGTCAAGTTGGACAAGGCGAAGATGTCATCAACTATATGGTGAAGGTCTTCATGCACCGGCATTAAGAAAGAAGACGGCAAGTGATTATTTCTAGACTTGTATTATCTTTGATTTAATTTGAGTCTAAGGATTGCCGTACTATTAAGAGGGATGCGACGTCGAATGACTTTTAGATGTGTCAAGTGCTCAAATGATCCATCCTTGCGAATTTTAGAGAGAGAGTGGTAGTGGTGGTACCGGAAAGTGAGAATTGTAGGTCTCTCTTGGATTCTTGGTGAAATCTGGATTTATCCTTTGAGATTTGGGTAGTGAGACCTTGTTGGTTGTGTAGCCCTTGTTCTTAGCTTTCAATAGAGTCCAAAATCACTTAAATCGGAGTCCGGAATCAAAAGTTATGCTTGTTTTCGTCGGGCTGCTGAATCCAGTCCGGAGTATCCGAAC
This sequence comes from Guadua angustifolia, assembly GCA_036346375.1. Taxonomy (NCBI): domain Eukaryota; kingdom Viridiplantae; phylum Streptophyta; class Magnoliopsida; order Poales; family Poaceae; genus Guadua; species Guadua angustifolia. Next base: position 67,936,674 of record CM070500.1, on the reverse strand, counting down.
TTAATTCCGGAGTATCCGAACTAAATGTCCGGACACTCCGAGGTAAAAATGGTCCGGAGTATCCGGACTGTGTGCAGTTCAAACGGCTAGTTTTTTTGGGGGCCTCTATTTAAAGCCCCCTCTTGGGTAGCCGTTGGAGGGGAGTTGTTGGGCTGGTTCCTTAGTGCCTTGGGGTGTATTCTTAGTGATCTTAAGCTCCCAAAAGCCCCTCTAACCCTAGATCTTAGTGATCCCCTTTTGAGTGAAGGGTTGGGTGTGAGAGAAGGTAGTGCTCGGGTTGAGTGTGATTTGAGTTGTTGAGCACTTGATTTCATCTCCAAGCTATTTCTTCGTGAGCATTTGTTACTCTTGGAGGTTGAGGACTCCTAGACGGCTAGGAGGTCGCCTACGAGCCACCGGTACTTTGTGTGGTTGGCCGTGGGAAGTTTGTGAAGGCAGTTCCGCCTCCGCAAGAAGGAATCAAAGAAGTGAAGACCGGCGAGTGCATTTGTGCAACACCGGGAGGAAGAGGGTTGAAAGAGACCCCGGCTCAAGCGTCAAAGGAGTTGAAACCGGCGAGTGCATTTGTGCAACACCGGGAGTAAGAGGGTTGAAAGAGACCCCGACTCAAGTGTGACGGAGCCGCCTCAACGGAGACGTAGGATCCCCTCAAGGGTCCGAACTTCGGGTGAAAAATCGTTGTCTCCAAGTTTGCCTCTTGCCCTTGTTTTATTACTTGATTTTGAATCTTGAAATTGCCCGATCTATTTGATTATTGAGTTTCTCGCTAGGCATCTACTTGATCTAGGTTCCTGCTAGTGTTTATCATCTTTGTGTTCAAGTAGATTGTTTAAAAGTTGGAGAAATTTCAAATTTCATCTCGAGGTGCCCAACCCGAGTATCAGGACAATTACCGGATAGTCCGGACATTTATCCGAGTATCCGAATAAAATCCCGGACACTCGGTGACTCCTCGGCTCTTCAAGGTCTCCAATCCGAGTATCCAGTATAATTATCCGGATAGTCCGGACATTTATCCGAGTATCCGGATAAAATCCCGGACACTCGGACTGAAAACCTTGGATTGTTTTATTCCGCTGTGATTTAGCTTTAAATTTATTATTCGCCTATTCACCCCCCCTCTAGGCGACATCACCTGCCCTTTCAAGTAAATAGGGTCGTTTCGCATACTACATTGGCAAAATACCTTCAACTCGCACTTCTCTTGTTCCATCCGAAAAATATAATACAGCCATTTCAACACAGAAGCAAATATGCGCTCCTCGACCCTACTTAAACTTCTGTCCACATACTGAAAGTTAATTAGATCCGCAACCTCTAAACCACACATGATAACCCCTTCTCCATAATAGATTCTAAATGGAACTCGTTCTGCCATATATGTGAATCCATTCATTCACCCACGAATTAATTACTTTCTATAAAAAATATTGTGACACCTAACATAACTATACCTACATGCTACAAAAATATAGATCTAACCGTAAAAAACATATACATTCCTAAGAATATATATCGACGTACTTCTATCCGTAAAAAACATCTACATTTCTAACAACATATAGATTACCTATATCTAACTACATTTCCATGAATATATATCGAGATACTCCTATCCGTAAAAAACATCTAAATTCGCTAGATCTATCCGTAACCTATCAATTTACCTAGATCTAAAATTATTTCTAATCTACCTTAATTTACTGCTAAAAAAATAAACAGCCAAAATTTACCTCAAAATAGTCACGCAGACCTTCCCTCTCTTCTCCCTCTTCCACTTTTCCTCTCCTCTCCTCCCTCTTCCTCTTTCTTTCTTTCTCTCGTTTCTCCCTCCGTTCGTTCAAATGAGCACAGTACCGCCCGAGCGGTTTTTAAAACTGTCCCCTGTCTCTCGTTGGTGGGGCAACAGGGGCGCGCGCCCCCTGTCGCCCAACCATCGGGGGATTTACTCCCTGTCGCCATTTCATCGGGCGACAGGAGGCTGGGGGACATGGCCTCCTGTCGCCCATTGATTTTGCGATGTAGCCCCCTGTCGCCAGTTGGTTGGGTTATATTTGTATTTCGCCTAACCAACGGGCAACAGGGATATATTTTTGTAATTTTTTTCCGTGGTATATTTTTGAAATTTTGAATAAAAAATGTATTATTTTAAAAAAATTTGATTCTAGCACTTTGCCATGAATTTTGGCTCTAAATCCATACCAAGATTTTTATCAATTTTTGAGGCAAAATTTATGTCAATAATTGTAGCCTTTATTTTACATAACTCACCCGAATCCACATAATTAGTGGATATTTCTTCATTAATATCTTCTAGCTCCTCGTGATTTCCCACAACAATAGAGGCTGGGTGTTCCAATCTCTCATTGTTAGATTGTGCTCGCAAATATTCGCTGGGTTTACCATCATCAGAAGGCTTGCTTTAGAGATTTTCTCAATGTCAACTTCTTCCACCATCTTGGGGAGTGTTTTTACTTGTTCAATTCTCTGTTTCTATGAATATCTCTACAGAATTGAGTCATGTATGCCCGAAGGTCACCCCCTCTATCATGAGGGGTAAGAATGGATTTAATATCCTTCTATAGTATTTTCACTCTTTATAGTGCATTTACTGCATGTATTTGAGATTTTATCACTTCCTTATAATCAGTGATGGCACTAGCAGATTATTAGCTATTTGTTTTAGATTTATTATCCTTCGAACTTTAAGTTCGTCTTCTTTATTGCATGGGTCTAAGAACTAAATACCTGTGACATTCTAATCTATTTCCTAGCATTTTTTAGTGTGATACTTTTCTCGTCCTAATGCTAGAAAATTATCCTCGTCAAAGATACAATCAACATACCGATTTGCATACAGAACCCTGATCATAGACTCTAGGTATTTAATAATTGATGGAGATTTATAACCTACATAACTCTAACTTCTGATGGGCATCTATGGATGTACATTGTGGTGGTGAGATTGGCACATATATAGAAAAGCTAAATTTTCACACATGAAAAATAATTGGTTCTTTTCCATACTATCTACTAAAGGGGAAATGTTATGATATGCAACTGGACTGAGTTGAATTAATAGAGCAGCATGCAGCACTACATTGCCCTAACAATTGATGGGTATCTTGCAATTCTGCAAGAGTGACATAGCAATAAGTTTTCTTATTTTAATTAATAACTCTATAAAGAAATTTTGTGTGTGGATGTGAGACCCCAGATTTACCATCCGGAACCTCCTGTGCATTTCTGTACTAGTCCTAGATCAGTAGCTAGTACACATAGTCGAAACAGTGGTAAATCAATGACCATATCAGGATTAAATATTGAAGTAATAAATAACATCAAATAAGAACAATAACCTTATGGTCGAGATTTACCAAAACCGCCTTAACAGGCTGAACAACTTGAATAACTGCAGCGGAAGACGAAAACTCCAAGTAATGACCCAACCATATGCCCACAGGCAATCGAGTGGGGAGCGCGTCCTAGTCCAGGTGATCTCCTTCGACAGCTTCATCCTTCTGAGAGATGATTTGAGTGTAGCATGTGAGTACATAAAGTACTCCACAAGTCTTGGAAATTATGCACATGTAGGGCTTTCCAAAGAGTGGCTTAATATGGTTCATTTTGCATAAAGCCAAGTTTCATCAAATCATACATAATAATAATTTTCACAATGCACATTTTAACAAATATTTTAACCATTGAATATATATATTATTCTAGTGAAGGTTCTAGCCACCAATCACTAGTATCTGTGCTCTATCCGTCACATTTAAAAAGATTAAGGTAAACCAACACATGACTCTATCTGTCATGATCAAAACAGTTCCATCTACCTAAGCGGCTCTAGCGCCAGAGGCACATCCGAGAGTTCTAACCTCTCCGAATCCCAAAGTTCATTTTGAAAACAAAACCAAAAACTACCAATATGCAAAGCATTCTTTGCTCGCCCTTGACCGTAGGCACGGCTATTGAATAGTTTATTTACTCTGCGAGTTTGTACACTTTACCCACAAGACATGATATTCTCTTGATGCCAAGCTATTAACACACTTCCTTAGGTGTGCTTGCAGAGATATCATGACAAGGCCTTTACAATGTATCGCCTAACCCGACTCACCACGAGGTTTCACCGCTATTAGGGTTCTATCTCGCCTTGATATAGAAGCCCCTCTTGCTGCTGTGGGAAATACGACTTGCCTCTTTCGCACCCACATTCCACCATCTGGTGAGTCTAAGTTAGGTTTCTACAAATTATTCAGCCAGTCGAGCCCATTTAACATGTGGTTGTCTTGTTGTGCTAAGAATGGACAATCATAAGAGTCGGTCCTTAATTTGACTAGGCGGCTTCCACAAACCAAGACCATTCTCTTATGCACTTGCTTAAACAAACCATTCCACCCCAATCTAAACCATTTTCCTTTTTATTTTTATTTTACAAACAAACGGCGATCCTTTTGCCTATATTTTCCAACACAAGTTTGCAAGGGTTTATAAAGAATCCCCACCCATAGGTGTATCTTGACCGTTTGCAAGCATAAGCATTTCTCTTAGAACTACTCTATTCCACCAATAGTTATTTAATAAACTTCAATTCTCGGTGTTGATAAAAATTATTATAATCAATTAAGTAATCTCCTAAAATCATGAAGTCACCAAGATCTCACATTATTATCATGGCACTTGCATAATCCAACCCAATATGATATTCCAACAAGTGAATTCTATATCAAGAGTAATCATGACTCCAAAATCATATTAAGCTACAATTATCATTGAATATGAAATATCTTCCTAGAACTATAAATTACATTATTGATTTATCCATCATTCTTGTATTGATCAATCTTATCATCCACTTAATCCACGAAAAATACTTCACAACATCATTCACTAAATCCACCAAGTATGATTCACAACATCATCTACATTAATTCACCGAGAACACTTCACATAATCATCTACTAAACCACCAAGTATGATTCACAACATCATCTACATTAATTCACCGAGAATACTTCACATAATCATCTACTAAACCACCAAGAATGCTTGTTAAATCCACTGAGTATGATTCTCCACATTATCTATTTAATCCATAAGTATGATTCTCACTATTATCTATTAAGTACACCAAGAATGCTTCATAATATTATTTACTAAACCACCCAAATATTACTCTCAAAATCATCTACTTTAATCCTATTGACAATGATAGTTCCTATGATCATAACCAATTAATCTTAACCAATCACGCATATTCCATATTAACCAACCAATTCACATATTATTATCACCATCCATATTTCAATTAGTATTTATTTTCTCAATCAGCACCTCAATAATAACTTCCCACAAATATTAACAATCCAACTTCACAATATTTCAATCATCAACATTCCTAGATCACTATAAAAATTATTAATTCCCATCAACACTAATATTCATGTAATCTCCAATAAAAACTGGGTTCTAGCTCCAATTTCCATTCTAATCAAAGATTATTTTATCAAGAATATTTACTCCGGTGGAATACTTGTTTTAAGGCAACAAAGGTTCATGGATACAATATCAAAGGGGTATAAACAATAGGTATAGCTAACAGTCTAACGTTAACATCATTCTTTTACGTAAATAGCAATGCATGTTTAAAGAAACAGTTACAAAAGCATTTACAAAACTGGGTACAAAATGCGTCAAGGAAGACTTGCCTTCGTCGATGAGGTGCGCTGCGCCGTTCTGAAGGTCTTCTCCTTCGTTGGCGACCACGCAGCTTCGTCGACTACGTGCAAAACGGTGCACGAAAAGAATAAAATAAATTAAACAGAAACTAAAAATTATAATAAAAATACTGGCAGATAGAGGATGAATTTATATGAATTTACCAATTTGAATCACTCGATTCGGAGTTCGGATGAAGGAGAACGGGCGTTTCGAAGTTGGATTGGAAGGAAAATCCGCAAATAAGAAAATAGTACTGTAGCTACAGTATTCGACGAACCTACAGTATCCTCGCGTTCGGAACGAAACCCGGAGTTTGACATGGAAATTACCGTGGTGGGAGGTGGCGGGGTTGGGAAAGGTGAGCACCGGAAAGGTCTCGATGACGCGAATCCAACGGTGGTACCGAAATTTACAGAAGACGACCAAAGAGCCCTTAATCGACCCGGAAGCGACGAACAATCCGACAAATAAACTCCAAATTCGAGTCAATCTGAAACGAAAATCAAATTCGATTGAATGGTTGTGTTCCTGGGAGCAAGGGCACAAAGTGACGTGATTGGTTTGCCGGAAAACTCACCGAGCAAGAGATGGCTCGCCGGTGTCTTTGGAGGACGTCGGGCGTACGGTTTTCTTGAGTTTTGGGATGGGAAACGATACAGGAACAATGGGGCAAGATGAGCACGGGGTAGAGGACATCGATACGCACGTTTGAGAAGTGGAAGCTCGTCGTTTCGTTGAGAAACGGCCGAGTTATTGAGTTTTTAGTGCAAAACGGTTTCTAGTCAATTAATCAAAATTTGGTGGGTTAAAAGATGAATGGTCATGGGGAATGGGTTCTCCTCGTCTTCCTCTTCGCAACGGATCCGGCCATGTATGATTTGGACATTCATGGAGAAAGATATGAAGGGTTGAAGTTGAAGCTAGCTTTGGAATCAATTCTGTACAGGCCTGATACGTTGGAGAAGATGAACCGTACCCCGCCACGTGTCGACTTCTTGTTGGTTGGAAGAAATGAAGGGACAAAAGCACGAGGAATAAAATAGTAAAAATGATCTAAAAATTCTGGAAAAATTCCTAAAAATACTAGAGATTATTTGGAACCCAATAAAATTAGTTTCACTGAATATTGATGAATTTTGGAATTTAGGTTATTCCGGAACTAATAAAATGAATTTGATGAAAGACCGCGAGAGATAAAATAGCAAATAGATTCTAAAAATATTGGAACAATTCCCAAAATCATTTTAGAATATTTGGAACCTAACGCAATAGGTTTTGAGATTTTTAGAGCATTTTGGAACTCGGGTGAAATTTCGAATAAGGACCGGAATTAGGAATTTTGACTTTGCGGACGATGAAAGATTGAACTCCAATTTCGGATGGATAAGGATGCCAGGTTAATTAGAACACCGAAGAAAAACCAAAATTTGAAAATAATTAATTTTAAATTAGCTTTTAGCAGAAACCCGAAATTGGGGATGTTACAAACCCACCCCCCTTAGAGAGAATCTCGTCCCCGAGATTCGGACGGACAAGAAGAAAGAAAGAACAAAGAACACCGCTTTTAGATCCTTTTTCACACATCCAAGGTTCTTCTCACTCGAGCCAAAGTCTGCTATTGTACTTTTCAAAACTTGATAACATTGCTCGATGCCTGACACTGATCAAATCTTGAAAGTCTTGATTGGATAGACTGGTACTCAGTATTTTTTTTTTGGGTTCAACTCACTTGATTCAATTCTAGCTTCTAGTACCTTGAGACTTTTGTTCTGCTGAAAAACATGAACATAGTTCACCACACACATTTGGAGGCTATTGTTTTCATATTGGATTAACTGATTCCTTTTAATTTGATACTTTGAATTCAAAATATATCCTCATGGTACAAACGAGAATTATGGCTCTACAACCATCCTTTATTTAACTCATGACTGGTGCCCAACTCATATATACTTTAAAGACTAACATCCAGAAATTACTTCCACAATTATACTCCTTTCAAACTTTTACAGATAGCAATACTGACCACTGCATCTTACAAAATGTAACCTTACAGAAACTCTTTTATTTATACCTTAAAAGGGGTATAGTACTACTGGATGTACTATCTATTGGTAATGACTTTCTCTGATAACTTTATATTCCTGGTGTCTCTTCTTCACTTCCATGGGGCATAGGTAGACCTAATACCCTATATCGCCATATTTGTGACAGAAATTTCCGATTACGTTTACCAACTGCTTCAGGAGTTATGGTCTTGATAAGAACAACATCTGGAATGTTGACGGTTGAAGTAGATGCTCGGCGTCTTTTCGGGCAACGATTAGCATAATGCCCCATAACATGACAGTTTAAACATTTAATGTTTGCCTTTGAAATCTTGTTATGTTGAGATTGACCAATTTTGTTGTGAAATCCCTGCATCACTGGTTGTACTGCTGCTCCTGGGGTCTTGATCAAGGTTGCTTCTTGCGGTCCGTTGAGTTGAGACTGGTTCACACAAAGTCCAGAGTTACTTGCAACATATTGTTCTTGACACACTACCTTCCTTTTTCGGGAATCCAGATGACCACAGTTGTCTTCCAAGGAGAGTGTTTTGCCTTTCACAGATTGAGAAATATTTGCTACCTGGTGCAACTTATGAGGTACTTCCACTCTAACTTCTGATGCTGGAACTGCTTGTGGTGCCAAGAAATTTTGTTTCTCCAAGGAACATTGTTTCACAAAATGTCCTTCCTTGCCACAAAGGTTGCAAACTTTGTACTGGATCTCCTTCTTTCGGGGGCACTTGTCAAATCGGTGTCCAGTTCTGTCACAGTTATAACAATGGTTATCTTGTTTTGCTTTACCCTTTTGAGGACAACTGTACGAAAAATGTCCTTTTTCACCACATTTGTAGCAGATGACATATTTCCACGAGTGATGGTTTATGGGAGGGGTATTGCTAATGCCATCATCACCACATAATACTTCTGGAGGCTTGGTCTTCTATAACTTATCAATAGAACACTGCTGAGGAGTTGTAGAAGCTTGATTGTTCACTTGTTGTATCATAAGTTGCATGAGCTGAGTCTGAGTCACAAGAAACTGATTCATACTCTGAAGAAATGCTATTGACACATCGGAGGGTTGCTGGTTGAGCTCGGCAAGAGTAATCGACATTGACATTCGGAACTTCACTAGTGTTGGCATTGATGTTGACCATAGCATTGGGATTTGATGCCTTAGCTTCTTTGTTGAGGTTAGCACTACGATTCTTCACCATCTGCTGACAGAACAGGCTTTAAGACGAGGGGGAAAGGCATAGACTAGAGAAACAGGGGAGGTTCTAACAACACCCAAAAACCAATTGCCCAAACAAAAGGCAACACAAAAATGAAAGACGGTTTTGAAAACAACACAAAGCAACTCGTCTACTCGATTAAACTACTCACTCTAACTGGATAAGGCGGCTCAAATCCAGAATGAACCTTGACCAACTTATCCTATAGGGTTAGTCTGAGGCCAAACTTGCTTCTTTGGTCTTCACCGAACTAAGGTCGAATCCTCACCATGAAGACGAACAACTTCACTAGCAACTTTGCTGAATCGCTCCTCATTTTGAGACAACAGGTCTTGACGTGGAGAAGGGAACTCGATATACCTAATATAGAAGTTATAGGGCAAAGGAAGATCCAATTTACATTCCAAAAAAGGTGAAAGAACAGTAGATACGATGAAGATGGAGTAGATAAGAAACAACTTCAATGATAAAGATGAGAATAGATAGGAGAGAAAAGGCATGATTAGCACATTATTTTTATTTTTATTTTGTAACATAAGTTTTGAAGCTTCCTAAGAAACGACCATTCTAACTAGGGACACGTCCTACAGTCGATATGGCTCTGATACCACCTCTGTGAGACCCCAGATTTACCATCCGGAACCTCCTGTGCATTTCTGTACTAGTCCCAGATCAATAGCTAGTACACACAGTCGAAACAGTGGTAAATCAATGACCATATCAGGATTAAATATTGAAGTAATAAATAACATCAAATAAGAACAATAACCTTATGGTCGAGATTTACCAAAACCGCCTTAACAGGCTGAACAACTTGAATAACTGCAGCGGAAGACGAAAACTCCAAGTAATGACCCAACCATATGCCCACAGGCAATCGAGTGGGGAGCGCGTCCTAGTCCAGGTGATCTCCTTCGACAGCTTCATCCTTCTGAGAGATGATTTGAGTGTAGCATGTGAGTACATAAAGTACTCCACAAGTCTTGGAAATTATGCACATGTAGGGCTTTCCAAAGAGTGGCTTAATATGGTTCATTTTGCATAAAGCCAAGTTTCATCAAACCATACATAATAATAATTTTCACAATGCACATTTTAACAAATATTTTAACCATTGAATATATATATTATTCTAGTGAAGGTTCTAGCCACCAATCACTAGTATACAGGCTCTATCCGTCACATTTAAAAAGATTAAGGTAAACCAACACATGACTCTATCTGTCATGATCAAAACAGGTTCCATCTACCTAACTGGCTCTAGCCGCCAGAGGCACATCCGAGAGTTCTAACCTCTCCCGAATCCCAAAGTTCATTTTCGAAAACAAAACCAAAAACTACCAATATGCAAAGCATTCTTTGCTCCGCCTTGACCAGTAAACACGGCTATTCGAATAGTTTATTTACTCTGCAGAGTTTGTACACTTTACCCACAAGACATGATATTCTCTTGATGCCAAGCTATTAACACACTTCCTTAGGTGTGCTTGGCAAAGATATCATGACAAGGCCTTTACAATGTATACGCCTAACCCGACTCACCCGAGGTTTCACCGCTATTAGGGTTCTATCGCCAAATATAGAAGCCCCTCTTCTTGCTGTAGGGAAATACGACTTGCCTCTTTTCGCACCCACATTCCACCATCTGGTGAGTCTAAGTTAGGTTTCTACAAATTATTCAGCCGGTCGAGCCCATTTAACATGTGGTTGTCTTTGTTGTGCTAAGAATGGACAATCATAAGAGTCGGTCCTTAATTTGACTAGGGCGGCTTCCACAAACCAAGACCAGTGCTCTGTCTGCACCCGCCCAGCAAACCATTCCACCCCAATCTAAACCATTTTCCTTTTTATTTTTATTTTACAAACAAACGGCGATCCTTTTGCCTATATTTTCCAACACAAGTTTGCAAGGGTTTATAAAGAATCCCCACCCATAGGTGTATACTGACCGTTTGCAAGCATAAGCATTTCTACCGAACTACTCTATTCCACCAATAGTTATTTAATAAACTTCAATTCTCAGTGTTGATAAAAATTATTATAATCAATTAAGTAATCTCCTAAAATCATGAAGTCACCAAGATCTCACATTATTATCATGGCACTTGCATAATCCAACCCAATATGATATTCCAACAAGTGAATTCTATATCAAGAGTAATCATGACTCCAAAATCATATTAAGCTACAATTATCATTGAATATGAAATATCTTCCTAGAACTATAAATTACATTATTGATTTATCCATCATTCTTGTATTGATCAATCTTATCATCCACTTAATCCACGAAAAATACTTCACAACATCATTCACTAAATCCACCAAGTATGATTCACAACATCATCTACATTAATTCACCGAGAACACTTCACATAATCATCTACTAAACCACCAAGTATGATTCACAACATCATCTACATTAATTCACCGAGAATACTTCACATAATCATCTACTAAACCACCAAGAATGCTTGTTAAATCCACTGAGTATGATTCTCCACATTATCTATTTAATCCATAAGTATGATTCTCACTATTATCTATTAAGTACACCAAGAATGCTTCATAATATTATTTACTAAACCACCCAAATATTACTCTCAAAATCATCTACTTTAATCCTATTGACAATGATAGTTCCTATGATCATAACTAATTAATCTTAACCAATCACGCATATTCCATATTAACCAACCAATTCACATATTATTATCACCATCCATATTTCAATTAGTATTTATTTTCTCAATCAGCTCCTCAATAATAACTTCCCACAAATATTAACAATCCAACTTCGCAATATTTCAATCATCAACATTCCTAGATCACTATAATAATTATTAATTCCCATCAACACTAATATTCATGTAATCTCCAATAAAAACTGGGTTCTAGCTCCAATTTCCATTCTAATCAAAGATTATTTTATCAAGAATATTTACTCCGGTGGAATACTTGTTTTAAGGCGACAAAGGTTCATGGATACAATATCAAAGGGGTATAAACAATAGGTATAGCTAACAGTCTAACGTTAACATCATTCTTTTACGTAAATAGCAATGCATGTTTAAAGAAACAGTTACAAAAGCATTTACAAAACTGGGTACAAAATGCGTCAAGGAAGACTTGCCTTCGTCGATGAGGTGCGCTGCGCTGTTCTGAAGGTCTTCTCCTTCGTCGGCGACCACGCAGCTTCGTCGACTACGCGCAAAACGGTGCACGAAAAGAATAAAATAAATTAAACAGAAACTAAAAATTATAATAAAAATACTGACAGATAGAGGATGAATTTATATGAATTTAGCAATTTGAATCACTCGATTCGGAGTTCGGATGAAGGAGAACGGGCGTTTCGAAGTTGGATTGGAAGGAAAATCCGCAAATAAGAAAATAGTACTGTAGCTACAGTATTCGACGAACCTACAGTATCCTCGCGTTCGGAACGAAACCCGGAGTTTGACATGGAAATTACCGTGGTGGGAGGTGGCGGGGTTGGGAAAGGTGAGCACCGGAAAGGTCTCGATGACGCGAATCCAACGGTGGTACCGAAATTTACAGAAGACGACCAAAGAGCCCGCAATCGACGCCGGAAGCGACGAACAATCCGACAAATAAACTCCAAATTCGGAGTCAATCTGCAACGAAAATCAAATTCGATTGAATGGTTGTGTTCCTGGGAGCAAGGGGCACAAAGTGACGCGATTGGTTTGCCGGAAAACTCACCGGAGCAAGAGATGGCTCGCCGGTGTCTTTGGAGGACGTCGGGCGTACGGTTTTCTTGAGTTTTGGGATGGGAAACGATACAGGAACAATGGGGCAAGATGAGCACGGGGTAGAGGACATCGATACGCACGTTTGAGAAGTGGAAGCTCGTCGTTTCGTTGAGAAATGGCCGAGTTATTGAGTTTTTAGTGCAAAACGGTTTCTAGTCAATTAATCAAAATTTGGTGGGTTAAAAGATGAATGGTCATGGGGAATGGGTTCTCCTCGTCTTCCTCTTCGCAACGGATCCAGCCATGCATGTTTTCGACATTCATGGAGAAAGATATGAAGGGTTGAAGTTGAAGCTAGCTTTGGAATCAATTCTGTACAGACCTGATACGTTGGAGAAGATGAACAGTACCCCGCCACGTGTCGACTTCTCGTTGGTTGGAAGAAATGAAGGGACAAAAGCGTGAGGAATAAAATAGCAAAAATGATCTAAAAATCTTGGAAAAATTCCTAAAAATACTAGATATTATTTGGAACCCAATAAAATTAGTTTCACTGAATATTGATGAATTTTGGAATTTAGGTTATTCCGGAACGAATAAAATGAATTTGATGAAAGACCGCGAGAGATAAAATAGCAAATAGATTCTAAAAATCTTGGAACAATTCTCAAAATCATTTTAGAATATTTGGAACCTAACGCAATAGGTTTTGAGATTTTTAGAGTATTTTGGAACTCAGGTGAAATTTCGAATAAGGACCGGAATTAGGAATTTTGACTTTGCGGACGATGAAAGATTGAACTCCAATTTCGGATGGATAAGAATGCCAGGTTAATTAGAACACCGAAGAAAAACCAAAATTTGAAATTAATTAATTTTAAATTAGCTTTTAGCAGAAACCCGAAATTGGGGATGTTACAGTGGACATGAGGTACTAAATGCTCTATATTAATACCTAGAGCTAGACAATAATCATTAAATACCTTCGAGATAAACTCGCTAGCGTTGTCTATTTGGATGGACTTGATCATTTCATCTAGAAAAGAGTCTCTTAATTTAATAATCTGGATAATTAATATGATAAAAGCATGATTCTAAGTAGATAAGAGGCACACATGGGACCATCTAGAAGAAGCATATATCGGTACCATAAAATATCTAAAGAGGCCTGACAGAGGCTGGATAGGCTCATAGATATCACCTTAAATTATCTTTTGGAAACTCGGTAACTTTTATAAAAGAGAGTTGACTATGAGCTTCCCTCTGGTACAAGTAGGGCACAAGAAGTGCGTAGTTTTCATGCTATGATCAACAGAATTATTAATATTTTTCTCATCATATTCATCCTAGGATGACCCAATCAATCATGCCAGATCTTAAAGAGTTCTGGTTTTTAAATATTTTTTCATCGTGACATAAACTTCAGGGTTTATATATGTATAGTATAATCCTGAGGAGAAGCAATGAAGTTTTTTAGCCCAACATTTATTACACCTGTTAATTTAGTCATGAGTAGGTATTCTGTACCATTCTCATTTTCTTCCTTCATGTGGAAACCATTCAGGTGAATATCTTTGAAATTTAATAGAGTACGATTGGATTCAGAATATAAGAGAGCATTCTCTATTATTATATAAGTAACTATAGGGAAAACTATGATAGCTCTTTCAATGCCAACAATGAGTACATCGCTTTCGATGATGGTCATAATATTTTTAGTTTTCTTACTCAAACTTGAAAAATATTTAGTTTGAGTTTCTCCTCTGCTATTGGATTATACACTGTTCTATATTAGAACTATGATTTAGCAATTAAACAATTGTTGCATCAGGAATATATTATAAAATATAGAATAGAAATAACACAATAAATGAATGAATGAAATATTCTAGGAAATAACAATTTATTCAACTTAAATGATAATCGCTCAACTAGAACATAGACACATTTTCATTCAGTAACTAAGATTAAACTAATAAGTAAACTCTTAAGGAGACTCATAAAGAAATATAGCATTGACTTAGCAAAATGTAGGAATATTTGATAAACTAGTTCAAGTCTTCGTGTAAGTCGTGGGTGTTCTTTTGGGACTCCTCGAGCTCAGTTCTCATCCATTAAAGTATTTTCATATCTGAGAAGGTCCTTTCGGAACTTCTTCATAGGATCAAGAATCATATCATTATTTTTCTCGATATCTGTGTCAACAATTTGTTGAGCGATGAAGTGTGCATCAACATTATTCCTCTGGGTCTTCTTGACTTTTCTAGCGGATTGCATATAATGGTCCATTAGATGTTTGGGGTGCAGTAGTTGTATGACCAATAGCCAGTACATCCACACCTAAAGTAAAGTTATGCAGGGTAAGCAGCCTTATTGGCTGAGTCTTACTTCTGAAAACTCATTGGCTCTTTACATTTACCTTTCCGCAAGGTCTTGCCTCTTTGCTTATATATTCCACCATTCTTCCATCTTCCCCTCGATGCCTTTGGCCTTTTCCATGACCATGGGTATTGCTAGCCTGTTGAGCCTTGGCATGCCCTTCAAGCATTGCCTATGTTCCATTAAGAAAAATATAATGATTCTTCATTAGGAGTTCATTATGCTTCTCTTCTTCTAGCAATGTTTAGATAAGCTCATAGCATTTCTAGTATTTGGCATAATAGTACTGTTGCTGCAGTATCCTAATGTTGGGGTGGAAGGTACATAATGTTTTGTATGTCATTTCATCATATGTAACTTTCTAGTTACAGAAATAGTTTGTAGGCAAGTTTGTACATGGCAGAGCTGTGTGCTACCATGGTTTTATAGTCCTGACAGCGAAGGGGGTCCATTCGTGCTTCTAGCAGCAGGGAGAATCTTAGTTGGTTATAGTATTCCTTTAGAGAATTCCATAGTGATAGAGGGTCCTAATCCATCAAATATTCAGCCTTTAGATTCGTATGGATATGTTGTTTTAGGAAATGCAGAGCCGTATGCATGGCGGCTTCAGGAAGAGCAGGGCGCTAGCTTCATACTAAGTAATAGCAACTCCAAAAAAACGAGTTGTCAGGTTAATCTTTGTATCCATTGCCCAGGTCAGGTAATTGCTGACATTCAGGGTGAGCTCATCAAATTATCTTTTTGCGATGTCCCATATATTCTATGTTATATCCATTCAAAAATGAATATTACTGCTGTTAAAATCAACACATTGCATACTCACTCTTAAATTAGTAAAAATTAGTCTATATCTATTGGGTAGATAATTATCTGTAATTTTGAGAATTTTTCTAGTATTTTTCATAATTTTTTAGTAATTATCGAACAATTTTTTCAGAATTAACAAATTATGTATAGTATAGATGAAGGGTAAACTACTTACATAAGTTATGACTAATGATACTTTATACAGTGAAAAATTACCATAATATTAATAAAAAATCAAATAGTTTTAAATATAAATAGATATATTATTATGAATATACAGTTGTCCCTTAAATTTCGATTAATCGGCCGTGCAATGGTTATAGCTTGCAGTGCCCTTTGGTCTAACGAGTGCGTACTTTCACAACACTGGTTTGGCGTGAAAATGAATCGCGTTTGTTAAAAAAAGAGGGTCCGAGGGTATATACATAGGCTGCTGTTTAATGTTTAACCGTGTGCACTTTTGGCTTGTTTGACTCTACTCACGACTCATGGCGAACAGGTAGAGCCAGAGGCAAATAACCGTTCAAGGCCGTGCCTTGGGGATTCTACTCAATTGCGCCGCGGATTCACCCATCATTTCAGTCCAGCCTCGTCGTTCTCTCACTATGGTCAAACAACGCGGCCGGGCATGTTTTTCATTTCGGCGATAGCATGCGACGCACCAACCTGTTTCATCTGTTCGGCGATGGCAACTGCGATGCAACGCACCAACCTGTTCGTCTGCTCCCTGGATTGTGATTTCTATGTTGGAATTGCAATCTCCACCTGATTACCAACAGGGACGAGTCCATATGATTGAGGATTTTTACGGTAGACTACGCGTGAATTTAGCAGTAAAGACTCATGGATTCATGACTTAAGCACGTGCTATAACATTAGCCTCCATATCCTTGAAAGAGGGAAAACAGAACTAAAAGCCATCTGTAACATCCTCCAGGGATCGCCGGCCTCTGAAACTATGCTCTCTCTAACGAGCACACCATTGTACATAAGCAATACGACCACATTATCTCAACCCTCCAATATGCAATGAACTGAGCAACAACAGTAAATGAACCCAATGGAGTATTTACAGGGGAAACAGTGTGCACAGGCAGCACAGCACAAAAGAAAGAAAGAAAGAAAGAAAGAAAGAAAGAAAGAAAGAAAGAAAGAAAAGAAAAGGAAAGAATGAACGAAAGCAAAAGTAGCAATGGTGAGAAACGCCCTACAAAATTGTTGGCTGTCTAAAAACAGCCATACGAGATATTTTACACAGCCAGAGCAAGAAGCCTGTCCAGCATTTACTGATCAGATTCCAGCCATCTCCTCAGGTTGCAAAGGGCCTCGGCAGACAAGCTCTTGCAACATCTTGTCCTCCTGATTGGTGCCTGCTCTAGAGGCGAGGAACACCCGCCGAGCTCAGGGACAAAGCAAATGACAATCACTGTGATGTTGTCAAAGGTATGGAGCCTCTTCGCCTCCATAGCAAGCTCCCTTGCACACACCTCAGGGTCGTCATGCCGTCGGAGCCCCTTGCGGACTACGCTCACCGCATGCTGGCTGGTCATGACATCCCATATCCCATCGCAGCCTATGATGAGGAACTCGTCATCCTCCGTGAGGATAGTCTGGCGGAACTCCGGCTCGGCAATGAGAGGTGACTGCGAGCCTTGAGGAGTTTTCAAGTCCCAATCCCCTAAAGCACGGGTCACAGAGAGTACTCCGTTGAGGTATCCATCTTCAATGTATCCCCCGGACTCAGTAACCCTTTGATGCTCTGCGTCACATGTTGACCTGTGATCGCGAGACATCTCCACAGCTACTCCTTTCCTGCATAAGACTGCACGGCAGTCCCCAGCATTCGCAACCAACAACTGCCTGCAAGATAAGAAGTAAAAATGAGAATGCATACAACCATAGTGAATCATGAACTAAAGTCTGCACAGGCTTGCATTTACAATTTTCTTACCTTCCAAAGATGAAAGCTGTAAGAGCTGTGGTTCCTGAAGATCGGCTGATGGCTGAGTCACCGGCAAGTGCAAGGTCTGCATTCAAGAACGCTTTGCGGATTGAGTTCTCCACAGATTCAGAAAATGTTCCATCTTCTCGTGATGCTTGAGGGAATTCGGAATCCTCAAAGAACAACCTAATAGCGTGCCTTTTCATAAAGGCTGCTGCATCTGAGCCCCCATGGCCATCAAAAACCTAAAAAGCAACAGCACAATTAATTCAAATGGTATTACAGAAGATTCAACGTATGATAAACATCGAAAGAAGCTCGTACATACCCCATAGAAGGCATTAGGAGCTGGGCACATCAACTGTGAGCCAAGATGACCAGAAAGATCATCAATTCGGATATGTTCATCTTCCATGTACCACCTAGGTCCAATATCAGCGAAGCTACCAGATCGAATGTTGGGGACAAACTGTAGTGGTTCCACAGATGCCTTAAATTGCTACATTAAGCAGACAACTGTTAAGTATGATGCCGTCTAACCACCCAGCACCCAAACTATATCTTGGGGAAAAGTTTCCACTTCTCCGATCAGATTATGAAATTTGAGTTGCCAACCATCACAAGGCCAATCAGCCAAACCGCTCACATGTCATTGTTTCAAAATAACTCAATTTGATTGCAAAGTTAATTGAACAAACATTTCAATACTGAATTGATCATATAATTACATAAGGTATACAAAAATTCATTTCCAAAGTAAAAGCCAGCACTACTCAAAACAGGATAGCATAAACCTGATATGTCCACAGACGAATTTGACCACGGCAAATCATACTATCTATACTGTGTAGGCAATCAATCAATACACGCTCCACAGATCGATCCAATGACTCCGCCAACCATTTCTAACTCAATGTTCCCAACCACCATCAACAGTAGAAATTACACCTGGATTAGAAAGCAGCAACAGAAAAGGATGAACCTTTGAATTTTTAAGTGATTTCCTCACTTTACCACAAGAGCACTCGAAATAGAACCAATCCTACACAAAAGTTCAGTTAAATTCACCAACTAATAATCTAAAATGTATCGACAGCGCCACCCAAAATACACGAGAGATCCTAGCCGACAAGCACTAATCTCTTCCATACCCAACTTGCCGGAACAGCGACTCCAGGTTTCAAGAACTCCTATAAACATCAAACCGAACAAGAAAGCCGAAACCTTTGTTATGTCGAATCAAGAACTCACCAGATCGGGCACCTCGACGGCGACCTCCGAATCCGCCTTTGGAGACGTCGGGGACGGCGGCGACACCCCGATCACCTCCTCGACCCCCATAACGGAGCACCGGTGGAACGACGCCTCCAACAGCGGCACGACCTGACGCATCACGTCCGCCCCGGCTACCATCACCGCCTCCAATCCGCTCAACAACCTGTTCCTCCCCACCGCGCACGGCACGAAAACCTCCCAAATCTGTCGCCTCTCAGCACCCACAACGTCAAGAACTATCGATCCAACCTCTCCTCCTCGCACCAAAAAAATTTCCCCACCAAACTGCTCGATCCGAGTACCGGCCGATCGGTCTCGACGAAAATAACCCGAAAATCTCCGAAAGGTCTGACCTTTTCACGATCCGAGAGAAGGGCGACGCGATTTGAACTTTTCTAGGGACACAAAGGGACAAAACACACACACTCTGATCCTCTTTGACGAAACGATGAAAACAGAGGGCGTTTCTATTTATGCGCGCGTGGGGCGGGGGCGAGCCACACGAGCGAACGGCGGCAGCCGGTGGGAGACGGCGGCAACGACCGGCAGGTGGCCGTGGCGAACCGGTGCCTAAAGTCACGTGCAACCTTGATTTTCAACTTTACCGCGGTTCGATATTCGATACGGATCGATAAACCGATTTAGTTAAAAAAATTATGCAACGTAAACTAGTCGAATATCGGTGAAAATTGCTCGATTTTCAATGAAATCGAGCGAAAATCGTTCAAAAATTGGCTCTAAGGAGCATTCAATTAGTCGTTGAAAATCGACTGGTTTTTTATTATTTTGAATTTGTTCAAAAATTTTATTTCTTAAACCTTTAATTTTTAACAATTTTCGACTCGATATTTACGATTTTTGAACCTCGAACCTCGAACGGTCTCATGCATCGCGACACGGTGCTTTGCCGAGTGCCGACCTCGTCTCAGGCTCCGCTAAGGCGAGGAGGGATCGAGGAAAATGGTTGCTCTGTAGTCGTTGGAGTGGAGGCCCGCAACTTAAAAAGTTGTCTTTATCGTTGTCGAATCGAGCTAATAAATAGTCTTTAAATAGTTTTTTTAAAATATAGTTAATATGCTGGATCTCCGTTTGGCGAGGAGAGGTGATGTATGCACTGATTTCACAACTCTGCGTGTGGAGTGTCTATTTTGTGGGGTTTTCTTTTCTTCCTTTTATTTAAAGGAACATGTTTTAGGATTTTTCTCTAGGGTCTTCTCGTAAGGTTTCTTTTTTGTGTTAGATTTATCCATGGTTTATGCACGATTTTGTTTCAGATTTAAACGTGTTCACCGTACCGTTATTGACATAACGGCTATTTCTTGAAACCTTAGAAGGATAAATTTTGAAGCTGCAAAGATAAGAGAATATCGTAAGAAGATGCCAATTTTGAGAGGATCAGGACAATTGGTTAATGCATTTGGCAACCCATTGGTCATGGTTTTTACATATTAAAAATATAGTGGAAATTCGCACAAATAATCTACCTAGCACATAGTATGAGTCGAAATAAGTTTCTCAATTAAAGAGACAAGATGCCACACTTTTAAGCTATGCTAGATTGGACAAAAGGTCACTAATCTGATATACTTCCTAGAAAACTAATCTGATATACTACAGTGGATTATGTTATATTTCTTTCTTGATACGACTTAAAAAGGCTAATAAACTCGGTATGATTCTGTTAGAGATACTTGATATGGTATTCACGTGTGTTGGTTTTTACTAACAATGCTTAAAGTACATGTTGATTTTTATTTTGCATGTCGCACGATATGGAAAACGTGCTTTTTCTTTTTTTTTTTGAGGAAAAATGTGCTTTTCTAATGTACTAGTATCTGATTATAGGGTGTGACATTTTCCCCTTGGGTCTTTACAACCCATGGTAATTAAGAAGCAGGAGATAGAAAATCCTCTGGTTTTGACCAAATTGTGCATCTCCTGCTAACAACATCTGCAGCCAAGATAAAGATGCCTGAAGTTATCACACATATGGCATCGTTTTTCCCCCTTGGGACCACACGTATAGACTACTTAGCTCACGCAGCTGCAAAGATCGCATGAAAACACCCGTAACCAATACAACCTATCCCCGTACTGCCATCTCGCGTGGCCTGGGCAACAGGGCGGGGGCTAGCGCGTGCTCTCCACGCCGCCACGTTTCCCACCTCCGATCCGACGACGCGGCGCCGCCTTTTGGAGTCAACGGGGGCAGCCTCGCTCCTCCCGTTCGTTGTTTCCCTTTGTGGGCGCCACCGGAATTTCGAATCCATGGCTTTGGCAGCGCCCTCGTAAACCCTTTTTTTTTTTGACAAATATATCTTTCTTCTAAATAAATTTATAAAAATAGCCCCTCTTCGCGACTACGAAATGCTACGGCAATGTCACCTGCCACGCTGCTGATCCGCGAGGGCAAGGTTTCTACCAAGACAGCATTGCTCGGTAGGAAATGTGCCATTAAGTATTCATTTTAAATAATTAATCACTTAATTAATGACTTTGCTTAATTAAATAGATTAATTAATACTACAGAGGTAGCACTGCTCGATAAGTTACTCTTTCTGAGCTCCTATTGTGCGGTATTTCCTGCTGCCGTATGAAAAGCGTGACTAACAATATATGTTGCTTGTTAGCGCTTTCGCGGTCAGAGATGTCTATTGTCAAATTTTGTTTGCAAGTTTCATTCTCATTTGCGCGAAATTGTAAATCCAATTTCTTTCCAACCGCACAAGTAGTAGCAGTTATTCATCGAGCTCCCATACCACGGTAAGTGAATCTTTTACGATCTCATATCGATAGGTTAATCTATTGCGATCTCATATCGACAGGTCAATCTGTTGCGATCTCATATCATGACAGGTGATATATCGCTTCTCGCTCCTTTTATGATCTAGAAAAGGACTAATTTATAATTTTATTCAGATAAATAATAAATATGGGAAAAAATTTGCAAAAGACCGATTTGGCAAAGGCTTCCCCGCGGTTGGCCGTGCACTGGGGAATTTTGTACTGCTAACCATAGTTGTTTGCTGCTGCGTGGCGTCATTAGATCTTCGTGATGGTTTTTTTTTTGTTTAGGTAACACTAGTTTGAGGATGCTCTTAAACTAAAAGAATTTAAGGACACTTTTATGTGTCATCTTCTCCATCCATTAACACCTTTCCCCTTTTCTCTTCTGTACTCACTTCCCCTGCCTCATTTCTTTACTCTCTAACATAAAAAAAATTAACTTTCAAATTTTTAAACATTAAAACCAAAGAAATTTAACTTGAAAAATTGTAACTAGGAAAGTTTCAACTAGAAAAAATTTAAATAAAAATTTTCAAAATAGAAAGTTTCAACTTGAAAATTTTCAAATCGAAAAAAAATTAAATTAAAAAAAATTCTCAAATTAGAAAGTTTCAACTCGAAGAATTTCAAATCGAAAAGTTTCAACTCCGAAAACTTTCAATTCAAAAAACTATTAGTTCGAAAAGTTTCGATTCAAAAAACTTTCTGTTCGAAAAGTTTTGATTCAAAAACTTTCAAAAGTGGTTAAAAACATCTCTTATTAAAAAATTTGGGAGAAAATTTGAAGAAAAAAACTATTCTAAGTTTAAGGTGAAGGAAACGAGGAAAAAAAGAGATGAAGTGGAGAAATAATAAAGTGCTGAGACGTCCTTCTCACCTGCAGAGACGTTCTGAAATTAGCCATTCCCATTTTGTATTGCGTGCGCTGCTGCTGTCCGCGAAAAGCAGCGGCGGCCGTGCGAGCGGCGAGCGCGCGTGGCCGGCTTCGTAAAATAACAGTGCATCTGTACTCCGTCGCTGAGCGAAGCTAGTTTTAGCTATTTGAATTTGCTGCGAGGTTTGCATAGATATTATTAGGTTGGTTCCACTTATACAAACTTAAGGCATCCTCTTCTTTTTTTCTCTCTTAATCTGTCTCGTATTACGTGTCAACAAAAGCATTACTTAAGTCCCTATCTTTTTTTAAAAAAAGGTATATAGGTTTTTTCATATTTGTTTGAAAATATAAGGCATACATGCACAACAGTAGCTTCTTGTTGTTCATTAATTCTCTTATAGTCATGTCCAACGAAAGCTAACGTCTCGTTTGGAACGTAAAAATTTCAGAAAAAACAATTGAATTACTGCACAAATTAGAAACAAATTCCTGCGTTCTAAATGGTGCCTAAATAATCTGTAATTTGATCTTAGGCTAGTCACGTAACTCATAATCAACTCGTTTCGGCAGAGATCAAGGAAGTCTGGTTCGCACCCGGTCTTATCCAATGATCCCCATGTCTGTCCTCCCCATCGAGATATAGGCATTGGCACAGTGCTCCAGGGCGGCCCCTACATGGAATTGCAGTCGCACCCTTGCACAACCCAATAATGGGCACATAGAGTTTGTGCTGGCCACCAGAATCAGGCAAACCAGACAACGAGCTCTGAAAGTAGATAACAAATCCTAAACATTGCCTACCCATAGTTGGCAGCAATCAAACAGCACAACAAGGATGTTAGCGAAACAAATCTAATTTATTTATTCCTGATCTAAACGTGCAAGGAATGGGTGCATGTTCTTCGTGAATGTTTGGTCAGAAAAACTGGTTATGCTTTTGTTCTTTTTGTGCGTAAATTTAAATGTTTTTTATGTTTTGAGAAATAGTCATGATAGCATTCGATTCTTATTCGCTCTGTGTATTTATTCGATATTATATAGGCTTTATTCGATATTGGTATATACATTCAGGGAAAAATATAAAAAGAAATATGATAGAGTCAATATACCATCGGTATTTGAGCCTAACAGTAGAGTAGTTTGTTATAGTTGGTAGGCATAGATGTCCGGTTATTTTTAGAAATCATTAGTTTTATTACGCATTTGGTCAATGGAGTGAGAAGTTGTCTTTGACAATAACTTTTGACGAAATGCTCAACAGGTATAGATGAGCAAATACATTTTAAAATACGCTATGGAGAAGAGGTTCCACAGATGTGTGTAAAAGGAGTTGAAGTGTGATGGGTAGCCTATCACGTGCAAAGCAGTGTCCCTGGGGTACTGTTATGAGATAGTTGTACCAGCTATTCTCGTTGGACTATATGTTGCATAATCTGAAATTGCATGATGTTGGTACTTGTACACAGCAATGCACATACTAGGACACTACAAGGAACGTCATTTTCCCCGAGTGTTTTCCACACTCGGGATAGGGGACAAAACACTCGGGATACCCTATCCTGAGTGGGCACACTCGGCGTAGTGCACTCGGTGTTATTTTATCGGGAAAAGTTGGCTATGCCGAGTGTACACTCGGGGAAAAAAAACGATACCTGAGTGCACTCTCGGGATAGCTCTAGGATTGAGGACCACCACCGTGGCGGCCAGGGTAGCGACACGTCAACATCTATGCCGAGTGCACTCTCGGGATAGGTTGTGCCAGCTATGCCGAGTGCACTCTCGGGATAGGGCGTGCCATCTATTCCGAGTGCACTCTCGGGATAGGGTGTGCCATCTATGCCGAGTGCACTCTCGGCATAGCCGGTGCCATCTATTCCGAGTGCACTCTCGGGATAGGTACCAGACCCTGGCCACAAAACAGCTAGCTCAAATTCACATCCAGCCACAATATATCCAATTCACAATACATCCACAATTCACATCCAGGCACAATTCAATTCACATTATCAAGCCACAATATAACATTATCAATTAACATTTCAATAATACGTTGAACCAAAGAATAACATGTAGTCCAATAAATGTGTAGTCCAATAAATGTGTTAGTTACTACTGAAGGTTCCCTCATCACCAAAGAATAACAGTTCTTAACAATATTGACCTCGAGCCTTGCAGGCATGCTTCAGGGGCAATCGAGCTTATACAGCACAATCACTATAATGCAACATTGGCTGATTTTATTCCTGAAGAAGGTATACAAAGTGTTGAGAAATTAAGCAGATGGAACAAAAGGTGAAAAGATGAACTCTTGACATAATTGAGAAATTATGTTTGAAACAAAGATTAACTCAGAGACTTGAAAACATGACTGAAGGAACAGAGTTTAAAGTATTGTACAACACTGGTTTGTTTTCTTTGCCTGCTTGTAGAACATCTGAAAAGGACAGCACAGTATCTCTCAATAAAATCGAAGGGGCTAAAGTCATAGAGCTCGTATGTACGATTGGTGAAGGAGTAAGGATAGTCTCTAATGCTACTAGCCCAAGCATTTGAGAAAGTCTCTTCGACTCATGTGATGCACAAAGAGGCCATCGATGATGAAGCTGAAGAAGTTGGGCAGTCGAGCCGCAGTTACCCATGCTCCATCAGCCAAGATGTGGGAGGCAGCGTTGACTCAATACAAGCTCAGACTGTAGATCTTTCCATACCATATGTGTAGGAATCTATAGTCATTGCCGATGAAGGTGAATATATCAAAGCCATGGTAGAATGAATAGAGGCCAAAGACCAAGACTACGATGCATTATCAGATGATGAAGGTTATGATGATGAGCAGGTTGGATGTGAGGAGGGGCTTCTAGTGGAGTAGGATGCATACTAGTTTGACAAGCTAATAGTCAATGAATGTGAGGAGATTGTATGGGAATACCAGCAGAATGAGGTCAGATAAGGAGTGATGTACAAAAGTAAGACAAAGATGCAGGAAGTAATGAAGTCTTGGGCAGTGTCGTTGTGGAAGAAATTTAAGATGGTAAAGTCAATGCAGTGTGCATATGATGTGAAGTGTGGGATGGATGAATGCTCATGGTGAGTCCATGCATACAGCCTCAGAACGACACCAATTGGAAATGCTTCATAGTCGTTCTGTACACATGTGTGGTGACGGAGTCTATGCAATCCTGTAGAAACATGTCTTCAAGTTTTGTTACAAATGTAATGTATGAAGAAATTGTGGACAAGTCAATTTGGAGTCATGTTCCATTATACTTGCAATAGAGCAAGGGTTCTGGTACACAATAAACTATGCAAAGGTTTGGAGGGTGAAGTAGAAGATGCTGGAAGTAAGGTTCAGCATGTATGAAGACTCCTACTACAACTTGCTCGGTATGCTTGGAGTCATACAAGAAAGGAATACTAGAACTTTTGTTGATATTTTCAAATAGCCTTCGTAGGGCTTCCTTGGGAAGATGGTACTTAAGTGATCATTCTTCAGTTTTGGTGTGTGCATCAACGCGTTTAGACATTGTCGTCTATTGCTTTGTATGAACAACACCTTTCTGATTGTGAAGTACAATGGCCAAATATTGACTACTGTTGGAGTGGATTGCAACAACCCAATTCTTCCCATTGCAATTGCATTTGTGGAGAGTGAGAACATCGATAGTTGGATATGGTTTCTAACGAACATGAAAGCTGGTGTTGTGGGCGAGCGACCTCGAGTTTATATCATATATGATTGACATCTCGGCTTATTGAAGGCTGTGGTGTAGCTGCATCAAGTAGAAGATGAGCCATATCCATAACCTGAATTTAAAGTTTAAAACTTAATATAGAAATCCGTATCTTAGTTTGAAAAATATGAGATTATTTATGCATAAGGATCGTCAAGATGGTCGAAATCAATTATTTATTTGCTTGATTTGGAGCTTAGAGCGAGAAGTTGTGGGTAATAGAAATTGATGGCCAAGATTATTTGGAAGAAATACATAATTGTGTATATAGAAAAAATAATTGGCCTTTGTGATCAAAGGGAGTAGCCTAGGCCCACCTTAGGGCTGCATGCTCATAAGAGGAGAAGGGGATGGAAAACAAACTTGAAACTCGTGAGTTTAACGAGTACTCGGAAACTTGACTCGACTCGACTCAAACACGTTCCTTAACGAATCGAGTCGAGCTGGGTTTTGAACTCGTTAAGATAACGAGTTAAACGAGTGAGCTAACTTGCTTAACGAGCGAGCTAACGAGCTTAACGAGCTAAAAAAATCATTGTGTAAGTCTGTAACCCTAGCCCCACGGTTCGCTTCAAGTCTTCAACCTTCAGAGTTCAGACCCGATTCCCCCCATTCTGCATCCGCAATTCCCCAATTCCACTAAACATCTGCGCTTCCACCCTCGCCCTTGCTTCCGGTGCCTTCACTACCACTGTGCACCTCTCCTCCACCGACAAGCCCCACTCCGAGCTCCCCATCCGAGTCATCGAGGTCGGTCTAGAGGGTCCCCCCTTGCACCCATGTCGGGCCTTGCTTCACGGAGGAGCCACTTCGGGGAGATCCCACTCCCCTCCGATGCACCGCCCCACGGGGCGCGCCCTGGGCACCAGCAGACTGGGTCCAATCCCCTCATCTTCACCTCTGGCTCGAGCTCCTACTCCAGTTCTACCACCTCGCCGCTCACCAACACACTCCCACCGAACAACATCTGTCCCTCTGGTCGGGTCACCAAGCCGCTCCCTTCCCGCGCCATCGCCCTTGCTCCCTGCCCCTCCCGGTCGAGTTCCATCACCAGATCCGAGCTCCTCCCCTCTAGCTCCTCACCTCCAGCAGTCCACCCACTGGGCTCCTCCCCTTCAGCCATCCCTAAGGTTTGCTTTCTTGGCAAGGGAGTTTGTTGCTGCCCATGTGCTGCCGTGGGAAGGAAAAATACCACAGTGGCAAGGGCTTTGGTTGTTGTGGCAAAGGGTTATAGCGGTGGATGGAGGATGTGTTAAAGGAGAGGATTTCCATGGTTTCTTCGCTGGTTCTTCATCTATTTCATAGGTAACCATCCAAAACCCTTATCCTATCTTTTAGATGATGTTTTACATGGATTAATTGGTAATTAGCATGTAATTGGCCTCATGGATCAGGCTAATTATCTGGTTTTGTGCAGTTTAGATTTAATTGATTTTCAAGGGCTTTAGAGGCAGAATTAGAAAAAGTGGTATACTAAAGTGATAACTTCAGTTTCTATCAAACAAGATGATGAAGATCCCTAAAATCCATTGGATAGATTGCAAGTTATGGCCTTTTAAAGTATGTTGTTCCATAGATCATCACCACTTGGGTGCATCACGGTTTTAGATGGTTTATACCTTGAAGATTATCGAATTAGTTCTTTACAATAACCAGAGGTGTGACCATAACTACAAGCAGCTAGATAATTTTATATAGATTCAAAATATGCTATGGTTTGCATATTGGGTATTGTATAAAAATAGACACAAAGTTATTAAGCCTGCTACCCAATAAAGTAATAGAACAATCTTCGGGGCTAGAAACGAGAGGTTAAATGAATTAATTTGAATCTTTTGCCAACTAGAAAATTGTAGGCAATCTTGTATAGTTTTTGGAACATATATGGTTTTGTATATTTGGACTCCTTAGCTAGGAGTTATAGTCATCCGACCGTCAAGACAACAAAGGAGAAGTTGCCCAATAGAAGGGGAAATTAGGCTCAAAATTGTGTGTAAGAGCGTTATTGTTATGTCAATGATATGTACTATCATGGAATATTGTTAAGTTGAGTTATCTTTTGTAAGAGGTGTTACTTCGAGGTTGGCACCAGCCACTCATTACTTCATCACATGTGGTTAAAAATGCAAGTTTATAGTAGAACAGTAGATGATTGTTTATTCCTTCTCTTGGTTATCTAATTTTGCCCACCATGCTATATTTACTTGATTCTTGTTCAACATGATGTGATATGATGACAATGAGTATATGATGTGGATGGTCACTTGGTAATGTTAGTACATGGTAAATAATTATTGGAAATTATTGCATTACTTGTTTTCATGTCATGAAAAGTGAATATGACCCAAGTCGGTGAGTAAGTCATATAACTAGGCTATAGTAGATAATCCAGGTTGATGAGAAAGTTATATGACTAGTTATGAGCACTTTTGAGAGAGGCCTATTTGGGTAGGCACCTCCACATGATGGAGGTAGAGAATGTACATCCACGGATGTTCCCTTAGCTATACCGATATGAGCTTAAAATGTGCATATGGTCATAAGCATCCACATTGCATTCATGAAAAGAAAGAGATGATAACGAGATACTTTGATAATGACATGTGTAGTTAACAGAAAGAGGATGATGAGATATGTGAAGGATGACATGATTATGTTTACATTTATAGCTATGTTAATATATATATCGTTTTATTATGTTCTTGTTGTTTCATGAACTCACCCTTGCTTCCTTAATGTTTTTAGGTGAATAATGAAGGTGACATACATGGCATGGGGGTAGCACCATCACATATCACATCATCCACCAGTTATCTAATATTAGTAGTTCAATCTTATATGGATGGTAAGGTGTCTAGTTGGTTTAGTTGTTGACCTTTCATATCATAACAATGGTTGTGTGAACTTAGTTGGTTAGTATTGGTGATAATTGTTTAGAGAATGTTTGCTATCGTTGATAAAAATATGTTAAAGATGGTGCAAATTGTATGATGAGGTAACATTCAAAGTACATGGAGTGTTGGGATGTTACAGGCCTGTCGGTGATGGCTGCTGAAACCGGCCGGTGGTCGGCAAGCTACTGACAACAGGAAACATGAAAACCTAGATTAAAAAGAAAAAGCAAATTAGGTCAGATTAGTCTCAATTTGCTCCTTGCCTCTATGTGTTCTGTTTGGTTCTTGCTTGCATCGGTTTGAATTTTCATGCTACATATTGTCTATTTGTGCTTCTCCCCTTATTGTTGATTGGTGTGGATCACTATGCTAAGAGGTTTCTCAGCGTAGAAAATGAGCCCAATTGTAAATACTATGTTCTTGGTTTCTTGCTCCTGCAAACAATGGTTAACCATGGTTCTCGTGAGACCCAGCTCAATTATAAGTTTTGCCATATGTTAGTATTTGAGCTCTTTTACAGTAGATTAAAATCAATATAAGCCGTCCATTCCTTTGAATCCAATGGTTAAAATTAATTTAGATCTAGTTATACTATCATCTCTAGTATTGGTAGTAAAATTCAGAGGGGTAAAAGGGTAAAAATTTCCGTCATACTCTCTGTCCTCTACAGTAAAACACGCCCTGTAATCCTGATGAATAGCGGATGAATGGATAAGAAGCCTCTGAAGATCACTAGGTATTCAGTGAATCCAAAACTATGAACGAATTAGGAAAAGTCTAAAATACTTCTGATAAATGGATAGGAAAAGTCTAAAATATCCTCAAGGGATGGATGGTTAGATTTGATTTCTATTACCACTATTTACTACCTATGTTATCCACTGTAAAATTTCTCTAGTATTTAGTTTAGTTGTCAGGCAGTCGCGAAGGTGTTGTTTAGGTACAAATCTATTTCTAGGTAATGATGATTTGCTAATGTATTATTAGCTTGCTGCCATAGTAGAATTGCTTATTTTCCTCAAAGGGGATTATAGTACAGGTTAAATCTTTAAAGTTTAAACACACAAAAATAACTACAGGTGGAATATATGACGACCGTATCTTAGACTAACCAGTTGCAGATAAGAACAAGGAATAAGCCGCTTATCTTGGACTAACCAGCTATCCATCCAGGTGAATTTTATGAATGCACCTACATGTTCTCCTTTTCATCCTTACAACAGAGTTAGCAGAGTTATATGCTTGCACCTACATGTTCTCCTTTTTCAGAAAAGAGTTGATTTCAGGATTTATTATGGCCCTACCAAACGAGAAGTCAACCGTGTCACAAGTGTGATTTGCTATTCTGAATATTCTTTCTTCGTTTCAGATCACAAAAAAATAATTGATTTTATGTGTTTTTGACTTGTTTGTTCTTTGGATTTGTCTAACTTTTTTCCAACCAAACATGCAGAGACGTCCATGCCATAATCTCTTTGACAAGTGAGGACAGTAGTGATGAGGGCTCTGTAAGCCTAAAACTATATTGGCGTTAAACATTGTTTAAAACAATCTTGTGGCTTTGTTTTTCACCTTTTCCTACATGATAATTCACACTTGGCTATTTTCAGGAAAAAGCGATGAATCATAGGATATATCCATCTTACCTTCGTTCTTCTTCACAAGAATATTATTCATCACAGCAAATTAGCACATGATCACCGTGATCAAGTATGTCTTCTATCCATCATGAATTGTAAGCTAATTGTTCTCATTTGCCAACCCAATAGTGAATATTAGTTCTACTAAGCATATACTCTTTGATACTGATGTTGGTACAATTTCTGTCTGCTTATGCTTTCAACTGAAACAATAGATTGCCTTCCCAAAAGGCAGTCTGCTCGGCGACAAAGGAAGAGAAAATAGGCGAGCAGCTAATGTTGAGGCGCGTGTATCTCTACTATTCTAATTATCACTTGGTGGCAGCGGTCCATTCTTTCCCACTCCCCAATCTCCAATAATGGCCGGTTATTATAGCTAATTATTCTTTCCTGATTTACAGCCAGCCATATCTCTTCAAATATGACTGATTATTATAGCAAAATCCCTGATTAGTGCTGGTAATTAATAGCCGGCCAATTATTCCTTTTGTACTCTATATATGTTGTACAGTTTTCACAGAATCAATCAAGAAAATTCATTCAAGATCAATTTCTTTCAATGACTTTGATGCCTTTGCATTAAATATGATTAGTTATATGTACCTGGGCGTTCACATCAAATTGGGCGTCCGCATGCTGGTGGAGGCCGGGCCGGAGCGCGTCACGTGGAAGACTGGCCAGCGCGATGAGGCAACATAAGGCTGCTAGACCGGCGGCTGGCAAGCCGAAGCGGCCGGTGCGGGTCGATGAGGCCAACGCGTTGTATTCTCTCTCCTTACCAATTTTATTTTCCTGAATCATGAAACTCTTGGAGTTCTTGTAATTCTATTCTATTAGAACTGATATACTGACTCATATATTCATATCTGCAGTTACAGGAACTTTAAAGGGCTATGACCAATTGCTGCACTTAGTGCTAGATGAAGCAATTGAGTCTGAAAGAGGTACTTCAAATTCCTTTCTTTATGTTTTATGGTCCACCTGTTGTTTTTTTATCAATGTATAGCTAAGAATTCTGATGCAATTTACAAGCACATTTTGCCTTGACACTTTTGGTCAGTTAGCATTCCCATTATCTCTATGCTTGACTTGTTTGTTCAGTTTGGAATCTTGTGTCCTAAAATTGGACCGAGGATAACTTTTTTATTAGCGTACAGCATGAATTGATATTTTTTTTAATTCTTCGTGTATTAAATTCTTGATTTGAGCAAGTTTAGTTCTTATGTGTAGATTTGCCATAACTAAAACCCTCCAGATCCAAGAAGGGGCAGAGAGTTAGCTGTACGAGGGGATGAGACTTAACAAGATGCTCCTGGTGTCAAGGGGGCAAGTCCAGGAGATGCTAAATGATGAATAAAGCCTATGTGATTGTGGTTTATGGTGCAAGAGAAATTCATCCTTCTTTTGCCACCGTACAACATAACATGTACCACGTGCTGATAAGCTGTGCATGAATTAATTATTTATGTCAGCTCCTAGCTGATCTCACTTGGTAATAGAAAATGGTGATTATATGTCCTTGTGCCCATATCTATTATTTTTAGACCAAACTAACCTGGTACATACTACATTTGGATTTGTTTTGTGAGGGTTCATCTGGGTTTTGATCTGGAATTAACTCTCCCAAAGGTTTTGGAAGGAATTTATGATTTTTGAATTTTTTCCTTTCGACTTTGAAACAAAACTTGTCTTAGCACACTAGCCATGAAAATGAGCCATTATACTTATGGATGGATTGATGTATTGTCACTTTATGCTTCAAGTTTTATTTCGTTGACTTCATTTCAGTGTTTTTATGCATGTTTTCTTATTAGGCAATAGTCCTATTTACTGATTATCATATTATCAAGCTGAAGTAAAAGGAAATATATATCATGTTGTGTCATAACGTACAAAAGTTGTTGCATACATGAAGGGCTGTATGTATAACTTTCTAGAATGGGCATGATTTTTCGTGGCATGGGCACATAGCATTGAAGCATATAATTGATTGCACACTTTGTTTGGGATTCTATAGGCACTCGGCTGTTGGTTTACCTTAAGAACTTGATTGGTTTTGACTGCAAATGTGTGTCACTAAGGTCATGTTTGGATGGACTAGAGCTAATTGTTAGCTGGCTAATGGCTAGAACTAATTGTTAGCCAGCTAATAATTAGTCCATCTAAAATTAGCCCAGGGCTGTTTGGATACATGACTAATGGTTGGGCTAATTTCTTTGAAAAGTCATGTCTGCCCCTCATAATATGATTGCCTCTCATAATGGCGAGGGTATTTCAGACTTTTCCCAGCGTGTTACATGCTTTTAGTCCAAATTAGCTCCCACCCACCAACTAATGGACTAATTGTTAGTTGAGGGGTTAGCTAAAAATTAGCCCACCTATTAGTCTTCCTGTTTGGATAGACTAAGACTAATTTTTAGCCAGCTAATAATTAGTCCAGGGATCCAAACATGGCCTAAAAGAACTGTTGGGTCTGACTTCAAATTTGTGCCCAAATTTTTCAACATAAATTTTTCTTGTTTGCTTACCTTAAACTACAGTTTGACATTTTGGCCCAAATTTTTTTTCAGAGCAACTTATACACTTTATTGCTGACTAGGTACTGTCAACGTATATGGGTTGTGTATGCTTCAGCTTAACTATCTTTTGCTGTTCTTTGTTCCACCCAAGCAGCATCATATTTGATATAGGCTGGCCAAAAAATGGAAGGTTGTATGAGCCTGATACAAGCAGGCATCTCAATGAGTATGGTGAGGTTGGCTTGCGAAAGTTGGCACTATCATACAGAGTGTTGCAGGAATCAGAATATTCTTCTTGGAATGCTGAGTTTCTTAAAACAAAGACATTTATTGAGCTTGATAGAGAATTGCATCTCGAGCGAGTCTCAGATTTGATTGAAAGAGAGCTGATCCTTATAGGTGCAACTGCGGTGGAAGATAAATTGCAAAAAAAGGTAAAAATGATTGATTGATTTTTGAGATTGGTAATATATATTGCTACGTACAATATATTTGGTTTTAATTCATACCGGAGGAAAAACCATAAAAACTTTTGTAATGAGGAGAAATAGATCACTAGTAGAAATTCGCTCTTCTATGACGAATCATTATCGTCATGGAAGGTGCAAAATTCGTCATAAAGAAACTTCTGTGACGAATGTATGACGAAATTAGTTTCGTCGCAGAAGTCGCGTCATATATGTTCCTTTACATTTAAACGGCAAATTTCGTCACGTATCAGCTTCCATCCATGACGAAACATTGTTCGTCACATAACCGATACCGCTTTTATGACAAAACTATAGCGCCACAAGAATTTCAAAGAGACGTCCACGATAGGGCCCATTTTCGTCATAGATTGCTTCTGACCACCAATGGTCGATGTGGCGTGTGACGTGGCATTTGACGTGTCACTGCAAGTGACGTGGCATGCACGCTGGCAGATGACGTGGCAGCCATTGCTGACAACACGTGTCTGTATTCGCTGGTGCCACCTGTTAGGCTTCGCTGATGCCACATGTCAGTCATTGCTGACGCCACATGTCTTCCGCATAAGAAGCCACGTGTCTGGCTGCGACAGGAACACATGTCATACTGTTATGAAGAATTTTATGTCACAGAAGTTATAAAGGCCTACCTATTTTATTCTGGGCAGGCCCGTTATTTAGGCCAGCAACAGTCACATAGAAGTTGACATACAAGTTCACATAAGCACACATCATTACAGAACCACAATTTCACACCCACTAGTAGAAGTTATTACAGAACCACAAGTTCACATAAACAAATTAGTCCACAACAGGACTAGTTCACATAAGATCACATACGACACAAGTTCACACAAGTTCTGGTATAATAGTTTGAGTAGACTGGGATTGATTTGAAGACTAGGATAGACTGGAGTTAACCTGGGACAAGTTCAAGATACGCCGAAGGAGCAGATTATTCTCTTCCTGCTGCTGCCTGAATTCCGCGAACTCCCTTTGGGTCTTCGCCAGCGCTTCATCTGCAAGTTCACTTTCTTCTTCGGTGTGATGACGTCTTCATGGAGAATACTGAATTTTGTTTTTCATTGCAAGATCTTCCCGGCGCTCTTTTCATCGATGTCGCTGATTTGGTGCAGCTCAGATTCAGCCCAAAGATTCTTCAAAAACGTCGTTGAGCCGTCTGGGAGAGAACATCGACACAACCTTTGTACTAGATTTTGGTGGTGACCATCAAGAATGAGTTACGCCAAAGATATTTTGCATATTTGATGCAAAATTGCAAGGATTGGACGTTACATGGGAAAATAAATAGTAAATACATTAAAATACACAAATTTGGCAATGACATAAGATATTCTAGAATCAACAACTAACAAGAAGCTACCAGCAAAGACAAGCTATAGGTAAGGAAATTTGGCAAGCAGATGTGTATTCAAATTCATTGAAATTGAAAGGAACAGTTAAAATCGCCTATTACTATTAGAAAAACAATAGGAAGGTACCTTTTGAGGACAACAATCATCGCTATCATACAAGCGTAACAAATAAAACAAGCAATGATCAACTTATGCGAAGAAAATGAGGTGATTTTTGGAAAGGAATTATGAATCTATTGGCATAGGTAACAAGGAAAAACTTTAGAACACACAATGTAGCAAGCATCTGCAGGACTTACAATTGCAACTTTTGCGGCGTCACTCGATCCTTTGTTCTCATTGGTATGGCATTCCTTGAAGACATCCACCGCATCCACCTCTGCGTCCTTGTTCTTCTCCCTCTATTACAAGATGAAAATTACGTAACGCTTATCTTCTCAAACTATTATACCGCATAAGTGGTTGTTGACAAAAAAATTACTCCTAGAAGATAGCGGGCACTTACATATGCGTGCAAGTGCGCAACATAGCTGCGAGATCCCGTAGCCTGATGATACTTGACTTTAAAGCGGTTTCTCTTGTTTTGTTCAGAGATTTCCTACAAAAGATGTATGTGTTAGACGCAATCATAGATAGAAAATGAAAAAAATATGTGATAAGATACCACATACCATGCTCTTTGGATTTGACCACTTTGCAACAAGTTCTCTCCACTGTTCATCAGTCATGCAAGGGACAGGAGAGGTAGTTCTGATCTCATTAGCGAGGACACCATTGAAGTAGGCCTTCTTCAACTTATACCGTGTCCGCCAGTATCCTGATCGCAATACATCGGCGATGCATCCTTTGTTGGCTTGTCATTTGTGTTAATGGCCAACCGTCCCTGGTGATGTGAATTGCAATCATTAATGAGTTACACCAGGTCATATCACAAGTGAATGTAGCACAGAGAGTGTAGATAGGCACTTTACAGCTAACTTGCCCATGAAGTTATCAAAATGGTCGATCTCTTTCTTGTACTCTTTCCAATGATTGAGGACAGGAACTTCAGCCCTAATGATAACACCACCTCGATGCGAACTTGGCGACTTGCAGTGTTCATCGGCCTTCTCTTCCCCTCGGCAACAACTATGGGCAATCTTCTTCCCATAGATCTAGTCATCTTGTCAAGCAATATTCCCCTGGTTGGTGGCCTTGGATTTCTCGGACCCCTTTGTATAGGTACTACAGAGTATTCATTTAGATTGTTAACATTCATCAAATAGTGAAATCAAATTTAAAGTTACATGGAACTATAACTTGCCTTCATCATTGGCTTGGGTCTGCTGTCCGGTCTGCTCTTCACAGTGGTCACGAACATCATCATGTTGATGCGCTTCATTTGGATATGACCAGTCCCTCAGAGGGCTTGGGGTCCTGTTCACATCATTGTCTCGAGGCATTTGTCCATTGCTCACATCTTCAGCACCATCTTGTTGGTCAGGAACATGAGCATTTGCATCTTGTTGGTCAGGAACATGAGCATGTTCTTGTTGGTCAGGAGCATGAGCTACTGGAGGCAATTCTTCATGCCCATTATCTTCAGCTTGGTGTGATGTGAGTTGCCTTTTCGATGACCTTGTTGAGACTTCAGGTGGTGTCTGCTCTGTTAGGTCCACCACTGTTAGGTCCTCCACTGTTAGTGGACGTGCCCTCACTCTCTTGGATTGCCTTACTCCTGGAGCCATGTTGGGAGTAGGCTTCCTCCTCTTTGTACAAAGCTTCTTTTTTGTTGTTTGTTTAGGAAACTACAGAGAAACTAACTACTTGTAAGCATATGCATAAATTAACAAGAGTCTATATACAAATAAAAAACAACTTGTAAGCATGTGCATTGCAAATATCCTAGCCCCCCAGCCAAGATAGAAGAAGCACCTCGATCCTTATGGGTACTGGCTGCTCCTTGTCTAAGCAATCATCATCATCTCCCTCAACCTCATGTTCATCTTCAGGGATATACTCCGATGAATCAGAACCTTCACCATGACTACTCTTGTTGCTCGATTTTTTCCCTTTGCGATGCATGTTCTGCTGACATATTTTTAACAAAGGATGCTATATCTTTGATGCCAAGTTCTTCCATCCTTCTTTTATTGTCCAAGATATTAGCATGCATTGTCTTTTCAGATTCGTAGTAGTGTGTTCTTACAGGAATAAACAGATTGCAACGATAATAATACCATTCATGGAGTGAATTATTGAGTAATGTTGGTGGTAATAGTGCATTTTATAATCCATATACACTCGGTGGATTAATCATGGGGAACATTACAGAAACAGATATGCCTAATCGATAGAATAAGAAGAAGAAAATGAAGAACCTAGTTCGTGCTGTTGGATGTATTTGGTGTACCTTGTGCTACGCGTTGTCGGCGTCTTCCCATCGTAGGGGTAGCGGCTCCGCGTTGTCGGCGTCTTCCCATCGTAGGGGTAGCGGCTCCGGTGCGGCAGGCGTCGTGGATGGTGCAAAATTCGTCTCCGGTGCGGCAGGCGTCGTCGACGGTGTACCGGCTTCGGTGCGGCAGGCGTCGTCGACGGTGGAATCGAGAGAGGCGGCTGCTAGGGTCTGGTGGAAGAGGAGCCGAGAGGGGACTGCTAGGGTTTGGATTCTCCGGTGTGGTGGAGTGGAGATGCTCCGGTGTGGGTTCGGAGGAGGATGCTGCGAGAGGGGGCGGCGGATCTGAGTGCGGCTGTTAGGGTTCGGAGGAGGATGCTGCTGCGAGAGGGGGCGGCGGATCTGAGTGCGGCTGTTAGGGTTCGGAGGAGGATGCTGCTGCGAGAGGGGGCGGATCTGAGTGCGGCTGTTAGGGTTCGGAGGAGGATGCTGCTGCGAGAGGGGGCGGCGGATCTGAGTGCGGCTGCTAGGGTTCGGAGGTGAGGAGGTGAGGAGCTGTGATGCTGCGAGAGTGAGGGTTCGGAGGTGAAGAAGCCGAGGAGTTGTCCTCCGAAATGCCCTTCGGTGCGGTTTTGCCCTTCGGTGCGGTTTTGCCCTTCGGTGGATGGAGGACAAAACTGAGATTTCGCGTCCAAAATTTCAGCGGGGGGCGGGAGCGAGTGGCGGGCTTTTGACATTTGGCGCGAACCAGAAATTTGCCAGCTAGCTTTATATAGCAATTTGCAAAGGTGCTCTTAAACCAGAAATAATAATAAGTACTTTCCTAAAGTTTGAAACATTGCCGCCTACTGCTCGCTTTGAGCCGAGCCGAGCGCCTAGCGGCCACGGCCAAATTTCGGCTCAAAAATCTGTTTTTGTTTTTAAGCCCTTTAAAAAATTCGTAATTGCATATTGGTCCTTTTTGCGGTTTTTTTTGCGGAGAGGGTCTTAGAAAAACACGGATCTTTCGTGATATGACCCTAAATAGATACCGAAAAAACACGTAGTGGCATTTTGATCATTCCGGCTATTTTTTACGAAAATGACCTTTTCGATTTAGCGCAATCGCAGATTCTTCGTGAGAGAACCCCAAATATATGCGGAAAAAATGTGGTTTCGTTTGTGTCCTTTCAGCCGTTTCGCTCGTTTTCTTGACGATTTAAAAAAAACACCGTCAGAAAAAAACTACGAAAAAATATCGCGCGCGGTGTGTGACGCCGCGAAAAATATTCTAGTTTGCCAAACAATAAGCGAGATACTGACATGTCTAACTAGGTAGATAAGTGTTGGCTTCAATAAATCAATAGAGCACATTTTATCGTCATGTTCTCTCATGCTAAACGTCAAGTTTTATGTTGCTCAATTCCAAGTTTAAGCTGTTCACTCAAGTTTCAGAATATTATATGCCATGTTTAATCACGTTGTATGACAAGTTTCATAATGATCATATGCCATGTTTTAAAAGCTCTCAGATGTCGCAAGGGAGCTTCTCCAACCCTCCGCCCTTAAAGGGCCATTGTCACAGCAAGAGTTTCGCGCTAGCAAGCTATGCCCTATGTGCGGTGACCAGATTTTGGAGCTGACGTCGCACACGGAGAATAACCCAGGTAGAATTTTCGCCAAGTGCAAGAAGAATGAAAGGAATGTAAGTAGAATTGTTTGTTTTTATTTTATTTAGGTTTGTGCCTCAATTCATTTGATTTTCCTTGCTTAGATCTCGAGGAGATGTAAATTCTTCATGTGGAAGGACCAATATCAGAAACCGCCGCCGTCATTTGGAGATGTAAGTCGCTCACCCACCACTACACCTCAATTAGGGTGTGTTCGGTTCATTGGATGAGGTTGAATGGGAGTAGATGATCCTGTACTATTTGGATGAGGTTGAATGGGATCGAGGACGTTGTGGATGAGCATTTGCATCTTGTTGGTCAGGAACATGACACTGGATGGAGCGACTCAATGCTCGCTTTCTAAACAGATGGCTTGGTCGGTTAAGGCTCAATGCTCAAAGTAAGAATAAATGATTGCTTATATAGCTACATGAAATTCGAAGTTGGATTTACTCAAAGTAAGAATAAATGATTGCTAGAGTATATACAAATAAAACCTTTTATCCAGAGGAAATGAAGCCAAACTCATTGTCATGCGCATTCTTATCCAAGGCAGAATATCATAGAAATTGCTAAAATTCTTGATCGACTTGTTAGCTAACTAAAAGTACAATGACTTTTGCCATGACAGAAATCAGCCATGAAAAGCTCGATAGCCAATTGACCAACAAAGAATACCTCAAGACAAATGGTCGCTCCAAATTAGGAGGAACAACATCCCCAAACAAGGAAGCATCATGAGCCAGTTTCAGTAAGATTATTCGCACAATCTCCCCCAAATACATTCCAGAAATCATCTTTTCATATATCTAGCATATATACAAAAGTTTTCAACATATATTAATGCAGTCCACCTAAAAACAAAAGGGAAGGAAAAGACCATGGAGACAAACCACGCTCTCCAGATTCAAACTTTCAAAATCCATGGTTTTATCGAATTAGAAATGGACAACGTGCACTAAAAAGCACTTTTTAAGACCATTTGAAACACTCTAGAAATGTATTGAAACTTCATCATAAATCGCACTTTTTTAAAACCAATTGAAATAATATGGACCCCAATTATCGGTGACACAATATCCTCTGTGGGCTGTGGCGGCAGGCGTCCGTGTCTCGCGCCATCGTCCCCAATTCCGTGACCTGCATCCAAGGTTCATCCCCAAACCCCAATTCCCCAACCCAATTCAGCCACACCAGCCGCCAGGTCCCTCGCTCCCTCTCGACTCCAGAGTCCAGAACTCCAGATCTACTGCCGGCGGCCACCGTCCTGGATCGTCTCCGTCCCCGGTCGCCTCCTACCCCGAGCATCGGCCGCCCTGCATCGTCTCCTACCCCCGGTGGCCCGGTCCCAGCGCATTCCTTCTCCTACCGAGCTACACTGCCTCCTCCGGTCGTCTCCGTCCCCGGTCGCCTCCTAACCCGAGCATCGGCCGCCCTGCATTCCTTCTCAGCTCTCGGCCTCTACCTCGACTCCCCGAGCTACACTGCCTCCTCCGGTCGTCCCCGAGCCGTCTCGCCTCTCGGTCACCTTGCTTCCTCTGGTGTCCATCGTCTTCTACCCCGAGTGTCTGCCGCTTCTCGGCCGCTTCGCCCGAGTCGCCTGCCTCCTCCGGTCAGGTACCTCGAGTCCCCGACTTGTAACTCTCATTTTCGAATAATTTTAGTGGTTTAAGGATTCTGAGTTAGCCTCCATTTTATTAGTTTAGTCCTGCTCACATTAGCTCGATCTGTGGATAAGAATGGTGATCTGTGGTGCTGTTGTTTGAGATGCTTTTGGTTTTGAGATTCTATGAAGACTACAAACTAGGAGGACTTCTATAGTTATTCATGGAGCTGTTCTTGTGCTTACAATTAAATTCTAAACTCGTTGTGCTTGATATTTTGTATGCATAAGCATGTTGTTCTTGTGTTTAATTTTGAGTAAGTCATCGACAATCAATGTTGTACATGTAGATGGACAATGTTGTCGCTAAGCTTACACAATATTAATCAGAGTTGTACATGTAGATGGACAAGGATCAGAGAAATCGAGTAAAGGCTTCGATGGACTATAAAAGAAATAGAGGGCATCGATTCGACCTTAACAAAATTGTAGAAGACAATTTTAGTCCCGACACATGTCAATGTGCCAATGAACTCAATAGCTTGTTGATTAACATCAAACTCTAGCTCGCAGCTTTAGAGCAAGTTGCCATACGCCTCATGAACTGATGCAAAGAGATGAAGTAGAGCTTCAAGAGGATGTAGACCACGAGTTGTGTCTTCCTATGACTACCAGAGTGATGATGACGTAGAACGCTATGATTGGCAGTATCTTGAAGAAGAGGGTATCGAAATTGATAGTGATGATTCGGGACCGTAATGATGTTAAGACTGGATAAGACTTATTATGTACAATGTAATGATGTTAAGACTTGTTAAGACTTATTACGATAATGTAATGATGTTAAGACTGGTTAAGACTTATTACGATAATGTAATGATGTTAAGACTGGCTAAGACTTATTATGTATAATGTAATGATGTTAAGACTTGTATTGTTTGGATTTTGTCTCAAGACATGATTGTGTGTGATTTTATCCCCAAACGGTGGTACAGATGGATAGAACATGGATACAAGGGAGACAATTCACACCTGTGTACATCGAAAGAGTGAAACAGTTCATGGAATTTGTTAGACAAAGATTCGATGAACACATCGAATTACTTTGCCCATGTCGAGATGTCTTAATCGAACTTACTGACCTCAAAGAAGAAGTGCATGACCACATACATATTTTTGGGATGTCAGCTACATACACTCGGTGGATTCATCATGGGGAATCAGTTGATGCTGAAGTTGTTGAATATTCAGAGCAGGTGCATGAATCAGATAATGATGATGGGATAGATGTGGGCGAGCATGACGACGGCATTTACGGCGATAACGGAGTGCCAGAGTTGATAGGAGAACTGTACACAGCGGCAGAGGAAGATGGACAACAACCAAAGTTTGCTAGAGTCCTTGAAGATGCGAAGCGGTCACTTTGCCCGGGATCTAACCATTCAAGATTCTCCTTTCTGGTGAGGTTGCTCCATATGAAGTCTTATTATCGAATCAGCAATAGGGCTTTTACTGCATTATTGAAGCTATTGTCCTCAGCATTCCCTCAATGCCAATTACCGAAATCATATGACGAGGCAAAGAAATATCTTCGTGAATTGGGCCTTGGATATAACTCGATCCATGTGTGCAAGAATAATTGTGTGTTGTTTCGGAAGGAATATGCCAATATGGATTTGTGCCCAATATGCGATGAATCTAGATGGGAAGATGCAGATGGTAGCAAGCGGGTTCCTCATAAGGTATTGAGGCATTTTCCACTTATACCAAGGTTGAAGAGGATCTTTGCCTCAAAACGAACAGCTGAGGACACCCAATGGCACAAGATGAAGCGGAAGTTGGTGGACAATGAAATGAGCCATCCAGCAGATGGGGAGGCATGGAAGGACTTTGATCAGAAGTATCCAACTTTTGCAGAAGATGCAAGGAACTTGAGGCTTGCCCTAGCCACAGATGGTTTCAATCCATTTGGCAACATGAGCACATCGTATAGCATGTGGCCTGTGCTTGTTAGACCTTTAAGTCTGCCACCATGGGAATGCATCGATCCATCGAATCGCATGATGTCATTATCGATCCCAGTCCAACATCTCCGGAAAGGATTTTGATTTATTCTTGGAGCCTCTTATAGAAGAATTGCTTGAACTCTGGGAGGGTGTCAGAACTTATGATGCATTTAGTGCTGCAAAGTTCAATCTTCGTGACACCGTGCTATGGTGCATACATGATTATCCAGCTTTGAGCACCTTGTCGTATGTAACTACAAAAGGATATTATGCATGTATTCATTATGATAAAAACCCATTGTCACGGCGACTAAGGAATAAGATAGGTTACCTTGGCCACCGTCGTTACCTTCCAAGGACACACGCATGGCGAAGAAGCTTGGCTTTTGATGGACATCATGAAAACCAGGATGAGCCAGGAAAGTTCAATATAGAGGAGGTCCTGGATGAACTAGAGAAGGTGAAAGATGTCAAGCTGTAAGCATGCTACAAGTAAGAAAAGAAAGCACGGAGAGAAAGGAGGGCCACTAATTTTCAGCCAAAAGTAGGTATGTGGAAGCAGCCAGATTGGAAAGACTTGAAGCGCCACATGTTCTTGATGTCATGCACATAGAGAAAAATATATGTGACAACCTTCGGGCACATTGCTCAAAATCGAGGGCAAGACAAAGGACACGATCAATGCTTGGCTGGATTTGCATGATATGGGCATAAGGCATGACTTGCATTTACAAAGAAGATGGCAATTCGGTTCAGATCCCACAAGCTTGCTATGTCTTGAAGAAGGAACAAAGAATTGAGTTTTGCAAGTTCCTCAAAGGTGTCAAGTTTCCACATGGATATGCACCAACATAGCAAGATGCATAAGTGCGGATGGTTCTAAGGCACAGGGCTAAAACTCATGATTGCCATGTCCTTCTGCAAAGAATCATACCTGCCGGCATAAGAGGATTTGTGGGCAAGGATGTATACCAAGCAATTGCAGAGCTCGGGAACTTCTTCAGGGAATTGTGTAGTAGAAATCTGAGGATAGATGTTGTGAAACGGCTGAAAAAAGATATCCCACTAATCCTATGCAAGCTTGAGAAAATTTTTCCGTCGGCCTTCTTTGACGTGATGGTGCACTTGGCTGTCCATCTACCTGATGAGGCACTGCTTAGAGGACCTGTACAATATGGATGGATGTACCCAATAGAACGGCGACTGGGCACTTTCAAGAATTCGATGAGGAACAGGGCTAGGCCTGAAGGATCAATTGCTGAGGCTTATGTAGCAAGTGACACCTTGACATTTTGTTCAAGGTACATGGAGGATGTTGATACTAGATTTAATCGGGACATCGGTAGTGGAGATGAGCCATTCGATGGTGACACCTCTGTTTTTATGCATGGTGTTAAACTCATAGGAGCCAATAGGGTACAGTACATCGATGATAAAGTCATGGCCCAGCTAGTTTGGTATGTGCTAAATAACTGTGAGGAGGTTGAGCCATATTTGGAGTAAGTTTCATTTATATATGCTGATTTGTCATTTCACATTGGAGCGGACTTGTGCACTATGTCATTTCACCTAATGATTGTGTCACTATGTCATGCAGCATGTACAGAGAAGAGTTAGAGAAAGAAGAGGCACATGCTGTTGACAAAAGGCTTCAAAAAGGATTTCCTAAATGGTTTAGGAGTCATGTAAGTAATACATAGTTTATGAATAGCAATTTTGTACGAATTTTCACATTGGAGCGGACTTGTGCACTTTTCCTTGTATCTCAGATCAA
The DNA here is from genome assembly GCA_036346375.1 of Guadua angustifolia. Taxonomy (NCBI): domain Eukaryota; kingdom Viridiplantae; phylum Streptophyta; class Magnoliopsida; order Poales; family Poaceae; genus Guadua; species Guadua angustifolia. The sequence goes on along the minus strand of CM070500.1, from coordinate 67,891,848 downwards.
GAAGCTGCGGAAACACAAACCAGAAGAGGTCGTGAAGGACTCAGATGCACTATCATGTGGTCCTGATCTCCGAGTCAAGAGCTGTGCAACTTGCATTGTAAATGGAGTCCGATATAGCACCGTGGATCGTGAGAAATACCTCCAGACACAGAATAGTGGTGTCATGACTGATTGTACACATGATGGGCAGAACTTTGAATTTTATGGTGTCCTTAGGGAGATTATTGATTTGCAATATAACTCCACTCTAGATGTCCATCGGTCGGTGGTTCTATTCCGATGTGATTGGTTCAATCAGTTTGGCAAGACGAGAGGTGTTAGAGATGATGGACATTTCAAATCCATCAACATCCAGTCATTCTGGTACAAGTCTGACCCTTTCATTTTAGCAACTCAATCGAAAAAGATATTTTACTTGCAGGACACCTCTTTGGGGATAGGATGGCGAATTGTGCAGAAATTTGAACATAGGGATATGTATAATATGGCTCAAGAGGATGATCACTGTTCTGACATACACCAAGATGACCATTGCTCTGATACAGAGCATGAAGTGCAAGAAGGTGATTCCGAGGAAGTTCTGCACCATTGGCAGGATGTTGGAGAAGTCACTATTATTGAAGCTAATTTAGAAGACCTTGTAGTAAGTAATAGGCAAGTTAACATGTCCCAAGACAGTGGGGATGAAATGTCCGAAGATGACATCAGACAGTAAGATTGTAGTGACAAAGTGCCAACTTAAATGCGAAGATGACATGTCGATGATGATTAATTTGTATTTTGTTATTTCAAAGTTATGCTTCAAGATGGATGACCATAAAACTTATGAGATGTGAACTCAAGTTTCATCATGTATCTGAATTTAATTAACACTTTTGATTACCATAAAACTCATATTATGTGTGACCACATGAGCTTGCCACCTCTTTTTCGATGAAAGGAAAGAGGTATGCGTAAGATGACATGTCGATGATGATTAATTTGTATTTTGTTATTTCAAAGTTATGCTTCAAAGATGGATGACCATAAAACTTATGAGATGTGAACTCAAGTTTCATCATGTATCCGAGGAACATGTCTCAAGCCCTTGTTGGAAGGTCAAGGTATGTCACTTCGCTCACGTGCCTTTGATAAGTTTCATCATGTATCTAAGGAACATGTCTCAAGCCCTTTTTTACGTGAAGCTATGGTAAGTCTCCAAAGACTAGTTTTAGGATCGGTTTTAATGTGGCAACTCGGTGTTCAATCGATTGTTCACCGCTTGCTACCATCGCATTTTGATATCCATTTGACTGCAAAATGCAACTCTTCTTACTACTCTCCAGCTGATCTCTTGTTTCTGCATGGTAGTTTTTGTTTGAGCGTTTGGTATCTGAACTAGCTAGATTGATTCACGTGCTTGTAGACAGGTATAACCCACATATGTTTGGAGTTGTAATGAAATGCTCCCTGTTCTAATTTTTGATGCTTGAATATGTACTTGCAGTCACACCCATATATACTTCCGGGCAGCAGAGAAGAGCAGGGCACGCACGCACTAGACAAGAGCAAGACTGTTGCTAACTGTCGATTAGCATCGCTCTCGATAGCTTCGTCCAGTCACATGTATTAAGACTCAATAATGGTAGCGTCAGCTGGCAAAGACAAATTCTAGTAGAGCCTGTAGAGTGTGCTTAATGGCTTGGGGTTGTTTGTGCCTGAAAACATGATCGATTGCAACACATTTATTAATAACTTCTCTTTTGCAGTCGTAATATGGACTTAAACTTAATAACATACTGATATGTGCACCAAAATCCTTGGGAATAAGTACGCGCACCAAAATCCGGGAATAAGTACGACAGGAACTCGGTAGTCATACTTATAACGAAATACATTTCATCATCGATGCCGAATCGTTCTATGATAAGCCGCCCTCGTCACAATTTAATACAGTAGCGTCACAAACGGGTGCTGTGGATGGCGTGTATGATTTGTGACGAAAAATTGTGTTGTTCTATGACGCTTTCCTGACTTTCGTCATAACTTTTAGTGGCTCAGCTCCGTCACCAACGATCCATGACGAATCACAAAAGTTCGTCATAGATAGACGCTATTCAATGACAAACTTTTAGAACATCATGAGGAAAATGTCATAGATGTGCAAATTCCTACTAGTGGATGTTTGATTTTGTAGCACAATTTTCTTTTATGACTTGATTTTTATGTTTCGTTACTAATTTTATTTTTCGTAGCAACGCACGGGCATTGAACTAGTAAAGTATAAACTATTCTGCATGAATTCGTGGTCTTGATTGTGACCTGCCTAAATTATGACTCAGTATCGATAGTTCAGTTTAGTATTTAAATCTTAACCTCGCCTAGATATTTATTCGTTCATAAAAAAATCACTACATGCAAAACTATACTTTATCCAGCATGGTACTTCCTCCAATCCTAAATAGTTATCATTTTAGATATAGATACAATCAAACTTTTGAAACTTCGTCTTTCAGTAGCTTTTAAAATATTTAAATTGGCTACATAAAAATAATATGTATATTTGTCTCAAAAAGTACTTTCATAATATTATAATTTTATTGGGTTTTATAAATATATTATAATAAAAATTAGTGCTCAAAACTATGTTTTGGAGACCGTGTCTGTAACACCCCGACGCCAACGCGCCCCGGATGCTACCAAAATCCTGCTTCACTAGCGACACCCCTCGGACCCACACATATCCAAAGGGGTTACCCACACACGATAATTCTCCACAACAAAAAAAAATCAATTGGACTGAGAATTACCGAGGAAGACATAACATCCTAATACTTTCACTAATTTGACTGCAACCAAGCGCTAAATTCTAAAACCGTTTTAAAACTAAGTCACCGAAATTTACAAAATTTCGGCATGACCTCTCTAGAAAATAGGACATCCACTCAGCAGACAGAAAACATTGCAGTTATAATATATACCAAACACCCCTTTCCAGGATGACACATTCTAGCAGGTCCTTAGAAAATCAATCACATCACCAAATCTGCAATTAGCAAACTACGCAACTACGGCTAATATATTACAACCACTTAGATACAACCAAACTTTATGGGACAGTAAATGAATTAATGACCGAAGTCGTGTGTGTGCCACTATTCCCATCCCGGCGAGACAGCTTCAAGGTACCTAAAACAGGAAACAACCAACCGTGAGTCCAAGACTCAGCAAAGTGCAACAAGTAGACAAAGTAAGAAATTAAACTAAAATACAGCTACTTCAAAACATAGAGTAATTGTTTCTTCAATTGGCATTTGTAAATAAATGAAGGCAGTTGAATTCATAAAAAAATACAAAACATAAGAGCACGATTACTCCATCATTTACCATAATCATTACTTAACTGAAAACATCCAGGAACAGAAGCAGTAATTGACTCCACCTACCACAACCAACTCGAAAACGTAACAAAACTTACCTCTACCTCAATAAACATTTCTAGATGAGTCCACGCCTCAAACCTCAACCTGTTCTTCCCATTCCTATCAATCCCATTTATCCGTTGCAACACAATGCAATGGAATGCGTTTATGCTTTCATGCTCAAGTGCACAAAACATACAAAAGAAGAAGCTCATATCCATACATCACAATCAACTCATTAAACATGATTCATCATTGTCAATGCAATACAGATGCAAATATACCATACAAAAGCAGAATCTCATATCCATACATCACAATCAACTTATTAAACATGATTCATCATTGTCAATGCAATACAGATGCAAATATGCCATACAAAAGCAGAATCTCATATCCATACATCACAATCAACTCATTAAACATGATTCATCATTGTCAATGCAATACAGATGCAAATATGCCATACAAAAGCAGAATCCCATTTCACAATTTCTCATGCATATGATGCGTCATGCATGTCTCATTTCCTCTTTTAGCGCATACCGGTATGGCCGAGTGCACACCCGTCGGTGTGCACCCTCTCATTCCCCTTCCACCCCGTAGTGGAGGGCGCCTACTCTTACTGACTCGCTCCCGTACAACCATGTATACGGGACTACGAGGTAGGACTTTCGTACTCACTACATGTGAGCATAGAGGCCCGCATCAGAATGGGTCGCCTCTTCCATCATGAATGCACAAATGCAAATGACACAACAAATTTGCGAACTACATTCATTTTTCACATCCAGAAATTTCCATTCACATTCTCAACACTCATAATCACATTCTCAACACTCCTAATCACATCCTCGACGCCCATAATCACATTCTCAACACTCAAAATCACAGTCTCAACGCTCATAATCATACTCACATCACCAATTCTCGAGTAATTACTAATTCCATCAATCTTGATCATAAATCAAATCATTTTCGCAATCCAATCCCATACTTTCAGTATTCTCACTAGCCTACCAACTAGAGAACCGGAATATGAAAGTGAAATTTAGCAAGATATCATCACGTCATCTAGACGAAATTCATTAAATATCGCACATAACAATCAATCCAGGGATGCAGCATAATTTCATGATGGCAAGGCATATAAAGTTCATCAAACAAATCATAACACGTTCAAACAACGATGGACTCGTATCATATTAATTACCCTTTTCATCAAAAGGCAATTACCTTACTAGACGTGCTTATAAACACGAATGAAATCCATAGCGTAAGCATATACATAACGCAAGCAATCAACTAGATACCGTATAAGAGATATACGGGTTACACTTGCATATAAACTTGTTTTAAATAATAGCATAACCATTGAACCATTCTCATTCATCATATCGCCTGCAAAATCAAACCTGACAATATTAATGCATCACAAGGGTAACGGTAATATTGCAAAAAAAAACATAATGGCTACCTAAGCCACAACCACTACAACGCACTTGCCTTAAACCTCTTGAAACAGTGTGGCGTGAAGTCGACGGCACTCCCGGGTCACACCACATACAAATAGGCATAACCCACTAAAATTATGCCAACCATTTAACCACAACAACTCAGGACAACCACGATTCTACACGACCCTCTGAAAACCTGAAAACTAGAAATCTGTCCAACCGGGACAGCAGCGATCCAACAAGCAAAACTTTCGATTCGCTTAACTAAAAGGAGTGAACTCAGCTCCTAATCAACCATAAGAGAATGGCCTACAGCTATCATAAAGCCAATCATGCGAGAGATACCTCGAGGACCTCCAAATCAAACACTAATCCCCAACCGAAAGGTGGAGCATGCTGCAGATTTCAAATTTCAGCACCGAGACTTCTAAATAGCGTAACTTTTGATTGGCTCAACGGATTTTCGTGTTCTTATACTCGAAATGACCGCAAGGGAATAAAATACAAGAATAACATGGCCATTACCTTGGCCAATGCACCAGCTGTTCCCAGATTGATGAAGAACAGAGGGTACATCCACTCGGCTCATACTGGACAGCCCCGAGAAAAACAGTCATAACTTTTAGACGGATGAACGAAACTTAGTGATTTAGGTCTCTATTGAAAGGTAATTCGATTATCTACAACTTTTTCTATAGCCGGACCCTAGAAAATGCTTGCAGAATTTTCAATTAGCCGTCCAAACAGAGGGACAGAATTCAGCTCAAGCAGGAACCTCCAAAAAACACTCTAGACTCCAAATCCCTCAACTAAATGCATCTCAAATACAAGGATCCTAGCTGAGCATTAGATCAAACACCTTACATGCAAGAAATAAAATCCCCCAAAGACCTAGGGTTTACCTCAAATCTGACTCAAGGAGGAAAGGGAGGGGGGAGCCGAGGTAGGGCTGCCTTGGGGGGTTGCTGCCGGCCGGAGGGCAGCTCGCCGCTGGCCAGAGGTGCCGGAGCAGCCAGGGCTCACCGGAGCTACTGCTGCTCTGCTGTTGCCCTTGCTGCTGCTTGCTCTGCTGCTGCTCGCTGCCGACTGGAGGGAAAGGGACAAGGGCGCCGGTAGGAGGGAGTCCAGGGGAGGCGCCGAATGGGAGGGAGACCTAGAGGGAGTCGGCAGGGGCTTGGCACAGGGAGTCGGCAGGGCAAAAGCAAGGAGCCAGCACTTGGGAAAAAGAATGACTCACATTTTTGGGGAGGAGAGCTAGGGCCCACAAATTGGATAAGTGGCCAGGATTAGGGAGAGTTTTCCAAGGGTAAGAAGGTAAGTTTGCTAAAAGCTTTGCAGTATTACAGTGTCGATATCCAAAACGATAACTATTTGTGACTATTTGTGACCGGAGCAAGTTTATATGTTTGGATGCATTAGAATCCTGTTATATGATTAGGTTAGTTGCCGATAGTAGTACGCACAAGCTACACACAAGATATGAATTGACATATTTTGCTTTTTTGATATATTATATGCTCATACTAGGAAAAACGAAATATGAACTGGAATTCAGTTTATGGTCAAATATATGGGTGTTTGCCTATTCAGTAAATAATGGACGCACAAGCTATAGGCAACAAGGATTGAAATTTCGTCGAATTTTGGCAAAATTTTGCCAAAATCTTAGATTGTGGACCTCTATGAGATCTAAATTACTGGTCAGGAAATAATTGAGAAAAAATTGGAATGTTACAGTACTTTCAATTTTTTTGGTGAAACTTCACCCAAACCGGGCGAAATTTCATGAAAAAATTACATATTTTGCTTTTTTATGGCTGGGTTTGACTTCAATTACATCAATAACCGATAAAAAAGTGAATTTTGATGATAATTTGTCAAAAAATTTATTTTTTGAGGCATTTAAAAATTTTGGCAAAAACACTGTTGGAATTTTATAAAATTGAAGATACTTCGTAATGCTATTAACAATTTATGGTACTATCTTAAGAAGTCTAGGATCAAACAGGAAATTTTATAAAATATTTTAACTTCATTGTTATCTTTAAAAATAAAAAACAAAATTTGCATAAATAAGGTAGTAACAGTTTTGTAACTTTATAATTTTTTTCAAGGTTAATCATCACTTGAAAATTTTATGGTAACATTATTGATTCATAAATAATATCTATAAAAATTTTCAAAATTTTCTAGCATGGTTTGGTCCATTTTTCATTCAGTTGAAATTTGTTTGTCAGCCTTCAGTTGCACTGTATGAATTTTTAAAAATTCATAAAGCTTGATCATCATCTAAAAGTTTTAGGAGAACATTAATGATGCATCATAACAATGCACAAAATTTTTAAAAATTTTATAATTTGGTTTGTACCATTTTTCATTTGGATCAAACTTGTCGGTCAGTGTTTTCTTAGGACAGTAGCAATTTTTGAATTTTTAAAAATTTCTCAGACTTTATAATCATCTAAATTTTTTATGAAAACATCAATTATGTGTAAGTAACCTCCAAAAACAATTTAAATTTTTTTGATATCGTTTGAACTATTTTTTTGTCCAGTTGAAATTCGCCAAAATTTTAGCAATTTTGCCTGAAATTTTAGAATTTTGGCCAAATTTCAGGTTTTTTCTATTGCAAATGGACCAGATTTGAATTTTGGTTTTTGAATTTTAGCCGAGATTTGTCTGAAATACTGAGATTTCGGTGAAATTTCGGATATCGATCCCAGGCGAGATTTTATCCGAAAACGAAATTTGAATCCTTAATAGGCAAGATATGAATTGACATATTTTCCTTTTTTGATATATTATATGTTCATGATAGGAATGATGAAATATGAACTGGAAATTAGTTTATGGTCAAATATGTGGGTGTTTGCCTATTCTGTACATAATGGATATCTTAGACATTTAGCGCTCTAACCCATGAATACTGAATGAAGTTCATTTTATAGTTTTTGCATTGACATAGCCTCGCCCTCTGCCATTCTTTCATTAATTGCTATGCTTTAGCAAGTACAAGGTTGTTTCCAAAATTTTCATCATCATTTCATTGATTGTATCTTTTGTCCTAGCATAAGGATTTAAGAAGATGTCACATTTCATGAGCCATTGAAAAGAGTTAGCCACTGAAAAATTGTTCTTGCTTCCTTTGTAACAAATTTCTCATTACTTTTTTTTGTCATCACATGTAGTAGAAGGATGCTCACTACTACAGGCAATCCTTGCCAGCATATCACTGCCGGTTGGACTAGAGCCAGCAGTGATAACATATCACAGCCGGTTCGATAGTTCGGTCGGGGGGAGCACGTATCACTACCGGTTCATGAAAACAACCGACAGTGATAACCAGATATCACTACTGGTTTATATCCAAAACCGCTAGTGACGTATCACTGCTGGTTCTGTTACAAACTGGCAGTGATATCAGAATTTTCGCTGCCAGCTTTACTCCAAAACCGGCAGCGATAAGTATTTTCCCGCGTAATCTAACCTTATCACTGCCGGTTCTGCACAGAACCGGCAATGATAAGTATCTTTATATAGGCTCCTCGACCGACGCCTGCTGTCGGCGTACTTTACGCCAGGGTACCCTCTCCACCGTAGATAAGTAAGACCACGTGTCGGCCTGGCGAGAAGGTAGGCGATCACGCCCCTCTCGTCGGGCAAGCGGGCCACGTGGCGGCCTGGCGAGCAGGTGGGCGATCACGCCCCTCTGGCCAGGCGAGTGGCCCACATGGCGGCCTAGCGGCAGCGAGCGTCAGCCCGCCGCCAGCGCCGACCTTTGTGGTGGCTGGCTGGTGGGCGTGGCGTCGCCTGCCGTCGGCGTCGGCCTCTATGGCGGCTGGCGGCGGTGGGCGATCACGCCCCTCGCTGGGCGAAGCGGCCCACGTGGCGGCCTAGCGGCGGTGGGCGATCACGCCTCTCGGGCGAAGCGGCCCACTGGCGGCTTGGCGGGCGGCAGCGATCGAGCCCGCCTACGGCGTCGGCCTCCGTGGCGGCTGGCGAGCGGTGGCGATCAGCCTTTCGCCGCATCGCCCACGTGGTGGCTGGCGGGCGGTGGGCGATCGAGTTCGCCGCCGCATCGACCTCCGTGGCGGCTGGCGGCGAAGAGCGGCGATCAGGCCCCTCTCGCCGGGCGTCGGCCTCCTGATGGCCTGGCAAGCAGGTGGGCGATCAGGCCCCTCTCGCCGAGCGTCTGCCTATGCGGCGGCCTGGCAAGCAGGCGGGCGATCGGGCCCCACTAGCCAGGCCACGTGGGCAACCAAAAAGAATGAGGTGTCAGGGCCATTAATTATGAAGAGTTCTACTGTCGACACGATGACAGCCCATCCCTCTGATGCCTCACACCTAACCCGTCGCAGGAAAGTCGCATCCCGGGCGGACCGGGCGAAGCCATACATCGACATTAAATGAAGCTTGAGGGACATGTCTACAGTGATTGGTGTAATTAATGAGTCGTAGATCAGTATGATGTCACCTTCCTACCTGTCCGAGACAGCCCAGTCTATATAAGGGAGCTTTGGTGCATGGGGAAGGGGGGTCGAAAGACTTAGCGAAAAAAGAGAAGAACGAACTGAAAAGAGCATTGTAGCCAGTTCAATACACATCAACAAAGATCTAGCAGGACGTAGGGCTGTTACCCACACCGGGGGCCCGAACTTGGGTACATCGCTGTGTTCTTTGATCTGTCGATCCCCGGGATCTCTTGTGCGAGAGTCATTAGGGTTTCTAACCGCGAAGACGCCCTCTACCGAACCTTAACCTCCCTCCTTATAGGAAACCCCGTTTGTTGACAGGGTCCTAACCGGCGGAATACGCCGACACCTGCGTAGAACCAGCAGTGATAAGTATCTTTATATAGGCTCCCCGACCATGCAGAATAGAGAGGAGCTGTGTCTTTGCTCGATAGTTATTATTTTGGCGACTTGCTGTTGAAAAATTATACCAAAATTTATCTCGTATTTCTCTTCAAAGTTAGTGACTTGATCTATATTATATTTGTAGTTAAATTTTACTTTATAGATTGCTCTAGATTTTGATAATTACTGATTGTATGGTGTGAACATTTTAGGTTGGTGGTGCCCAAATTAAGATTTAGCTAATTTTTTTAATAAATTACAATTCTAATTCATTTTAGTGATTTAGTGGATTTTAAATAATGAAAATTGCTAGATAGACCATTATATCTAATTGTAATTATTTTAAATAATAAAAATTGTTATATGGAATTTAAATAGTGAAAATTGCTAGATGAATATTTAAATAATAAAAATGGAAGATGTATTTTCCAATAATGAAAATTGCATTTTAAATCTAATTATTTAGAAATATATCCTTATATTCAATTATATGCTTATTTGATGTATATTAATTTAATTTAATAGCACTACATAAAATATGAAATGAATAAATCTTCTAAATAATTAAAAAATGCTAGATGGATATTTAAATCTAATCATTTACAATTATATTATTATTTGCGTTATATGCTTATCTGATGTTTATTGATTTAATTAATTAGCACTGCATGGCTAATGTAAAAAAAATTATTTTGTGATCGTTTATTGAATTACTGAAATTTAGTTTGATATAATTAATTATAGATGGACTGAAGGTGGATGTATGACATGGACCGTCGCGGCCCAGAGTTCTTTAATGGTGTGACTTGTTTTCTGAATGCAGCTGCGGCGCACAAGTCAAAGAAGCTGGCAGACTATATGTATTGTCCATACGTTGATTGCAAAAATGAGAAGCTATTTTCTACCATAGAGTCTATACATGCACACTTACTTCGAAGGGGTTTCAAGGCTGGCTATACCTGTTGGACTGAGTACGGTGAAGATGAGATTGTACATGAAGGGCAACACATAATGAAGATGACGGAGACAATGATATGATGGTGGTCGAAGATACGTTCACTGATAGCCACGAAGATGATCTAAATTAAATGTTGCATGATGGGGAGGGGGACTTCACGAGTGAAAGAAAGTTTCAAAAGTTTCAGTGTATGATAGAGGGGTTTATAATGCCATTGTACCCAGGCTGCAAGGAGAAACACAAAAAGCTACATATTGTGCTTTCACTACTGTAGTTGAAAGCAAACAATGGTTGATCCGATAAGAGCTTCATTGAGCGTTGTATCTCTTGGGGGAGTTGCTTCCAAAGGGTAACGTGTTGCCTGCAACTACGTACCAGGCCAAGCATGTCTAACTTCTTTCCTATGCAGAATGGAGGTACATACATGTAGAAAAAATGGTAATGACAAGTTAGCATTTCTCGATACGGGGCTTGTCAACGAGAAAATTGTAAAGGACTCTCCATAGTATGTTGAAGACTATTTATTTAATGCTATCTTGAAGCTGCAATACAAAACCTTCATAATTTTACTCTATAACTTTAAGTATGTATTTCCCTACTTGTAATATCTTTTTACTATTTTTTGCGTAACATGATGTGGGGACTAATGGGCTATGTTGACATATATATGCAGGTTTCACTGGGTCCTCGTCATCGAGTTAGAAGCTAGCAAGATTTTTGTCCTGGACTTGTTGAGAAAACCAACTAATCTGTATCAAGACTTTTGGGACATACTGAACAGGTAAACTCAATTGTTGCATTATTACTCTAGCAATATTCCATTCTATTGCATTTAAGTTTAATTACTATTCAAAATCATTCATAGGTCATTTGCACGATATTGCAAGAAAAGTGTTCGGCATCGTCCCTATGAGAAAGATTTTCAAATAATAACCGACTTTCCATGTATGAGGCAGGACCAGAGAAACAATTTATGTGCATACTATGTATGTACAAATATACATTCAATTGTCACGAAGAGTGTCGGCTATAACGAAGTCATGATATATAATTACATAGATGCATACTTTTCTTTCATTTAACATATATCATCATTAATTAACTTTCTCATTTCTTCAATAACTGCGCTCCAAGATGAGAACTAATAAGTTACTACTAACAGAAATTTTAGTAATTCAAGAACAGATCGTCAGATTTGTTCATGATAAGGTCATCAATCCAAATGACAAGTTCCATGAGTAACCTCATCGCCTCATTCCTTCGGTCGTGACCCATGGCATACCTACTTCGGTACCTTCTACTGGAGTCGGTGCAAAACCAAAGTGAATGAGGTGTAGTCACAATATATTTGTAAACAGACTATTGTAAAAACCAAATATTGTGATGCTTTAATATATTTGAATTATGATTTAACGATGCTTTATATACTATATTGTTGTACCATATTAATATAACAATGCTTTATATTAATATGTAATTCAAATATATTAATATGGTACAACAAATTATGATTTAACGATGCTTTATATTAATACACTCTAGAAAAATATTGTATAAAAATATACAATGCAGAAAAAATACAATAAAAACATTTGGTGCACGGTTTGTCACTGCTGGTTCATCCAAGAACCGACAGTATATATACATCACTGTCGGTCGCTGAACTGGCAGTGATAACTCTTATCATTACCGGTTCCTGAGCCGGCAGTGATAATCCCGAGTATCACTACCGACCAATCACTACCGGCTCCCATAACCGACAGTGATGGTGTTTTGGAGCCGGCAGTGATGTACTGTTCTGTAGTAGTGACACATGAGCCATGTAGATAAAAAATTTGCCAGACGGTACTAGCTAAAATTGTGGTATGTTTTGTATTAATTTTGCTACTATGGTTTTTGTTTATGTTTTTTGAGGCATATTGATGTTGTTACTATGCTAACTAGCTAATGGTTTGAGTCAGTTCAGATCTATGTATTTGTAGCATTGTGCAAACTTCGGAAGGGATAACGTGATCATAGCCTTTTTCTTCACCTTTCACCAAAGATGAATTGGGTTTCATGATCTCCAATTGCTGCAGATAGTAATAGACTCGACGATGAAGTTGCTCAGTATCTCTTTAATCACTCAGTTATCGTTGATGTGAAATACATTTGCGTATACGTTTCTCCAGCCTTTTGTATGGCCGCGTAGCGCGTGAAAGCTACCTAACATCATATGCATTATAACCAGCTGAGTGAACTAAGCACCTCCAAGTTTCGTCCAGTGCGTGTACACATGTACATTCTGACGTGGTTTCACGGTGACGAGAACAAATCTATTCAGAACACTGTATTCTTTTGTTCGCTCTCTTTCGCTCATCCCTTTCTGCAGGGAACACTTGTTGCTTTCTCTGTGTATCCGAGCTACAAAAGTAGCAAAAAGGTGTCGACATCCGAATCGGCCTTGGAGAATCTACTGAGCTGGTTGGCTTAAATTATTGGGATAGTAGTATGAAATCCTTGGTAACTTTTGGGAGAATAATGAGCCCTGTCTTGTGCATAATTATTAAAAATGTAACTCCTGTTCAAAAATACTCTTTCCGTTTTTTATAAGGTCTATTTTTTGAATGATCTTATTTACAAATGTAAGGCTTGCATGTAAATTTAACGAGATCTTTCCTTCTATACTCCTACTTATTTTTTCTCATCCATATGCATTTACTCCCTCCAGTCTTCAAAAAGAAGACGTTTGAGGCTTTTCATCAAAGCCTTAAAATACTTGACGTTTAAGGATTTTAAGGGTTGCTTGGTCAGTTTTGCCCTCATCATTTAATTACTTCCTCCTTCCCTATGCTGGGCACAGCAGGTTAGCCATTTTACTGCATGTGCTTCGCCCTTTTGTTTGATATGCATGCAGCTCACCTTTTCACTGGCCGTTTCTTTCTCACGAACACCACCATACCTTTGCCATGGACGACCTCGTTGGCGCCCAGGACGGTGACCTCGACGGCGCCGTGGCAAAATTTGTGCTTCATGCAGTAGCAAAAAAAAGCATGTTGCATACATGCAAAAAATTCATCTTGAGGATTCGATCCCTGGACTTCTTGATTAGAGAGAAGTACTCCCACCAGATACACTAGACACATTTATGATGTATTGTTAATAAGGGTAAAAGAGTAAGAAGACTCCCTATTAAACATAGCATTGGTATTCTAACTAGTGTCTAAAACATCATCTTTTTGAAGACCGGAGGGAGTATTTATTACCACTCACACAAAGTATATCTTTCATCTTCCGAGACAATTAAGTGGGGGCATCTAAGTCATTTTCTCTCGTATCTTTCTCAATTTCAACGTAATCGTATTCCTTGTGCAAAATCGAAATACGCCTTATAAAAAAACGGAGGGAGTAATCTAGTAGAAGGCGCTGTATCAGCATTTTTACTTTTCTTTACAATTTTCAACATAATTTAATAATACTTTTAGCATCCTCTTACCATAAGCCCCCAAGAAAGATGGTATCCAAATAGAATTAGTCTTGTGATTGAATTTTTCTTGTAACTACTTATCAAAGAGTTTCCTTTGCTTGCACCAATGAGAGGCCAACAACTCACCTCCATAGTACTAGTGGAAAAGAAGCACTTTTCCACTCTTCCCTGGGGACTCATCTCTTGCAGCTGCTGTCCATGGGTAGAGAATCAAATTGGCACCCCAAAAGGTCCAATTATTCATGGAGCACATCCTATTGTCACTTTGGATGCAAAAGAGAAGCAATACGGCATGAGATGAATCAAAGTGGTCTTCTCGGTTTCGCAATGTACAAAGAATGAACTATCACTTTGATATTTTACTTTCCGCCTTATTCTTGTCTACAGTTACCAAAGGCAAACAGAAACAGGGCTCCAATGGTGCACTGATCCAAAGAATAAAAATAGGCCTTCAATGGTGCAATGATCTTCGCAAATTAGGCATATAGGAAGGGATAAAGAAATGAGCAACCCAAAACTTTTCTGACCCTTTTTTTTTCTGGTCAATAATTCTATGCCTAACGAATGGTTCAGGACTGGAAAGGGATGAATCAAAAGGAAGCAAATTATGAGGTCTCGTTTAAAATACACGTAGCATTTGAATCTTTCAGGCATTTAGCACTAACTTCAGTTGCACTTTGCAAAAGAACACACTTTATACAATCAACACCGAAGTTGGACAATCTGTACTGCCCACAGGCCTCTTGGCTGCTGCTCCTCCATTGTGTCATAAAAATCGATCTACTCTCCTACAAATCTTTCACTTGGACCTACGCCCCCATGAATTTCATTAGGATAAACCCGTACAGAGACAGAATAGGGCGAGCTCTTATTAGGGTTCACAATATCGAATTTTTGATTTTCGAACAATTTTTTATTTTTGATTATCAACAAAATCGGTTGAAAACCGGTCGAAAATAGGTAGAAATTGAAGAAGTTCAAGTAAAAAAATTTTGAACTCAACGGCCAAACAACATCGAAAAGAAATAAAAATGACTAGTTTTGTTCGATTTTCGACCGTTTTCAAGTTTTTTCGATTTTTGAGTGATTTTATTCGATTTTTGGCACACCCAAGGAAAATTTTTAAAAAATTGCATAAAATATGAATAAATACCAATTAATCTATAAAACACCACAAAGAAATTTCAACATTTTTAAATACATTTAGTGCCTCTGGAAAATCAAAAACACCTATTATTGAAAAGGAACAGAGACACTATCCGATTTTTATAAAAATTTAAAAGCTTGATCATACTCTAAAATTTTATTAAATCATAACTAGTGCACGAGAATCATTTATTAAAATTTTTAGAAATATTAGACTTCATTTACTGCCCCTATAAAATCAAAAATAGAAGAGCATATACAAAGACAGTAGTACTGTCAAAATTTTAAAAAAATTACACTAGTCTGATCATAATCTAAAAATTTTACATAATCATTAATATTTCCTCAAGACCTCACAAAAAAATTTTCAGAAATATTAGACTTCATTTAGTGCATCTAGAAAATCAAAAACAGAACAACATATATTCTGATAATAGCATTGCCAGGATTTAAAAAAAACATAGGTCTGATAATGATCTAAAAATTTTACAGCCTCATTAGCATTGCCTCAGGACCTCACACAAAAAAATCCAAAAAAATTTAACACATTTTCATAAATTTTTCCAAATTTTTTGAATTTTTAAATTTGAATTTGAATTCCACCGGTTTACCGAGCAGTTTCATAGATCGAACCAGCTCGATACGGTCAAAAAATCATAATTTTTTAGTGATTTTCGTCGATTTTTGGCCCTGGCTCTTTTTATCCACAGGAAACAAGCTGCACGCCTGCACCTCACTACACTGGAGTTTCAAACCCTTGTACAACCTGTGATTGCAATATTAACTTAGCAGATGAACTGCAAGCGGCACACCAGAGCGAAGCACTAAATTTAATGGGCAAATGCCACAAATCCAACTGCGGAGTGCAGTTGGACAAGTCAATAATTGCTTTCAAGAAAGAGAGATGCTTACTTGAAAAATAGCAATGCAACACAAATTGAGAGGCAAAGTGTCTTATATCTCCCATGTATGTGCTGCTCGTTTCAGAATAGTATATTTGCCTAACTGGTATCAAGGTCTGGAAATGGTAATCCAAACAATGCGAATGCGCTACAGAATGCCAGAAGTATTTTTTGTGGCATCCCAAAAAGAATGATTGAAAATAAGCAAAGGTTGGACCGTGCGAGGAATATATTAGAGAAAATTTCTTATTTACCGCTGAAAGTTGAACGAATATCCAAAATGCCATCGCGAAATCGTTTTTCTCTTCATTGTCATCATATATCAACTTTCATCCCGTTTTTGCCACTTCTATCACTTTGCCGTCAATCAATTGTCATTTGCCCTTTTGACCTTGTCAGTTTTTTTAGAAGATAACAGTCCTCCCCTTAGTCGTTTTTTTAGAAAATAACAGTCCTCCTCCTTAGTCAAAACCCTTCTTCCTCCTCTCTTCCTCCTCACTGATACGTTGTCCACCATTATCGATCATCTCTACCAAATCAAGTCCACTTGCTAGGTTGTTTTAAGTTAAAATGAAATGAGGATGAAGATAAGGAGAATCATCTTTTCATGTACAAGTTAATGATCAAATAAGAAGCCACTAACAAAAGTGGCAAAAACTAGGTGAAAGTTGAGATCCGATAGCAATGAAGGGAAAAGCAGGTTTACGATAGCATTTAAGGATCCGATCAACTTTCAGTGGCAAATAAGGAATTTTCCCAATATATTAAGTATACAAAATATCGATGTACATATCAGACTTCCCGGTAGAACACATGATGCAATAAACATCCTGTAATTTTATATGAACAGGATCAGTTTATTGCTCCTCAGATGTACAATGAACAAGCGAACAACTAGCCAGCTCAAGTCTTTGCAGCTTATTAACGCAATTCTGCACATACAAATACAGTTGGGCTACCAAGTTTATGATCCCAAAACTGGGAGATGAGAAACTCGACAGCAGCAAGCAGCAAAGACCAGTGACCTCACAAAACTACTTATGGAGAGAACCCTGTATCATTGATGTAAGGGATGGATGGACACGAGCTGTTTTCAATGATCGTGCAACACTTCTTCCTTGTGAATATTCCTCACCAAGAGGCCATCTCGGACGCAAGTCATACTGTACCAGACAAGACACTGGTCAGGCAGGATAATAGCAAACCCACCAGAATAAATCATGTAAATTCTGCAATAGCAATTCTCAGTACAAGACACTTTCTATAACACGGAATACGCTGACGCAAAGGTGCCTTCCATTTTAATGAAGGAAAATAGACAGACTGGTTCTGACAGTGCCCAAAATCCATGATATTGTCAAAAAGCGATAGTTCCAAATTGAGCTAAATTAAACCATCAAACTTCAACAATAATACCATATGCATTTATTTGGGATTAAAAAAATGAGCTAATGTGTCAATAGTATTCAAATCATACTCAAAAGGTTCACAGAATCTATTTCAAATCTCCCACTTGGATGTTGATTGTATTGTCATTGGTTTATTTATTATCTTCTTCCTTGCAATACCAACTGTTGTTTGACACAAGGGTTTTTTTTTTTTTGGGTTGGGTTGTTTTGTGTGTGTGTGTGTGTGGTGGGGGTGGTGGTGGGTGTGTGTGGGGGGGCAACAAAGAGTTGATCATATAACCAAATTGACAAAATGACCAAATTATATATTTATATGAAGCAAAAAATAAAAGAGATTAAAAATGATGCAACAAAAAAGGGAGCACCTTAGGTGCAATTTACTCTTATTACTTTGCGCACTTTTTATAAGTTTTCTGTGCTTACTGTTTAAAATCATCCAATATGCACCTGGTTTTATTCAACTATGCATACTGCTTGATTAGGTTACCTGCATATCATCAGGCTCATCAGCAGCAGGTGGATCATCAAATCTACCTGCAACGAAGTGCTCAATCCCAGTCCAAGCAATCATGACACCTATGCAAATACAGCATTATAGCATTTCTAATAATTATCAAAATTACAGGAAGAATTAAGAGTAAAGTTTGTAGAAACAAATAATTAGTTCACATGCTTCAATTAGACAAATCAAAAGGGAAAGAATAGTACAGCCTAGGGTCTTGATAAAAAAAAAAACAAAGAACTGTGCTGAGATGCATGGAAGCTGATTTTGAATACTAGATGCTTCTATCAGCAGCAGTATGATTTAATACTACTAATTTACTACTCATGTCAATAAACTTATTACCGTTGTCAGTACAAAGGCTTGGAGGAGGGGATACAAGATGTAGGTCATTCTTCTCAGCGATATGATTCAAGCGGGTCCTAACATACCGGTTTGATGCAACACCTCCTGAAACAACCTTTAATAATTGAATCAATCAACACACTGAATGAATTAATGCAAGCAATTCAAATTTAACCAACATCAAGATATCTGAATTACAAAGTATTTAATAGAAGGTTCTATCTTCAATGCCCATTCAACTGCTCGCTGACATCTTTCTTCCAAATGTAAAACAGCAACTCGCTGCAGAGGTCAAAATAATCAGAAACCTATCAAAATCCTCATGAACAATGAATAAATTATCCATGGTGTAGAACCTGAAAAGATGCAGCAATGTTCGCCCTTAACTGTCTGTCTTCTTCTGTCGCAGATGAAATGGGAATATCATCTGTACATCTACCATAATGCAAAAAAGACAGAACATTTAAATAATCACAAGGCATAGCCACACCTGCTTCAGCTAATGAAAATTCTTCTTTCGGCAATAAAGAAATTCAGACATTTTATACCCTCATTTGTTTGAAACAAACAGCTATAGCTGTTTATTTCTAGATCTATTTGATCTATGGTCAGGTTGGAAATGTTCAGTTTATCAAGGTTTAATTTATACAACTGATTAATGTTTCAACTGCTTTAGAAGAATGTAAGATGATTTCCATGACAAAAATTGTAGCTATGTTCTAAACATCAGTTGCATCACTCTTCCCACTATTGCTGTTCTTGTGATTTGATCTAGAAGAATGCTACCATATCTAGGCAGGGATTCAAATTTCGTTTTCGGATGAAATCTTGCTGGTAACCGAAATCCAAAATCTCGTTGAGATCTCGGAATTTCGGACAAACCTCGGAAAAAATTCAAAAACAAATATTCAAATCCGGTTTTATTTCTACCAGGAAAAACGAAATTTCGGCCCAAATTCCTGAAATCTCAGCGAGATTTGCCGAGATTTCAATGAATTTGCACCGTGCGAAAAATGGCTCAAACGACATCGAAAAATTTTGAAATTTTTTGCGGAGGTTCCTGACACATCAATGATGCTCCCATAAAAATTTCAGATGATTATCAAATCTGAGGAATTTTGAAAAATTCAAACATTGATACTGTCCTGATAAAACGCTGATCGGAGAGTTTGAACCGAATGAAAAATGAAATAAACCACGTTATAAAATTTTGAAATATTTTGTGCATGGTTATGATCATCCTAATATTCCCAAAAAAATTTCATACAATGATCAAGCATCATGAATTTTTAAAAATTCAGACAGTACTACTATCCTGATAAAAGCCTTACCGACAAACTTCAACCAAGTAAAAAATGGTTGAAACCATGTTAGAAAATGTTGAAATTTTTTGTGGATGGTCCTGATGTATCATTAATGTTTCTGTAAAATTTTCATAAGATGATCAAACTTTAAGAATTTTAAAAATTCTGATAGTGCTACATTATGATAAAAGCCCGATGATCAATACATAGATCTGCTTTAGCAATTAAAAAAGGTTTAGAATTTTTGAAAATTTTACAAAAGAGTGCTAAGGAAATGCTTAAGATCTCATAAAAATTTTAAATCATGATCACACTTTAGTGAATTTATAAAATTTTTACAAGGGCACTGTACCATTTATGTTCTTTCTGATTTTAATTTTTGAAGTATAACAAATGAAGTTCAATGCTTCCATAGATTTGATTGAGCAAACAAAAAAAGTTGAAAATGTTAGATAATGGTACTAAGGCAATTCTTAATCTCTCATAAAAATTTTGTATCATGATCACACTCGAGAAAATTTATAAAATTCTAATAAGGTTACTGTCCCAATTATGTTCATTCTATTTTTGATTTTTTAAAGATAACAAATGAAGTTCAATTATTTTGAAATTTTTTCTGTATGATCCTACACTACTAAATATATTACCATAAATTTTTCAGATCATGATCAAGCTTATACAATTTTAGAAAAATCTGACAGTGTTTCTGCCTAAATTTTAAAATGTCTCAAAATTCGGTTTTTCAACAAATTTTCATGAAAGATCACTTCCTTAAGGGTTATTGGACCAAATCTGGTTAAATCTGGACATAAAAGGATAGCAAAACCTAGATTTCAGCAATATTTTACGAAATCTAGTCGAAATTTCTGAGATTACTATAGCAATTCAACTTTTTTTTTACCCGACCGAGATTTCTGCGGTTTTTTTAACTATGTATCTAGGTACAACATTGTTCACATGAAATGAATTCCAATAATATGCAGCCCCTCCTGAAAAAACATTTCCACCACATATTATTGTATTGCCTAACGCCTATGAAGGTGTTCTCAAAAACAAAAACAAAAAACAAAAACAAAAAAAAAAGATGAAGGAGAACTTTGCATGTTTGTGACTGAGTTAATAAACTTTGGATAGGGTCTTGCACAAGTTTTATGCTGTAAGCCCTAGTACTTGAAACAAATAAATTCATTAGAGTAAAAAAAAAATGTTCATATTATTAATAAGAATTTCAAATTAAGTATACCAATACTAGAAGAAAAAATGCTTCCAAGGAGAAACCAATGAGGTGCAAACAGCATACTAAATGCAAGGTTCTATTGGACAGGCCAGCAGCCCAGCAGGCATATTTATCTTGTGATAAAGAAGAGGTCACAAGCATTGCAACTAAAAGGGATAGAATATCCATACAGATTTCTAGATTCAATAGCCAATCGAACTTGAGTCTTCAGACCAGCATAAGAGAAATTGCAATCTTTATGTTGTCGCATTGGAACCTGAAGGTATACAAAAGAAAAGGCAAGCAATTACATCATGTCAGCCTAAGAGTAATGATAAGTGGATAACATAATTTACCTATACAGCAGTTGTGGAAAAACTACATCTGCAAACTTACTCTGAACTTAATAGCCTTTGGATCACCTTCTAAAGCAAGCTCTTCAAGAGCAGGACCGCCACCTTTTCGAATATCAAGGCCCAGCCATCTTGCTGTCTTGTCATATGCCTCACCAATTGCATCATCTACTGTAGTCCCCAGTTGAACATATTGACCAAGGCCATGAGCAAGAACAAGAAGATTGTGTCCTCCTGAACATTTCAATTGGTTAGATAGCTCAATGTCCTAAAAGAAATTTCAGCAAACGTAAATGTTTCTTCTAGTCTGAATATAACATCAGCAAATCTGCTAGATTAGCACATATGGTGCGTGAACTTAGGCTGATGCAATTTTGCATTGAGGTATTTTTTTATTTTCTTTCCTCCCATCTTTTGATGGATAGAAACTTCATTTTGTATTAGAATGAAAATATTTATCACATATTACATTTCAATAATTGCAATAAGGCATAACATAATAGTTGGCTTTGCATTCCAATAGGCAGGAAAAGAATGAAATAGTTTTAATTATTGAACTTAAAAGAAATAGCAAGATGCAATAATGGGAGTCATCTAGTAAAATGGAGATGGAATAATGTCAAAATGGACAGTCAGGTTGAAATTTTACAAAGAAAGCCCTAGGTGTAGAGCAGAGTAATAAGATGCAGTGCTATCAGGAAATAAGATAACAAATGGAGATGTGTTGTACCAAATAATGTTGTAATAGACCAAGGTCCTTAGTATAGATATGTAAATTAATCATATGGTCCACTAATTAAGCACTTAATAAATTTGTACATGGAGTACATTGTAAATACTTCCAAAGTCCATGTGATGCAGTTGATGATATGTTGATTTTTTTAGAACATGACATAATAAACAATTTCATGACAGTTCCAATAGCAATTGTCTTCTACACGCAAAGTAACAACTATCAAAATAACAGCATAGCATAAGTCATATTTATAGCTTTGTACAAGACATATCATCTAAACAAAAGGTATGCAGTGCATAACAGTATGGGACGACTATCTAAACATATTGTCTTGTTCTCAGTCTCTCATCAAAGATGCAGCAATGGTATCACTACAACTCACACATGTCCCATCATCCATTACTATTGATTGTCACTATTGCTTCTTGCTGACATATCTCCTGCAACTTTTAGAACAAAATCACCACTACGATTGAATCTATAAAAACATTAATCATGGAAAGTGATGTCTTGAATTACGAAGCATAATCATTGCAATTTTAATTTTCTTATGCTTCTCCAACGAGTAACTTGTGGAAACATATTCAACAAAATAGATCATTTCATCTTCAAAGCTCCAAAAGAGCGCTATCACACTGCAAAGATATGAATGGGCATGATTTAACACTTCATTGATGATACTTCGCTGTGGATCCCTCTGGAAACAAATAAATGGTACTTATGGCCCATTGTAGGAACTAGGAGTTATCCTGCATCGACAAGAAACATTTTCCTTACAGAAATATAGTTTGTTAAACATTTGATATGAGAAATACAACACAAATTTGCTTCAATAGAAACAAGTACTCCCTCCGTTCAATTTTATAAGACTTATTTTTTGAATGGTCTTATTCACAAATATAAGGCTTGCATGTACATTTAATGAGACCTTTCCTTCTATACCCCTATTTATTCTCTCTCAACCGTATGCATTTATTCATTACCACCCATACAAAATATATCTTTCATCTTCCAAGACAATTAAGTGGGGGCATCTAAGTCATTTTCTCTCATACTTTTCTCAATTTTAATGCAACATTAATTCTTGTGCAAAGTCGAAATACGCCTTATAAAAATGAATGGAGGGAGTACCTTCTAGAGGATGAAGAAAGAAATCTTTGTAATTGACCAATGTATCTAAGAATAGCTGCGTTATGTGCAAAACAAGGTCATCCTACAACAACAAATGTGAACCTCATGTTGGTATCACACAAAACCATGACATTTTTAGTATATCTATGTTGGCCGATCTACACAACCTGGTCAGCCGATGGTACAAAGACAGGTATGTGCGTGCCATCTAGTGCACAGATGTGGTTCTTGAAATGAGGCCAAGCACAAGGATCTTTATGCCCAAGATGCACACTAGTGAACTCACGATCATTTAGTTTTATAACGTATACAGCTAATAGATCCACATAGTCCAATACTTCATGAGACTTCATACTAACAGAGTAACAATTACTCTACAATGGTTCAAGCAGTTTTGTAAAGCATTATGCTGTGTATATCAGTTAGCTATGGACAATACAATACCAAAGGATCCTCAATTCACTAGAGCACATCCTGAGCTTAAATATCCTCGCTTTTCGCCTCATTTAAAGAACTATATCAGTGCACTAGATGGTACTCACATACATGTTGTACCATTGGCTGAATAAGTTGTGCACATTGGTCGACATAGATGCTACTCACAATGTCATGATGGAGTAGGATTTCGACATGAGGTTCACATTTGTTGTCATGGGATTACCTGGTTCTGCATGTCATTATTCTTAGATACTCTGGTCAAGTATAGAATTTTTTTAACATCATGTAGAAAGTACTTGTTTCCATCAAAGCAAATTTGTATTGTATTTATCATATTAAATTTCAACACCCTATACTTTTTATGTTAGGAAAATATTTCTTGTCCAAGCAGGATATCCTAATAAAGAAGGAATGAAGGATTTCTAGCTCCTGAGTACATCATCTCTTCGCAATGTGATTGAATGCATTTTTTGTGTTCTGAGGATAAAATGCCACATTTTGTTGAATAAGTCAACTTGCCCATTGAAGAAGCAGATGAAAATTATAATTGAAATAATAACGTATCATCACTTCATTCGAGACAATGCTTTATGTGATCCACATTTCAATATATTTAATCATAATGAAGATTTTTTCTAGAAGATGCGAGAGATATGTCCACCGAAAGCAATGGCGATGGTCAATCAATAATGGACGGGCAGTTGAGGACATGCGCAAATCACGTGAAACTATTGATAAATATTTGATGAGAGCAAGATTATATGTTTAGTAAATTTTACAAGATATAATTATGCACATTCAACTAACATTTACCATTTTGAACACATTTGCTACTAGTGCGATAAGTTAAGCCTCTGAGTAACTCTATTTCATGATAATATTTCTGTTGAATTTATTAAATAAAATGTTGATTAATTTTTTGAAGATACGTCAAACTCAAAACCCACCTCGATGCGACAGAGCACCGTTGGCTGGTCAACCCCACCACAAGCTGACCTGATTAGTCCTTTATCGATCTGTAATGTATGCACTATACCTGTGTTCACATAATTTGCTGTGTATGAAGCTATAACTATGACATATCCTATGCTGCTATTTTGATACTCCCTCAGCTAATTTATATAAGGCGTGTTTAGAATTTGCACAAGGACCAAGGAGAACAGAATTGACTAAACTACCCTAAATACTTCTTTGATTATTCCCTCTAAGTCGATGCCAAATTGCTCATTGGGATTATGTATTCAATGCATGAAATGCTTTGCAATGACAGCATGCTGATTTTTCTTGAAACAAGATCACCATGCAGACTTGCTGTTACTCCTACAAATCAATGCTTCCTTGATTAGTGTGTGCTTTGTTGTTTACTGCCATACAATTAGAGCACAATAGTAGGGCTGTAGAAGGAAAAGTATCAGAAATATTGCATTTGTTACTGTATACACCCTATATAAATCAACAGCATCAAGAAAAAAGCACACCTTACATATATAAACAGAGAGTGTGTTTGTTAAACTTCGAATATAGAAGACAATTTCTATTCCAATGCCCTGACATTATTTATTAATTATTACATCATGTTCTAATAAATTATCATATTGTCAATCACATGGGCTATGGAAGTGTTCGTAATGTACTGTAATGTAAAAAATTATGAACCACTTAATTCTTCAGTCCATAAGATCAGCTTGCAGACATATAATAGAAATTTAAGGCCCCGTTGGGAACACGGGATTTTTCCCCAATTCTCGTGGGAATTGAACTATTTCCTGTAAAATTCTTGCGTTCCAAACAGGACATAAGTAAAAATTACAGAATAAATTTTAAAACCAGTGCTATTGGGCCTTATCGACAAACAAACAAGTGATCATTTAGGTTAATGGTATTTCAGATATTGCATACTTCAACAGATTGTACCAACTAGCATCTGCACTCCAAAAAAGTACGCTGCCAAGCAGTTTGCTTAAAAATTAAGCAAGATTATGGTGTATAATGCTGAGACATAGTATTGTATAAGCATGATTAGCATATACCTGAAATTAGAAGAGCCAAAAAGGGGAAATCAAGGTCCGTGTTGGCTAGCCTGACAAGGATCAAACTACATTAATCCATAAGACCATAAAGCAATGCATGTAATATCATTTGAAATAGAGTGAGGCACTTATGCTACTCTTTTAAATTTTTTATTATGTTTATAGAATGAGGACTTAAGCATAAACATGTTTATCATACTCTGAGTAATTAAATTATGAAGTTCATACCTTCAGTTCACTAACAGACATCAGTTTCGTAGCAGATGTGACATTAAGAAATAGTTTATAGATAGATGTAAATGTGTTCCTACTCAAAACAGCAAATTGTGGTTTTTAGAGACGGGAATTTGGTTCAATGTTTGAAAGTAATATTTAGTTATCATTAAAAATGTACTTCACTTTTCACAGCTTACACTACTTTACAAATCTAGTTCAATATCTGGATAAATCTGTAACTATTATAAGAGGACAATAGAAAGTAGGGATGTGTAAAGTCTAAACAAATGTGGAAGTAGTGCTGTAAAATCAGATCCCAAAAAAAACATAACAAAAACATCAGCTTCCTAACATATGGGTATTAAAAACCTTCCAATCTTGAGTCCTAGAAAAAATAACTTTTAAACCATCTTCTGTTTGATGATAGACTGATCAAATAACTTGCTCATCATTTACAGAGATGACAACAGTCCAAAGATTTAAAAACCAACATTGAATTGTGCAAAAAAGGGAACCTTGAGTTAAATACCTGGAAACTAATGCATGTGCCTCCATATGATGAACTCCAACAATAGGCAAGCCAAATGTTTTCGCTATTTTTCGAGCTTTGTGAACACCAACTGCAATTTAGACATGTCACTAGTCATTACACTAACATTAAAAAGAAGAAAATTTTAGTTTGCCTCCAAGCTCATAGTGTCCCGCATACAAGAGAAGAAACAGCGATACACTCAGTAACGTTGAAAACAATAGGACTAACTCTGATTGGGTTAGTGCTAAAACTACATGTAAAGGGCAAACAAGTTAGTGATAAAATTGCACGACACCTAAAATTTTTGCTTAAGCACTACGAAGAAAGAAAGAGGAGATCATGGATGAAAGATGAAGCTTTAGTCAGCCCTTGTACAGTGTAATAGATATGGAACAGGGAAGCAAAAAAGCAATTGACTTCCCAAATCATACCACGCGTTACCATTTATCCATCCCAGAATTCTGGCACATCACAAGTCATATGATCACATTTGAGTATTTGACCATATATGGACACATCAAGCAAGTCAGCAGCAAATTATCCAAAAAAACTGTTCTCTAAGTGAATAACATGATTCTTAAGCCTGACTGAACTTAACTCATTTGGACCACACACCAAAATCTACAATTGGCAAAAGTATCTCATGTACAAACTTACAAACTGGATATGATATCTAACAAAAGATATTTCAGTAGCATGTAACAGTAAATAGCAGTTAATCATGATCATTTCAATCAATATTAAAAGAGCAAAAAGTGGAACCTCTAAGGCACAGACTAAGTCCTGGTCCTATGGTCACAGCCACTGCAGAAAGATCACTCTCTGACACATTTGCATCGTTGAGTGCTTTCTGAACAACCTGCATGATAAAGACAAGAAGACAGTTAACATAAACGTAAAATACCACAAAATCCGCATAACTGCTACCCTTGTTCTGAAAGGAAAGAAAAACCTGATCGATCGCAAGAGCGTGGGCTTCCTCGGCCATCTTAGGAGCGACACCCCCGTACCTTGCAAGCAAATCTGCCTTCCCAATATTGGCCAAGGGAATCCACAGAAAGATAGTAAAATCAGCAACGCGTAACAAATCCTCATGTATACTAAACTTCCGTGATGGAATCAGACATGACCAATCTTGAATATATTGAGCTCAAAATGGAAATGAACCGCAAATTCCTTACTTGGGAAGAGACCACTTGGCTAAGGATCTTCCCGTCGGCTCTAACCTGCAACCAACCAAGGAATAGAGAGCCAGGCATTAAGCACAATCAGAAGCGATTGGACGCGGGGGGGAGGGAGGAATGAACCGCACATACCACGGCAGCGGCGGTGTCGTCGCAGCTCGTCTCGATGCCGAGCATGAGGAGGTCGCGGCGGGCTATGGCAGCGCGGGCGGCGGAGGACGAGGGCATGGTGGCGAGGGTGCGGGGGTTAGGGGGAGGGCTTGATGAGCAGGAGACGGAGACGAGGAGGCGGTGGAGGGGAAGGGGAGCGGGGAAAGGCTTTGGTGGGGCTCGGAAGAGGAGGAAGGCGGCGGTGCGGGAAACCGGCGGTGATAAGGTCGGAAGAAGAGTGGCCGCCATTCGTGCCTAGGTTCTGGCCTCTCAACTTCAGATTTGAAAACGGAAATATTTCATAAGCATTAACCAAGCAAAAAAAATCGCTCAAAAAAGTTATTAAAAATCCGCTCAAAAGAGTTAAAAGCACATCTCAATCAAATAAAAATAAAAAAAATATTATTGGTGCTCATCGTTGGAAGGAATCGATCATGTTTAGATCAAGTAACGTTTTGTAACATCAGCACTTGTTCGTGCCTTTTAATATCATCTGTATAATCTGATCAAATTTTAGTACAGTAGTACTGCTAGTGCTCAGTATTCACATGATGTTACTAGGGATGAAAACGGAACGGAAACGGTCGGTAAATAGCTGTTCCATTTCCATTTTCATATTTTTACCGGTAACGGAAACGAAATCGGAAACCCCGGAAACGGATACGGAAACGGATAATGACGGAAACGGAAGCGGAACGGAACGGAGCGGATATGGAAACGGAAACGGAAAATTTCACAAGATTGTAGTACATGATCTATCCAAAGTTCCAAACATACTAACTTTGAATGGTATTGTAATTACAGAGAACAACATCTTAATAACATTAACCAACATTGAGTATGATATGAACAAGAACATGTAAACATTGTTTACCTCAAAATCAGCCAACACATCATAGTATAATAGCAAACATAGATAGTTCACTTTCACATTATAATATCATAACAAACACATATAATTCCACATTATAACATAATAGCAAAGGCATATAGTTCCACATCATAACATAATCTATATTGTAAACACAATCAGCTACTCACAATGTGATTTCTCAAAGTTATTTGGAATGGCTGAATATACTCTGAAGCGAACAATGAAAATTTATGGTTGATATCAACAATGAAAAGGATCCAGTGCTTGCTAACACAGATTGGGAACAAATTCAAGTTCCTGCTACAACTCCCTTGCCCAGTACCAACTCTCTTGCCCCTCCTATCCGTGAATGAACTGTCTAAAAACAAAAGCAAACTAACTACTATATGCTGACTGAAAAGACTAACTATACCTAAATGCACTAATTGATACATATTGTATACGTTGCATGACCAATCAAATTATTGATGACTGTTTACCCAAAAACAACTACTTGGTGTTGACTGATGATTTACACCACTACAGACACTGTTGGTCTAGTGAAAATTTGTACCAAGTCTTTATATTACAGAACCAGATTCCAGTCTTAAGAGAGACACACTTGCTTAACAGAATAAGCAAGTAAAATAAACAGGAATAGTTCTACACAAGTCTGACTAGCTCCAAGATGAACCTAGAGGTACATAATCGACTATGCATCAATTTATTGGTCAGCTAACCATGGATTATCTAAAATTTCAGAACATAGGCAGAGAAAAGACCACATTCAGTCTTAGATTTCACTGAGAATAACAGAAAACTGAAATAATTTTGACTCTGAAAATAGCCAATCCATCTTAATAGGAATACATTTCACATAAGGCATAAATTAGCCAACAGATGTTGAGAATATAGATCAGGCTATTATCCATCGAAACACAAACTTGGATTGACCTGATCAGATTAAGATTGTCCCCAAGCAACCAAACATGCAGAACTAAATCCCAAATGCAACCCTCTGTATTAATCACTAGCCACACCCAAATCCCAAATTCTCCCCTGACATAAACCTGGAGTATCCAATGGTGCTCTGCTGAGCAATGAACATCCCTCATGTTTTTTTCCACCTTACAACCCAAAGAAATAGCCTACATAAAAACCTTAATGTCATTCATTTTCCATTTCACTTATTCATCCTCTGTGAAATTTGTTCACCTCATCCATATACCCCTCAACAAAACTCAGAATCGTGACTTTGGAGTAGATGTCCCTTGCCTCAGTTGCACTACAATAAGAACTAGTGATGATACTTTAATCTATTACATTACAATAAGAACTAGTGTACTGTATTTTTCCTAACAATATTTACCAGAGAAGGAAACAAGGTGACAGCAGAAGATCCAGAAAGTATAATGAGAAAATCGAAAGCTAAATTATGTTGGACCCATTGATTTTAAGAGAATGATAGTGCAGTGCAATGCAAGGAGCGCATTCAAGCAGCAGCATCACGATTTGCATGTGCCTTCCAGACAAGTTGGGGGACAAAGTTAAGTGCTAAACCTTGAGGCCTAATTCACAAGAATTCCGGAGGCTGCTCACTGCGAACTCCAACCGTGAACTCCAACTACTGCAGCCGCCGGAGCAACTCGAGCAACACCGCTTTCGACTGCAGCAACAAAGCAGACCAGATTCAGTATTAGTTCTACCAACAACCAGTGGCCTTGATGTGCTCGGCCTCGGCGGCGGTGGGGTGGAGAACAAGGGAAGACCGGAAGAGTACCTTTTCTTGGTTGTTCAGGAGGACGGCCTTGATGCGCTCGGCCACGGGGTCGTCACGGCGTGGGATGCTGTCGTCGGTGATGGCCTCGGCGCGGTCGGAGCTGCAGAGGCTAGGGACGCTGGCAGCACCCTCGGGTAGTAGCTGCGTCGGCGGGGGCGCGGTGGAGAAACTCTGGTCGGGGGTAGCGCGGTGGAGGAACGCCGATCGGGGGAGCTGGGGCGGCGTGATGGGGGCGACGGCGAGGTCGGGGGCGGCCGTGGAGACGCAGTGGAGGTCGGGGCGGCGAGGTCGGGGGCGGCCCTGGGAGAGACTGGAGGAGGAGTCGGGACTCGGGAGACTGGGTAGAGGAAGCTAGGGTTAGGGCTGGTTGGTGGTGGGCGTGGGCTGGCGTGCGTTGCTGCCTTGCTGGGCCGGATTCAATTCGGAATTTCCGGTTACTGTATACAGAATTTCCGTTTCGTTTTCGTTTCCGTCGGAACTAGCTTCATCGTTTCCGTTTTCGTTTCTGAAAAAAAATTACTATTTCCGTTTCCATACCGACACTTTCCGATTCCGTTTCCGAAAAAGAGCTTCCGTTTCCATTTTTTCCAGAACGGTCGGAAACTTTCCATACCGTTTTCACCCCTAGATGTTACAATAGGATGCCAATGAATCGTCGCGCAGCGGCAGAAGGAAAACAGAAAAACTCAGGAACGATGTACCGTTTTTTATCAAACAAACGGTATAACCCTTGGATCTGGGAGTTCCACATGATCCTCACCACGCAATCGCGCGATTTACACGTAATGATCACTTTTCTAGTCTTTGTATCTCTTTTTCTTAAATCTAGCCTCCTTCTAAACGGAATTGCAAATCTAACCCCTTCTCGTACCTTCCGCACTCGCCAGCCACAACAGGGTGCCTCTAGAGATGGCAGTTTTACCCATGGGTTTGGGTACCCGTGGGTACCCAACCCGATAAGAATGGGTATGGGTAGCACTTTAGACCTATGGGTTTACGGGTTTGGGTATCCGATAAGCCCATAGGATGGGTGTGGGTGTCAATTTGTACCCATGGATACCCAATGGGTATCATATGACATGTGGGCCCACTTTTTTAGAGATATATTAGAAAAACAAACTCACGAACTACTTGGCTGAGTCGGCTCCTCCCTGATTCCCCTCGCCCCCATCACCTCCCTCCCCTTGCCCCATCGCCTGATTGCTTCGGCCTCCCTCCTCGTCTTTGCCTCCTCGGCGACGCTGCTCCTCTCCGCCGCCGACTCCTCCCATCGGCTCCCTATGGTTCACAAGATAGTGCCCAAAAAAAAGAGAAAGGAGATGTGAAGAGATAGAGGAGAGGGGAGGAGCATGCAATCGCCAGAAGGCGTCCCCACCTCTCGCCGCCGCTTCGGGCAAGACAGAGATCTGTGCCGTGGGTACCCATTGGGTATTGGGTACCCATTGGGTTTGGGTATGGGTACAGATCAGACCATAAAGCTTAATGGGTTTGGGTAGACGGGACTTTGTTCGGGTTTGGGTTTGGGTTTAAAGCAGTGGTACCCGGAGGTACCCACCCGATTGCCATCCCTAGGTGCCTCTCGTGCCTATCGCCACACTCACCCGCCTCTTGCAGTAGGCAACACACTGTTCCCGCTCTCCCCGAATGCGGCAGGTTACAGGTGTCGCATGCCACACCTTTCGAGGTGAGAAAAGAGGCTAGTTCTACAATTACGCTCGGGAGGGACTAGATTTTAAAAAAAAGCAACGGGCTAGAAAAATGATCGCCCTAGATTTACCCAAAGCATCAGCTACGTTCCTTTCACGCAAAGTTTCTTTCACGTTGAAGTACTCTCTCTCTAGTCTTGTTCTAGTACTGTCTCTCACATTCCCTTCTATTACTATCTCCGTCCATATATATTAATCTCTTGATTTGATGGTAAAACACACATAGCCACACACACTGCCACTAATGAGGCTGTTGAGCTTGCTTGGAGCCACTAGTGCTTCATCCGTGCTTCAACTACTCAAATTGAAGGCAAGCAACGGTTGGTCCGACAAGAGTTTCACAATATTTATACGTCTATTGGCGGACATGCTTCCAGAGGGAAGCGAGTTGCCGACAAGCACCTACAAAGCCAAGGTGTTCTTTGTCCCTTGGGAATGGAAGTAGAAAGAATACATGCCCGTCCAAACGATCAGTATCTGACTGCAAAGAGTACACAAACTTGCATATATGTCCGTGTGCAACGATCCGGTACAAGCGTAAGAGTCATTCAGATGATGATGGCGAGAGCATTGAGGTGAAAGAAGGTCCTCTGCTAAGGTGGCATGGTACCGCCTATAATTCCCGTTTGAAGCGTTTGTTTGCGAACCCAAAGGAGGCAAAAGCTGTTGCGTTGGCACTTTGAGGAGCGAAGAATGATGGAATGCTAAGGCACCTGCCGATTCCATCCATGGAGAAACATCGACAGAGCTTTCAAGAATTCGGTGCGGATCCGAGAAATATAAGGTTTGGATTGAGTCAGATGGAATGAATCCTTTCGGTAACATGAGCGGCAAGCATAGCACTTGGCAGTAAATCTCTGATCTACAACCTTCCTCCTTGGTTGTGTATGAAGCGGAAGTACATTATGTTGTGCATGCTTATCCAAGGACCGAAACAACACAGGAACGATATTGATGTGTACCTAGCTCCATTGGTGGAAGATCTAAAACACCTGTGGGTTACCGGGTACACGTATGGGATGCGCATAAACGAGAGAACTTTACTTTGCCTTTGCTTGTTGTTCTGCACCATAAATGATTACCCTGCCCTTGCTAACCTGTCAGGCCAGAGTATAAAAAGAACCAAAGCCTGCACTCACTGCTTAGATGATACCGAGAGTTTATGGCTGAATCACTCCCGCAAAACCGTGTACATGCGTCACCGTAGGTTCCTTCGGAGGAATCACCCATATCGCAAGATGAAGCAACTTTTCGACGGAAGGAACGAAAATGGTCTAGCTCCAAGGCGTTTGAGTGGGAGAGATGTTCATGACATTGTTAAGGATTTGGATGTTGCGTATGGAAAGGGACGTAAGTCAAGTACCCGTGAAAAGAGCATGTGGAAGAAGAGATCAATATTTTGGGACCTACCTTATCGCAAGCACCTAGAAGTTCGCCTTCGCATCGATGTCATGCACGAGAGAAGAATGTGCGTGATGCGTGATTGGTCTCTTACTCAACATTAAGGGTAAAACAAAGGATGGTATCAACGCATGCGGCTTGACTTGGTCGATATGGGCATAAGACCTGAATTAGCACCGAAGAGACCGATAAAGGCCGACGCATTTGGAACACGCTTGTTATACTCTGTCAAAGGCCGAAGAACTGAAGCGTGCGCTGCTTGCATGGTGTGAAAGTTCCGTCCGGTTACTCCTCCAACATGAAGAGACTTGTTTCGTTGCAAGATTTGAAATTAACCGCATGAAGTCTCATGATTGTCATGTGCCGATGACACAGATGCTCCTCGTCGCAATTAGAAGTATTTTGCGGTCAAGGTCCGAGAGACAATCACTAGGTGTGTTATTTCTTTAACACAATCGCTCGAAGGTCATCGATCCCGGGACTAGATGCTCGCAAGTCGAGGTGGTGATGACTCTATGTAATCTTGAGATGTATTTCCCTCCATCGTTTTTCAATATCATGATCCATCTCATTGTTCACCTTGTGTGGGAGATAAAGATATGCGGGCCTGTGTTCCTACGTAGCATGTACCCGTTCTAGAGGTACATGGGAATTCTCAAGTCTTACGACGAATCGATCTCGTCCGGAGGGTAGCATTGTCGAAGGTTATGCAATGAAGAGGCCGTCGAGTTCTGCGTCGATTACATGGCCCGGTCGAACCAATAGGTGTGCCTCGATCTCGCCATGAGGGAGGCTCAGTGTATCGGGACCATCGGAAGGAAAGCAATCACGCTGATTCGGCTTGCGTATGCTCGAGCCCATTTCACGGTTTTGCAACACATGGTCAGTAGTGTCACCTATATCGTCGAAAGCACAAGTAATGGCTAAGGCAATGAATCCAAAGACGGCAGAGTCTTGGATCACGAGACAAAGATAACCTTTGATTCAAACAAATGGTTGAAGGAGCGACCTATCCTTTGGGAGCTCGTCGGATGACACTGTGACATGGTTGGCAAAAGGACCAACTTTTACGGTTGTCACATGGAAAGGATATGACTTAAATGGGTACACATTTTACACTAGAGATCGTGACATGAAGAGCACAAACCGTAGCAAGCGGTGTCCGTGATAGATGCATTCAATAATACCACTGGGTTGACGAGGAGCTCCTACTATGGGTTCATAGAGGAGATATGGGAGCTCGACTACGTGCTTTTCAAGATTCCCTATTTCGATGCCGTTGGGTCCACCTCCAAGACGTGAAGGTTGACAAAATGGCATCACTACTATGGACCTCGAGCGTGTGGGATACCAAGATGAACCATTAGTACTCGCTAACCAAGTTGTTCAAGTCTTCTATGTAACCGACCGGCCCAACAAGAAGCGCCACGTAGTTCTTTAGGGAAAAGGAGAATTGTCGGAGTTGAGAATGTAGTAGATGAGGAAGAGTACAATCAATTTGATGAGTTGCCACCTATCGGAAAGGACATCCCGGTCCCGAGAAGAACAACACGAGGAAGCAAGCTACACACGCGTCGATCATCATGAAGGGCTAATTTTCGTACAAAAGAATAAGCATGTGGCGTAGTTATGAGAAGGGTGCATTGTCATCATGCTTACTAATTTTCATGTGTAATAATATTACGTACATTAATGCTATTGTAAAGATGATCGACCCATCATGCTTTGTACATATGATTGTGATGATCTTTGTAAGTAGCTTAATTGTGAAACATCCGGATTGATGGAAAAGATGCAAGTATAAGAACGTAATCATGTCTACTTTGGCAATATGGAAATAGTTGTATGTGATTGCTCTCGATTTTAGGGTTTGAATTGAGGATTAGAATCTCCACTTCAACCACAAGATAGATCGATATTCGTTAAAGATAACTTTCCGTAAGATACAACAAAGTGGCACATGCATAAGAGTCGATCGAATCGAACCGACAAGTGAATGTCGATGAAGCAGATATATCACAAACGGTTCTTTAACATAACGATGCAGTGATGTTATTTGTCATGACGGTTATGTTACCTAACCATCTCGTGATATCTCAACATCGAGACGGTTATATTATATAACCGTCCGTGATGTCGCCAACATCACGAGCGGTTCTATTATAGAACCGCTCGTGATATCTAAACATCACTGCATCGTTCTATTTTAGAACCGCTCGTGATATTTCAACATCACGCAGCGGTTATATTATAGAACCGCTCGTGATATTCAACATCACTGCATCGTTCTATTATAGAACCGTCAGTGATATCTTATCACTGCACCGTTATATTATAGAACCGTGCGTGATGTGCTCTCTCTATATATCTCCCTAGCAGAGCTCATTCACACAAGGCCAAACCCTAACCCTTTGAGGCGTTTTGCCTCCTGGCGGCCTCCCCTCGGCGTCCTCCCCTCCGGCGTCCTCCACCGGCCTCGGCGTCCTCCCCTCCGGCGTCCTCCCCGCCTCGGCGTCCTCCCCGGCCGGCGTCCTCCCCTCGGCGTCCTCCCCTTCAATCGGCGTCCTCCCGGCATCGACGTGCTCCCCTCTACTGTGTTCTTGTGCATCTCGGGCTTCAACCG
This sequence comes from Guadua angustifolia, assembly GCA_036346375.1. Lineage (NCBI taxonomy): Eukaryota > Viridiplantae > Streptophyta > Magnoliopsida > Poales > Poaceae > Guadua > Guadua angustifolia. The sequence continues at coordinate 67,855,753 of CM070500.1, read as the reverse complement.
TGAGTATTTCGGGGACTAGCCATCGAGCTAGAGGCCGTTTCTCGATCTGGAGGCCTTTGCTCGCCATTTGCTCTATTTTTCGGTCTTGCAAAGGGCGGTCGTCTGTGGCTTAGGGACCTTGCGTGTGGGCTTAATGTTGATGATGATTTAGGGATGGAATAGACTAATTGTGACAACAAATCTTAGCGATCAATTTCACTTTCATATATATATATTTGATTAGTGTGAGTTCGGCGTTGATTGAGGTTCTTTGGAAGAGTGGTTGACCGTAATCGAGTTTTGATGTTGGTTGAAAAGGTCTTTTCTTTGGTGATCAAGGATGATGTTTGTTTTCGGTTGTTTCTGTTCAAAAGAGCAATAACTAGTTAAAATGTCTTTGTTCGGTTGGCTAGGAGCGATGGTCTTTGTGGTTGTTTTTGGTGCCCCGAGAATTAGTTTGGAGGGTGCGCTTAGGTGGTGATTTAGTGGAGTTTTGATTTGCCGTTGTCTATTGCAAACCTGTCTTTATATGCTTAGTTAGTGAATATGCATATAAGATAACCAATTGAGTAGATTTATACTTAACCTGTCAAGTATTAAATCTGTTATTGAGATAAAGTTGTCACAATCTAGTCTATTACTTGTCCATTGTGGCGAGGAGGGCCTTTAAGGCAACCCGACAATCTGAGAACATTCAAACAATCAATATGAGCTTTATGCTAATTGCTTTATTCGTAATAATGTACATGTTCATATGTGAGATCCTGAGCTTCTTTCTATTATTCTTGTTAACTGTCAAATGGTTGAATCCATATGTATTCTTCTGCTTGTCTGCTGTGTGGATGTCCTAGTTTTAGGGGGAGGTGCTGCCGAAATTTTTATTAAGTTCGCAACCTCCTAGTTCGCTTCTTTTGCTAAAAGGCTAATAACAAGCCATTTAGGCTAGTTCTTTTAAAAGGCTAATAACAAGCCATGGTATCCACAAACTCATTCACTCTAATGTGATTTTATTTGTTCTTCACTTTTAGTTCTTTGAAACTATTTTAACTTGTAAAGAAGATGTCGTCCTCTAGTCCATCGTCGAAAGACATGATGTGCCCTCAAAAGAAGAATCGACCGCTACCGCAAGAGGACCAAACAAAAGGCCAACAGACCGATATACCATTACGTAGATCGATCCAAATGATGGGGCCCTAGAAAGCCAAAAAGGCGAATGCATTTTGAGTATGTGTGGGATAGTAACCCGAACGGGTTCCGATCATGCTATCTTCCCGGAGGTTGGTGACTATTGAGGCTCGCAATGCCTTGCTAACGGAAATTCTTTCATCGTTCAACATTCGGAAGAATCCGCTCCCCTAGTGCGACGGTATGCATCGCTAGCGGCGGAAAGGCATGGAAGACCTTCAAGCATACGCCAGAGACTACGCCAAGAAGGATCCGGTTCCATACTCAAGTATGGGTTCATTGATGAGGACGTGGGGGCGTTTTGTTGGGATGAAGACCACGCATTTAATTCGTGTGTCACAATGAAACAAACAAGGCCTTGCAAGCAAGAACACTCACCCCACAGACTCGGCACGGCGGCTACGCGGGAAGAGAGCGCAATGGGACAGGAGGACGAGGAGGGTATCGCGCCATTTCCATCGATCACAGATCAACGTGCCAGAGACTGGCTAAGAGCAAGAGCGAGGTCAGATGCCACGTCCTCCGCAACGTCTCCTTTGTAAACCCCGCGGACGAGGAAGTCTGCCAACGCCTGGTAATATATAAATCGAACTACCAATTTTACGTAATTAGTCCATGACTTCATAAGTGAAATAACTTGTCCGGATCTTGCGGTGGCGTTGAGTACACAATCGTGCGATGGCTCTTTTTCCCAGAGAGAGAAAGATGCACCGTCCATAGCCTTGGGAAACAAGGAACACCACGGTCGTACAAGAGGCAAAGGGTTTTTGTTCCATGGAAAACTGGATTCCTGCACGACTTCCACATATACGAAGTAAGAAGAGAACTAAAGCCGAGCGCAAGTCAAATCTTATAAAGAATTTGGAGGACAAGTTGAGAGGAGAGTTGAGAGAAGAGTTGAGGGAGGCGAGAGAAGAATTTTATGAAAGGATACGAATCCTCGAGGAAAGGCTCACCAATCAAGAAAGAAATACTGCACAAGCCCCAGAAGTATGTCCGCAAGTCAGCCCCACTGCCCGTAAGAGCAGCTGTGCATCCGTTCCTCCAAGTGACATAGATGAACATAGCGGGACTTATCCTGTATGTGACATTAAGGTGGCCACGCGGTGCAATCTCCAAGTGAGAATTAGCAATGGCACCGTTCCTCTGACGGCTGCTTGGGGCATGGCGTATCCATCCCCAAAGGGGACCATGGTGCACGGTACCATCATAGCGCCGGGTTTCACCAAGGTCAATGTGGACGGGGTATTTGATAGTTTCAAAATTGTCGATCTACAGAAGCCGCCAAACGACGAGATCGTGAAACTTGGGGATGCCATTGGCACATTCATCCAATGGCCTAGCAGCGACATCTCCCTGCTCGTCCCTTCTATCATGCAACAACCGCGACGATCTGATTCGCCTATTGTATCATTGTCGATCGATTGGCTACCAAATCGCGATCTTAGAGCAGACTCCACTTGATGTACATAACGTTGACCTCTTTCCGCCCATTCCTCTCCCGTGAAGGGTTCATACAAAACAAAGAAAGGCAAGGGCAAACAGAAGAAAGAAAGGCAAGAACAAGTCGACTATCCATCTGCTGAGTTGGCTAAACAATACAAGCTAGGAGAGCCGTTACTAACGAAAGGCAGCGAACTTCACTTAGTATATCTTGCCAACAATTGCATAAGTGGTACACCCAAGAAGCTGGAAAGCAGAGCGTGAACGCATAACAAGTATCGCGTTATGTTCAAGTATGAACATCTATTCAACGACTTCGTGGGGGCTTCTTCACGGTCGATTTTCCGGACTTGTTCCATCTCTACAACCTCGACGCCATCGACGCCAAGACTCATAAGATCTTTGGACCTTGTAAGTGTGTGCTATCACAGTCTACATTCGTCTAATAGTGATAAATGTCCTCCAATATATATATAATTCGCCTTTGTATATATAGATACATGCAACTTGAAGCGACACGGAAGAAACTATCGATCGGTTTCCTCGACCCACATATAGTCTCAAAGCAAACAATGGATGATGATATAAACATGGTCGAGGAATACGTCACAGATGCATTGCTAGCACAAAAAGATAAAGAACTCATACTTATACCCCATAACCCAGGGTAAGTGCTACCACATGCTATACTTTGGTCTGTACTGTGCACACAACTCTGTTTCATTCATTGTCCATTGTGATATACCTGTATAGGTTTCACTGGGTTCTAATTGTAATTGAACCAGCCACAAACCGGGTTAAGTACCTTGATTCCGACGTGGCGGAAACCACGACTTGGTACCTATCGCAAAATTACTCAGCAGGTAATCACGTTTCCTCCGTACATGGTCGTGTAAGTTGTTCCAGGTTTATATTGCTATTGGAATGGCTTAGGCTAACCTTTTGCAATCTTGTAGAGCGTTCAAACACGTGAAAGATTGGACTAAACTACAAAGACATGATTTGAACTTTCCCAGTATCCGCTATACACAACAATTCTATTTCAAACCCCTAATAGTGACTCTAGAACTAACCGTAGGTTTTATTTGCAAATGCCACCGGCAAGGTCGGAAATAACCTATGTGGATTTTATGTTTGCCACAACATGCAAACCATCGCCGCTAAAAAAATAGCAAGATGGTTAAAAGCTGCGTTGAATCAGTCGATTTGAGCAACATTAGAGGAAAGTTTGTTTCTTCCCGCTCACGAAGTAATAATAAAACCGGTAGCGTTCCACGCACCTTATAACTTCCGGAGTTGTACAATTGTCAAATGGTATTCATTAATTCGGAAAATATGTCCAAAACTTGCGGTTATTCTTGTTTGTACAATTCATTGTATTGTCACATGATATTATCCTTAATACATATTTGCTCATCTTGAATGCAACAACTTAACAATGTCTTGCTTGTTGGACCTAGATGTTTTTCCCCACCCTCAGTGAGAACCTCTATTATTTATGGTTTGTTGTTCAAATTTCCATCTACTTAGGTATTCTGCATCAATATTTACGAGACACGATCGATAATAGATGTTGTAATTGAATATCTCGCACTTCCTATATGCATTGAGGCAACAGTTTGTCCGATCGGGATAGACTTAAAATATAAACATTTGTAGCGCTTTTTCTCCTTCTTATGATAATGTTGATGGAACTCGACTAATAAATCAACCCAAGACCCAATACGCTTGACATGGCGAGGTGGCGGCAACCATAGAGTGCTTGATCGAACTCGACACTTTGGAGTGTGTGATTTGCTTCATGCCATCTGAAGTGGCCTTATGCAGAAGTCACCGTCGTGCCACGATCTGAAATGCAAAGCGGCATACTCTTCTTGACGTCACCGTCGTGCCACGGTGGGAGAACATGGTACTTTGAAAAATTTGTAGATTTAGTTCATAGATTACTCTAGGTAGGGTAATTAAAGATTGAACAAATGTGATTGCAAGTCGGGTCTTCCATGCCCGGAAGGACTTTGGAACACCCGACTTGAATGGAGAAGAGGAGCGGGAGGAAGCCGATGGACAGTGGTACACGGAAGAAGACAAGAACATTCAAGTCGGGTGTTCCAAAGTCCTTCCGGGCATGGAAGACCCGACTTGCAATCACATTTGTTCAATATTTAATTAGCCTAACTAGAGTAATCTATCAAGTACATCTACAAATTTTTCAAAGTACCATGTTCTCCCACTGCGTGGCACGACGGTGACGTCAAGACAAGAGTATGCCGCTCCTAAGCATTTCAGATCGTGGCACGACGGTGATTTCAAGAAGGCCACTTCAGATGGCATGAAGCAAATCACACACTCCAAAGGTGTCGTTGATCAAGCACTTATGGTTGCCGCCACCTCGCCATGTCAAGGTAAGTGGTCTTGGGTTGATTTATTAGTCGAAGTTCCATCAACATTATCATAAGAAGGAGAAAAGCACTACAAATGTTTATATTTTAAGTCTATCCCGACGACAAATCTGCCACAATGCATATAGGAAGTGCAGATATTCAATTACCACATCTATAACTGGTTGTGCCTTGTAAATATCAAGTAGAAATATTGATGGAAATTTCAACAACAAAGATAAATAATGGAGGTTCTCCGGGGTGGGGAAAAGGACATCACTGACGGTTCTTATTTGTAAATCAGATGTGATAACTTTACATCACGAGACGGTTATGATTTGAAACCGCTGCATGATATAAAGTTAATATCACGAGCGGTTATGATTTGAAACCGTCAGTAATATGTTAGTATCACGACGGTTTTATTTAAAACCGCTCGTGATACTAATATAATACGACGGTTTCAAATCATAACAATCTGTGATGATAATTTTCTCGCATGTGAAAAACCGCTCGATGATCTCCTTCATCACAGACCTATTGTTACTGACGGTTCACAAAACCGTCTCTGATGATGTTTACGAACCGTCTGTGATGATGATTTCTGTAGTAGTGTGAGTGTAGTGGCTGCCCGCGAGTGCGGCGGTGAGCTGTGGACGAACAGGCGCCACAAACATCGGTGAGCAAAGCGGTGTCTCGTGGTGAGCAAAAGTGAACCGTCGAGTGAGCTCCAAGAGATGCGAGGAGCAATGGTTTGTGAGCACGCAGGCATTAGCAAGTAGGAGCGGTAGGGCGGCACATCGGCACTACATGCGACGAGCAGTAGCTGGTGATACGGGGTAAAAATGAATCCGATACAGATGGATAATAGTTCTACTATATTTATTTTTATATTTTTTTCTCGGATTCGGATACGGATACGGATAGTCCGGATACGGATACGGATAGTTCGGATATGAATACGGATAATATCGAATACATATATGGATCGAATATGAATCGAATCGGATACGGTTTCAAATATTTAACGGAACATGATAGCCCTTTAAATTGTACATAAAAAATCAACAGAAACACATAACTAATTGATTTAATCAAAATATTATTGAAAATTGAACAAATGTAGGCATTTTCATTCACTTAGATAATAGTTAGAGTTAGATACCATGTCGCAAATAAAATTATATAAGATTTAGCTTATCACACACATACGATTAGTTCATCATACACATAGAGTAAAACACAAAAAAAGGTAATCCTTACTCAAAGATACAAATAGAAACAAACACATAATACACTAAAAGTTTGATAATACTTAGATATCATGTCTTTAGAAAAAGTATATAATATTTACATGTAATGACTCAAGATTTATATTCTTAGTTGAATTATGTTTAAAATAATAATTTTATGTATTTATGAGTTTTTATGCATTTTTAGCTACTTATTTAATATATTTTCATATTAAGAATAGGAGTTTTTGAATTTTTGAGAAAAATTAAAATCTGTTAAAATCTTGAAAGTAATTTTTTAAATGTTAGATTGTTACTGGAACTTTCTCAAAAACATTTCGTAATTTTTGGAGTTGGTTTGCTAATTTTAATAATTGAAACTTGCTTTAGAGATTAATTAAATTAGAAAATAATTCTGAAATTAAGAAACCTTTTTAGGCCAAAAGAGTAGTCTTGGCCCAGCCCATATGTATATCCGAATATCCGACCCACCATTATCCGGATTATCCGAATCTGTATCCGTATCCGACGGATAATGACCTACCGAATCTGTATCCGTATCTGACAAAAAAAATCCGTATATGTATCGGTATCCAATCCGATACTATCCGATAAATATCTGATCCGACAAATAGTTCTGAAACCATCCCCTTCGTTCCTAGGTGAGCTCCAGTTCATGCTTAGATCTATGAACCTTGCTCAAGTTTGAAGTTTGAAACTTGCATTTTTTTTCTTTTGAAGTTTGTATTGAGTTTATTGGGCTTTTTTCAAACCAGTGAAACTTTTTTGAAACTTTCTAAAACAACAATGAAACTTCACTTGAAACTCGCTCTAATTTTTGAAACATTTTGTGAAATGTGTTTGGATTTTAATTTGAAACCGGAAGGATCCATGAAACTTGTTGAAACATAGTATTTTGAAACTTGAAACTAGTTCAAACTTGCTAAAACATGTCATTTTTAAACTTGAAACATCCATAAAACTTGTTGAAACTTGTTGAAATATGAAAATTTTAAAGTTGAAACTTGCTAAAAGCATGGCAGTTTGAAACTTGAAGTATCCATGAGACTTATTGAAACTTGCTGAAAAATGACATTTTTAAACTTGAAATTTACTGAAACATGGTATTTTCAAAGTTGAAACTTGCTGAAACATGAAATTTTTGAAATTTAAAGCATCTATGAAACTTGCTGAAACATGGCATTTTGAAACTTCAAATTCGTTGAAACTTGGATATTGAATTTGAAGTTGGATAAAAACATGCCACTACACTAAGTTTCATTTTTAGTATAAAGCAGATTTTATTTGCAAAAGAGTAGTTCATCAAACGATAACAGAATTGAAAAGAGCACTTGATATGAAACTAATAACAATAAGTAAAGTTCAATACCATCATTTAACAGCCCTCCATGGCCATAAATAGTGAGTAAATCTCAGCCAACCTTGGCTCACAAATATACCAACATGTTACAGCACTTTTTTTCAAAACCTTTGCAAAAACAAAGCTACACTTGATATTACTTCCTGAGTTGCTTATGACCATGAGCATGGCTAATTAATTAGATTAAATCTCTATAGAGAGTGTACACTTTATCCACATGACACATTCTAGCAATTATGTCAACTTTGCCTCGCGATACTTACAGTACCCGATTTGCTAGATTGTGACGAAACCGTTCAACTAGCTAAAAGCCTATCCTGGCACCAGCCCTGATGATGACAAACCCTTGCCATGGCCTGAAAATTCAGACCTACACACATAGTACTAACGATGGTTTACGCCATATCGTGTCCTCTCCCCATAGCAAGACATACACCATTGTATTGGAATGCTTTAACCCCAACATCTCAACGAAAGGAGCACCTACGAGCGACACCGTACCCCGAAGTGCCTTACTACTTCGGCCTACCAAAATACAAGGCTAACTGTAACATCCACAATTTTGGTCTTTTGCCTAAAGCTAATTTAAATTAATTAATTTCAAAATTTGGATTTTCCTTGGTGTTCTAATTAACCTGGCATCCATATTCATCCGAAATTGAAGTTCAATCCTTTACCGTCCGCAAAGTCAGAATTCCCAAATTCGGTCCTTAATCGAAATTTCACCCGAATCCCAAAATCCTCCAAAAATCTCAAAACCCATTGCATTAGGTTACAAATATTCTAAAATGATTTTGAAAATTGTTCCAAGATTTTTAGAATCTCTCTGGTATTTTATCTCTCGCGGTCTTTCATCAAATTTAGTTTATTGTCTAAATTCTAAAATTCATCCAAATTCAGTGAAACCAATTTTATTGGGTTCCAAATAATCTCTATTATTTTTAGTAATTTTCCCAAGATTTTTAGATCATTTTTGCTATTTTATTCCTCGCGCTTTTGTCCCTCCATTTCTTCCAACCAATGAGAAAGCGACACGTGGCAGGTACTGTTCATATTCTCCAAGAGACCAGTGTTGTTCCAGTTTGAACTCCATGACTAGCTTCAATTTCAAACTCTCATATCTTTCATTATTGTAATACTTCAAGGCTTTATCTCATTTCTTTTGTGTGTGGCTACCATTCATTACCTTGGCTAGATATTTTCCCCTCCATGTCATGTGTGTGGCTGTTATTTCTTCTGTTGGCTAGATGTTTTTCTCAGCACTGCCGACCCCCATTCGTTCTCCACCACCTGCCGCTTGACTCTCCCAGCCGAGCGCCCACCCTCCTGCCGACTTCCCCCACCCTCCAGCCAGGCCTCCATCCCGAGCTCCTCCTCCTGGCCACTGCTCTCCCCAGTGAAGCTCTCCTGGCGGCGTCTGCCTCCCGGCCCGGCGCCTCCTGCTGGTGTTGCCCGGCCCAGTCAAAGCAGCGCCTGCCTTCCTCCTCTCCTGTCAGGCGCCTTTGGCTTCCTCTGGTCGGTGGCAAGAAGAAGAAGAAGAAGACCACCAAGACTAGCTCCTCCCTCCTTCCTCCATGGAAGTAGCCTTGAGGTATAAATTTGGGAGGATTTAACTTGCCCATATGGTGTTTGATGAAATGCCTAGCTAGAGTTTTCTTGGGAATGAAATGACTGCTGACTTCAAGACATATTTGATTTGCCATTACCTTTTTCTTTCTCGATAGCATTGGGTGCCACCAGGCCCACTATACTTGAATTGAGAGGCATTTATGCAAAGCTTACTTATGTAGTGTGTTGATTAAACAAATGCAGTTGGATGAATCGATGCAACCATTGGAAGATTTAGTATTAATGTTAGTTGTGAGCCTAAATTTTCAAACTTCCTCACTAGTTTACACATCTATATAGGATAGAGGAGTATCTTGCTTCTTCTGTCTTCTTTTCCTCGCTGCTAAGGACAAAGCATTGAAAAACACAAGAAAGCTATGGGTTCGATAGTTTGATTGAAAACAAGAGCAAGAATAATTCATGAAAAAAAACTTTAGCTACATCCTCTGTCTAAACTTGCTGTGTAAGAGTGTATCCTACTTCCAAGACTTCTCTTTTGTTGTCTTAATAGGAAATGCTAGCGAGAGCAGACTAGCCTATATTTCCATAAGGTGAGTTATTCAAGTGAAAATCAATGCTTGAGATTGAAATCGGTAAGGAATTGACCAGATCCAATGCATTAGCATGACATACTTGAAGGTGATATTACTTGCGAAATGTTGAAACCGTGAGAAGTGGCTTTTCTCCCACCTTTAGACGCCTAGCCTACAAAGGCAAAAGCTATCATGACAAGGGCATCAAGGAAATTACTAGTATTTACTAGTCGATTGCTAAAATGAAATGGGTGATTTTAATTATAATGTTCATTCCACTCACAGAGCAAAGATATTCAATCTCACCAAGTTCTATGTATCCACAATTTTCATCTTGGGTGCTTGTTTCATACGAAGGAGTTTATGCTTTGAAGTGGCATGTACGGTAGTTACTTTATCTTTGGGGCTTATGTTTCCGATAATTCAAAGGCGAGCTTGATTGTTTAGTAAAGCATCGTATATATTGCCTTCTTAGGAGTTGTGGTGAGGTGTGCTTCAACTAATGCATGGAGATGCTATTTCCTATTCCTTATCTAAGTTGTAATTCTGCTTTAGTTGAGTTAATTGTTGGCTATCGTGTAGATTATATTTATCTGAACCAACCTAAAAGAGGAGTTGTCGTGGTTGTAGTTTGGGGGCGTAAAGCATTATTGAAAGGGTATAGTTTGTAAAGCGTTTTGCGATGATTGTTTCAGGTGGGGTAGTTTCGGGAGTGGCATAGCATCTTCCTCACGCCACTCCGCTCCTTCAGGTAAAAGGCAAGTACATCGAGTCGTGTCTTTGAATTGAGTTGATCGTTGTTATTTATCGGTTCATGGCTAATTTCTATTGATTGTGACAAGTATTAGTTTTATTGGTGATCGTCTCTCCGAGGTCATGATTAGCTATTGGATTCGAGTGGTCATTAGTAAACCTTAATCTCGATAAGTTTATCGTACCTTTGTTAACATTCTTTGTGAGTAGCGAGTATAGAATGCGTAGATACTGTGACTTAGTTATGCCCCATCCGGGAAAAGGAATTGAGTGTGTGTGCGAATAGATTAGATGGTTATGAATGTGAGACTTTGGGCTATGTGTATGTATGTGTGTGGTTATGGTTATGAATGTGAGAATTTGGGCTATGTTTATGTATGTGTGTGTGGTTATGGTTATGAATGTGAGACTTTGGGCTATATTTATGTATGTGTATGGTTATGGTATGTTAGTGTTGGCATTGAATGAAAAAGTTGCATTTCATTCATGAAAATTGCATTTGTGCATTCATAATGGAAGGCGACCCATTACGACAGGGCCTCTGTGTTCACACGTAGTGAACACGAAAGTCCTACCTCGTAGTCCCATTCATCGAGGTGAATGGGAGCGAGACAGTAAGAGTAGGCACTTTCCATCTGCGGGATGGAAGGGACGTGAGGGTGCACATCGACGGGTGGGCACTCGACAGTACCGGTACGTGCATGGAAATGAGCATTCATGTGCATTGCATCTTTAATAATGAATGTTGTGGTAAATGGTGTGTTATATGGATGTTGATTATGGTAATTGAAGGTTGAGTCGGGCCTCAACCCAAAAAGGGGAGATTGAATTGAATTTGATGAATTAGCGCATTTCCTTTCTTTGTTTTGGTAATTATGTTGTATGAATATCGTGGAGTGAATTTTGAGTTATGACTTCCAATAAAAGAATTGATGAAATGGTTTGAGTTGCAAAGAAATAGGTGGTTGGGTCGGGAGCCGTTGTGATTTAGAATCAAATAAAGCTTCTTGGGCGTTGAATGGTTTTATTATCAAGTTGATGACTTGTTTACTGTAGTTGTTTTGGGTATGGTCAAGATATTACTTTGAGTGGGTATAAATGCGTAAATTCTGGTTGTTGTTCCAATTGCATTACTTGCTCTTATGGTCAAGCTCTTGTTTTACTTCTGATAAATTGGAACTACTATTCTCGTGTACTTTGCTGAGTTTGAGCTCACGCTTGTTATTTAATGTTTGTAGGTGTTTTGGAGCCGGCATGCATGGATGGGGGTAATAGCACAATCACGTTCACATCACCACCGTTCCCTCATAATAATTCATAATTCTGATCTTAATAGCTCGTGAAGAATTCTTGTAAAAGGTTGTCTGTGGTTTTGTTTAATGAGTCCTTGTCCTGTAATAATTATGTGGTGGAGTCGATTAGTTTCTATTGGATGTGTGATTGGTTAACTAAGGACCTGCTAGAATGATATCTTATAACTGCAATGTTTTCTGTCTGCTGAGTGGATGTCCTAGTTTTAGGGGAGGTGCTGCCGAAATTTTTAATAATTTTGGACAACCTCCTAGTAGTTCGCTTGCTTTGCGAATATTTGTTCTTAGCGATTTGTAGTGGTTGATGCTAGAGGGTGTAACATTCAGATCGCGGGGTGCCGGGGTGTTACAATTATACTGCACCAAATCGTGTGGGAGCTGAAGCATCGCGACGGCGTCGTAATGGAGAACAAGTTCCAAGCCGTTACCCATCTTTAATCCGAACGAATCGGTCGCAATTAATCGTTAATGATAATTTATTGCTCGGCCATTATCTCGGGCGTCTCTTCACCTCTAGGGGTGGGTATTCGGTTTTTTTGGTTTAATCGGTTCAGTTTTTTCGGTTTTAAAATAATTCGGTTTTTGAAAACTGGAAACCGGATTTCTTGGATAAAAATAAAAAACTGAACCGAATTAACCGAAATATTTCGGTTCGGTTATTTCGGTTTTTTGGTTAACCGAAATATGAATAACACTAGGTAAATTAGATTTAATCATTCTCATATTACAACACAAAATATGGATAAACCCACACAATATTCATATGTAATTACAATATAAGCATAATAAAACATATGAATATACTAAACATATGCATAAATATATTATTACATTTGAATTGTTTAGTGGTTTTAAGAATAATACTATAAAAATGGTATTGTACATGGGTTATTCGGTTATTTCGGTTTTTGAGAGCAAAAAACCGAACCGAACACCAAAAACCAAATTATACCCAAAACAAAAACCGAACCGAAAATCGAAATAACCAAAATAATCGGTTAATTCGATTCGGTTCGGTTCGGTTCGGTAATTCAGTTTCGGTTTAAAAATGCCCACCCCTATTCACCTCTCCGGACGTGTGAGTACTTGAAATGTGCATATTGACGTTCTCTATCCCGTGCTCACATTGCCCTGCTGATTCCGTGTCGTTTCCCCTCCCAAAACTCGAGAAAACCCGACGGCCGGCGCACGTCAAAGACACCGGTGAGCCATCTTTTTCTCCGGTGAGTTTCTAGGTAAACCAACCGCGTCACTTTGTGCCATTTGCCTCCGTGATCACAACCATTCAATCGGATTTGATTTTCGTTGCAGTTTGACCCCGGATTTTGAGTTTGTCCACCGTCGGCCGTCGCTCCGTTCGTTATCGATTTCTTCCGTTTGGGTACGAACCAATTCAATTCCTTGCACCCATAGACTCCCCTTGATGATAGCTATCCCGTGCTCACCTTAGTTTCGAGAAATTTTATTGTTTCGGGTGAATTTGGTCGTCGTGCCGTTGGCCCGATTTTGAACGGCGATTTTTCTTCGCCGTTGCCGCTGCCTCGGGTCTTCTCGCCGCCGGCCGCCATGCTCATGAGCTCTGCGTTGCCGAGTCGCCCGACACCGGTCACTGCCGCCTCCCGCCGCCTGGCCCGCGCCTCTCGCGCTGGCAGCGCCTCCATCCATGCCGCCCCCTAGCCTAGCCACAGCGCCACCCTCTCTTCTTGGCCGGCCATACGCCGCCTTGCCTTCTCCTCTGGCCGGCTAGCTTTTTCCCCTCTGGTCATGGCGCTGCTCACTTTTCCCCTGGCCATGTCGTTCCATGGTCTTCCTCTGTACAGAACATTTGGAGAAGAAGCCTAGACCCAATGACAGGTGGGACCCGCATGGAAGGGAGATGGGAAAATCAGAAAATGGGGGAAAAGAAAGATTCTGGAATATTCCTCGGTTTTTCCATTTTCAGGATTTTGAGAATTCAAACGCTCATATCTTTTCCGTCGTAACTCCGAATCAAGTGATTCAAATTTCTAAATTTATCCTTTATCTGTCAATATTTTTATTATAATTTTTAGTTTCTATTTAATTTATTTTATTCTTTTCGTGCACCATTTTGCGATAGTCATTTAAGCCAGAAGTTGTTCTTGAAGCGAAGGAGAAGAGCTTCAGTGCAGCGCATTGCATCTCGTCAACAAAGGCAAGTCTCCTTGACACACGTTGATCCCATTGTTTGCAACTGTTTTATAAAAAGTTTACAACTTGCATGGCTATTTATATAAAATGATGATGTTAAAATATAGGATATAGTTATACCCATTTTGAAATGACATCCTTACTGTTTGATTACCATGCCTTTGTAACCTAAAGTTTTAATCATGAAATCACATATCATGTGATTAACCTTGTTTAGTACGTTAGACTATGTTTAGGATTGATATTGATCAAAATGTCTATGGTGGGATAAATTCTAAAATATTGTTGAAATGTGTTTTATCGAAATTGTAGCAAGGTGATTGCTGCTGTGTTTGTAAAATAAAAATAAAATAAAAATAGTTTAGATTGGGGCGGAATGGTTTGTCGGGCGAGTGCAGATGGAGCACTGGTTCTGGTTTGTGAAAGCCGCTCTAATCAATTTAAGGACCGACGCTTATGACTGCCTATTCTAAGCATTACCGTGCAACCACATGTCAATATGGGCTCTGACATGGCTGAATAATTTGTAGAAACCTAACTTAGACTCACCAGATGGTAGAATGTGGGTGCCAGATGGAGGCAAGTCGTATTTCCACACTGGCGCAAGAGGGGCTTCTATATATCGGCGAGATGGAACCCTAATAGCGGTGAAACCTCAGCGGGTGAGTCGGGTTAGGCGTATACATTGTAAAGGTCTTGTCATGATCTCTCTACCGACACACCAAAGGAGGTGTGTTCATAGCGCTTGGCATTAAAGAGATGATCATGTCTTGTGGGTAAAGCTGTACACCTCTGTAGAGTTAAAACTATTCGAATAGCCGTGCCTACGGTCAAAGGCAAAGCGAAGAATGCTTTCATACTGGTACACTTGGTTTTGGTTTTAAAAAAATAACTGAGGTTTTGTTTTGGGATTCGGGAGTAGATGGAACTCTCGGATGATTATTTGGCGGATTGAGCCAATCAGGTAGATGGAACCTGTTTTGATCATGACGGATAGAGTCATGAGTTGGTTTACCTTAATCTTTTAAATGTGGCGGATAGAGCCTTTATACTACTGATGGTGGATAGAACCTTCACTAGAATATTAAATAATTCAATTGTTAAAATAATTGTTAAAATGTGTATTGTGAAAATTATTATTATGTATGTTTGATGAAACTTGGCTTTACGCAAAAGAACCCTATTAAGCCTTTCTTTGGAAAGCCCTACATGTTGCATTTTCCCAGACTTGCGGAGTACGTTTGTACTCACATGCTACACAAATTTTTCATCAGAGAACTACCAAGATGCAGTTGAAGGCAACGAGTTCTATGACGGGGAGTTCATTGAAGATTGCCAAGATAACTAAGCGTGCGCTCCTAGTCGTCGCCTGTGGTGTCTTTTGGGTTTTACCTCTTTGTTATTTGTTTCCGCTGCTTGAACTATGGTCATGTGACCAGGAGATGTAATAAATAGCCATGTGGCTGGTACTTTATATTTATGTTATTACTTCGTTCAATTCTGGTTATAATTATCACTGCTTCACTGTGTGTACTAGCAACTGATCTGGGACTAGTACAGAAATACACAGGAGATTCCGGATGGTAAATATGGGGTCTCACACTAACTCCAGCTAATCTACTAAGTTAAGCCTATCCCATACTAGCACATATGGTTGCATTATTTCACTTAGGTGATAGTGTTAAGTTTGGTCCTTAACTGACCCGGGCGAGAATATCCCCCTACCTACACGCGAGGTCCTTCCTCACACCTCAAGTTTAATAGTAATTAACTCGCTCGCATCTAAACCATAAGTTTTTGGGTTAGATATGTATCAAAATGCACAAAGAACATAACTCAGCTCCGTACCTTTAAAAATTACTCAAGACCGGATATAAGTGCAACCCAAAATTTGAATGATGTTCTAAGTGAGCATGGATAAGTATATATGTAAAGTACTTTGTAGTCGTTACCCATAGCGAGACTAAATAATGTTTAAACCATAAGCTAAGGTTACAATAGCAAGTAAACAAGTACCATGATAATGGTGATCCATACAAGTGGGAACTATCTACCGATACGCACAACATAACAAGTTTAATATAACATACACGCATGCATATAACATTTGATAAAACAACATAAACTCCATAAAATAGTGGGATCAACATGATAAAGGAGGGTGCTTGCCTTGCTTATTGAAAAATTGGTCTTGCTTTGGTTGATTGAAGTACCAATTACGTCATCTTGTTTAGAATCTCTCATATAGTCTCACGGTTCGCGCGTACACTCCAACGTCAACATACATTTAAGCAAACAAATCTGAAGTTACTATTATTCGATATAAACAACATACATACAAGCATTATACGAGTTCATGTATATGAGAATAATACTTATGAGGATGATGCATGTGAGAATGATGCAAATGTGAATGATGTAAGGGCTAATCCAACAATTCCTAGAACATCCACTATAAAAGACATGCACCTTCTAAACAAGCCATATCACCTACTAGGTGCCATGATCTATGAAAGACCCACTAATTTAATATGCATGTCTAACTATACAATTTCTTCCAATGTTTCTCGTCAATGGTTTCGCAAGAAGTGTTGTTTAAATGAATAAACATAAAGTTGCGAATAAATACCAATGAAATCTTAGTTAGCAACATGCTAAAAAAATGCTCAAACTTTACATAGAAGATAGAGCATAATTTATCATGAATTTTGCAAAAGGTTTCACAATTTTTGGAATTTATTTGCACTAGTTATGAGCTTTTGAACTTTAAATGTATTAAAATTATCTGCATATTTAGAATTCTCGTGGCCTCAAAAATACATATAAATTAGTTTCATCATTTTTGGATTTAATTTGTGAAAATTTTACATAGTACACATTCTAGGTAGGGCTGGAAATTGAGCTCGAGGCTCGCAGCTCAGCTCGGCTCGGTGCGGCTCGGCTCGGCTCGATGGGATAATGAGCCGAGCCCGAGCTCGCCGCTTGGCTCATTTCAAAGCAGGCGAGCCGGAGCCCGAGCTTCGGCTCGGCTCGTTGGCTCGATAGGCTCGTTAATTCTGTGGATAAGTTATGAAATAAATAACATTGATGGCATTGTTATGAAACAAATAACATTGATAACTTTGAAATATTAACAAGAATGTAAACATTGAACGAGATAGTGCAGAAATAAATATATTGTCAGCACTTCATGATTTGCATAATTGCATTACAATTTACAAACAATCGACTCGTGATCGGGCACATTAAACAAAAGTTCGAAGTCCGAATTGCTTTGATGTTTGATCTCCTTGGGTGAGAGGCAATTTGGCATTGCTAACCTCTAATTTGGACAAGGCCTCAAAATTATCACGATGCCTGACTTCTCCCTCGAGTTGTCCTTTGGAAGGACTTGCTTGATGTTCCGAAAGTAGCTCATTTTCACACTCTTGAGTTAAATAAGCCCATAAAGTGAACATTAGGAACACATTCCTTCTATAGAATACAATCGTGCTTCCAACGATGATAAGTCTTAACCATCACCAGAAGAAAATATTAGAAGCCTACGAACAACATTAAAAATTAAAGATACTGATAAATCAGCAGAAATTCATGCATTTCACCAGTCACAGATAAACATACAAATGAGTTCAGCAAAAAACATCAACTCGAAAAGGAAAAAAACTAGAGTTAGTGATCATACTTAGCAACATAATTATAATCGTGCGTAAACGACAAATTCTCACTATAAATAGTCAACGACTAAGAGTTGCGATCTAGTGCATATTGTCATTATCGTGTTCACTTTGTACAAGATGGCAAACAGGATGTGAAAACCATTGACCTGTTCGGAACCTCCTTTTCTAGCAGAATACATGTATTATTACTTGTTACATATGATCCAAACATCAGATTTTTAATAACTAAAACAATTCCAAAAATTGGACCCTTTTTTTCCGTAAACCGGACAAAAACTTTCCGTAAAAACGAACCACCATCTAGAAGGTTTATGGCGGTTTCAAAAATCAAAACCCGATGCCATATATTTTTTGAAAAAATAAAGGTAGCCTTGTTTCATATGTTCTACAACTTTTGCAAAATTTCATGTTCTAACTATTTCTATGGTGAGGAAACATAAAAAGGAAAGTTCGAAGGGAATATGGGATGGGCTAGTCGGATATCCAATTTTAGTTTGGCCCAATATCCCGATTCAAAGATCCAACTAGAAATCATTTTCCATCCCATATTCACATCTAAAAGAATAAGGCAGCAGATCAGTAAATACTCCTTGGCAGCTTGGCTCACTGATCAACAGGCAACAGTCAACACATGATGCAACAGCCAACAAGTGAACAAACTGCAGATAACGTCACCAGTCTCTGATGTCGCCGCATGGACCTGATGTAAGAACAACCAAAACCATCAATAACACTCGACAGCATAAATTGAGCAGCAACCGTATCCATGTCTAGCTATTTGAAGACTGTAAATTCAAGAAGCCTTTCTAACACATCCTCAAGAACCTCAACCAAGGATGAGGTAACACAGTTTGAAGGGCCGGCCGGCCGGGGGAGGAGGCGACGGCCGACGGGTCACGGGGTGGAGACTGGAGCCGTGGGGCGGGGAGGCAGCGACCGGCGAGGCGGCGACGGGGTGGAGGTCGTGGAGCCGTGGGGAGGCGGCGAGGCGGCCACGGGTTCTTGGTCTCTGAGCCGAGGGGAGGCCGGAGGCGAGGCGACAGCGGGTGACCGAGGGGGCCGGGCGGCGAGGCGGCGAGGTGGAGGCGTGGTCGCGTGGAGCCGAGGGGTGGCCGCTGGCCGGAGGAGTCATCTCGCTCGCCGAAGCCGGGTCTCGGGGAGGCGCCGTCGCCGGGTTCTGCGGGCCAAGGCTCCGCCGAGGCGCCGACCGAACCCTAGCTCCTCTGCTGAGTTGAATCGGGATTTGGGGGAGGACTGAGGTCTGAGGAGCAGCCGAGAGACCGAGTGGGAGACTGGGAGTGAGGCTGAGACGCTGAGTTGAATCGCCAATCGATCGAATCGAATCAGTTTTGCGCCAGCTCGCGAGCCGTAACGAGCCGGCTCGAGGCTCGACCGAGCCCGAGCCGAGCCTAGCTTTTAGCTCGATTCACTCTACGAGCCGAGCCTAGCTCGAGCCGAGCTAGGCTCGGCTCGGCTCAATTCCACCCCTAATTCTAGGCCTATAGCTTAAGTTTGAGCTTATTTACTGTATAGTGGGTAAATCTAATATATTTTTACATATTCAGAATCTACATGAATTTACACAAATTTAGAAGTTTGTTTCATTGGATTTGGAGTTTCCTAGCAAAAGTTATGGGCATTTGAATCCTGTTAGTTCTGGGAAAATGGCTGAAAATCAGAAATAATATTTCGCTCTGATGATCGAATTATTTATATGAAACAAAAAGCAATAACTATTTATACTGCTGAACAATTAAAATCTAATTGGTAGCTATATCGATCAAAAGCATCAAATTGGTTTTTACTACATGTGTGCATGCATAAATATGCGATGATAAATATTTAAATGCAACATGCATATGACAGGAAACCATATATATGAAAATGTATGCAACTATGAAAACTTTATCATAAACACCGGAAATAAATAAATTCACTGGGGCATCGTGGGCCGATGTGTACTACCATGGCAGCATGCTAGTGCCATGGACTACCACCACGCCATGTTGCCATGTCGTTGCCATGGCAGGCTGCTGCTATGGTAGCGCTATGAGCCGCCATGGCAAGCCGCCTCCCGTGTTTGCGCTCGCCTTGGCCACTATGGACTCCCATGCCTACTCCATGTTCAGCTAGGTGCCATGCTAGCCTCGGCTCCACACCACAGGCCTTGACATCAATGAGCTTGACCCCTGCCTCCAGCGCCACCACGGTCACGTCGGCTACGCAGTGCATGCACACGCTGAGCCCGCGCTGCATGCACGCTGTCGCTGAGTTATCATCACGGCTGTCGTTGCCTCCAGCTAGCTACTACCGCTGTCATGGTTGAGGGCCTTGCCACTACTGTGATCTACCATGTCACTATCGGGGCAGTGGTTTGCCACGCCGTACTACTACCGTGGCAGTACCACACCACCACATCATGCACCGTCATCGCCTTGGCTATCGATTCTGTTGCTAGTCTCTCTCGCCGATTTCTTTGCCATGGTAGAAGCGCCGAAGTTGCCGCATGATGCCATGGCTGCAGGTTGAGCCACTACTGAGACCTACCACACCACTGTCGTGGAAGTGTTTGGCCACATCGCACTGCTGCCATGGGCAGCTCTGTGATAGCACTACACCCACCGGTGCAACTCCTTTCCTCTCCCTACAAAACAATCCAAACCAATGTGCATGCGAGAAACTTTTGCAAAAATGGGATGCTTGAGTGGTAAGGATTGAGGTGGTATGACATGCATTGCATGATTTTCATTTCTCGGATGAGATTGGAAGGAGAGAAAAATAGAGGGAGGTGAACGTGTTCTTGAAGCTTTGTTGTTCTAAGTAAGAATAGGTAGAGGAGGGGAAAGAAGTGGGTGGGGAAGAGAAAGAAATAGAATGGAAGGTGTTCTGTGCTGCCAGGAAAGAGGAGTGGGCAAAAGTAGGGATGGAAACAGAACGGAAACGGTCGGTAAATGGTTGTTTTGTTTCCGTTTCTACATCTTTTACCGGTAATGGAAACGAAATCGGAAACCTCAAAAATGGATACGAAAACGAATAGTGACATAAACGAATGCGGAACGGAACA
This sequence comes from Guadua angustifolia, assembly GCA_036346375.1. NCBI lineage: Eukaryota > Viridiplantae > Streptophyta > Magnoliopsida > Poales > Poaceae > Guadua > Guadua angustifolia. The sequence goes on along the minus strand of CM070500.1, from coordinate 67,835,041 downwards.
GAGCGGATACGGAAACGAAAGTGGAAAATTCCACAAGAACGTAGTACATGATCATAATATACATGCTTGCAAAAACAATGTAACTCATTCCACTTCAAAGACACTACAGGAAAAGTATTTATTCTCCACGGCCATAAATATGGTAGACGGCCAAAATACCCCGTCGACCAAAACCACATTAAGGTGGACGGCCGAAAGACGGTAATCTACCCTAGACGTAAAAAGCGCGCCATCTATCCCATACGGAATGGGGAAATTAGGGTGACAACACTGACCCCGTCGAATTTAATATTATGGTCGACCACTTACTTTGGCGGCTTAAGGTGGAATGCCACCGTCGACCCTAGTTATAGTGGACGGTTTCGCTCTAGGGTGGACGGTTTTGGTCAGTTCGAATTATTGCTTTTTTCTCAGAGTGAGACAGATACAAGAACAATATTATGTTTAAATTTTTTTAAATAATATTATTTTATTTCAAAATTGCGACATTAATACACATATTTAAAAAATTACAGAAATAATATCCTGTCGCCAAACCGCTTGGCGATAGTAGGGTAGTCGCCAAGCGGTTTGGTGATAATAGGGTAGTCGCCAAGCGGTTTGGCGACAATATCCTAATCCGCATTTTGAACCGGTGATACCGGTTGTCGCGAGCCGAGGAGTAGTCGCCAAGCGGTTTAACGACTACTAAGTAGTCGCCGGCGGTGTGGCGACTACTAGTAGTCGCGGTGTGGCGACCATAACCGAATACCTTACCGGTACCGAACGGCGAATCTCGCTTCGGCGGCCTACGCGAAGAAGAAAGAAAAGGAAGAGAAGCGATCGGCACAAGGAGAGGAAGAGAGGGAGAGGAAGGAGGAGAGAGAGCGGAGGAGAGAGAGGCTGGGAGGAGAGAGAGAGAGGCGTCTTGGGAGAGAGAGAGGGAGAGAGCTTCGGGAGAGGAGGAGAGAGAGAGGGAGAGGAGGGAGGAAGAAGGAGGAAGAAGGAAGGAGGAAAAAAAGAAAAAAGGTAATTTTTTTGTAATTTTGTTATTAAATTTGTATAGTGTAAAATAATTTAGAGATTTTGTCATATTAGAAAATTTAGGAATTTTAGATATTAGAAAATTTTAGAAATTGTAGATATTAGAAATTTGAGATATTAGAAAATTAGGATTTTAGAAATGTTAGATATTAGAAATTTTAGATATTAGAAATATTAGATATTGATACAATATCGATGTTTATGCAATATTAGAAATTTTAGATATTAATGCAATGTCGATATTAGAGATTTTAGATATTGATGCAATATTAGAGAGTTTAGATATTGATGCAATATCGATATTAGAAATTTTAGATGCAATATTTGAGATTTTAAATTTTGATGCAATATAGCGATTTTAGATTGTTCAGAGAAAATGCCTGGCATGATAATTTTCTCATTTTAGGAGGAATCGTTAATTTAGATATTGATGCAATATAAAAATTAATTTTGTTTAGTTAGTGATATTAAACGTTAGTGGTGATATAAAAATCAATTTTGTTTATGTCGTCGCAAAGAATAATCGGATGCAATGAAATTTAGGGTATATTATGGCGATGATGAAATAAAATTGGGCAAAATGGTGTTGATTTGAGCAGTTTGCGATCACAATGGCGGAACACTTATGTCCGATAGAGTTAGCATCCGTGATATAAAGCTTTGGTTGACGAAATATTTTTCCTCGATGCAAGTGTTTACTCTGTTACCATTCAAGTCGTATTCACGCGTAGTAAGGGTGACCCGCTCTGTGGGAGTTGAAGAAAATAGATCGGACGTACTTGTGGCGTAAATGGTTCGTGGTGCAAGGGATCTAGCCTTGAATGTGTAATCTTTGGTGCAGCGTGCCCTAGAGAAGAGGTGAATATTAGCGACGTATGGCGAAAGACGTCGACTCTGTTGAACAAGTTCGTAGTGGTGCGGTTGAGGTAGCGGCGGAGGATGATAACGAGGATGCAAAGAAACGCGAAGGTCGGGCAGATGAAGGAGGAAATCGAGCAAATTGTTGATCAATTGGAGTTGGTGGACCATATGGCGATGCAAGATGAAGTGAAATGTTGGAGTGTGATGATGACATCGACGAAGATGAGGAAGAGGAGGAGATGATGAAATGCATAGTAGTCTTGGGGCAACGGATGTACCCATCCCCGACGAGTGGAACAGGAAAAACAAAGCTAGTATGGAAGTTTTGTGGGGCATGAGTCGCGTTGGGAGTATGGTAGCAATGCCGTTAATTTGAATCAAGTTTTCGCAAATAATTCGAGTTGAAGTTGGCGGTGAAATTTGTGGGCACTATCGCAGCAGAGAGAGTTTCGAGTTGTTTTGTCCATCGAGATAGATACACAAGTGAAGTGCGAAGCGAAGGATGTGAATTCAGTATATGCATACAAGCGAAGTGCGAGACATTTTGGATTGCATCACAAGTAGATGGGCACACATGCGGACTAGAAAATGTTCGGTGAAACACCGCAACTTGAATGCGGCCCAGAATCGCTAGCGTGATGTTCAATGAGATCATCGAGAAGCGGGACATTGAGTGTTCTTATATTGTAAAGCAATCTTGAGAACATTTAAGTACCGGATAAGTTACTCGATGGCTGGCGGCGAAGCAAAAGGCATTAGAGAAGAGGTTTGGCACATATGAGGCTTCAGATTGTAACCTACCTCGTGTGCTTGATGTCTTGAAGGAAACCAACCTCGCACGCACACGCTTTTGAAGAAAGTGAAGCGGATGGTAACGGGTCTCGATATTTCGTCGTGCTTTCTTTTCCTTTGGGTCCTTGCATTGCGTCATTCAGTACCGCCGTCCATTCTTTGTCGTCGATGGTACATTCTTGACTGGGAAATACAAGGGACAGATTCTAACGGCCATTGCAATTGATGGGAACAACCACATACTTCCATTGGCTTTGCATTTGTTGAGGGTGAGAACCGGATAGTGGTCGTGGTTTTCAGACATTTGAAGTTCGGGGTAGTTCGTGATCGGCCCAACGTGTGCATCATCCATGACCGCCATAAAGGTATCATTTCGGCAATTAAGACTCTACAGGAGGACCTTGATGAGCCTTTTCCATGGTGGGACATGTAGAACAGGTGGTGCATGAGACATTTGGGAGCAAATTTTTTCAGGCAGTTCAAGAGTAAGAAGCTGATGAACCTATTTAAGAGGTTATGCAAGCAGAACCATGCACGTAAGTTCAACGTGATATTGGCCGAGTTGGATAAGCACACTACCGCACTGATTGAAGAGCTGAAGAAGCAACCAACAACGCCAACGATTGCCCACCCAAAAGGCTATCACCCTTGGAGCACTCGATTCTCCAAATCGAGGAGACGATCGTCAAGAAACATTAAGTGTTTCTCGCCTTTGGATAGAGGCGAGCCGTTGGAGAAGTGGGCATTGCTCCATGACACCGGAGGCGCCAAAGTTAGTATACTAAATTAACATAGTCGTGACGATTGAGCAGCTTAGAGTTATTGTGCTAATCGATATGTTTGAACAGTTCGGTGTCATGACAACGAACATAGCCGAGGTTTACAATTGGGTCATCAGAGGCTGCGTCCGCTACCACTTAGGCCATCTGGAAGGCATCTTTGCGCGGCATCGTTGGCTACTTCGAGAAAAGGCATGCGAGGTCAGACTTCACGCCACGACATTGCAAATGCCGCATCTTGTCGCGGATGATGGCCTACATGGAGGAACGCGCAAGAAGCTCACCGCATATGGTGCGTAGCCGAGGACTGAGTACCGCTTCAAAGTGACTCTCCGGTGTAAAGGGGGATTGGGAACCGACACAGCAGTTATTACCCACGAGGTTAACCTAGGCCAAGGGGCCACTGGATGGTGTGAATGCACCGCAACAAGCCAAGACTTCTTCATATTCCCCTTTCGCATGTGATCGCAGCTTGTGGGCAAATTGGGATGAACACGCCGCAACATCGTGTCCCTTTCTACCAAGAGTCATCTTTGTCAATACATGGTCCGGTGAGTTCCGTGGTTTTCGAGCACATGGTGATTTCACCGCCATTAACAGAGATGTGCGATATGTCTCACCGGATGCAAATTTGCGGAGGTGTGCACCAGGCGGTGGCCGTCCACAGATCTAGGCGCGATTCGCAATGACATGGATGAATCTGAAGTGGGTGGCCTGTTAGGAGGTGTTCTCGGTCACGGTGAGTACGGGCACAAGGCAACATAATGCCCTTAGTGTAATATGTATCATTTTATCCTATGTTAGGTATTTGCGGGTATATTGGACCTTCCGTCATGTAGTAAATTATGTAATTTGTATTGAGTTGTGTAATATGTATCATTTTATCCTATGTAATTCTCTAAGTCATGCATGTTGTTGTTGTATCTTAGTTTTGTGAAATTTCTATTATAGTTGTTGTACTTATTGCACTATGATTGTACCTTTTGTCATGTTTTTGTATTGATATGTTTGTCATTTTTATTTATGTCGAACTAAATCGTTCTTTTGTTTTGTATTACTAACCGCTTCGCTTTTTCTGTTTACTTGCAGGATGGAGCACCCCAAGTCACTCCTTGACTCTTCGTTGGACCGACGGCACCGTGCGTTCGTCCACACCACACAGGGCCTTGAGAGGGTGCCTCTGCTGCGGGTCCGTGTGCCCAGCAGGGCATGGCGGCTCCACCCAGCCTTCTACACCCGATGAGTTGCACTACATTGTCATGTTTCATTGCTCGCATGCTTGCATTTCATCTAACTAATATTTGAATACTACGACCGCTTTTTTCTCGCCGATAGGTTGGCACGTCTTTGGGTTGCTTCCGCCTTTCGGATGATCGAGGGCTCGGTGAGGACGTGGTTGAGGAGCCGGGAGGGCGGCGAGGACAGTCCAGAGCGGTCCTGGCGTTTCCGTTCGGCCGAGCTCTCTTGTCTTGTTTGGTGGATCACGTGGCGCCGGAGACGCACACTTTCCACCTGCCGTTCGGTGATGTGACGGTTACCCTACAGGACGTCGCCATGCTCACAGGGTTGCCGATCGCAGGGGCACCGATCGGACCCTCGACGACTCCTGCGGGGTGGCAGGCTGACTTGGAGGAGAGGTTCGCCGGAGTGGCTCACACTGACCCGGCGATACCCCTCGGCAGGAAGAAGCACGGGCCGTTGAGGAGGTGGTTGGCCTAGTTCAAGGTGAGTGCTTGTGCGTGTATATGTTTTTCTAATTTTCTCTAACGTTATTAACATATTACTACATGTTAACTGTGACAGGTGCAGCACATGGCGGCGGAGCCCACTCCCTACCAGGTGGCCCGACACTTGGAGGCCTACCTTCTTTCGTTGTTTGGGATGGTCATGTTCACGACCACCCACGGCGACAGCGTGGGACGACAGTGGATAGCCTACACGCACGGCTATCGCGACGCCGCCGACCTGCACCAGTCCCACCGGTGTCTGGACTACTGACAGCGGGGCCATCGCAGAGCAAAGCGAGGCCATCGCAGAGCTTCACCTCGCCCTCTTGACGATGCACCGCCTCAAAGACGTAGGTCAAGAGGGTCATCGTAGGGGGGTGCGGCATAGGCTGTTGTCCTATTTTTGTTCTTACTTTGTACTATTGTACATTGTTTAGAGTGTTGTTCTCGCTTTGTTACTTTGTTCGTACTGTTTTACATTGTTAATAGTGATGTTCATGCCTTTTTTACCTTTCCGATATCAATGCGACATGACAACGCGAACGTTGCAGCTTTCTCGGACCGATTCGACAACACGCTGCAGCCCACTTTTCCTGATCGATTCGACAACACGCTGCACACAACAGCTTTCTCGGGCGAGGCCACAACACGCTGCTATCAGCTTTCTCAGACCTAGGGACGTGCTCGACTGGAGGGGGGACGTCCTCGTTAAATCTTTGCGGGGGCCCGCCCACGCCCCTGTAAAGGGGAGACATGCCTCATAGGTGGATCGGGCGGGGGCTGCGAACGCCCTCGTCTCGAGGGGGACGTGTTTACAAGAGGACTCTCCGAGGGGAGAGCGAAAGCACCTCGCTTTATCGTTGAACATTCTTCCGGAACCTCGCAATCTTTCCATAAATCGAAGAGCTTTCATACCACCTCCGCTACCACATATCCTCGTCTTCATACCACCTCGCTACCACATAACCCCGCAATCCTTGCCTCAAAAGACTATGTCTCAAACGGCGACCTCTCGAAATCGGAGGGCTCGTGCACTTGCCAATGCAAGGCGTGTCGAATGTCCTAACCGCCACGTGCAAGCTAATGTATTCTACTCTAACACTGAAGAAAATAATGGGCGAGTGTTCTACAAGTGCCCTTTTTTCTCTCAGAAGTGAAAAGCTAGTTTGATTCCTTCTTGTGCACACTATTTGTTCTATTCGAGTTGTGTAGTTGTTCTGAGATATCTCATTCCTTCGCACGGCCTGAAAGCTTGTTCACCTCATCACGTAGGTTGCAGGGTGCCAATATTTCCAGTGGGCGGACACCATGGACACCTCGACGGAGCGTCCTACAACCATTGTACCACAGAGGATGCAGCAGCCTTCTATGGAGGAGAGGATGGACCCTATGCTTGAGCAGAGGCTGAACATGCTGATGTTCAAGATGGAGCACATTTTAGATCATATGAAATGGTTAGAGAAGATTGTGTATGTGGCTATCGTTCTTGTATTGTACTTTATTCTTGCGAAGTAGTTCATTTCGTGTAAAGGGGGCAGAGTTGGTCACGGATGTCTTTCGAAGTGGTTTCCAGATATCATATCTTCATGTATCAGTATTTTACATGTTAAGCAGGCTTTAATTAGAATATTTTCGTGTCATTTGGCTGTCCAAACTGGGTTCCAAAGCTAGTCACACCAACATCTGTATTTAAACGAGTAATTCTAAAGGCATTGAATAGGCTTAGTTAGTTCAGTTTTCATGCGACTTCGCTCACGAAGGGTGTTTGCGGAAGAAAGATTTATGTGCAGATCAAGCCCTAAAAAGAATATCTGAAACGACTCGACTAAACGACAAGACTCTGCACCACGCTGCCTTTTCGGTGGCTTGTAAAACTACTCGACTAAACGACAAGACTCTGCACCATGCTGCCTTTTCGATGGCTTGTAAAACTACTCGACTAAACGACAAGACTCTGCACCACGCCGCCGGTGAGACGACAACACGCCGCACCCGCTTTTAAATCGAAACGACAACACGCGCATCCCGCCAGATCAAACGACAACACGCGGTTTCGTCGCGGGCAGCGGAGAGGGTGACACATCGTCGCGACCTTTGGTGAGGGTGACAGGTGGGTGACAGTCGTGCGGCTTTGATGATGGGTGACAAGTCGTGCGGCTTTCACAGATGATGCCATGCCATCAAAATGGACAAGGTTTGTAATTGTGTGGAGTAACCCTCACCACCACTATAAAAGCAGGGCGAGGGTAGACATCCAACATGACCTAACCAAAGAATAAACGTTAAGTGAATCTACACAAATTAGGGCACAATGTCGTTCTACCGTCGCCTCTTCAACAAGCAGAAGTCATCCCGCCCCGAATATCCGGATGCCAGTAGCGTCGACGCCGAAGTTCTGCCGGAGTTGCCCCGACCCAAATGCGACTGCAACCTACCGGCGAAGATGATGCAATCTACCCATGGAGAGACGGCCGCCCGCGCTCACTACTGTTGTGGCCGCACCTACAAGGTAAACCTACTGGTGTCCACACAATACAGGGTAACACTACCATTTCATGCATCGTTCTTTATTTTCTCAGCACAAGGACCGGTGTTGCTTCTTCCAATGGATCGACGGGCCGGAACGACATGACTACGAATTTCTCTACAACTGCCACGACGCCTACCCCGCTTCGCCCGAGAACTTCACCCGGTGGGAGAGGCCGCCAGGATATGTCCCTTTTCTAGATCGACCAGAGCTTAGGGCCGGTGGGCAAGGGGCCAACCAATCGGTGAGTTTCATGCGACATACTCATGTTAAACTCACAAAGTAGTAGTTCTAAACCAGTTCATCGCACACAGGAGTTCAAAAGGAAACTTGCGAATTTGCTCAAGTCAAAGGAGAAACCTCCTCCAGGGCCACCCGAAAGCCCCGACGTTTAGAACATGGCTCGCAGTGATGGTTGATACCGCCACGATGATCTAGCGGATCGGAGATTCTACCTGCGTGCCTTGGCCGAGGATGAATGGTGCCGGTACTTCAACTGGGTGGACCGGAGACGCATACACCCACATCTCATGCTTCCTGCATGGGATAACTGGGGGGAGCAACCATCTCCGTGGTGCCACTACCGCCCAGAAAAGCCAGACCCCGAGTACGCCTACGGTGTTATTCAACGACCAAAGCGGGCATACTGCATTGACTGCGGGGCACGCTTCCGGTTGTCCAAGGATAAGCCCAACACACACCTCCTGCACCATATAGTGGAGTGCGAGCCGAAACAGAGCAGGCGTCTCCGCATGCCTCCGCCAACAGCCAACACACCAGAGGTGCAAGAGGGTTCCTCCTCTCGAAGAAGAAGGGACAAGGGGAAGCAGCCGGCCGAGGTCCGCAGCACGCAACAAATCCTTGACGTTTGTGCAGACCAACCGGGAACCCGGGTGGTATTAACATAGGGGACGCCGGGAATCGGGATGACATGCCCATATGGGAGGGCAGAAATCCACATAAAAAAGACCAAAAAATTATGTCTTATACACCCGAGACGTACGGCATAGGCCACCCATTCGACGGCAATACCGAGAAGCTGCGGATCCCCATGGAGTTCTTTCATAGTAGGGATCGAGCAAAGGTCCGAGGACAAATCGCAAAATTAACACGGGACGGTAATATGCGTAAAATGTTGGACATCATTCTGGCTGTACCCAGATAGGCTGAACGATCATTTGTTCTACCATGACGAACATTGCTTTCGTTAGTTAGTTCGTCAAGCAATTTCATCACTGTTGTAATGCCCTTGTAATATAATCTAATCTATTGCTTATTTTATCATTTGAACTTTCGGTGTATGTGCCCTTATATATGTTCAACAAATAATTTAAGTGTTCATAACATGAGTTGTTGTCGACTATAAAATTTTGAAAATTTTTGTCTATGATGTTCATAACAATAACAATGAAATTTTGAAATGTTCACAACAATCAAATTTTATTGTTTGAATTTAAAAACATTGTTCAGATCTTCAAATCTTTTGAAATTTTTATGGTAATATCACTGATTTATCAGGAACCTCCATAAAAAATTTCAAAATTTTTTGACGTCGTGGTTGTCCAATTTTATTTTTATACGTGCTCGCTGATTCTACCCGCGAGTGCCTTTTCCGATTTTCGCAACAAAATGTCGGGGCAACGTCTGGCTATCTCGCCCATACGTAAGTGGTAGCCCGCATTGCATAGGCCACCCTTGATTTTTTCCATATTTTTTGGACCGTGTACGGCCTGTCCCGCGGGGCTACGAAAACCCCTTAGTGCCCACGATTTTCGTGGTTTCGTAGCCGTGAGTGCCTTTTCCGATTTTCGCAACAAATGGTCGGGCAACGCGTCGCTATCTTGCCCATACGTAAGTGGTAGCCCGCATTGCGTGAGGCCGCCCTTGATTTTTCCGTATTTTTGGACCGTGTCCTTTGTCCATGGGCTACGAAAACCCTAAGTGCCCACGATTTCCGTGGTTTCGTAGCCGTGAGTGCCTTTTCCGATTTTCGCAACAAAATGCCGGAGCAACGTCTGGCTATCTCGCCCATACGTAAGTGGTAGCCCGCACTGCGTAGGCCGGCCTTCATTTATTCCATATTTTTTAGACCGTGTCCTACTGTCTCTGGGGCTATAAAAATACGCAAGTGAGATCGATCACTAACGAACTAAAATAATTCTTCCGTTTATTACATGACAAGAAGTTTTTTAGTTCTTCGGTTGAATACAACAATTATTGCACAAACAGTTCACAACAAAATTTACCCAAAAATAAAAAATGTATGAGATATCGCCAAGCGGTTGGCGACTACGGGTGGTCGCCAAACGGTTCGGCGACTATACGGTGGTCGCCAAACGGTTGGCGACTACTGGTGGTCGCCAAGCGGTTTAGCGACTATATAGTAGTCGCCGACACGAGGATATGGCGACCAATATTGATCGACTATTAACGGTTCAACACGAGGATTAGGATATTGTCGCCAAACCGCTTGGCGACTACCCTATTATCGCCAAACGGTTTGGCGACCGGATATTATTTCTGCAATTTTTTAAATACGTGTATTAATGTCGCAATTTCGAAATAAAATAATATTATTTTAAAAAAAATTCTTATGTTCACCGATATCACTAGGAAGTTTTTTTCTCAAGTTTGTCAATGGAAGGATCGCTATTTGTCTCCCCAGATCAAACCATCATGTCCTCCTCCATATCATTATCATCGACATCCTCTTGCTCCTTCAACTATAAAGATTTAATGTCCTAAAATTTGTATATTATTGTTCAATGTTCATTTATGATTTTTTTAAGATTTATCCTGAATTTTCTAGAGTTTATAAATGCCATTTTACTATTTTTTAGATATATAATTAATTTATTCATAAAAATGAAGCCAAAATTATGCTAGAAATAATTTTCCTAGGTTCAAAATATTCCAAGGTATTTTTGAGAATTTTTTCAAAATTTTGATCTCTATTTGATATTTTCTATAAAGGTATTTATATTTCTAAAATTATTTTAATTTAAAAATAAATATAAATTCTCTATCCTCCTTTTGGGGCTAAGTGGGTTCCATTTTTGACAAAAAATTTCCATTTCTGTTTCTGTTTTTCTCCGGAACGGTCGGAAATTCCGTTTCCATTTTCATTCCTAGGCAAAAGAATGGTAGGGGTGATGTGTTGAGAGGAAAAAGAAAGAGGGATGGGTATGATTACTTTTCTCTGGACAGAACAAGGTCCTAACATTAAATTGGGCTATCATTCATTGTCTAAAGTGGTTAAAAATTATTATGCATAATCTCACGATAGGTCTTATCCTTTGGTAAAAATTTTAAGACAAGATTTTATTTGTAAAATTTTATTAAATTCTGAGAAGACTGTTGAACCAACTTTAACAGACTGGGCAGGAATAGGTAAATGCAATAAATGAGCTACCATTCTTGACTTAAAATTTCTAAAAATTTGAGTAATCTAGAGACAGCTTTTACTATACTGTAAAATTTTCAGTTGAAGATATTTTTTGTGAAAATTATTAAAATTCTGACAAGCCAGCTGCATTATAACTATATTTTATATTTTTTTAGATAACAAATAAGCTTTGTTTTATATAAAACTTTCCTGTGTGATAGTAATGATTATTGGGAGTTATCATAAAAATTTCAGGTGATTATTAGTCATATTTATTTTTATAAAGTTCTGACATTGATAATATCGCTTTTAAACTAATTTTAGTTTTGATTTTATAAAATGGAAAAATCAACTTTATTTTTTAATATTTTTCTTCAAGTTACCCTAGTTATGTAGATGATGTGGTAAATTTTTAAGATAATATAAGGTTTGTACAAGATTAAATAATTCTAACATGAGTGCTATCCATTGTCACATCATATTATCTTTTATTTCCTTTCAACAATAAATGAGCTCGCATTGCTTTCAAAATTTTTGAGAAGGCTCTAGAGATGATTTGGGATTTATATGATTTCTTAAGAAATTTTGGGTTTTACACTTTGGAGGGGAAGAAAATAATCAAAATAAAAGATTTTCTTAAAAGCCAAAATTCCTAAAAATTTTAAAAGATGTAAATTCAAAATGAGATTATATTTCACCTCATTTTCATAGTTTGTTAATTTTGAAAGTAAAAATTTTAATATTGCAACTTATTCTTTTCTTAAGGTTTAAAATTTAAGAAAATAAGGAAAAATATTATATTTTAAATTATAATGTTGATTCCGATTAAATTTTTTATTCAATATTATTTTTAAATTTTAAAATTTTATTTTTGCTATTTTTAAATTTTTTGGGATGTTACAGCTTTAGTGTAGTATAATCTGAACTTGAGTAGCTTGATGTCATACTTTGTCTATGTGATCACTTAGATAATTTTTAAAATTCTTGTTGGATGCATTTCATGCATACATGTTAAAAGGGGAGAGAAAATACTTTCTTGATGCACTTTATCTTAATGCCTATATTGTCAAAAGGGGGAGAACATGTGCAAAAAGCATATTTGGGGGAGAAATGTGGAAATGCATCTTTGCATCATGCATCTTATGATCATGGTGAAAATTTTCTATTTCTTATGATCATAAGTGTTTTTGAGTTTTTGGGAGATTTCTTGAATTTTTAGAGCTTTTTGTGGAAAACATGTTCTTTCTCTAAGCTTGCTTTAAAATTCTTCTTGCCAACTTGGTCATGGTCTTATTTCCTCTTGCTCAGGAACAAGTGAAGCTTTAAAATCAAATTACTTTCTTCTTTCGCCTTGAACTCAAATTTGTGCTTTCGTGGTGTTTGTCAATATACTCGTCAAGGGAGAGATTGTAAGGCCATGTGAAGGTCAACCCATGGATGTGTGATGAGTATTTGATATTTATTAGATTTGTGTCAATTTGTATGAGTATATTTTAGTTTAAAAATTGAATTTGCAATTTTGGGTTGCTGTCGGCCTTCCCAGTGAGCTTGAGCGATGCATTTAATTGGGAATTCATAATTCTATTAATTAAATATTGCACATTATGTTGTGTAGTTCTATGTGATGTGTTTCCCATGTCTATGATGGTTACAGACTTAAAGCTTGGTCATGGTAAGGCGGAGGAGACTGAAACTAGACTAGGAGAGCTGAGGTTCAGACGGTGCCAAAGATGTCTAAGACTGGGAGTCGCTGCAAGCAAGGATGACAAGTAAATGGATGAGATGATAACTTAAAGCCATACTCAAGTGAAAAAAGATCATTGGATCAAGAGTTTGAGGGTGGAGTAGTGGTTAGTTAGTGTTAAACAGTTAAAACCTGTTATGTTATTGGATTTCAGGTTAACCAATGTATAAGTGAGTGAGCTAATCTCAACCCTTGATAAAGTTCCTTATAGGAGAAGGAAGTTATCCAAGAATGGAGATTGACTTGGTTGTGCTATAAATAGAAGGGTGGAGGGATGCCTCTAAGCCAAGTCTTTGAAAAGGATTTTGGTTTCCTTGTACTCCTTTGAGTCTTGTCCACCTAGTTGTGAGGCTTTGTAAACCATCCTCTCAAAGCAATGAAATTTTAATTTTATCTTATATTCTGCAATTTACATTCAACACTTTAAATTCCTACAATTTACATCCCGTGCTTTAAATTCTTGCAATTTACTTTCCATACATTTGGATTTGCCTCCCATCCTTCTAAATGCTTGTGTATTTTATGCCAAAGATGAATGATTGATGGATGAATCTTCTTCAAATCATATCCCAATCATCTAGGCAAACTTTTTTTTAATTCTTGAAAGAATTTTTTACTTGGATCTTTCTTGCAACTTGAACTTTGCTTCCCCTTCTTCTAGTTGCTGTAGTTTTTTTGTATCTAGGACATGTAAGATGTTGAGGAACTCATCTAAATCATGTCCCAACCCAAAAAGATTCATTAGAACTCATTTTTGCTTAAATTATGTTTGCAACACCATATTCTTGATTTGAAATCGTTATTTTTGGTGCATCTTGAACTATTTGCATGAAAAGTTGAGACCTTAGACTTATTCTTGCATTCCTTCTAGAATCATAGTTCTAATGTCATTTTCTAGTCATGGTTCAAGTTGCATCCAGTTTGGTTGGATAGATCAAAAGTTATTCAAGTTTCATTATGCTTAAGTTTATGAAATCTCTACTTTTGTGTAGCATGTATGTTAGCAAGAAATATCAATCTTTTGGGATTTATTTTGAAATTTCTTTTGGAATCATAACTTGAGGTCCTTACCTTGTTTTATTTCAAATTTCAACAGCTTTTGATGAGTAAATCAAAAGTTATTGATATTTCTTGGCAGGCAAGTTTTTGAAAGCTCTACTTTTGTGCAACAGCGGATGTTGAGCAAGAAGGTCTCTCTTTTGGGCTTTATTTTGAAATTCCTTTGGGAGTTATGACCTAGAGGACCTTATCTTGCTTTTTTCAAATTTGATTAATTTTGGATAAGTAGATCTAAAATTATTCACATTTCTTGAGAATCAAGTTTGATATTTCTACTCATCATTGTTGTTGAAATTCTTATTCCTCTCTTTCGTGCTTTTCATGTTTTTGAACCTAGTGTTTGCTCCATAGCAGTATTGTTCTAGTAGAGATTTTTGGAAAGAAAATTTTTATTTGGCTCCTATTCACCCCCTCTAGTCGCTAATTTCGGTCCTTCGCTTTGGTATAGCAATCTAGTCATTCTGTCGACCCAAAACAAAGCACTTGCAACTTGATTTTCATCCCGCTTGACTACATAGAAAAAAAGAGGAGCTCTCAACTTGAATTTTTTGAAAATATTTTGGGGTGAAAGCCATATGCCTAAAAGCAATACTTTGCCTCAGTTTTGTCCTTATGTTGCAAACATCCTTCTTCGTAAAAGTAAGGTTTCGAAACCCCAATGCATGTCACCAAGCAGGGCCAATATATGTGTGGTAGAGATATTCCTATGACACAAAGTTTTCAAGAACTCAAAATTCTCACAAGAGATGCAATGGTGTGACCTGTAGAACCTCCTCCTCGCAATATGCTTCACCTGTAGAACATCAGACTACTACAAGTTTGTTGTGGCTCTCAATTGATCAAATTTATTAGCCATCGAGATGATTTGGGAGAAGAAATTCTAAATCTCATGAGAGAGATTGAAGAAATTGAGCTAAGAGAGATAGAGGAGTTTTTGTTGCAAGGGACACATGAGCTGACAAAGGGAGAAGCTGTTTTGTCAACACAGGACATGCCATGTTGCAAGGGGGTAAGAAGACGACTAGACGACTAAAACAAATCACGTTAGATCCAATGGCAAATGGAAACGTTCAAAGCTAACACCCGGTTCGGACGTCCAAGTTTGAACATCTGGGTGCTAGTCACTCCTTAAGAAAACTCAACAAGATCCCAAAGTTCATAAATACGTGGAACAATTCCTAAAAAAAGGAGCATATCCTAAATCCAACAACAACAGGTAATTTTGGAGACTTTTAGGAAGATAATTAACAAAGTAGCAACGGTTCGCTTACCCAGTAATAATCACTGACATCTGTAGGGACAGCGAGGGAGCTAGTGGAGTTGTGCAGAGTCACGCTTGGGGCAAAACTAAACAAAATCCTAGTACACCAGGGATGAGTTGAGTAGACAAGCAAAAAACAGAGGAAGAAATATATTGGACGAGGTCATGCTGGAGCTGGCCACTGGCCAGAGGGTGTGACGAGCTTCGCTATATCAAATCACCATCTATCGTATTCCAGATTGTGTAATTATACTCTAGATGGTGTTTCAATTCCGACAGCCTACTAAATTGTCTCCCGTTTGGCATGACAGTCGTGAACTGCTCTAGTAGCTACAAGTCATTTGCGGCAACAATGGTGTTTCACTCTAATTCCAGCTCATCCCGTCGACCCTGGAGTTCTTCTCCCCTAATTCGAACAAGGAACAGGGGAGCGCCACGGCTGGCTCGGCCAAGCTTGACGCCAACGGGCTAGACCTCAACAGCGATTAGTGAGCACCAAAATGGGTTGAGGTAGCCCTAGTGAGGTGGGCATCAGACCAAGATTTTTTGGGCCAACCTGAGGCATGGAGGGTACGGCCTGACCTATGGCCTAGCATGAAGATGAATGGGTCATGTTGGCATGGCACGGTTGCCCAAAGCTGTGTGGAGCCCTAGAACTAGGCACTGTGGGTAACACTGATTTGGGCCATGCTCATGCTGACATGGCTCGACATAATGCAGTTGTGCCGTGGCATGGCCAATAGTGCTTGACGCACGACGGTGCACCCTACACAATGGACCTGGCGTGGGCCTACGTCAAGGCACGTAGGCTCGCGGTGAGGCATGGAGGTGGGAGAGAGGAGGCAAAGGTGGTGTGCCTGTTGCAAGCCATGCCTTGCCTACATCCAAAACCTTGCCGTGTCATGCCCTACCCTACCCACGCCATGCCCACGCCCTACTGGAAAGGGAAGGGGAGGGGTGGAGTGGGTGGAGGGGGCAGCACCGACCATCGAGGGGTGGAGGAGGGCCAAGAGGTGGAGGGGTGGAGGTGACCGGGAGGTGGATGAGAGGGGGAGGTTGTCGGGGAGGTGATGGGGGAAGGCGAGGCGGTGTGCGCCTACCGTTGGGGGAGGAGGAGGGCTGCTGGTGGAGTGAGGGGTGGTGGGGGCCGAGAGGTGGAGGGGAGGGGGAAGCCATCGGGGAAGCGGTGGGGAAAGCGAGGCAGTGAGGGAGGAGAGGCGGCAGAGGAGGGCTGAGGTGGTGGAGGGTGAGGTGGTAGGGAAGGCCAGTGGGGAAGAGGGAGGCTGGTGGGGAGAGGGCGGCGGGATTGGCAGGGGTAGGCAGGGTGAGGCTAGCGGGGAGAGGCGGGGTTGGCTAGGGTTGTTGGGCAAGGCTGGTAGGGAGAGGCGGGGTTGGCGGGGAGAGGTTAGGGCGAGCCTGGTCGGGAAAAGAGAGAAAAAGAGTGGGGGAAGAGAAAGAGGGTGAAAAGGGGGGATTGGGAGAGATATTTCAGGCAATGGACAAATTCGGGCCATTCGACAGAACAAACGCATGAGTGCAATGGGCATTCCAACGGGCATAAGACAACGATGTGATGACTGAAAGGAATAAAGCATTTCAATAGGCATTTCAACAGATGAATCCCCCTCGCTTTCTCGTTAGTTCAGCACATAAATCCACCTATTCTCTCATTTGTTCTCTTTGTTTTCTCTCTCTTTACTCTCCCACCATGAAACAAAATGTTTGGCAAGAGTAAGAATAGGAGAGCACGCCCTCACTCTCCCATTCCTTCTTGTTGGGATCAAGAGATTGATCCACACCAACTCTCCTTTAGCACGGGAGACTATGGTATGGATGACCATTATTTAGATGGTACGCATGGCATATAGGATGCATCTTACAATCCCGAGGGGATGAGCTCCATACCAAGCTCTGATGCCGCTATATCGGTGCATTCAGGAAGGGCATCGGTATCTGCACTAAGCTTCGATGCCATTACATCAGTACATCTGAGACGGGCACCCATATCTGGCAATCGACAAGCATGGTGCTGGCAACATATGGACAGAACTATTGAAATTATGGATGGGCATGAGGTAGTGTATGTTATTTGTAAATAATGTTAAGCTAAATTATTAGCACATGCATATAGAGGAACAGATCATCTCAAGTGACGTGCGAAGACATGCTTGAAGAAGGTATTAGCTGGATGAAGGCCAGGCTAGAGCGTCCAAACATAGCTCAACTTCAATACTGACGGTTCGATAAGTACATAGGTATACAACGTCGAGGTAGCTAGAGACGAATTGCACATATATAGTTACAGAAGATCTTCCACTTATAATGTGTGAGAGCTTTAATTTTGAAAGGATTATGCAATGTAGTTTTTGCCCACAATACCAATACGTTAGTAGGAGAACAACTACATATGACATATACGCAATGTATACAAATAAACTAGCAATGTTGAAAGAGGCTTTCATGAGAGTTAGTTTTTCCTTTGCCTTAACCTCAGATATATAGACTTCATCCCACCAAAAAGCAATCTATCTTAGTATTGTCACACATTACTTGGATGATAACTACGTACTAAACAAAAGGATCATAGGTTTAGCCCAATCGATGAGGCATACACCGGAGAGGCTATCGCTGCACTTGTACTTGAGGTTATTACTGATTTTAAAAAAGAAAGTAAAATTATTTTCATTACTCTTAACAATGCATCAGCTAACACGACGGCTATAGAGCATCTCTCGCCACACCTAGAGACTTATGTTAGAGGTTTTGTACTCTACTAGAGATGCATTTGCCACACCATTAATTCCATTGTGTAGGTAGGTTTGCATGTAATGAAACCTAGTTTGAACAACATCTACGATGCTATCCAATTTGTTATAGGTTCGATTGTAAAGAATACCCTATTCTCATAATATTGTAAGGCCAACAATAAGCTACTAAGAAGATTCAATCTTGATATAAAGGTTAGATGAAACTCTACATATACTATGCTGGTGAGGTGTAAGGACTACGAGCACATTATCACTATCTTCGTCAATTGCAATAATGGTAAGCCGTTGATTAATGATGTGAATTGAGAAGTTGCCCGTCATTTTCATCATTAAAAAAATTACAATGAAACCAAGATGTTTTTCGGTGTGTACTACCCAACTTCTTGCTTAGTCATCAAGTGGCTTTAGACTATTTCTAATACATTCAAAGAAAATAAATATAATTATATTTTACAACCCATTATAGAACCAATGGAGAAAAAAAATTAATATTTTTAAGTTATTCCACATCTCTACTATTTTGCTACTATTCTAGATCCTCGAAGAAAATTATCTGATTTGTAGGGTGTCTTCGAAGGAATAGGTGAAGCATTCTATCTTGATATTTCTGATGCCTATACTTATGTTCATAATGAGTTTTTTAGAGTTTTTATAAATATTATAAAAAGTTTGGCAGTAGAAGTGAAGCAAGAAGATCTACCTCAACATCGCAACAAGCACGAGGCAGTTTGATCGCTTCAAACATATGGAAGAAACTAAAAGGAAAGTCGTCTAGTTCATCTTTGGAAGCACTGAGCAGGTCACAATAGAATCCACAAGTAGAGATAAACCACTACTTCGACATGTCTTTCATAGAGACTGAGCTTGACATGGACGAGGACAATCAATTCAGTTTGCTCTTGTGGTGGAAGAATCATCAACTTATTTACCCTGTGCTATCGCATTTTGCATGAGACATACTTTTGGTTCAAGTGTCTACTGTCTCGTCAGAAGCCACTTTCAGTTCGGTGAAGAGGATACTTGAGCCGAGGAGTCATCTCTCACACGTGAGATAGTTGAGTCAATTACATGCCTCAAAGACCGAAAGTGTTCAAATGACAGGACACAACATCAGGCCGAGGATCCAAAGATCATAGACGTGTTAGCCGACTTTGACTATCTTAGCCTCAAGTAGTCTATATATATACATAGTTACTGTACTCTTTTCCTCATCAGGGGTACCCCACACCAAGGTGTAAGGTTTTTAACAAGACAATAACTCTATACATATTCAAGAATGAACAAAATTTACTTCTTTTTCTCTAAAATTTGTGTCCATTGCCTCAGCTCTATGCGTCTCTGGCTCTTTTCCTCTTATCGCACTAGTGCACATGGGCCATACCTAGGCCGGCATAGTAGAAGTCGTTATGAATTACAAATGGGCCAACACGGTGGTAGTACGACTGTACACATCAGTGGCAGCGATCTGGCCTATGGTGGCAACAGTTAGCCGGTGACCCACCTCAAAACATAGGGCACACACGAGAATCTACACCCAGGTGGTTCTACTAGTGCCACTCACTCAGTGTGAGGCGCTCCAAGCAAGGCCATCCATGATGGCTAGAGCTGGGGATGAAGGCGCAATGCCATGATGGTGTTGCAGTGTGCTACGCCTAAATTGTCCGGCCTAATAGTTTTGCTTACTCCTAGAACACAATGTGACACGAAGACTTATGAGTTGTTGGTCGGGATGACAAAACTGGGTTGTAGGTGGTGGTGGTGGTGTGTCTTCTAGGAGATCGACATGGAAAAGGATGGCGACAGCATTCCAAGTGCTCCTGTGTGAAGGGGGGTGAAAAGGAGGCAAGCGCGGAATAGAGGAGGCCAAGGCGAATTGGATGGGCGCAAGCGCTATGGTCGAAGCTCACGAGAGGGGTCAGTCAGACTTGGGGAAGACAGGCAATGCAGGCAACTTGTCACTAGAGGGGAAGAAGATTAAATCGCTAGCATCGATTCTCTAGGGAAGGATAACCGAGGTGAGCATGAGGTAAGCCGAGGCAAATACAAAGAGCAAGGGTGAATTGATGGAGTTGTCGCTACTTCCTGCGGGCATGCTGCTCTTCTCTCTCGCACCCTGCCTTAGCTCATCGTACTTCTCCTGCTCACTCCCAGCCTGCGTGCATATCTAGATAATCCAACCCATGAATATTTGGATTCATATTCGATGGATAGTGAACTACCGAATCCGTATCCGACAGAAAAAATCCATAGTTGTTTTCGATCAGATACTATTCGACAAATATCTGAGTTGATAGAATTCTTATCTGAAAATTGTGTGGATTAGTCGGAAACTATCTGATCCATTTTCATACCTAGATGTATTACCTAAGCATCTAATTTTGATCTTTCTATCACATGTTGGATTCTACTACTTCTAAATACAGAGCATTCAAACTCATGAGTGAACAATGGAATGCTTGATAAGGAATCAATGAATCCACAAGCAATTTCTTGAAGAATCGATGTCTGCTACACCTGATACTTGTCCCATGTACCTTGGCTATAGAACAAAAATCGAAAATGGATAGAGAAGGAAAACAGATGAGATGGTAAAACAACTGGATCCATGAGAGATCGAGAAGTAGCTAATATTCGAATATAAAGTTTTTTTAGTTGAAAGTGTTTCGAATCAAAACTTTTCAAACTGAAAGTTTTTAAATCAAAAGTTTTTGAATGAAAGTTTTTTTATTGAATTCATCTAAAAATTTTGAATCAAAATTTTTTGTATTAGAGAAGAAGGAAGGGGTGGAAAAGGGGAAGAGAAGGGAGAGTAGGGTACCACTAGTTTGAGATTACCCTTAAACTAAAAAATTTAAGGACAGCCTCTAAGGATGCTATGTGTCATTTTTTCTATCCACCTTCACCCTTCCCTCTTCCCTCTTCCCAACTCACTTCCTCTACCCACTTCCTTCCCCTTTAACGCAAAAATTTCAAATCAGAAAATTGTAACTTTGAAAATTTTAAACAGGAAGTTTAACTCAAACAAATTCAACTCTAAAACTTTAACTCGAAAAAATTCAATGCAGGAAAATTCAATTCGATTTTTTCTAACTAGGCTCAACATTGGAAAATTTCAACTCAAAAAAAATTTGAATCGCTTGAAAAATATTGAGTAAGGATATTTTCAACTTAGGAAATTTCAATTTGAGATCTTTCAACTAGAAAAATTCAAATCGAGAACTTTGAACTAGGAAAATTCAAACTCAGGAAATTTCAAACATGAAACATTTAAAGTGTAGAAATTTCAAAATGGGAAAATTCAAAAAATTTTGGTTTGAAAACTTTTGCTAAAAAAATTTTCAGCTTGAAAACTTTTAGTTCAAAGAAATTCAATTTGAAACTTTTGATTTAAAAACTTTCAGTTCAAAAAGTTTTGACTGAAGAAACCTTTGGTTCAAAAAGTTTTAACTCAAGAAAATTTTGGTTCAAAAATTTTTTATTAAAAAACTTTCAAAAATGGTTATAAAATAGTTCTTATTAAAACTCAAAGGGAAATTTTAAAACAAAAACTATTTTGAGTTTGAGGGAAAGGGAATGGGGAAAGAAAAGTGGGATGAACAAGATGCTATCAAGTGTCGCTATAATTGAGCCTTTGAGGGAGAAGAGAAGTAAGAGGAGGAAAGATGTGCTGCCATATATCATAGCAAGAGGGCGTCCTCACTAAAGATCCCGTGATCAGAGGCTAGTCTTGCCCGCAGGTGCCACTCATGCGGATGACGTGCCCTTCCACTCATCCAGGTGAGAGGTTAGCTTTGGTCCACGACGTGCAGGCCTAGATCAATACAAGGAAATCTTGTTGCTTGGCACATGTTTGTTGAGATATAACCGGGCTCTTGGTTTTGGTGGGCAAATTCTGAAAATACTCTTGAGGGGTTTGGGTATAAATATAGCACTCCATTCTATAAGAGAATCAATAAAGAGAGAAAAGAGTTGATATCTCTTATATCCTTTGTTCATCTATTACGATTGTTTTTCGGGTATTCTTGATTGGTATTGTGATTGATATATGGTGATCAGTTTTTTTATTCAAGACATTATCATTACTAAGCTCTCCAAGGCCGAACGGTATGCCATCAATCCACATGCTATTAGATTAATATTGTAGATTAATTCTTGTTCGCTAGACCCTAGATAAATTTCTTTTTAATTACGGTTCTTGATCGATATACTATTCATGGCTTAAATCATATGTGCTCACTGTCATGTCCCACCAGCCACCCCATGAAACGAGCACCCACTAGCCGGCCGTTGCGCCCGCTGGCTCTGCCTCGTCCGTGTGCCATCACTACCACGCTCAGGCACTAGGGTTTTAAAACCCTAGCGCTCGAGAGCTAAATGGGTTGGACCGGATCCTGCCTAATACGGCTTGGTCAACCTGAATTCAGCCCCATGTACTTTAATTGGCCTCATGACACTTAGGAAATTTGGTCTGAAGACAAAATTCTCTTGGGCCGCGTTACTTTTACAGTTTAATCCTTAGGTTTTCAAGCCTTCTTGCGGATGTGGTAAAATTTGCAAAAGACCTTGAAGTTTGCATAATTACATAAATTTATAGGGATAAAGAAATTTTTATATTTTGGACCCTAAAGTTTCCATTAATCCCAAATATGGTCAATAAATTCTAACAACTTATATTAATCCTACAAACTGAATTTCTAAGCATATGGGCTTCTATGAATTGTTGAATGTTAGACCTAGTACACATTGAAAGGTTCATATCATCGGGTTTACTTTCCTAGCATAATTCCATGTGTTATACATGTGATGAATTTATTTTTTTTATTTTGATAATTTTGAATTTGCTTGATAATTAGTAAAAAAATATGAAAATGCTAGGAAAATTCTATGAAATTATAGATAATTGTCTATTGAATACATATAGACCAATCTTTATTATTCAAGAGTGAGCATACAATATATTGATTTTACCAATAGTAAAATTAATTTTTGCATGAATATAACATAGGATATGTTGGAGATCACAAACTGAGAATTTGTCGAGCTTACTCTGAATGGCAACAATTACCTCACTGGGCAATGAATGCCAAGATTAACTTCATAGCTTGATCTTTTGGAGCTACTATCACCCTAGCCTAAAGTAAACACTTCCTACGGCACCATCTCCATGCGAACTTGAACGCCGAGTATTTGATGGAGGAGGACCTGCTGGCACTATAGAATTCCCTGAAGGAACACTACGATCAGCAAAGATCCATCCTGTTGCAAGAAGCACAACATGAATAGTCCCTCCTATGCTTCTAGGTTTCTAAAACCGTAGCAACATATAACTACTCTATGCACAAGCTTATCTTCAAACTACGTTTTTGTAACAAAAAAGTTACGATGCTGAGATGATAGACAAGACCTTGTATATCTTCCACCCTAACATGAGGATACTGCAGCAATAGTACCGTCATGCTAAATACTAGTGCTCTGAGCTTATCTATACTTTGCTAGAACTAGAGAAGCATGATGAACTCCTAACAAAGAATTATCATATTATTCCCAATAGGATACAAGCAATGCCTCAAACACATACAAATGCTCAACAGATTGGTACTAGCTATGGCCTTAGAAAGGTTCAAAGGCATCAAGGGGAAATGGAAGAATGACGTAATACAAAAGGACGGAATACAAAAGGAAAGAGGCAAGATCAAATGGAGAAGTAAAGGTAAAGGCTAGGGAGTTTCTAGAAGCCAGACTCAGCCAACAAGGCTTCTTACCTTGCACAACTTTACTTTAGGTATGGATGCATTAGCCACTGTTTGTGCAACTGTCACACCCTAAGTATCTGGTGGACCTTTACATGCAATCTACTGAAAAGTTAAAAAGACGTAGGAGAACAATGTTGAGGCACACTTCACCACTCAACTTGTTGTTGTTGACACGAACACAGAGAAAAGTGATGATATAGTTCTTGATTCTATGGAGAAGTTCCAAAATGACCTTCTCGGATATGGAAATACTCTCATGGATGAAGATGACATTCTTGGGACTAAGCTCGAGGAGTCCCAGAAGGACACTCATGACTTTATATGGAGACCTGAACTAGTCTCCTAAATATCCTTTAGCTTTGCTAGTCAATGTCACATATTCCTTATGTGTCTCCTTTAGAGCCTCCTTAGCAATTTAGTCTTAGTTCCTTAATGAACATTGGTCTATACTTCTATTAAGCAATTATCATTTAAAGTTGAATAAATTATTATTTCTCAAGACACTTGTTTCATTTATTGTGTTATATTTGTTCTATATTTTACACTATGTTCCTGATACAACAATTGTTTGATAACTTTACCAAACCAATTTTACCTAAGGCAAAGAGTAAATTTAACAAAACTACAGGATTTTTGTACAAACTATCAAAAGGCTACAGGTTCTAGCTTCTATTTCACAAAACTACAAATTTTAGGAGAACTTGTGTTCAAAGCTACATGTTTTAGAATTGACCGTTTCTTATAATATGTCTGATAGTGTGGGCCCACATAGCAGCCTCACACGCGAGTGAAAAGGGAAATGGGGGTGCGTGAGGCTGCCATGTGGGCCCACATTGCCAGACATGTTACAAGAAATGGTTAATTCTAAAACCTGTAGTTTTGTAAAACAAGTTCTCCAAATATCTTTAGTTTTATGAAATAAGAGCTAAAACCTAAAGTTTTTTTATACTTTGTACAAGAAACTTATAGTTTTGTAAAATTTACTCCAAGGCAAATCTACATGATTGAAAAATTCATGAAGGTTTTTCAGTAGCAAGGCATTATTTTGAGCAGCAAGGTTTAAAATCCCCAGTCCTCCTTGTTTCTTGGGCTTACAAACATATTTCCAAGCAACTAATGAAGGCCCTGATTTTCAGCTTCTAATCCCCTTCAAGGACAACGTCTTCTGTATTTATCTGTCTGTTCTATGACTCCTTTTGGTAATTTCAAACTGCACATGTAGAAAGTGGGCAGTTGTGGAAAAGATGAGTTAATATAGGTAAGTTGTCCTCCATAAGATAATTATTTAGCACAGATTGCCAGCCTTCTTTCCACCCTTTGAACTAATGGGAAAAAATCTTCAATTCTTGGCTTTGTCAGTCCCAGTGGAAGACCACGATATGTAAATGGGAATGTTCCCTTTTTGCAAATCAGATTTTCTGTGAGAATTTCCATTTTGTCATATTGGACATTTATAGGAACCATGAATGATTTCTGTTAACTGACCTTGAGTCCAGTGGGCTCAGCAAAAGAATTCAACAAAGCTTACAAACAAAACAACTGCTTGGCACATGCTGTCATAACAATAAGAGGGTCATTAGCATATTGAATTACTGGGAAATCTTGGCAGACTTGAACAGGCAAAGGAGAGCTGATGAGTCCTTTTTGCATTGCTGAATTAAGAATTGACTGTAGTAGGTCTGCAGCAAGAACAAAAAACAAGGGTGAGAGAGGATCCCCTTGTCTTACTCCTCTTTTGCATTTATAAAGTTTTCCTGGGACACCATTAGGCAAAACAGAAGAGGTGCCAGTTGTCGGAATATACTCTATCCAGAACAACCATTTTGCTTCAAAACCTTTGTGTCTCATGAAGTCCTGATTAGCAAAATGACATTATGCTCAATTTTGTCAAATGCCTTTTCAAAGTCCAATTTCAAGACCACAAGTTCTCTTTGATTTATGACATTGAAACAAGTATTCAAAAGACCATGCTAAACAATCCAGAATAGTTCTGGACTTAATGAACCCAAACTGATTTGCATGTACAAGTTCCAAGATGACTGATTATAGTCTGTCTGCCAGAATTTTGGTAAGCAACTTCAGAGTACTATTAAGGAGAGAAATTGGTCTAAAGTCATTTACATTGGATGGACTATCCTTTTTGGCATCAAAGTGATAATGGAGCTGTAAATACTCGGTAAGCATAAATTTCCATTGTAGAAATCCTTACACAAAGCATAAACATCCTGTTTTAAGATTCCTCAACATTTTTTTTTTCAAGAAATCACCATTAAAACCATCTGGGTCTGGTGATTTATCAGACAGTAAATTCTTTTTGATATTGTCTATCTTCTCATGATTGCATAATTCTTCCAAAAATGCTAAATCATCATGCCTGTTCAGTAATTCAGATAGGTTAAAGTGCATCACTGGTTGCTCTGTAGTACCCAACCTCTCCTTGTATGCCAGCCAGAGTAAAGTAGCTTTGAGTCATGGTTGTTCACTCTATTGCCATCAGAGTCATGTAACGCTGCAACGTGATTCCTCCTGTATCTTATCGTTGCAGAAGCATGGAAAAACTTGGTGTTTTCATCTCCAAATTTCACCCATTTAATGGTTCTTTGTTTCCAGTAAATTCTCTGACTGAATAGAAACTGATGCAAATTCACTCCATTGTTGATAAAGGCCTTTTTTTCTTCCAGAGTGTCCATAAGAAGAATTACTGAATTGTTGTTAGCAGTCAATAAAGACAAATCTGATAGTTGTTTCGACCATGCTTTGAGGACACTCCTGAGTAACCTGAAGTCCTGAACTTGGCATTTATTCTTCTTGCACTGTCTTTTTTTTTTTTTTGAAAACGGCGAAAGCCGTGAAATATATTAGGAGATTGAAAGAGCAGATACAAGGTGCGAAGGCCGCACCCTTAGGGGGGAGGGGGAAAGGAAACAGGGAAAAAAGACGGAAATTAGGACGAGCGAGAAGAACAGAAAAAAGAGAAAAAGAGAAAAGAGAGAAAAAGAAGGCACATTAGCGGTCCATTATAACATAGTCGGAATAAGAGCGCCGAGATGCGATGCTCCCGCCAAAGCCCAGGATGCAGCCTCGTCCTTAATTGACTGAAGTATCTGATCGTGCGTTGCCCAGGACTGACGGAAGGTTCTATTGTTTCGCTCTTTCCACCATTGCCAACATGCTAGGATGATGATGGCTTTGAGACCTTTCTTGCATCGGGCGGAGGATTGTATGCACTGCAGGTTCCACAGGTGAAGGTGCACAGCGCACTCCCATCGGGCCGGATCGAGGGATGGCACGCGAACCCATCGTGCGATGGAGGCCCACAAACGACGGACTTCGGGGCAGTGAAGGAATAAATGGGAGACTGTTTCCAAACTACGGCAGCACATAAGACAGAAATATTGATTTGGCCAGCCTCTGATTTGTAGGCGCTGGGCTGTCCATAGCCGATCTTGCTGAGCCAGCCAAAAGAAAAACTTGGCCCGAAGCGGCGCCCAAGCTGACCAGATTGTGAAGTGGAATGGTTTTAATGTGCTTCCGTTGAACTGGAAATGGTATGCAGAGCTAGCTGAATAAACACCATTAGAAGTCGGCGTCCATACGATAGCATCTTCCCTTTGAGGATGGAGAGGCACGGACTGAACGATGGTCCATAGATGAACGTACTCCCTTATGAGTTGTGGCGTGAGCCGGTGGCGGATGTCCCGTATCCAGTTATTGTTGAGCAAGGCCTCCGCGACCGATCTTGACTTTCGCCTGGAGTGTTTGAAGAGTAACGGTGCAAGCTGGCATGGCGCTCTGCCGCGCAACCATGTGGAGGTCCAGAAGATCGCCCGTCGGCCATCACCAATGATGACATCGGTGGTCGACATGAAGAGCTGTTTGTCGACTTGGTCACAAGGCGTGGAGAGTCCGCTCCACAGCCTTTGCGCGTTCGAGTGTCTGAGCCACAGCCAGCGCAATCTGAGTGCTCGCGCGAACCTATCTAGGTCTAGCACTCCAAGGCCGCCCAATTTTTGCGGACGACACACTGTTGCCCAGTTGACCTTGCAGTTGCCGCCGTGCATTGGGCCGTTGCCAGCCCAGAGGAACTTGCGTCTTATCTTGTCGATGTCGGCGATGAATTTCTTGGGCGTTCTGAGCGCCGTGAGAACATAAATCGGTATGGAGGTGAGGACTGATTTGACGAGGGTCAGACGTCCACCTATTGTCAGAAGGTTTGACTGCCATCCTGCAAGACGTCTCGCCACCTTGTCAAGGGTGGGCTGAAGGTGGACCCGGCGCAGGCGCCCTAGAGTGAGTGGCATCCCCAGGTATTTGGTAGGAAAATGCGAGATGCTGCCCGGAAAAATCTGAAGGATGGCATCCAAATCAGTGTTTTGGCATCGGATGGCATCTTGCACTGTCTTGTTGAGTTGTCATCACACCCCATGCATGTTCAACCACTTTCATGAAATCTCTATGATTCAATCAATATTTTCAAATCTAAATATGGCAGGTTTTGGAATATTAGTCGCCACTTGAATAACACATGGGATATGGTCAGATGTTGTCTTTGTCAGAGGCAGAGCCATTGTAGTGAGAAGAAAAGCGAACCGAGAGGTGTAAATTTGGTAGGGGATGGGAAGCAAAGCTCCTTTGCCTTCTCTGCTTGTTTCAACTGTTGCAGTGATAGTGCATGCCACAGCAGGATGCACCAGTTTCAGATCTGTCAATTGTCACGATTACTGTTGTTGGCTACATACGCCTGCATTAGGATAAATTCAGACGACCAGGTATTTTTCAGTGGACATCTGCTCGTATTTCTTGCCACTCAACTGGGTAGGCACTGTAGGGTAGCATTTTCTGAATAGTAGCCTGTTTTTGCAGCGATCTATCTGTTTCAGCGGCATATTATTTTCTCTGCTTTGCTCTAATCCAACTGTCTCCTTTGCAAAGTGGTCTACATATAGTATGACCGTTGCTCGGCAAGGCACCAAGTGAGTTGCCCAACAGGATGTTTTCTTTGACCAGGCAAGAAAAGGAACTTCAAAAACCGACTGTCTTAACTAATGTTCAATAACATTATCATGCTAGCCGGTATGCTACCCCTACTATCTATACTACTCTACTCTAGGCCCTAGCTACCGACCTCAACACTACATGAATGGCAAAATAATATATATACTTAGCCAAAACGGACCACCCCAGCACCACCAAATCTTGTGGCCATGGAAATGATGGAATTACCACAATCAAAACTAACTGTTACTACAGTACTACTAGTGCTGCTATGATCTTCATCTTTTGGCTAGCGAGCGCGCACGTACTTGGCGCAATCTGAAGCTTTGGCATGCTCCAATGGCAAGCACGCAATCGAGTATCGACACCGCCCCTGCGGCCGGTTAATTAATCCACTTCGTAAAGCGCCACCTAGCTAGCCTTTTACGCTGGTCTCCTCTCCTCTAGTGGTGGCATGGCCTTATCAAGATAGATCACACATGCACTCACCCTCCCAGCAGCAGCAGCAGCAGCAATCTATGACCACAAAGGAGGCACGCATCGATCCAGCTCGGCCAATCCCGTCGCGAGATTCATGTCCATTTCTCCCCGATTTAGATTAAACAACTGATCATACAGTGCCCCCCGAGGAAGGAAGATTTGGGGTCCAATGCATGCCTCGAAAGCGATCGATCGATACATGCGTAGAGACCAGAGAGACATGCATTACGTTACATCAGGAAACGTGGAAGAACATCAACGGCGACGCAGCGACAGCACGCACGGTTTGCACGATGCGTCCGCGCCTCTTGTTGCTGCGGCTGAGTAGCGAGATCAAGAAAGTGGTAGTATAAGTTAGTCTATGCTACGACCGTCTCTTGAATCCTAATGGAATCGTTTCGCCGATCTCGTCTCACGCCTATCTTTCTCGTACAGCTCGTGCACGCTCCACATCGGTGAAAAAGCCGAGGGCCGTCCGTGGCCAGCGCTCGGTCGGTCGCCGCCATTAGAAAATTCGGCCCCCATTCGGCGCAAATGGCGAAGAGCAGCCACATAACAAGCCACTGATGAGGCCTCCACTACCGCTCTCCCAGCACCACCACCCCCTTCTTCTCCGACGCCCATGCACCACGCTTCCTTCGCTACCTATAAATCCGTGCGCTCGCGCTCTCCATCCTCTCCAAGCCTACTGCTACGAACTGTCTTCTACTCCAGTAGCGTCCTAGATCCCCGCGACAGCGACCTAGAGCCGTTGCACTCGCTTCAATTCTCTCTCTCTCTCTCTCTGCCCGTGCCTGTGCGCGCTTATATAAGCAGGCCTAGTGATCCAAGGTTCACCATTCAGCTCAGTGCGATCTTGGTTATAGCGATCCAAAGGCAAGACCAGCGCGCGGTTCATCGCGGTCGTCTGATCGGTTGCGCTGATGGAGGTCACCGCTAGGAACGCCATTGCTCTGCTTCTCGCTCTCGTAGTCGCCTCGAGCTTCCTCAGCGACGGCGTCCATGGCGGTAGGAGCCGTCGCCACCACCACACGAGGCACAACTCCGCGCGGCCGCCGTCCCACGCTCCGGGGCCGGCGAGCCCGAGGAGGGCTCCTGCGCCGGCGCGAGCCTCTCCCCCAGCCCCGCCTGCCAGCCCGCCGTCGGCCTACCCAGTGCCGGGTGCGCCCGCACCCGCCGGCGCCGTCACCGTGTACGACGTCGTCAAGGACTTTGGCGCGGTCGGGGACGGCGTGGCTGACGACACGGATGCTATCAAGGCAGCGTGGGACACCGCGTGCCAGGACGACGGGCAGGGCGTCATCATGGCCGCCGCCGGGTACTCGTTCCTTGTTCACACCACCGTCTTCACCGGGCCGTGCCAGGGCAGCGTCACGTTGCAGGTAAATGCCAGAGGAAATGCGTGTGTTTGACTTTGTGCGCGCGCGCCACGGGATCAGTGTTAGTTCCGTCTCTGACTAGCGTATCTCGGGAATTTCAATGTATGGCGTATGTGTACAGGTTGATGGCACCATCGTCGCGCCGAGCGACCCCGAGACGTGGCCGGCGAACAACAAGCGCAACTGGCTCGTGTTCTACCAGGCCGACGGTGTGTCGCTGCGCGGCGCCGGACTCATCGACGGCAAGGGGCAGAAGTGGTGGGATCTCCCCTGCAAGCCACACAAGGTAACAACAACTGATGTACAACATCAGAGCTAGCCGCGAGTCCATTACTGCAGCAGAGTCGCAGTATGTAACAAAAGTATCCATTTTTTTTTCCTCGATCAGGGGACGCACGGTGGAAACACCCAAGGATCTTGTGACAGCCCAGTGGTGAGTGACCTAGCTGCTAGGTCAACAACTTTAACCGTATTAACCGCCACATGCTGCCTGTCTAGTAGTAGCACTAAGCCACTAACTGACGTTCATCTTCTTCTCCGGCCAGGCGCTGAGGTTTTTCAATAGCAACAACGTGACGGTGCAAGGGCTCAAGGTGCAGAACAGCCCCGAGTTCCACTTCCGGTTCGACAACTGCCGTGGCGTGCTCGTCAGCGGCCTGGCCATCAGCTCCCCGCAGCAGAGCCCCAACACCGACGGCATCCACGTCGAGAACACCCAGGACGTCCTCATCGCCAACTCAGTCGTCTCCAACGGCGACGACTGCGTCTCCATCGGCGCCGGCACCGTCAACGTCCACATCGAGAACGTCACCTGCAGCCTCGGCCACGGCATCAGGTAGAAACCAATCGTTGCTACCTATTCTTGACATGGTATAAGCTAGTAAAATGCGACAATTGGTGGCACTGACATCGGGCGATGGACGCGTGCGTGAGTGCAGCATCGGGAGCCTGGGGAAGCAGGGGACGCGGGCGTGCGTGGCGAACGTGACGGTGCGGAACGCGGTGATCCGGCACTCGGACAACGGCGTGCGGATCAAGACGTGGCAGGGCGGGTACGGGTCGGTGTCGGCGGTGACGTTCGAGAACGTGCGCATGGACGCCGTGCGCAACCCCATCATCATCGACCAGTACTACTGCCTCTCCAAGAGCTGCAAGAACGAGACCACGGCCGTGTTCGTCTCCGGCGTCTCCTACGCCGGTATCCGGGGCACCTACGACGTGAGCAGCCCGCCCATCCACTTCGGCTGCAGCGACGCCGTGCCCTGCACCAACATCACGCTCTCTGACGTCGAGCTTCTCCCGGCCTCCGGCGACACCGTCGACGCCCCATTCTGCTGGAATGTGTACGGCAGCGCCGCGACGCCCATCGTACCGCCGGTGGCGTGCCTCATGGAGGGCGTGCCGAGGAACGTCGAGGAGAAGGGCAGCTTGAAGTGTTACTGATTCGATCGATCGACATCGTCCTGCAGTTACACGTTTAGAGGAAAAGAGTTAAAGAGAGAGAGAGAGAGAAAGTAAATTAGTGCAAAGGAGCTTAAAGTATGGAATTAAAGGATTAATTACTTATGTATATAGAAAGATGAAACATGTAATAGTGACAGGTGATTTGTGTGAGAATTACTGGAATATATGTAGAATGGTGTGCTGCCATGCAACTGAGCAGTTGCCAAATGCATGGTTGGTGTTTTTACAGACAAGGAGGTATACATGTGTTCTCTGTAGTGATCTCCCCTGTTATTATGTTTACCATCAGAATCTGAGGGTATAAAGCTCACAGATATGTTTCATGACGGTTTGCAGGCTACCAAATTTGCACTAACGATGCAAAATCCACTACACGACACAACTGTTTTCTTTTCGTTTATATTCTTGAAAAGTGGGTGTTTTGCTTTTTCTTGGCTCATGCATTGAGACCCGATCTCATAGGATTATTTTTCCAGGCATGGAACCCAGGCCAAGCACTCTGGACTCTCAAGTCGCCACCACCGAGAACATAACCTCCTGATTAACTAGAAACAATGCTAAATGCATACAGTGTTTGTCTAAATATTTTCCCATGTCCTTTCTTTTCCCATGTACTGAATGCAACAATATGGCTCTCAAATTATGGCAAGTTGCAATATGAGATAGATGGCCTCATAGGTTCAATCAAAAGGTACAATAAAGCTATATCATTGAATATGCGGGAGGAAACAAAAACAAAGCCTAAGAAAAACAATTCAGGCCTACAAAAATGCATGCCAAAAAACTTTCTGTCCTGATGATGCCATCCACAAGGGATAACTGTAAATTAACTGTTCTTGAAACACAGCCTTGTTTTTATTACTGCCATCTAAGTGACACATCGAGATTTCTGTTCACATGTTTCCTCAGTCGTGGAGATGGGCCATGAAAAAAGAACCCAACCAACCAAGAAATACCTGCCCAACATGTTCTTTGGATCGAAAGGTAAATAAAGTGTGATGGTTAGTGTTCTTGTGGGCGCATGACATGTATGCAAACAAGAGAGAGGGAGGCAGGCTAGGGCGCTAGGTTAAGCTAGTAGTCTCCCAAGTCATACTGGCCAGTAATAGTTGGGCAAATTAGAGTCGAGCATGAAGAAGCAGCTGGAGCCTGGATGCAAGCCATGCATGATTGGCTTCATAATTGGGTTGGCTTCGTTGGAAAGCCTAGCTAGAGGGGAGTAGAATGATTTTGCACGAGCGGCCTCCGTCTAAGGTTGCGAAAAAGTGGGAGGAAAGAGAGAAATCATCCTAGCTTGTTCTAGTTCCGTATGTAATTTTTGCAATTGTATTTGAAAAACAAGTTAAATTTACAAGAAAAGTTGTACAAAAGACTGAAAAATAACGAACTCGAGCTCGGAAAGAGAGGGCCGAGTGAACGCTGAAGATGACTCATAGAGCTGCCCACACAGCAATACAGTGGTAGAGAACTAGCTACAGATCAAGTCACAGAGGCCGTGCTACACGTACTAACCATTAATTACGTGCTTGTGAAATTGTTATTAGCCGTCCCTAACAAGCGGATTCCACCGTCACGATCGTCGACCCGCCTGTCCGGGAGGGACCAAGCGTTGAATTCCCGACCGGTGTGTATTTTTTGTTGGTGCGTTGCTATTGCATAATCTACAACCACAAAAATCATCAGCATATATAACGCTAATATATAAGGGGGCATATCCAGTGCAATCAGGTTTTTGGTGCAATCACCGTGCAATCTAACTAAGAAAAGTTTCAAAAAATTCTGAAAAAATTTATGGATGTACATCTCATCTTACCCCATCTACATATAAAATTTCATGATCAAATTCATCCTATGCTAGAAGTTACAAAAAAGACAAATTTGGGGTGCATTTGAATATTCAAGTTTGTCAGAAATTTGTCTTTTTTATTACTCTTGACATAGGACGAATTTGATCATGAAATTTTATATGTAGATGGGGTAAGATGAGATGTACATCCAAGATTTTTTTCAGAATTTTTTGAAATTTTTCTTAGTTGGATTGCACGGTGATTGCACCAAAAGCCTGATTGCACTGGATATGCCCCCAATATATAAGGATATATATATGTCATACGTGCAATGACTACTAAGTTTCATGCACCAAACAACTCATGCGAAAGTTTTAGTTATTGAGAAAAAGGCGGGAAACCGCAGCGTTGTGATAATTCCTGGCCACGATCGAGTTAAAACCCGGCCGACAAACCCATCCGTGACAAGGCATCATCGAGAGGTGTAGCCAGGGTCGCTACTTGCTAGGCAAGCTGTTGACATACAGTATACGTGCAGTCGTACGTACACTGTACTCCATGGCAAGTTGTAGTAACTTCCGGCATAGCTAACCAACCGCGGCCACGCGCCCGACACGTACGCACGATGGGCATTCTATCGACATGGAGGGGTCACGCAGGCACGGCTAGCCAGGCCAGATTAGCTTAGCTAAGCATGCAATGGAGATGCGGACGCACTCTCCAAAGCCCGAAAAGAAGCCCTGAGCCGGAGGCAGCCTCGGAGCGCCACTCACATTACGCATGCACCGGCCGGCCGTCGCACTCGATCACCGCCCATGCACCTCAGTGGCCGGTTCCGCCTCTCGCCCGCCTGTCTCGCGCCGATTGCCCGCGCAAGTCGCCGCAATGTACACGCACAGTAGCTCGGTGACATCACGTAGCGCGGCGCGGACGCAGCGCACGGTGGAGTGGATGGGTCAAAAGCGCAAGCGCGCGAGCACTAGCGATCTAGCTAGCGCGCGCGCGCGTACGACGTCGCTGCCAGGGCCACTACCGCGGCCACTACGTAGCCCACCTACGGCTGCCTCCCCCTCCCAACAGGTTAATTATATATATATTTTCTACCGCTGCTGCGAAATCTTTAATCGCGCTCGCATCGCATCGCATCGCACGCGCGCGCGCGCGCGGGGCACCCAGTTGCATGCATGTGTCATCGATCGCTTTCCATCTCTCTGGTAGTCGATCCAGCCGAGATCGAGTCGTCGATCGGTCACCTTTTGCCCGTTGTTTTGTGCATAAATAATACGCTTCTCGATCGTGGTGTTGGCTTGCGACTAAGCTGCGTAGCGTTAGACGAGAGCTAGCTCATCGTGTTGCGTTTCTCTGGCTCGAGAGGGTTTGGTTAAGCTCTTGATCAGCTCTACGGCTTCTGTCTCTCTCTTCTATGTATGGATGCCACGCGTGATAGCGCGTGCAGATGTGTGCATTTTCCGCACGACGAAAGCTGCGTATTTTCTCATAGTAGTCTCACTCACATATGTATCGCATTGCAGCTAAGCTTGTTGCAGTCTTCTACCTATTTGCGTTATCCAACTTACGATATCGCTGGTCATGGTTTTTCTTTTTTGCTCGTTTGCCATCATCCCTTTCGCTTTTGTTAGGGGAAATACTTCCTTTCGCTTTCGCTTTGTTTTCATTCGGTCCCCTCTCTACTAGGGGGTGATGCATGATGGTTCCTAATAAATCCTAACTCTGCCGTTTTTTTTTTCTCTATGCTGGTAGAACTGACCCAACATTTCTTTTGGATTTAATTAGCCTGGCTAGTTGGCCTGGCAAACAAGGACATCCATCTTGATTCGTGCAAGAAGCTGCGCGTAATTCACACAACAAAATTCAATCCCTACTTTCTACTCTTTTTTGTTTCATTTACAAAAGCCCTTATTTTTTCCCTACAGTTTGTGGTGCCTTTTATCTCTGTTTGCTGATGCCTTGACTCCTACCTAGAGTCGCGAGACCTGTTTGGAGCATGCGAACTTTGTAGGAAATAGCACAATTCTCACAAGAATCATACAAAATTCTCGTGTTCCAAGCAGGGCCCTAGAAAGGCTACATACAGAACAACCATCTCAGTCTAAATTATGTCTAACTAGATAGACTGGTTGTTAACCTGTCGAGCTAGCTTTTTAGATAAAGTCACTTGGTCGTTAATTTGGTTTGTACGTAATAGCAACTATAACTTGGTTTTGTTAGATTGGTGCTAAATCTTTTCTTTTTTCAATTAATGAGAAATTTTGTCGCAGTTTATAATTAGTACAAGTAATAGATTTTATTATAAATTTTAATATTTTTGGAATTTAGCATTTTAATTCACATACAAATCAAATCTCAAATCATCCTTTAATTTATCCCTAATTTGCATATTTTTGGATCCTACTTTGGGTGGATTTTTTTCTTTCATTTTTTAGGTTGGAATTCATATAAAAATCTATTTTCTATTTCATTTATTGTTATTCCAAAATGTTTAGGGTTTACTTTCGAAGTCATATGGAAATCAAATTCCTCTTTTTTATTTTTTATTCAAAATTTTAGTTAATTTTGTTTGTATTTGACAAAGACTCACTCCATTAGAAAATATAGTACATATTTTTGAAATGGTTTTGTTCATAATATAGGCATATTTCATATTCCAATAAAAACTAGTGTGATCAATATCACCTTGGTCTATGTGCCAAGAGAAAGTGCCTAACAAATATCTATCTTTGCTTTATATCCTCTATATACATGCATTGTAGTGTTTATGGACAATAATTAGGAGTATTCTACTCATTTTCAATATAATCTAGTCTATGTGCCTAGAGAAAATATATCCGACAAACTTGGATGGAGTAAGTAACTATTATTCTAAATTTTTTATTTATGGATGTTACTTTAGAGGCCGTAAAAATCAAATATCTAATTACAAATTTATTTTTTATTCTGAATTTACATATTTTTTAACATACATGGAATGGATTTTTTTCAGTTTTAGGCTAGAATTGTATGAAAATTTATATTTATTATTTATCTAAATTTTGTTTATAGGGTTTACATTGAAATTGTAAGAAATATAAACTCTTTGTTTTAATTTGATAATTTTTATTTAATTAATATTCTAAATTTTAGTTATTTATGGATTTGCTTTTGAAATCATATGAAAGTCAAATTAATTTTCTTAATTTTGTATTCCAAGGTTCAGTTAATTTAGATTATACTTGACATGGACACTTTCTTTTAAATTAAGCCATTATAACTTGGGCACAAACACTTTGTACTTGACATAAACTCTTTGTTTTAATTAAATAATTTTTATTTTATTATTATTCTAAATTTTAGTTATTTATGTATTTACTTTGGAAATCATATGCAAGTCAATTTTCTAATTTTCCTTAATTATTTATTTTTAATTAATTTAGGTTGTACATGATATGAACTCTTTGTTTTATTCTAAACCGGTAATGGTTTTAAGTTTGTACAACAAGATCATTCCATGCTTGTAACTTCTCAATTTTTGGCTCTTAATAATTTTTTATTGCATTTTATAATTTTTGAATTTTTGTGATTTATTTGGATTTTAAATAATATTTTTTGAATTAAGCTTGGAGCAAATAATATTTAAATATATGCAAAGTTTATATAAACATTGGTAAAAAAATATTTTATTTCGGTTCTTCAAGTCTCAAAGTATTTTACTAATTTTTTTTGGATTTTTTCAAGGCTATTTATTTGGAATCATATGAAATTCAGGAATTATTTTTATTGAAGAATCCTTCAACTGGGTTTATACAACCATTTGTCTATTATGGGCCAAACCTAACTAAGAAAGTTACCGAATCCTGAAATATAATTTCTCAGGAGGATAACCAAACTGTGTGTACGGTTGGGAGGATGTGTGTGCAATGGTCTAACATCTTGAATAAGGATCGTTCCTAATCCAACAATAGGTCTTTCATGTTTTTCTGCTCTCTGTGAGGGAAGGAATAGTGAGTTTAAGCTTATCAAGAGAGTTTATGTTCGGATAGAGTTTTCGAAAAGTTTTGTTATAATCTTCTTAGATGCACGTCAATGGGTAAATGTAATGGCCGATATTATAAGATTGATTATATCTTGTGGGTAAGGGGTATAACTTCTGCATAGTGTAAATATTCGGATAGTTGTGTCCTCGATTATGGATAATACTCGAGAATTTCAGTTAAAAGTTAGATTTTATAAAATAAAACTTAGGAAGGGAGGCTGTGTGCCAATGGAAGTGATGAAATTTGATTAGGGCTGTGTGCTAGTTTATTCTTGAGAAATACCAGAAAGTTATATATTATTATTATTTGTTTTAATGTCATTTCAATCTAGTTATTGTCTTCAATTATAAATGTTGTTGTATTACAAAATAACGATATCAGTTATTTATTTGGAATAAGCCATGTGTATATATATGTTAGATTGCATTCTGTGCATAGCTTGTTGAATGTTTTATGTACTCATCCTTACTGCAACAACATCATCAGTTGAAGAATAGTGTGCGAACCTTGTCACTTGCCAGTGATATATTGATGGGTTTTACTACGAAGTTTTAATATCTACTGCTATTTTATTTATTAATGTTGAGCCCTGTGTGGTCTAATAATGTAGAGTCGACTATAAGGTCTATCAATTGTCTTTTATTCAATAAATAGAACCTTTATTATGTTTCCGCAGCCTATGATTGTGATATTTTAACTATGTTACCACTGTGTGCACTAGCGTGATTCTAAACTAGTGTGGTATATACAGAGGGTCCGGATTTGCATATTCGGGTCTTGACAATGCTGTACTCAGATCGACGAGATAGTGTGGTGAGCAGTATAATACTTGTGCCTCTTAAAAAACATAATTCCTCTTCAAAAAATATATAATACCTGTGCTACACATGCATGTAGGAATTGGGAACTAGGTCTATAAATGATTCGAGCTCAACCGAGCCTGACCTCCTAAGCTCGAGTTTGGTAAAAGCTTGATAGAGTCTGAGTTAGGGTCCGGCTTGGACTTGGGCTCAAGAAGGCTCGAGCTTGGCTTGAGTAAACTCGGTAACACTGAACAATTCAATATGAATTAACTTTCAATAATAAGAACAGTTCAAGCTCAACTCGAGTAAGCTCGATAAGAGTTAACATGTAATAATATTTAACAAGTGATCCGTAAATTTATTAAGGCTCGCGAGCTATTCAAGATTGACTCGTTGAAGTACATGAACTTGAGATCAAACTCAAACTTGACTCATTTGGAGCTCTAGTAAAGCTCAAGCAGCTTGCGAGCCTAAGCTATTTTTAGGCTTTACTAGGAACTAGACGCTACACCGCTACAGTACGTCTCTGATGGCACATTTACCTACTTGTTGTTGTGAACTGTGAACGATGAGATTCATCAATAATCTCATGCCATCCACATGCCGAGCTGGAGGAGTACCTGCTATGGGCCATGAGTTCAGCCCCATTACTTTAGATATTCTAAAATATATATGGTTTAGTACCATATATATTATCTAACTAAATAGAGCAAAGTCAATTTACAAGGTACAATCCTTGCCACTCCTTGAAATAATGTAACATATGACTTGTGGATGACTTGAGGTGAATTTTAGCTAAACACACACATATGTACATGCGCCCGTATCCGTGGGAAAATCATGTGACTTGTGACGGATGAGCGACCGCATCGTATCATAGAGCGTCTCCTAGCACATTGAATCCACCTTTTATTTTGTTGAATCATGCAATTATCGCTTTATTCATTTTTTAAATACAATTTAAATGTCTGTTTCAATTCGGTTTAATTGAGATAATACCGTCAGATACCAGTGAATAATCATCGTGTGTCCATGTATGGTCCTAGAGGCATCCAGTCAAAAACATTGAATTTCTCCTCCATTCTTCTTCCTACTCTCTGAATACTTGTACTGTATTGTTGAGTGGCTGAACTACGCTGACCTTTCTCCTTGGCATGCATCGGGAAGGAGGGTGAGTGGTATCTCTGAGCCATCGTTGTTGAGGTAACCTGCATGAGGCGGCAATAAGGTTTCTGTGTAGCGTATCTGCGCAACCACTCAGGTTCTTTGATGTCAGCTAATTCTGAGTAAGTCATTCATGTGATTGATCGATTCTGTTATTTTTAATTCTTGAGTATATTTCGAAGTACAATATGTTGCCTGTTGATGTATACATCTCTAGTTTTTTTTGTAATATTTGCATCATTATAAAATATAGAATTAAAATATTAAGCATATTTCCAACAATCCAGGATCCTTCAAATTTCTCCAAGCTAGTAAAATATAGTAAAAACAAATCAAACATGCACATAGCCTACTTCTGCTAGCTAGCTAGCTACAACAATAAGATGTATAATAGAAATTACACTACAAAAGCAAGTTGGTAATGTTAAAGAACCTTTTAACCTATCGATCTGCCATGATTACAGGATGGGTAGGATCGATTCGGTGTGTTTAGATTTTCTTTTGGAGCAAAGAATATGTTTAGATTATCTCTGCTCATGCATCTCACTCCAAGAAAAAGATCTTCATGCGGGACACCCCTCTGCTTCCTAAACGAAACTTCACCTTATGTCCCGTTTAGAGCGTAGGAAATTTCCTAAATTTCAGAAGGATCTGAACTGTTTTCTACGAAATTCTTGTGTTCTAATCATACCTTTGCTTTATTTCAAAATAAACTAGTTGATTAGAGATTTTTTTTCCTTCTTCAGTTTTCACGTTTGATCATTAGCAAGTAAGAGTAATGAATGCATCGTCGACTAGAAGCATAGGATTTGATTG
Source organism: Guadua angustifolia (assembly GCA_036346375.1). NCBI lineage: Eukaryota > Viridiplantae > Streptophyta > Magnoliopsida > Poales > Poaceae > Guadua > Guadua angustifolia. Next base: position 67,794,443 of record CM070500.1, on the reverse strand, counting down.
ACCAGTTTATTACGTTGGACTAGAAGCATAAGATTTGATTGGCAACATGTCGTTATATCATAAACTGATTAGGTCGTATATGTACTATACTGTCTTGAAAAGTGATCCATCAAAGTTGTCACTTTATAGCCGCAAGCTCTGCAGGTCTGCGTACGTCGTCAATTATATTGATATTTTAAGTGTCTTAATTCTGTACGATTCGCGGGTTTAATACACGACTGATCAATCTGGTACATACATTGGCTTTCGGTGGAACAACCAGTTCGGTGGTACTATTTCTTCACTGATCATTTCTTGTCAGGATGTATTTAATTTCATGCATCATTATTTGAAAGTTAGATAAATATTAAAGTATGAATGAAAAATAGATGGTAACTATTTTCTTTTTCATTAGCTTTAAGTTTTATATAACTTATATTAGAAGAGTCGTACATAGAAACACACTGCTGGTAGTGGAGTACCCTCGGCATGTTTCAAACAAAGTTTGGCTTCTCGCTGGTACACACGTTGCTGCGTTGAAGCCTGGCTAGCTATAGTTACACGTTCAAGGCGGTAGTAATGGCTTTAAACTTGTCCAACAAGATCGTGCCATGTTGTACTCAGATCGACAAGATAGTGCGGTGAGCAGTATAATACCGGTGCCTCTTAAAAAAAAATTCTTTTTTTTTAAAAAAGCTGTGCTACACGTGCACGTAGGAACAGGTTACTACACGCTACACTGCTACAGTACGTCTCTGATGGCACATATACCTACTTGATGGTGTGAACGGTGAGATCCATCAATAATCTCTGGCTAATACTCCTTCCAGTCACAAATAGTTGTAAATATTTAAATTGGATAAATAAAAATCATATGTGTAGATTTATCTTGAAAAGCACTGTCATAATAATATAATTTTGTTGGGTTTTATAAATATATTATAATAGAAATTAGTAGTCAAAACTGTGTTTTGGAGACGTGTCGATATCCAAAATGATCACTATTTATGACTGGAGGGAGTACCATAAAAGCACCTGATTATCAGGTTTCTCCAATATACAGTGGTCTCCCACCTATCCAATACGTGTGTTTGCCATCATTTGACAGAACTATCTTAATAATTGAGTAACCAAAGAGGTAATGGGTTAAATTTTGGGAAAATCCATATATAAACCTACCTAACAGGTAGAATGTGTAAATTTGAAGCCTGACTTTAGCCATACAATGCAGGTACACGCATGTTGGACTAGCCACAGGTTGCCATTAATTAGTTGCTAGATATTAGCCATGGCTTGTATAGGTGAATCAACATTCTCATGAAAAATAATCAACCCCAGACTAAGCTTATGTGATTGAAAGGAAAAGGAAAACACAACATTCCATACATACTGCATACATTAGTCAGATTTGTTGAGTTAATCTTGTTGTTCAAAAGTCAGGTCTGTGGCAATTTGTTTTTGAGTCGGAGGTCAGTTGTGTTTCCGAGTCAAAGTAATCAACTCTGTTTGCTTTCTATTAAGCGTCCGTGTAGTGCCGGATTAGGAATAGTATACAGAAGCTAATGTATTAGTTTTGGCAAAAGTTGCATAATCCAGTCCGGATTGCAATCCAAGTCAGTCTTGATGTATGTAAGTTTTTGAGTATAAGTATTAGCCAGAGCAATGAGAAGGCAGTGAATTCTGCACTAAAAACACAATCTGTGCAAGTTGATTGTTTCACCAGAGTATCCCTGTTCTGTGCTTCATTGTGTTTTGCCGAGAGGAACTTCTGAAGTTGTGTTGTCGCTGGGAAGGTCTGAAGATCAGAGCGTTTGCAGTTTTCTCGCTGAGAACTTCAGAGGTGCAGAAACTGCGTATTGCTCTGCTATCTCTGTTTTCTTGTTCTCTGGATTGTATTGCCGGACCAAAGAACAGAACCTGGGCGCTAGTTTGAACAAGATTTTGTCAGTGCAACGCAGTAAGAAGTGAGCTCTGACAAAACAAGCTAGGAACATTCCACCTTAACTCTGACAAAACAAGATTCCATTTGCACCATGCAGAAATTAACCTAGCATTGTCCCTCGCTGCTTCTCTGGTCAAAATCTTCAGAAGGCATCTACCTGCAATCTGCATCCCCTCAAATGGATGACCCAACATATAGCCTGCATTATTGAAACGGTATTCAGATCACGCACAGCATATAGGCTGTGAGCAGGACCATATCTCAGTCCTGATCTTGGTGTGCGCTTCTGCTATTTTGCCACTGTAAGCAAGCAAAGCGTGCACCACTGTGAATGGACCACATGTGAATGGACATTCGCCATGGTCCAAATCTGGCCGAGGCAAAGCCTTAAGGAGATCGATTGGCGTGCACGTTTTCAGCACCTACCTCTTCTCGTCTGGGATCGATCCGAAGGGTCTGACAGGAAGACTTGCTGTGGGTGTTCTTGCTGTCAGAAACTGTTGCTGCTCGATCTATATTACAATTTGCCAGGAAGGAGATGTAAGATCTGAAGCGCTTGTTGTCATGGTAATGAACAGCAAATTTCCGTAACTTAATAGTTAAGAAAAAGACCAGTATTACTGTTCCATTGCTGGTAGATGAGAAAAACTGGAGTAAGAACTCTGATGCTAATTAAATCATGGCTTCAGGCATCTCTTGGGGATAAATGATTGTCAATATATACTCAGTACATTGTAAATGAGAATGCCATCTTTAGAATGCTCTATTGCAAGAAGGCTGCTAGGGAAATTACACTGGAGTGATAGGATGCACGAGACCCCATTTTCTTTTTGTCTTCCTCTCTATGAGTATAATAGCATTCTTGAACTAGTTAGTGCATGCCTAATATACTTGGAAAGAAAGATATTCTTGTTGTTATCTGCATGTGTTTTGTATAGATAGACATGGGACTCATCGACATTATCAGACAAATGCTTGCAACAATAATAGTGCTGAAAAATTATAGTGACATACTGATACGCCTAACACCCGAGCCTTGCGAGAAAATTAAGCTAGACTAGAAGCACCATCACTTTTATCTGAACACTGAAGCCTAGTCAGATGCCGATAAGTGACAGAAACAATTAGACAAGCAAGTACACTGACATCAAGCACGAAACGCAAAGCCTGAATAATGACAGAAAGGCAAGGGAGCTTTTGTGCTATGTTGCGCTTTAGAGGCCTCAATGTTTGGCTTTACAGGCTCCCCCCTCTGCTTGCTGCTCCTTCTAAAGCTGAAGAGCAAGCATGCAAGCAGGAGAGAGAGAATCTAGCTAGCTAGGGAATGTTTGGTGCACAAAAGCTGCAAAAGATGGGTCTCCCCCATAACTCACAAAAGGAGCCAATAGGAGTGGGCAAGCCTCCTTTAATTTGGAGCACTTCAACTACCGGGCAAATCTGGATTCTAGCCCTTGTTGACAACATGCACGCGCCAAAATTTTGTAGCTTCTTAGAGAATAGTGGCGGGATTGGTGGTTCACTATATTCAGAAGTCCCATGCAGAAAAGGTTGCAGTTCTGAGTTTCTGCAAAAGGAGATGGATATGGAAAACAATTGCATCGGAGCGCCGTGCATGAACCTAAAAATGAGAATGAAACAATCAAACGGTACGCACTGTTGTATGGTGCAACTTGCGACAGAGCACAATGAGCCTAAAATAGAGCGAAATTAACCATATATGCCCACTCTAACGTAGAAATAAGAAAAGCTGACCTAGCTTGCACTACTACAGACCCCCTATCACTGCCGGATAGGTGCGAGCCGGCAGTGATAATATTATCACTGCCGGTTCTAACTTCAATCGGCAGTGATAATACTATCACTGCCGGTTCTAACTTCAATCGGCAGTGATATGAATAGTATAAATTTCCCGCAGGAATAGAGGCAATATCATTGCCGGTTTTATAGAGAACCGGCAGTGATAAGAAGATATCACTGCCGGTTTATATGTACAACCGGTAGTGATAACACCATTGCCGGTTCGCCTATAAACCGACAGTGATAACACCATTTTCACTGCCGGTTTTACTCTAGACCGGCAGTGATATTACTGTTCCCCATAATTAGTTCAATACAGAACATAAGAAACATTGTAATTTATCTCGCACATAACATATGAAAGCATAATTAGTTAAAAAACAGAACATATGAAAGCAAATTTGTAATTTGCGGGATATGTATTAATTAAAATACAGAACATTTACAAAACATAATTAGGTATATCGTCTATTATTACATATTTAGTCCTAATTATAATAGGCCAATGGCGCGAAGCCCTATATCCAAAAGTCGTTATCGTCCTCCTCCTCCTCGTCGCCGGAGCTGCCGCTTGAAGACTGATCAGAGTTGCGGCGGTGCTCGTCCTCCTTCTCCTCCGAATCCGATTCGGTGGCGGAGTTGGTCTTACCCCAACACCGCAGATTTCTGCTGCCGCTGCCGCTGCTGCCGCCTCCTCCTCCTTCTCCTCCTTTGCCTCCTCTTCCTCCTCCTCCGCTTCCACCTCCTCCTCCTCCTTCTCCTCCTTCTCTAGCGACGGAGCGGGGCTTTGCCCAACACGTGCTCGCTTCTTGGGGGGTGCCATTTTTGCAACAATAGTGGATTGTGTGGGGGTGCCATTCTTGAAACAATAGTGGCATTATATAGAGGCAGAATGGGAAGGGCAACAGTTGGCAGAGGAATGTGAAGCGCAACAGTTGGCGTGGTAGAGGAACGGGCAGGCGCGACGGTTGGGTTACGTTGGCGCGATTTGAAGGTGGGGCGTATCATCGCCGGTTTATATTACCAACCGGAAGTGATAATCGACTATCATCGCCGGTTAATACCTATAACCCGTAGTGATATATTCTCGCGGTTTAATTTACACCGCAAATGATATTTAAAGTTTATCGCCGGTTCAGATATTCAACCGGCAGCTTGTAGGGTCGAGGATGCGCTTAGAGGGGGTGAATAGGCGTTTTACAAAATTAATCGCTCACTAAAAACGATCGCTCTAATACACCCCTAAGTCAAAACCTAATCAAAGATATATGCGAAGCGATAAACTCGGTTTTGACAATTAAAGCCAAAATCAACTAGGCTCACTAGTGCACTAACTAAATTATGTCTCTACACAAGAATTGCTAAATTGATCAACTAAATAATACTAGCAATTCTAATTCAAGCAATTGATAAATATTCAATAATGTAAAGTGCTTGAATATAAATAAGACAAGAGACAACCGATATTTTTCCGTGGTGTTAGGAGACTTGCTTGTCTCCCTAGTCCACGTTGAGGCAAGCCCACACTTGGACCGGCCCGCCGAGCACCGTCTCTTTCCACTAGTCGTGGTTTTTCACGCCGCCGTAGGCTCAACCCGAACCTTCACAAACTTGCCGGGCTTCTCACAACCTTGAGAGCTCCTCACAAGACGACGCCCACGCTGCCTAGGAGTCGGCAACCTCCAAGAGTAACAAGCCGCTCCTTCGCTTGAACCTCACCGGGCACAACAAATGCGCAACCGGTGATCACCAAGTGCAACACATGCACAAGGCCTCACTCAAGTGCAACACATGCACAAGAGCCTCTCAAATCACTTCCTAATTGCAACACATGCAATTAGTCTCACTCTTAAGCTCAAGAAGCAAAGGGAGAAGAGCAACACATGCACACAACTCCCACACACAGCAACACTTGCCCCAAGCCCCCCAAGGGGGTATATATAGCCCCCCACAAGAAAACTAGCCGTTTGGGGGCAAAATGGGCGAAATCAGCCTTTTGCGGTACTACCGCCCTCTAAGAGCCAGTAGTAGTCACCAGTAGCCCTAACGATCGGTTAACGGCTACAATCCAGATTATCGCCCTCGAGGCGCAGAGTATCAAGACTTATGATACTACCGCTCCCACCGAAGTAGTAGTGCCGCCTTGCCACCAGAAAATCACGCAAGATGGAATAAAGCTACAAGCAACCAAAAGCGGTAGTAAGCAAGATTTGATACTACCGCCCATACCTCGTGGTAGTGCCGGCCTCGGGAGAAAATCCAGATTTAACTCGAAAAACATTTCTCGGAAAACCGAAACTCATTCTTTGAGCCTCTAGATGATCAACACATGATCATACACACGCAAAACACATTTGCACCAACTTAGCTCATGCTCAAAGAATTTCAACCAAATTGCAAAAACGCATTTCGCAATCAACTCAAAATCTATTTGCAAAACGTATTAAGCAAATCAAACTCGAGTTTATGAGATTAATCCCCCTAGCCATGTGAAGGTCAACACGAGACCCAGTCAACTTGCCAACACCCGTTGCAAGCCCTATTCACATGCTCTCGGAATTCCGGACTCATAAACCTCAGTTTATTCGCACAACGAACTTGCAAATAACGCAATAAACACATTTCATGCTTGAGCACTACTCTTTGCAACACATGCAAAAGTCTAGCTCCAAGCAACATCAAATCCAGATGCATGAACTCTTCTAATTGCAACACATGCAATTCTCTAGTTCCATGCAACACCAAAACCAAACATCAACTAAAACCAAATCACACGTATGAGCTCTTTACTCGCAACACATGCAAGCCTCTAGCTCCATACAAACACACAAACATCAAATCATGCTTGAGCTCTCTCCTTTTGCAACACATGCAAAACTTAGTTCCAAGCAACCACAAGATTTTGAAAGATTGTTTTGTACGAAACCAAAACATGAAGCCTCAACATTTGCAACACATGCAAAAGTGAACTTCACGCAAAAGCCAACGCACTAGCTTATCCTATTTGTAACACATGCAAATCAAAGCATTATGCGAAAACCAAATGCAACCAAGCATAAGTTTAACCCATTCGCAACACATGCCAAATGGTTAACCCTCATGCAAAAACCAAATCCAAATGATTTGAGCTTGAGTGAACGCGGAATGAGATCACCAACACATGATGAAGCTCAAGCTAGGGAACGACCCCTCTTAATAGCACGGTGATAAAAACCTTAGACTCAAAGACTATAAAGTCCTTAGCCTATCTAATTATACCTTCGCCGCCGCGCGCAAGCAATCCCCTTTGGGGTCTTTATGATCTTCACTTTGATACTCCCCCGGGATCATCACTTGACGTCTTCGGGATCCACTCTTGACGCCCATCAACTCATGATGCCGTCCTTGTCACGTTTTCATTTATCTCATCCATCTTTGGACCTAACTCAATCACACCTCATAAAATAGTTAGTCTAAGATGCATGGTTGTCTCAATTATCTTTTGCACTCCATTAACACATAATGGATGCCTCTAGATCAATTGAGCACAACCTAAATCAATTGAAATGATTTAATTGTATCTTAAATACAATAATGCAACTCATGCTTTATTATACTTAAGAACTATTCATTTGTCCTCAATTAATCACAAACCACCATCAACACATGATGAAGTGTTCTTTAATGATTAACAAGACAAATGAACTCAATTTAAATTATCATTTAAATTGATATGAGTATATATTAACTACACAAGTTTTCATATACTCATGTTGATGAAAAGTAATGATCCATTATATGTAAACTATATGGAAATGATCATTACTCTAAATCATCAACTATAGAATACACCCCACATGTATATGTGCATAGATATAATTGACTTGAACATAATATGCACATATTCAATTTGATCGTATTGGAGTGTATCCTATATTACCATGAGTATACTTATAACTAGGCAATTCAAATATATACTCAAGGATTTAGTTTCTTTGTCTTGATCCTTATGTGTGTCAAGAATCTAATCGATCAATACAAAGAGACTTTCAAGTTAAACTACAAACTCCCCTAAATATGTGCATCCATGTAATATATGGATTGAGAAACATAATGCACATTTTGTGGTTAATATAATGGGGACATTCATATTTTAACTCGACTCCAAAGTATGCAACTAATACTAGAATGAATATGCAAACATACCTTGGGTTTTTCCATTTTTCAATGCGATGAGACTAATCAAAGATATTCTAAATAAACAAGTTAGTCTCAATATAAGATTTGTCATTGATAACAAAATCACATTAAATGGATAATCGCAATATTAGATTTGTCATTAACACCAAAACCATAACTAATGAAGGTTGAACTTACAATCTCCCCCTTTTTGGTGATTAATGACAAATCCAAGCTTAATGAGCACATTTGGATTAAAACTAACATATTGAGAGAATTTAAACCATTTGAATACATATGCATATTAATTCTCCCCCTTAATCATATTAAGCTCATTTTTTAAACCAAATGATATTAAGCTTCCTAATTCTCCCCCTTTTGGCATTAAACACCAAAAATGGATAAACCATCTTAAAAGAATATTTTAATTAATTCTCCCCCTTTTGGCATACATTTTTCCTTTTTTTAAATATTCTCCCCTTTTTGGCATTTAATTATCTCTTTTTAAGCTCATAATTCTCCCCTCATGAAATTATCTCTTTTTAATGAAAGTCATACAAGAATTGAAATAAATACTTATGACTTTCGCAAAGAATTGAAATTTCAAGCCAAATAAAAACTTGAAGGGTTATTCAAGAAGTAAAACCAATTTTTATTTGAAATATGGTGTAAACATAAGGAAAACTCGAAAAGAGACCATATTTGGGTTTGTGGATACCACTTGTAAGACAAATACCACTTGTAAAGATAAGCATGAAAAACGAAGTAAGGGTATCACACGGTTTATTTGAAACACATTCAAATAACTCACTCCTCATTTTATTAGGCTTTGCAAATTTTCAATATGATTCTTTTAAAGAATTCAATACTTTGCCTAATAGGGTTAAAACGAGGAACCCAAAAGAAATAGATACCACTTGAGAAGTTAGATACCACTTCTATCTCAAGGGCTTGACATGAAGATCCACAAGAAATGAGCATTTCCAAATTTTCATGAAAAACAATGCTCAACAAGAGATTTTCCTCTTTTATGTATTTCAATCCATAAAGAATCTCACACAGAGAAATCTTAAGTGGTTGAACTTACAATTTTAATTTGAGAGGAAACTCTTATTCAAAAATATGGGTATCGCAATAATGCTACAAAGAGGTAATTAAGTACCACTTGTAGGAAATAATTGAATTCAATGATACCACTTAAAAAAGGAAATGAACATACCATTTGATTATTTGAATTCCTTTATTACTTAGAGAAAATGAGCAATAAAGTCCAAGATACCACTTAAAGAAAAGAGAAACTCAATGATACCACTTGTAAGCATATGGAATGAATAAAGGCTCAATTGATACCACTTAGGATCAACTCACAAAGAATTGATACCACTTGAAGGAAATATCAATAACATTGATGGGTATCAGAGCAATAAAATTAAGGCAATATATACTTACGGGTATCGAAAACTCAAGATAGATCAATAAAAGCACAAAATTTAGTATCAGAGCAAACCAAAGACATGATATCACTTGGAAGCAATTAAGTGCCCAAAACTTGATATAAATAAACTCCCTGAGATATTCAACAAGTGAATTATGGAGTTATTTGCATTTGAATTGCACAAGTTTTGTCTTTTCAAAAGATCAAGTGAGTATCACCCTTTTAAAATAAATTAACCGCTCAAATTGATACCACTTGGAAAAAGCTTTCAAATAAATTCCGGAGCTTTTCAAATTTTGCACAAATGAACTTTGGGATCACAAGAATCTTTTCCAAAAGGAATTTTTGAAAAAGGAAGTACCAATCAAAAGATATCCCAAAACCAAACTCGGAATTCTGAAAAATTTCAGAGCCAACATGCCATGGCCGGTCCGACCGCACAGGGGCTGGTCCGACCGGCCGGCCGGTGCAACCGCACCCCATGCGGTGCAACCGGCCCTGACAGCCCGAGAACTCTAGTCTTTTTGCAAATTTTGGCAAAAATGATTCAAACGAAGTCCAATTAATTTGAAATTTTGCAGAGATGAACTTTGGACTAATTAGAAGGTTTTTCAAAAAGAATTTTCTTAAAAGCAATTTTATTTTTAAAGATATGGCAATTTGCGCTTTGAGGCCTAAAAGGAAATTGATTTTCACGAAAAGCCTCAAAATGCAATTCAATTTGGATTTCATGCAATTTCAACTTTCATGGCTTAGATTGGTGTATCAAGATTGTTTTTAGCCAAGGTTTATGATGAAATCCAACTTGAAAGCCACGATTTGAGCTATATGCCTAAATAGGCCATTTAGGATTAAATCAAATCGTTTTTGAGCTAAATTCGATTTCAACATATAGTTTTTCATTTTGGAAGCTTGTAAAGCATTTGAAATATGTAATAGAATACTTTTACAAGTCTTTTCACAAATTTGGGTTATTTAAATACAATTTTTGATTTTTGACCTAAATAGTCCAAATGAAGAAGCAATAAGGAACAAAGTCAAATTTAACAACACAAAGAATTCAAATGAAGCATGGGGTAAGATATATGGATTTGAATTTTGTGTATGAGTCTAAAATACCATTTTGAATCACAATTCTACACAAGAATGGATTCAAATGGAGAAACTCACTAAGTGCAATGGTATGACCATTATGGGTCAAATATAGTTTTTGGCGAGTTTCAAAATCAAATATCTTTTGATAAGTTGGTCTTTTGAAAATCTTTTGAACACAAAAATTGTTAAGAATGACCAACTCTAAGATTTTCGTTTTGGAAATACTTTCAAAATCCTTTTACTTTTAATTCAATGAAAATTATAAGTTTAAGTCCAAATCAAGATACAAGTAACTAGATTTTGGAGTTAAAACTCATTTTCCTTTTAAAATAGATTTTGTGAAGCCAAAACCTTTGGAAAACATTTCAAAATCATTTGTATACATTTTTCAACTAGTTTTTCACAAGATTAGTAATAGTATACAAAATTTTGACTTTTGGCTAAATGGTTGATTTTGAAAATATATATATATATATGCACTTATATTAATATGGGCACACGTAGGGATGTGATACACATAAATATGAATTAACACTCCCCCTTAATGTGCCACTCCTAAACTTGCTCAAGATTTGCAATAAGAGAATAGATAAGAGGCGAGAGCAAGTGTCCATACCAAGCAATCTAAATTGATTCTAGCATGAATATTACAATATAACCTACACAAGGCTATAAAACATAATAGTAATCAATTTAAATGCTTGTTACCGAGATGGCATTGGCTTATGATGGACATGATTGTCTTCATGCTTGACACCACTTGTAGACGAATGTAATCCTTCTCCTCTTGATGTGCAAGCGTCCAATCCATCTCTTTATTGCCTAAAATTCTTTTAGGCGATTTTTGGTATCTAATCCTTGTTGGGTCCGACAATGTTAGTCACAATTGATTTAGGAACCCAAATGGTCCTAATTTTAGCATTTTTGAATTGACTAACATGACTAGAAATAGAATTGCAATAATTATTTCTCCTAGGCAAATAATTGGCATTTTTATGAAATGGCTTAGGAGGACAATGATATTTTGCAAAACTATTTCTAGTTTGATCTCTTCTAAGCATGTGATAATTAAAATTATGAAATGGCTTAGAGGATCTAGCAAATCTAGTAAATGTTTTGCTATTATTTTTCCTAAGCATATGATCATCATGATTTTTCTTATTCTTAGGAAATCTAGCATTTTGAGCAAACACATTTCTAGAATTATTCTTCCTATGCAAATGAATATCATTTTTAACGGGCATAGGGGACTTGACAAGCTTGGCAAACACATTGCCATTCTTGTCCTTCCTAAGCAAATAATTTTCATTAATGAGAATAGGCTTAGGAGTTATACCTTTGGGACAATCCTTACCGAAGTGTCCCTTCTCCCGGCAATTGAAGCACGTCATGCTATTTGGTCCTCTCTTGACCGATTTGACTTGCTCCTTGCCGGCTTGCCTCATGGTTGATGCTTGTGGCTTGATCTCCACATTATTAGGGCACACGGAGGCGAGGTGGCCCTTCTTGTTGCAAGCAAAACACTTGACGATCTTCGAGTGGCGTGCGTTGTGTCTTGTCTTGCTATTCTCCCTCTTGGAGTTGTAGCCGAGTCCTTGCTTGTCTTGAGGCGCCCTTGGCTTGCTCAAGATTTCATCGAGGACGGCTTTTCCCTTTACGTACCTTTTCAAGTCATTTTCGTCATGGCCCTTAATTTCCACGGATTTGGACACTCAGGTATACCGTACTAGTCCAGATCACGCTTAGTACACACAGGATAAACAAAGTTGAAGTACCACAATCATACACAATGAATTAAATATTAAAGTACTTCAAGCATAATATAGTCGAGTTACATGACCTTATGGTCGCTTACAATAATTCGCACGCAGCAGCGATAAATATCATCGATTTCAAGTTCATTCAGCGGAAGCAAAATACGTTAATGGAACCATTCCTAACCACAAAGCTCTTGAGTGCGGCTCAACCCTTAATCCTCCCGGCCTTCGACGAACTCTTCATTCCAGTCGCACGGCTTTCTTCTTCCGAGGTTTTGTCGATGCAAGGGTGAGTATACAACATACTCAACAAGTCATACACAATGCAGGTCTATTACTACATGCATGGCTTATTCCAAGGAAGGCTTAATTGGTTATTTTGCATAAAGCGTTGTTTCTTTTAAAATGCATAATCATATTAGATTTAAAGCGTAAAACCAATATTATTATTATTTAATTCTCAATTCTTTTTCCAAGAGTTTTGGCACACAGCCCTAGTTTCATTCACACAGCTTTTTGGCACACAGCCACCCATTCCATGTTTTTATTTTGAAAATCTACCCCTTGACTGTAATCACCGAGCAATGTCCAAGACTGTGGACACGGCTATTCAATAGATTCACACACACACTGCAGAGGTGTACACTTTACCCACAGATACATACTGCTCACCACATGAGCGATTGATTGCAACAAAGTCTTTCAGAGACTAACATTTAACCGATGAACCCTCCGTTACATTTCCTTCTAACACTCCCCTCACACAGAGCAAGTTTAGACAGGCAAGTATCGTTGAATGGGTACCAGAAAGCACGTGCATCGCTTCCCCTGCTTGCACCGTGTGCACCGCCACCCCGAGGTTTCAAAGGAAAGAGGTTAGAAACCTACTTAACTAGGTCCGCCCCATTCGGACAAGTGGTTGTACACGAACTCGGTTCAAAGGCTTGCAAGGTTAAGTCCTTAACCGTCCCGTGCAAGACGTCCATTTTATACAACTCGGCACACAGCCTTCACAATCTTTCACACAGTCCATTGCCACACAGGCCCACCTGGCACGAAGCCTTCTTGCCACTTGCCCCGGTCCAAAACATTTCCCACCCCACTTCACATTTAAGCAACACATGCCATTTTCCACACTTTTCATGAATAGCACCACACAGGTGACTATCCTAATCCATCGCATGACATCATCGCACTTTTACAAAAAAATGCGTTCCATAATTGTTTAGGCAATATTCATTTGCTATTTTGAAATTCATTCATCGCATACAAGCGGACTAAGCAACTATCACGGTCTAGCCTCCCGTGTTGGCGCTATATTAGTAACCAACATATTAAACATCTTAGGTGGACAAGGATTTCAGGGTATGCAAACATTATAATCAAGGTGGCATAACAAGTTTGGCTTTTAACTACCATTTCCCAATTTAATCAAAAGTGATTGTACTTAACATAGCATGCAATATGGAAATCAAAATACACTTTTAAAACTAGGCTGAAATGATCAAAGCATGACTTGCCTTCAAGAGGAGTTGGTTCTGGTCGAGGTTCCGCGACGGGTCTTCAAATTCTCCTCGGCGAAACCCGGCGACTCTGAGTCTACTCTAAGACAAGCAATCACACAATCAACACACTATACAGACAGTAAGATAAATTCTAAAAATAAAATAAAAATCACCAATAAATAGTTCACATTTTTACAAATTTTGGGCACTGGATTCACTCAAATCCGAAAGTTAAATGCGAAAGTTATAGCCTTTACAATATTCTCAGAATTCATAAAAGAATAAACCGAATTATTCATCTATTTTCCACCGATTTTCCGCGATTTTTCCTCCGCTGACACGCAAGTGTCGGCACCAGAGCGAACCACGCCGCCTCGCCATCGACCGATGGGCCCGATGACGCCACGCCGACGCCAAAGACGATCGGGCGGCTCTCCCATCGACAAGGGGGCTCGCTGAATGATGGTTCGACCCCACAAGTCACCGATCGACACGCGCCGAGGAAGCATCAAGCCACGCGATGCATCGCTTTTCCGACCGCCGGATTCGGATCGACGGCGCAAGAGCTACCCGAGCGTTCATCGTTACTATGCCTTACGTGGGTTTACTCGAGCGTCCGATGAAGATCCGACTACCGAGGTTGCACGCGAGGAGTCGATGAAGATGCGGCGCTGTTTCACGGACTTGGAGAAGATGACACGGTGACGGCGTTTCCGAAGCTTCCCGGCCGGAAGAAGTAACCACACGGATGCGCCTCGCCGTGAACTTGGGGAGGGTCTCGACGGCGTGGAGAGTGGCGAACACCTACGGGGCACAAATAAAAACCGGTTGAAGAAGAGGTGAACTACTACGAGCTAGTACGCGTGCTACGGTGGATGGTCGAGCGAGAGAGATGAGGGAAATGACCGGAGGGAAGTGCTGAGCTCGGGTGTACTTCACTCCTACCGACATGCCTCGAGGCGCTGCAAAATCCTCGACACGATCTTCGCAGACTAATCGGCAAGCATGCAGTAACAATTGTGCATACACGATCCGATGGCGATTATCGTTGCCACCGTCCGATCAAGATCGGACTAATGAATGAGCAAGGCGATTAGGGTTTTTCCTCATATGAAAGCACAGTGTTGGGCCGCCCAACACCTGTAGCTAGCCATTTTCCCGGTTTTACTTAATAAAAATAAAGACAGAATTCAAAGTATTTATTTGGGGCACTAAAATATTCGAAAAATTCTAGAAAATATTTCAAGCATTTTGAGCCTAAATAAAATATTAGTTTTAATTTTGATAATTATATTTTCGATATTTAATTACTCAAGGAAAAAGGGTATAAATAAATTCCAATTAAATCCAATAAATCCCAAAAAAATTAGATAAATTCCATTAAATGCAATTAAATGCAAATAAAGGTTGATTAATTCACAAAAATTCAAATAACTCCAAAATTTAAAATCTGGCCAAAATTCGGGATGTTACATTTTCCAATCTAATGACTTGGGCCTTGAGCTCTTTATTTTCCTCTACAAGATTAGCATCTAAAGACATAGAGGAACTAGTTGTGCAGAAACAACGTAGATTCGCAGATGACAGGAAGCAGGCCATATATGACAAAGTCGGCAAACTCTTGAAGGCTGGCTTTATTCGATAAGTCTGTCACCCAACGTGACTGGCGAACCTTGTTCTTGTCAAGAAACCCAACAGCAAGTGGAAGATGTGCATCAACTACACCGACCTCAACAAGGCTTGCCCTAAAGACCATTTTCTGCTTTTCCGCATCGACCAAATAGTGGACTCTACCGCGGACTGTGAATTGCTAAGTTTTCTAGATGCCTACTCAGAGTATCACCAAATTAGCATGTCCACAAAGGATGAGCTAAGTTTTCTAGTTGCATTGGATCACCTTTGACCGATCAGATCACCCATCTGCGGTCCTGTATCCAGGGCGATACCCCGTAGTGGTCGAGCCCACCATCATGAATATTAAGGTCACTCGAACCTTAGTCGATGGAGGTAGCTCATTAAACCTCATCTTCGCAAAGACACTGGAGAACATGGAAATTCCCCAAACAGAGATAAAAGCAGGAACCGAGCCGTTTCATGGCATTACTCCATGATCGTCGTCATTACCGGTGGGCCAGATCGAGCTACCAGTCACGTTTGGCACGCTAGACAATTTCCACACCGAAAAGATTCTCTTCGACGTAGTGTATTTTGAGACCACCTATAACGTGATCCTAGACCGCCCAATGCTAGCCAAATTCATAGCAGTGGTGCACTATGCATACTAGACCGTCAAAATACCAGCGCCAAAGGGAGCCCTTACAATCAAAGGGGACCAGCGTGCTGCGGTCAAGTGTGACAAGAAGAGCCTGGAGATGGCTGAGCGTCTCTACGGATCAGTAGCTAGTGCCAGCGACGAGAAAGCCAAGCGCCAAAAATCCAAAGGAGTGATCAAGCTTCCGCGTCCAATAGCATTGCCAATGATTGGGTCGACGACGGCAAGAAGGACAAGAAGACCAGCGGAGAGGTCAAGACGATACCCCTAGATCCGTCAGAGCCTTCCAAGATGATCAAGGTCGGTGCTGACCTGGATCCCAAATAGGAACTCGAGCTTGTCACTTTTCTTATGGCAAACCACGACGTGTTTGTGTGGCAACCGTTTGACATGCCCAGAGTCCCTAAGGAGGTGATCGAGCATCGAATGGCTGTAGAACCAAGCACCAAGCCTATGGTGCAGAAGCAGCATAGATTCACAAAAGATCAGAAGCAAGCCACACAAGAGGAGGTCGGCAAACTCCTGAAGGCTGGTTTCATCCGAGAGGTCTGTCACCTAACATGGGTGGCAAACCCGGTCCTTGTAAAGAAGCCCAATGGCAAGTGGAGAATATGCGTCGATTACACTGGCCTCAACAAAGCCTATCCTAAGGATCCTTTTCCTCTCCCCCGCATTGACCAAATAGTGGACTCTATTGCGGGATGTGAACTGCTAAGTTTTCTAGATACCTATTCGGGTATCACCAAATTAGCATGTTCGCAGAGGACGAGGAGAAGACCACTTTTACTACTCTGTTCGGTGTGTTTTGCTATGTAAAAATGCCTTTCGGTTTAAAATGTGCTGGTGCTACGTATCAGCGTTGTATTCAAAACTGCTTGAAGTCCCAAATCGGGTGCAATGTAGAAGCATACATCGACGATATCGTAGTAAAATAAAAAACTAGGGGCACCCTAATCAGTGACATCGGGGAAATATTCAACAACCTCAAGAAGTATCGGATGATGCTCAATCCCGAGAAGTGCACGTTCAGCATTCCGTCCAACAAGCTTCTTAGCTTCTTAGTGTCTAGTCGAGGCATCGAGGCTAACCCGCACAAGATTGAGGCAATCAATCAAATGTATCCCCCACGAACGCTAAGAGAGGTGCAAAATCGGGTGCAATGTACAAGCATACATCGCAGCTCTTAATCGATTCATCTCTTAGATGGGCAAGCGAGGGCTACCTTTGTTCAAGCTACTCAAGAAGTAGGACACTTTCGAGTGGACCAAGGAGGCTGAAGAAACTTTTCAAGATCTGTAAAGGTACTTATCGTCTCCTTCAATTTTAGTTTCACCTAACAAAAAAGTTGAGCTCTTTCTGTATACTGTAGCTACCCCACAAGTAGTAAGCACGGTCCTGGTGGTCGAACGGGATTGCCCCAAGAAAAGACCAAAGTCTAGAAACCAGTGTACTACGTGAGGGAGGTCTTGCTGTACGCCATCCTAATAACTTTCCGGAAGCTACAGCACTATTTCCAGGTGCATAAGATTACCGTTATGATGACATATCTGCTTAAGAAGGTAACACGCAACCGAGAGGCGATAGGGCGAATCACGCATTGGGCAGTCGAACTCAATGAGTTCAAGGTCGATTTTGCACTGCAGACCAGTGTCAAGTCAGGGATCCTAGCAGATTTCATCGTAGAGTGGATGCACATCGAGGAAAAGGAGACCAAGATAGTCGATGACCACTGAACTATGTTCTTTGATGGATCGCTCACACTCCAGGGCTCGGGCTGGCATCATGCTTAAATCCCCGACAGGTGCGGAACACAAATATGTCATCCAACTCAATTTTCAAGCTTCAAATAATATTGCAGAATATGAGGGATTGGTCAACAGGCTCTGAATAGCTGCAACACTTGGAATCAGGAGGTTACTCGTGAAAGGGAACTCACAGCTAGTCGTAAACCAAGTGTAGAAGGAGTACCAATGCTCGGATGACAACATGGTGGTATACCTAAATGAGATTCGCAAACTGGAGAACAAGTTTGAAGGGCTCGAGGTAAGGCATATCCAGCGAAGTGATAACTTTATTGCCGATGAACTTGGTAGGCTTGCTTCATCTCGTTCACCTGTGCCCACAGGTGTCTTCGTTGAGAAACTTCTTAAACCAATCCGTCTCCCTCTTGTGGGAGACAGATGCTGCCTAACTCAACCAGCAGCCTGGTCGAGTCAGTAAGGCAAAACTCGCAGACACGGAAGTTGCGGTACTCGAATGCGAACCGACCTGGATGACCCCATTCCAGGCCTATCTCGAAGGTCAAGAAATCCCTGACGATGATGCCTCAGCCGAGAAAATTGCACGTAAGTCCAAGCTATACACATTGGTAGATGGCAAACTCTATCAGAAAGGGAGTAACGGAATCTTGATGAAGTTCATCACTCAGGAAGAGGGCAATAAAATATTGCTCGATGTCTATGGAGGCATTTGCGGTAACCACGTGTCCTAATGCACTCTAGTCGGGAAAGTTTTTCGGCAATGGTTCTACTGGCCGACTGCCCTCCAGGTTGCTTGCGAGCTAGTGAAAAAGTGCAAAAACTACCAATTCTACGGCAAGCAAACCACCCAACCAGCCCAGGCTCTACAAACTATTCCTCTATCTTAGCCTTTCTCCATCTGGGGCTTGGATATCTTGGGACCTTTCCCTAGAGCCTAAGGAGGTTACAAATTCTTGTTTGTGGCAATCCACGTTAACCAAGTGGATCGAGGTCAAACCCGTCAGGAACATCACCTCAGAAGTGGCCAAGAGATTCATGAAGAGCATCGTTACTCAATTTGGTATTCTGAATCGAGTAATCACCGACTGTGGAGTACATGGACCCCGGGTATCTGCATGGTGGGCCGTGAGGACCACCCAAGAGGGGATGGGCCGAGCCGACTGCATGGAGACGGGCACCACCCGGACTATCACCGCCGTGCGCAACAAGAAAGTCCTAAAGATAGTAACCAATCCTTAGTAGGAAAGATACGATTGTAATCCTGGTTGTTAACAGGTTCGGCGAGAAAGGATAGAGATAGAATCTTCACCTTGTACCTGACTAGGACTCTTCCTTGTAAACCTTACCCCCAACTATATAAGGGGGGCAGAGGACCCTAGTTCGGGGCATCACAATCACGATCAGATCATAGCATCCACATCCACAACAATACCAAATCCCAGAGCACATGACTAGGGTATTACCTCTTCTGCGAGGGCCTGAACCCGTATAAACCCCTATCTTGTGTTACTATCGAGTTTGGATCCAGCGCCTAGCCCCATAATCATTATTGCCGACAACAAACATCGATAGTTGGTGTACTAGGTAGGGGGAGCGCGAAGATCAATCTCGTTAAGCTTGATGGCAGCAATCGGTGGAATCACCGTCACCTTCACTCCCAGCTAGGTTTTCCATTTTGGGAGCCTGGACTTCATCATCGACAACCTCGGTAAGCTTGCTCTCTTAGACTCAGATCAGATTCGATCTGGGAGGGACTTCATCGGTTCTTCATCCGGACTTCCGTTCGGGTCGGGGAACGCCGCGACCATCTACTCACAAGTAGTAAGCCGAGGGCTTTCTTCCTGGGTGGTGGCTGTCATTAGCAGCACCCTACTCAGATTCAGAGATTATTTTGATCTGTCTCCTCTTTGTTCCTCTTGCTCGGAGACCGAGTCAGAGAGCAGTGTAGGAAGTTGCCACGGTTTCTGTGGCGTCTATGTAATCTAAGACCAGTGGACTGAGTCCCAGTGCCAGCAGGATGCCGAAGAAGCCACGGAGGCAGATCACCTTCGTCGTGAAGCCCAAGAAGCGCGCATGTGGTCTCTCCGTGCCCGAGCGTGCAATGTCAACGAAGACATCTTGCAGGCAAAAATGGGGGCCAATCGGTTTTCCATACGCCGCAGCACTGCTCGACACCCTGGGCCCAATTCTCGGGGCTGATAGCTTGGCTGCCCCGATCGTGGCCCAAGTTAAGGCCATGGTGATGGCGGCAGCAATTCAGCACACCAGGGAGATCCAGCGGAGATGACGCACGCCCACTTCGCAGCAATCACCCAGATCGCCGGCGATCGGACAACTCATGATCGGATCGCACGATCGCACGAGACTCACCATGATGAAGACGCCCACCGGAGTCTCAACCGCGATCTCCGCTTGGACCTTAATGCCAGGCGATGTGAGCGAGAATATGATGAACGGCGCCGGCACGATGACGACTACGAGCATTTCGGCATTGACCATGACTAGCGCAGCAACCACCGCAATGGAGACTGAGACAATTGCGACGATCGGCGCGATAATCGCGACGATCGCAGGGACCACCACTACCGTGGTGGGCGTGACAACGAAGACCGCCGAGTCAGAACTCTGCCACGCTGATCTCCACCACGGCGCAATGATGGATCCATTGATGGGGTCTGTGGGTTTACCGCTCGGCTCCACCGAGTGGTATGGCCCAAAGGCTTCAACCCTAAGGGCATCATCAAGTTTGACGGAGAGAGGGACCGAGAGGTTTGGCTGCAGGTTTACACCCTCGTAGTCAAGGCAGCCGGAGGCGACCACAATGTGATGGTAAACTACTTGTCGGTTCGCTCACCCCATTGGTTGAGACCTGGCTCACGAGAGTTCCAGAGAATTCGATAGATTCCTGGAGAGATCTTTGTGAGCAATTCATCGCAAACTTCTAGGGCACCTATGAGAGGCCTGGAACCCCGTGGGACCTATATCAACTCCATCAAAAGAAGAATAAGTCTCTTCGGGAATTCATCTGGCGCTTCATGTAGAAGAAGAATACGATCCGAGACATCTCGGATGGGGTCATCATAGTGGCTTTTCAGGGACCTGATCAAAAAGATGTCTCGGAAGCCGCCGACTACGGTGAAGGAGATGTTCACATTAGCGGACCGCTACACCACGGCCTCGGATGCCCTAGCCGAGCGCCAAGATGACCGTCCACGGCAGAAGACAAGAAAGACCACGCCGAGTCCTCCAAGCAGAAGGACAAGAAGCGGAAGGGCGAGGAGCTGGTCACGGTAGCAGATCGAGGTCGACCCCGAGTGTCGTGGTCTAGAGATTACGACAAGATAATGGACGCCCAATGTCCTTTCCATCCCAAGTGTCGGCGATTTCACGTATTGGGGTACCCTCTCCGACGCACAAAGCCCTTCCACGTGGCGGCTGGCGAAAGACGCCGGCGCGCGGCGAAGCGCGCGCCGGCAATGGCGAAACTCGCGGCGCCCGATCACGTGGCGGCTCGAGGACGAGCGGGCGAAACACGCCCGCCGCCTTGTGCCGCCCACGTGGCCCCGGCGGTAGGTCGGGCGAAAGCATGCCCGCTCACCCGCCCTACCCCACGTGGCGGCTTCGGCGACGGGCGGCAAGCGACGCACGCCGCCGTGTGCCGGCCCATGTGGCGCCCGGCGAGCAGGTGGGCAAGCACGCCCTGCTCGCCCCGCCGCAAGGCAAAAAGGTGGTGCGAGGTAGCTTCACCTCGAAGTCTCTTTCCTCTATCGCATGCGTTGCAGACGGCAGCTTCTTTGGTCGAGCCTATCAACTGCGAGGATTTCTGCAATAAGCCCATTCCTCTGACGCCTCTCACCTACCCGTCAAAGAGAGGTCACGTACCGGGCGGACCGGGCGAGGCCATGCGTCGGCATTTAATGAGGTTGGAGGAACGGGACAGCACAGGAATGAGTAATAAATGCATAAGGATCAGCATGATGACCCCCCTTTTACCTACTCCTGTTAGCCCGGCCTATATAAGGGCCTTCTGGTGCATGGGAAAGGGGGACGACGAGTCGAACAAGCAAGAGTTCTCAAGAAGAGAGCCTAGGGAAGAACTTGTAACTCCCAAGCTCAGATCTTGCACTAGTTTCAAACACTCTTTAAACAATCTAGCAGAAGTAAGGCTATTACCCAAGGCAAAGGGGCCTGAACACAGGTAAAATCTCGTGTCATCCCTAGTTCATAGCCAGGAATTCGCGTGTGGGAGTCGCTAGGTTTTCACCCTCTAGGTTAGCTGATGCCAAGACGCCCCTATCGAACCAAACCCATCTCAGATCACGGGCTCTGTCAGCGGAATACGCCGACAGGGGCGTGCCAGGTAGGGGGCTAGTGGTTGGTTTTCCCGGCTTATTCCCCGGCGAACTTCGGTGTTCTTTCTTCAAGAAGTTAGCCCGCGCGTCTGAAGATGGCGGGTTCTCAGCATCAAGGAGCGGCGGGGGCGAGCGGCGCTCAGGACGCGTCCCGGCAATCTCTCCGGTCGAAGGACCGTCTCACCCCACCGCCGCAGGTGGCGCTGCGGGTTCGCGGAAGTGGCGGAGCACCTTGTGCGACGTCGGCTGGCTATGGAGGCCGCCACTCCTGGCCAGAATCTGCACGCGGTTCGTGCCCTCCTCGACCACCCTCCGGTGGAGTTCGCAGGAGATTCTCCGGCCACCCTGTGGTCAGCGATATCGCCGGTCTCGTGGATGCCGCCCACCGGGTAGGGCTCTCGACCGCCGGCACCGCCGGTGCCCGTGCTGCTTGGGGCGTGGTTGGCGCTCTTAGCGCCTAGCCGCCCAGGAAGCAGCCTCAACGGTGGGCGGAGCCGAGGGAAAACATGCGCTGGGCCGTCCTGCTCGCGGGGATGATGGGGACCTTCGATCGCACTTTGATGAAAGCCGCGTCGCGGCGATGATCTCCGTGGCCTGCCGCCGCGCCACCCGTCCCGTCGCGCGCCACGTGAAGCAGTGGTCTCGGACGATGGGAGCCCCTCCGTGGCTCTCGATCTCGGACTAAGGAGGAGGTTCACTCCTCCGACTCTATAGGGAGCCAAGTCTCGCGCTCCCGGGAACGGTCTCCGGACCGGGCCCCCAATGAACGACTGGGCTCCCTCTATGGCGTCGGGTGCCAAGCCTTTTTCCGGCGGTCGCGCCAAGATGACGGTGACGGACAGTTCCGCCGGTGTCCGTGGAAAAATATGACGGCACCACCAACCCTAAGAGTTCTCCAGATTACACAACGGTGGTGCGAGGCAGCTGGCGGGTTTGAAAAGATCATGGCCAACTACCTTCCAACGGCCTTGACGGGTTCTCGCCCGCTTGGTCATAAATCTCCGCAGGGTTTGGGCGCTTCGTGGGGGAGTTGTGCGACCTCTTTGTCGCCAACTATCGTGGCTCCTACGCAGCGGGCATGGAGGACGATCTCCACGCCTCGAGCAGAAAGGGGAGTCGCTCGCGACTTCATTCGGCGCTTTGTCCATCGCTGCAACACGATCCCCACATCTCGAGCAATCGGTCGTCATCGCCTTCCAAGAGGCGACGTGACCGCAAGATGAAGGAGAAGATGGCCACCAGACTATCAAGCACCACCTCCGAAGTTTTCTCCTCGCACATAAGTGTGCGCGGACCGCGGAGGCGAGGGGGCCAGCACCCGGCCCCAAGGGTGGCCAAGGCAAGGACGAGGTCGGGACTTCGAAGGGTTCCGACCATTCAAGCAAAAAGGCGCGAAGCGAGGCGGAGAGACCAGGCGGGTCTTGACCGCCGAGCTGATGACGAGGACCAAGGCCGCTGAAGCGCCGCCGCGATCGGGCGCGACGATCGCCGTGAGCGTGGCGGACGACCGCCGAGACCGGCGTAATGATCGCCATGGCCGCTGAAGATCATCCGCGGCCGTGGGAACGCCTCGCCGTAATGTAAAGAGGGCGAGCTCTATTGCCCGATCCATCGGACCAACACCCATGACCTAGACAACTGTCGGGTCGTGGGCAAAATGGTGGAGAAGCGGCTCAAGGAGCATCGCCCCGACGACGATCAAGATGAAGATCCTACCCCGCTGGCTTTCCAGCAGGCGAACCACGTCTTGGCCTACATTCACGGTGGTTCATCCACCTTTTCTCCAACGCCGCTATAAGCGGTTAAAGAGGGAAGTGTGCGCCCGGCGCCGCCCGGGCGTAGTCGGATCTGTCAAGTGGTCTGAGCAGACTCACTTTCGGCCAGATTTACCACCGAGGGCGCCACTGGCCGGGCATCTCCCGGCCGTGGTGTCGCCCACCATTCTAACGCATGGCTAGGGTGCGTGCTGGTGGATGGAGGGAGTTCCATCAACCTCCTGTCCTCTTCGGCATTCCTGGCACTTCAGATCCCGCGGCAGGATCTGCGCCCAGCTCTGCTCATCTTTGGGGTAGCCCTCGAGGCTGGCTTAATGCCCATAGGTCGGTGTGCCTCCTGTCACCTTCGGGAGGAAGACAACTACCGTGACTTGAGATGGTGGATTTCGAGGTCGCCGACTTGACCTCCCTACAATGCCTTACTCGGCCGACGTTGGCCAAGTTCATGGCGACAACCCACTATGCTTACATGGTGGAAGATGCCGGGCCCAAAGGCCCCATCGTGATCCCGTGGATAAATCCGAGGCCTTGCGCCGCCACAAGTACGTATTTGGACATGGCCGGTGCCACATCGCGGGCACCCCGACGCCACTTCCTGGAGCCCTCAGTTCGGACCCGCGCTACCACTGGCTCGCTCGGTGAGGTCAAGGTGGTTGCTCCGAAAAGGGCGTAACCCCGAAGATCACAACATTGGCGCCAACCTCGGCGCCAATAGAAGACGCGCCACCTTCCTCCGCCTAACTCCGACGTGTTCACCGCAACCGTCCGACATGATGGGGTCCCTCAGGAGGTGATCGAGCACCGACAGCAACGCCCCGAGGCGCTCGTCCGGCTGAAGGTCCGGAGGCAGGCGCCCGAGCGCCAAGATGCCATTCGGGAGGAGGTAGAGAAGCTGTTGAGCGCAGGGATTGTCAGGAAAGTCTCTCATCCTAAGTGGCTTGCCAACCCTGTGCTCATCAAGAAGTCCAACGGGAAGTGGCGCATGTGTGTCGATTTCACCGACCTCAACAAGGCCTGCCCGAAGGATCCATATCCCCTGCCGTGAGTCGACCTCATTGTTGATTCTACTACGGATGCACGTTCTTTGTGCTTCTTGGATGCGCATCTCGGTACCACCAGATCAAGATGGCGCTTGAAGATGAAGAAAAGATCATGGTAATTTTACTGGTGTTTATCGTTATGTAAGAATGGCTTTTGGGTTAAAGAATGCCGGTTCTACTTACCAACATGTGTCGTGCCCCGAATTTTACGGATTCGGACACTCTGTGTATTCCGTACTAGTCTAGGATCACGCTAGTACACACAGGATAAACAGGCTGAAGTATCACAATCATACACAGCGGAAATAGATAATAAAGTACTTCAAGCATAGTATAATCGAGTTACATGACCTTATGGTCACCTTACAATACTTCACCACACAGGGCGATAAATATCAGAGTAGCACAAGTTATCAGCCGAAGCAAAATAAAACAAGGAACCCTTCATAACCACAAAGCATCGAGTGCGGCTCAACCCCTTAGTCCTCTTGGCCTTCGATGAACTCCTCCTCCCAAGCCGCGGCTTCTTCCGAGGTTTTTGTCGATGCAAGGGTGAGTATACAACATACTCAACAAGTCATGCACAATGCGTGTCTATTACTACATGCATGGCTTATCCACAGAAAGGCTTAATTGGTTATTTTTCTCAAAGCAAGATTTCTTTAAACAGTAATCCTATTAGGTTAAAAGCAAGAAACCATTATTAATAATAATTAATTTCTCAATTCTTTTCCAAGAGTTTGGCACACCCTAACTTCATTCATCATTCTTTGGCACACGTACCACCCATTCCACGCTTATATTTTGAAAAACTAACCTTGATCAGAATCACCGAGCAATGTCCAAGATCATGACACGGCTATTCAATATATTCACACACACACTGCAGAGGTCAGACACTTTACCCACAGGATACGCTTGCTCACCACACAAAGCGATTGATTGCAACAAAGTCTTTCAGAGACTAACACTTAACCAAAGGAACCTCACTAGTACCGCCTTTCTAACACTTCCCTCACACAGAGCCAAAGCTTAGAACAGCACATACTGCTAGATGGGTACCAAGTCAGAGCACGTGTACGCTCTCAACAGTTACACCTTTGTGTAATCACACCCGAGGTATCAAAGGAAAGATATTAGAAACTCATCGAACTAGGTCCGCCCCATTCAGGACAAGTGGTTGTACACGGAACTCGCTCAAAGGCTCGCAAGGTTAAGTCCTTAATTGTCCTGGGCAAGACATCCATTTTACACATCTCGACACAGCCTTCACAATCTTTCACACATCCTGCCACACATTGTGCCCACTCCGCACGAAGCCTTCTTACCACTTGCCCTGGTCCAAATCATTTCCTACCCGGTTTTGCATTATTGCAACACATGCCAATGCCCACTTCGTTGCACGAGTAGAACCACACAGGTCGCTACCCGCAACTCCATTTCATGACATCATCGCATTACTTCAAAATGCGTTCCATAATTGTTTAGTCAACATTTGTTTGCAATTTGAAAGACATTCAACGCATATAAGCAGGCTAAGCGACTAATCACGGTCTAGCCTCCCGTGTTGGCATCATATTAGCATCCAACATATTAAACATCTTAAGGTGGACAAGGATTCCAGGACATATGAACATTATAATCAAGGTGGCATAACAAGTTTGGCTTTTAACTACCATTTCCCAATTTAACCAATAGTATTTGTACTTCACATAGCATGCGATATGGAAATCAAAATATACTTTGAAAACTAGGCGCAAAATGGTCAAAGCATGACTTGCCTTCAAACAGTGGTTGGTTCTGGTCCGAGGTCTGCGACGGGTCTTCGAATCCTCCCTCGGCGAATTTCGGCAACTCGGAGTCTAATCGGAACAATGCGCACACAATAAATACACTAAAACAGATAGCAATATCATCACCAAAAATAAAATAAAAATCACCATTAAATAGCTTACATTTTTACAAATTTTTGGGCACTGAAATCACCTAAATCCGAGTTACAATGCAAAAGTTATAGCATTTTCAAGTTTGCTGAAATTCAAATTAATATATAACCGATTTACTCTATTTATTTTCCTATCGAAAATCCGATTAATTCCCACTCGGCGACATCGCGGTCAGCACCAGGGCTTCACGCCGGTACGACATCGACATGCGAGTTCGAATGACGCCTATGCCGACGTCAAGACGACCGCATGTCCACCCACCGACAAGTGGGCCCGGTGAACAGTGCCTAGACCAACCAGACGCTGACACGCGGCGAGGAAGCATCAAGCCACGCATGCACGATTTTCCTGACCGTTGGATTCGAATCTGACGGCGCAAGTCTAACCGAGCGATACACTGTTAATGAGCCTACGTGGCCTCACCTCGAGCGTTGGATGGAGATCCGACGGTTGTGGTTGCTCGCGAGGAGTCGAAGAAGAAGCGGCGGCGCTGGTCGCCGGACTTGGAGAAGATGACGCGGTCGACGGCGTTTCCGAGCCTCTCCAGTCGGAAGAAGTAACCACACGGATGCGCCTTGGCTTGGTGAACTCGGTGAGGGTCTTGGCGACGACGGAGAGCGGTGGACGGCGGCGGTGGGCGAAGAAAACCGAGGCGGAGGTGATTGCCAACTACGGCGAGCAAAAGGGGCAGCTAGGAGACACGAGAGCTAATGGGCGAACGGACCGAATGCGCGGGGCGAGGAGACCAATTTAACAAGCCATAGCACGGTCGTCGAAATGCCTTGAAACGCGTGCAAATCCTCAAAGAAATCGCGGCCATCAGAGATTCATGCAGGTTGCATAGCAAGACAAATTCCCGAGAAGCTTGGTTAATCCGACTGCTCGATCAAGATCGGACGGCAAGTGAGCGAGCGGCGATTAGGGTTTCTCCAGCGAAAGCACAAGTGTTGGGTCGGCCCAACATCGTAGCTATAGGATTTTCCGGTTTTTCGAATAAAAATAAAGACAGAAATTCAAAGCAATTATTTAGGGCACTAAAAATACCCGAAAAATTCTAGAAAAATTCTAGAAAATATTTCAAGGCATTTTGAGCCTAATTAAAATATTTTCATTTATTTTTGATAAATACTTTTTTAGATATTGATTAATCAAGAGAAGAATAATTCAATTTAATTTCATTTAAATCCAATAAATCCTCAAAAATCCATAAAAATTCAATTAACTCCAAAAATTCAGATAAAATCAATTAAATGCAAATAAACTTTTAATTAATTCACAAAAATCCAAATAACTCCAAAAATTAAAATCGGGCCAAATTTCGGGACGTTACAACATGCCATGCATATCACTTTCCACCCCCAGATAGGGCGAAACCTTGAGGTCTACGTTGATGATTTAGTTGTAAAGATCGAAAAGCGAAGAGCGGGTCCAAGACCGGGGAAACCTTTGCTAACCTCCAAAGAATTGTTTGAAGCTCAATCTCAAAAATCGGTTCGGTGTGCCCTCCCAAGTCAGCTGGTTTCGGTGTCCACCGAGGCATTGAAGCCAATCCTCGACAAGATAGCGCCATCGAACACATGAAGCCGCCAGACGACTCAAGCAAGTTCAAGGTTCGCCGGCCGCCTGCCTCCTCGGGCGATTCATTGTCTTGCTAGGGAAAGAAGCTTGCCTCGCTCAAGCCGCTGAAGAAGACCAACCATTTTGAGGGACAGAGGAAGCCCGAAGGCATTTGAAGATTTGAAGCAATACTCTCCTCTCCCCTGCCGGTCCTCCCCACACGGTGAGCCGCTGTTCTCAGACATAGCTGCCACTCCCGAGGTGGTGAGCGCCAGGTCAAGTTATGAGAGGGAAGGTGTCCAGAGGCCGCCTACTACATCAAGCAAGGTGTTGCACGGGCAGAAACCCGACACCGCAAGCTCAAGATGTCAGATGCGGTCCCGGTGGCGCCCTGAAGCCGCGGCACTATTTCTAAGGGCGAAAAATTACCGTGGTCACGCCTACCCTTCGCGAGAGATCCTTCACAACCGCGGAAGCAGAGGGTCGAATCGCTAAATGGTCGGTGGAGCCGGGGAGTTCAACTCAAATTTGTACCCCGTGACCGCCATCAAGAGTCGACCGCGGAGTTCATCGCCGAGTGGACTCCCGCCACTCCCCGGTCAAGAAATGCCCGCGCTTTCTCCCCGACCTTATTCTTTGATGGCCTGCTCAGCCGAAGGCGCGGGCTGGGTTGTCCCGTCTCCCTGACCGGCGACATCCTCCAAGATGTGGTCGCCTCTACTTCAAGGCCACGAACAACATAGCTGAATATGAAGGCTCATCGTGGCCGCGACGCTTTGCAAGGCATTCAAGGCTCCAAGTCAAAGGTGACTCTCGCTAGTCATCAATCAAGCGCGAAGGAGTTTCAGTGTTCGACCCTACCATGACAACAGACGGCGGAGGTCCAAGAATGGAGCGCCGCTGAAGGGGGGGTATATTCATATCCTCTGCGGACAACCACCTTTGCGACGGGCTGCAGCCAAGGCCCTCGTGGGCTTCCGCTCCGATCGAGTCTTCGAAGAAAGGCTATCGCGATCGTCCATCGCAGCCCACACCCAGTGGGGATGATGGTGTCACCGCCGCAGCCCCCGGTTCAGGTGGGGACAACGGCAAGGTCATGGCGGCCCGGCTTAGGTGGGGAAGCGTGCCACTGCCGCGCCTCCGGCTCAGGGAGGATGGCAACAGGTTCGCTTCAAATTTCTGTGTCCCGGAGGGAAGGCGGCATGCTACCAATGCAAAGACTAGGGAAAAGCTTGGCTCAAAGAGAGTACCCGGCGAAAGCACCGAGTGGTCGCCACGCTTGGCCAGGAAGATCGGTGGATGGATCCTATCCTAGCCTTCCTGCGTGACCAAGTGGTCCCCGACGATGATGCCTCAGCTGAGAAGATTGCACGTAAGGCCAAGTGCTATACTCCGTAGGTGGGGACCTATATCGCCAGAGCAGAATGGAGTTCTACCAAGTGCATCACTCGAAGAGGGGAGCACTTTTTGCTCTCGATATCCATGGAGGCGCAAAGCGGAGCCATATGTCCCAATAACGCCGTTGGAAAACGCTTTCGTCAGGATTTTATTGGCCATCGCCTTCGTGATGCTTGCGAAGCCGGTGAGGACATGTGAAGCTTGTCGGCTTCGCCAGTAAATCCACCGACCAATTTAAGCTCAGAAACAATCCCGCCTCCGCCGCTTATGTCCTGGGGCCGACATCCCGGTCCTTCCCTAGCAGGGGCTTCACCCACCTTCGCCGCCATGGACAAGTTCACGGCGGGTTGAAGCCGAGGCGGTGCGCATCACGGCCGCCGCCGCCAAATTTATGCGTGATCTTACCCATGGAGTCGCCAATCGCATCATCACCGCTAACGGACTCAGCCATCACCAAGCTTTCCGGAGTTCGCGATGAAATGGGCACCAAGGTATGCTTGCTTTGCGGGCCCATCCCATGAGTAATGGGCAAGCAGAGCGCGCTAACGCTACCTGTGTCAAGGGCCTCAAGACAAGGGCATTTGATCGGCTCCACAAGTGGGCGCATGGTGGATCGAGAGGAGTTTCTGGCCAGGCTGCGGGTCACTTGCACCACACCTAGCCGGGCCACCGTGAGACGCCTTTCTTCCGGTATACGGGCGGAGGCCGCTTTCCCTCCGAAGCCCGCCGCTTCTCCGCTTCGCGCGCTCAACGAAGAAGACCAAGAAGACCTCCGCGAGAAGAAATCAACCTCCCGGAGGAAGTGTGATCGAGCCGCTTCTTCGCGCCGCCCAGATCAACAAAGCCTCAGCGGTACCACGCCACCCGGCTTCGAGCTTAACGCCGCAAGGCTACACCTGGTCTTGCGCAGATTCAGACAAGATGCCGGGTTGCATAAGCCGCCTCTGGGAGGGCCCTTCAAGGTGGTCTTAGTATCTCGACCGGGCGGTCCGGCTATACCGAGGATCGAGAAGAATCTGGCGAACTTTACAACATAGAGTTGTTATAAAATTCTACCTCGAAGAATTAGGTACTCAGCTATCATGCTTGGTCACCATGAGGTAAGTCTTTCCTTGGCCGGTTTGCGGCCATCGGGCGTTAGTAAAGTTGTTGCCCGTAAGGCTTTTTGCTTTACCGTGATTGTCCTTTTTACACCTTGAGTGGCGAATTTTTGCATGAATGCCGCCGCCCCAGACGCTGCTAATTCCTTGGTGATCCATGATGGCACTCTTGTCCGTGGTTCAGCGAGCACGGCCATCGGGGCGAAGCATGCGATGCTCAAACGCTGCTCGCACACCTCGGGTTGGTTTCGCAAAGACCGGCCGCCGCCACCGCGAGCACCGCTGCTTCTAACACCACTCCCGGAGCCTGGCCGCTTGACGACAACAGAGTTCACCAAGGGTCACAGGACTTAGGAACCAAACAAAGCGGACCAGACATTCCATGTCCGACTTAGACTGCTCGGCCTACTTGCACAGCTCCTTCCAAGCATCTCGCTTATCTTCGTGTAGTCATCTATGCACGCAGGTTGTGCATGGTTGCCACTATCCTTGTGAAAAGCTCCAAAGACTCCGCTGGTCGCCTGGGCGCCGTATGGGTGGTCACCCGCCGAAAGGTGGTCGCCGCACTTGGGGCTGATCGCCGCTTGAAGGGTGGTTGCCCGCGCCCGAAAGGTGGTCGCCAGCGCTGGGGGTCGCCTCAACGCATATAAAGCAAGATAAGTGCTTCATGCCGCATTTTTGGCCATTTCTTCGTGTGCTTACACTAAGACGGGTCAAGCTACATGTGATTGTCGCAAATGCCAAAAATCAACGGCCCTCCCGATAAAGGGAATGTGCTATGTTAACGTCATGGGGGCTAAGGACCGGAGTAAGTTAGGCACGGTACACAAGCACGCTCGCGACGCTTCGAATTGGCTCCTCGGCTAATCGCCGGTCGCCACCGCAAGTGTCAGCTGGCCTAAAAACACTTTCGAACTTGTTGCCTTGCCACGCATATCAGAGCACGCTTCCAGCGATCATCGTGGTTTGAGTTCGAAGAATTTGAATCACGATAATCCCGCCAGAACGCCGATGCTAAGACTAAGCTACTTGCATCTCGTTAGACTCAATGTCATTTCGCCAAGTCCCGATATGGTTTGTATGATCTCTACTTGTGTTCGCAAAGAACGCAGATAATTGTTGGCGAACTCCTAACGCTGCCCTAGCCTGGACATTCCTCAAAGCGCCCAAATAAGTTAAAGATCGTCGCTTAACGCTTCGATCCAAATAACTCGATCATACAAAAACAGAGTAGCATACAGTAGCATTAACCAAGAAATATCCATTTCAATCAATCCTACCCAAGTGTTCATGCATGCAGATAGATCAACAAAAGGAAATAAAACAAAAGAACAAAAAGGTCGCCTTGACCTTCACTGCCGCCGCCAGAGTCAAGGTCGCCGCCTACTGGCCGCCTTCCACTACCAAGGTGGAGACGCCCATGGCCGGTCCGCTCCACATGCAGATTCCGCCACGGTTCGGCGGTCATACAGACCACGCGGCTTCCACCAAGGCCGCTCCTTCAATACGGCCATCACCGCCGCCATTGATCAAGGCAAAGGCTGCCAAGCGCAAGAAGAAAGCCGCGTAGGTTGCGCCATGATCGCGACCTCCCGCCTCTCGGGCAAGGAGCGTGGGCGCCAGGCGTATAAGGCCTCCGCAGGCCTCCGCTGCCTGGTTGGTCACGTGGGCAACCGAAGAGCGAATCCACCAACACGCTGCTCCGCCACTCCCAAGGGCTCCAGCACCTTTTCATACTGAAGGCCTCTTGAGCATGATGCCCGACAGCCGCAGTGTATGATTCGAGCTCAGTTCTTCAAAGCCGCCGGTCTCTCGCTCGCCTTTCGCCCTTCTGCCCGCTGCCGCATGGCGGCTGAGTTATTCTCTCTCGCGCTAACTCACGCCGCCTCTCTCCTCTCCTCGCCCAGCCACGAGGCCAACCACCGGGCCGCCTCGAGCGCCATGTCCGTGGTTATGGTAGGAGAGTGCCCAAGAAGGCGTGGCGTGTCGCCTATCGACGGAGCGCCACGGGGCAAGCTGGGCTGGGAGGCGAGGTGTCCGGGAGCGCTGCATCGAGTCGCCTTCGACTTTTTTCGCAGCGGGCTACGGAGGCACTGGCGAAGCGCCCACCACCCCGTGGGCGCTGGGGCGTCAAGCTTGCCGCCGTTTTGAGGAAGCGCTTTGGCGCACCTCGCTAAGACCGCCATTGGGAGTGTGAGGCCACCTTATTGGGCAGGGCCCGAGCTCCCCGTGGTCAAGGTGTTGGCGCCATCGGCTGCTGGGCCGGGCGCCGAGAAGGAAGTGCTCGGTGAAGGCACCGA
This sequence comes from Guadua angustifolia, assembly GCA_036346375.1. Classification (NCBI taxonomy): domain Eukaryota; kingdom Viridiplantae; phylum Streptophyta; class Magnoliopsida; order Poales; family Poaceae; genus Guadua; species Guadua angustifolia. Next base: position 67,761,275 of record CM070500.1, on the reverse strand, counting down.
GCCGGGGCCGCAGAGGCGCATTTAGCCACGGGAGGTGAAGTCATGGTTAGCGGTTCGCTGCCGCTTCTTTGTAAGGATGCCGCCGCCAGAGCTAACTGCGCATGCAGTCGTCTCTGGGTCCGGCCCTTTTTGGGTCCGGAGCCCGTGGTGTCCGGCAAGTGGTCGCTTGCCTGCGGGTCTGATCACAAGCGGTGGTCGTCCTCGATCACCGCCAGGCCGGGGAGTCGAGACCACAAAGAAGTCCTCTGTGGAGTCCATTGGCGGAGTAGCTCGACGACCCGCAGCGCCTCCACGGCTCCAAATCGGCGAAGCGGCCGAGCCACGAAAGGCCGAGCCGCTTGAATTGGCCGCATTAGCGCACTGCCACCTGCCACGATCACAAAGCCTCCAAGTTTCGCTACCGCAAAAAAGCAAAGAATGACCGCCGGCTGGTAGGGAGCCGCAGAAGAAACATGTGCGCAAGAAAAGCTAAAGGAAAGTGAAGATTACATCCCGCCACGCAGGCGGCTATGTCGCTGCCGCCTGGTATTGCCATGCGTATGGGCGCGACGACGAGGGGTTGATCCTCCGACAAGAAGTCCCGCCACCAACCGCCAGATAATCGCGCCCCGCAACTGCTGACGCTGGCCGCCATCGCAAGGAGCTCCGCCCTCCTCAACCCATGAAGTTCCAGTCGAGGCCTCCGCCGCCAGGGCACCTCCACACAGCCGACCACCGCCATCATTGATGTATGCCGGCCATACGCCATGCCTTCCAATTGACCCGGCTGAAGGCGAGGAAGCGGGAGGCCCAAGGCGGAATAGCAGCCACCACTACTGCTGTCGGGTCGGGCGGCAGATGTAGAAGTGGCGAAAAAGAGGGAGATTCGGCATCACTCCCCATGAACATTTCATGAGGTATGCGAAGATGGAAAGGGAGACAATGGAGTTGGGGTGAGGTGAAGGTGATGGATTCGATAGAAATGGAGGATGGTGAGAAAGAAAAGTTTGAGAATGGCGGAGCAGTTCGCCATGATCACCTGTGTGGAGGACGATCTCATCTGAAAGGCACTGCGGCATGTGTCCCCGCCGAAGCGAAGGTGCCCTCCCACAAGAAGGATGGCCATCCCTTCACCGTGGCGGAGTCCGCGTGGAAGCAGGATGGAGGCTGCCATGGAGACGAAGAAGGCTAAAGGCTTTGGGCAAGGAAGATGAAGAAGTGAAAGTTGTGTGTGCAAGAAAGTAGAAGGCGAAACCGCTTGGTATAGATGTATCTATATAAGCATCACCAATAATCGACGGCTTGCCTGGAAGGACAAGATCACTGCTTGCCGTCCCAAGAAAAATCTACTGACACGGATAGAATCGAAGCGGCCAGATCCTCATGAGTGGTGGCCCCGCCCAAGAGCGCACTAAGTATTCAATGAAGGTTCCAAAAGGTCGCAAGACGCCTTGTAGGGCCCGGTTATTGTCACGATTCGCTACCGGGTACTTTCTCCGACGACAAAGCCCTTGCATCGCAGCAGCTCGGGCGGACTTCCGGGCGCGAAAGCATGCCCTGCCGACCAGGTGTCACCCACGGTGCCCGACGGAGCAAGGGCGAGCATGCTCCCGCTACGCCACCCACGCGGGCGGCTGGCGGACGGCGGGCGAGAGACGCCTCACGGCCAGGTGCCGCCCATCGCGCGCGCTCGACAAGCAAAGGCGAAGCATGCTCCTCGCCTCCGGCCACCACCACGCGGGCGGTTCGGACGGGCGGCGAAGTACGCACGGCCGCCCGCCGGTGTCGCCCACGGGCGCGGCGAGCGTGGGCGAAGCACGCCTGCCGCCGCCTGACGCCCACCCATGGCGGTTTAGCGGACAAGCATGGAAGACGCCTACCGGCCTGGCGCTCGGCCACGGGCGCCTTACGCGAGGTGTGGACGAGACGCCCGCTAGCCACCCCGCCGCAAGGCAAAAGGTGGTGCGAGGTAGCTTCACTTCAAGTCTCTTCCCTATCGCATCGCGTTACAAGTATTCGCCCTGAGCTGCACGCCTATCAATCGGCGAGATTTCTCGAATAAGCCTATTCTCGACACTCTCACCTACCCGCCAAAGAGAGGTCACTGATCGGAAGCGATCGAAGAGGCCAAGCGCCGCATTTAATGAGGCCGAGGAACGGGACAGCATGTAAAAGAAGTAATAAATGAATAAGGATCAAGATGATGACCCCTTTACCTACTCCTGCTAGTAGCTACCTATATAAGGGCCTTCGTGCATGGGAAAGGGGGACTTATTTAGAAATATCAAGCAAGAGTTCTCAAGCAGAGAGCTAGAGAGAAGAACTTGTAACTCCCAAGCTCAGACTGCATTAGTTTCAAACACTCTTAAACAATCTAGCGTGAAGTAAGGCTATTACGCAAGGCAAAGGGGCCCGAACCTGGGTAAAATCTCCTGGTCATCCCTAGTTCATAGTCACTGAATTCGCCAGGGAGTCGCTAGGTTTTCACCTCTAGGGTTAGCTACCGCCAAGACTTCCCTATCGAACCAAACCTGGCTCAGAGATCACGGCCTCACAAAGCGGAATACGCCAACACTAGCGGAAACATGCAGCCAAAGATTGCTTCACCTTGAAAAGGTTCACGCGAGAAAGCAATAAGCAGTCGGACCCCGACAAAGCTGCGTAGGCTAAAGAAGTGGGACCTCAAGATGATGACTACCAAAGAAACCAAGCGTGAGCTCAATTACATATTCGGGGCTCGGCACTTATGATGAGTCCGAAAGCGAAGCAAAAACTTACCGCCGAGAGATCAATGCAACATGTTTGGACCCCTCAATACTTGAGGTGGTCCAAAGTTCTGATCACATTTGACCGCTCGGATCATCTCGATCATGTTCCATATCTAGGTAGATATCCTCTGGTCTTGGACCCTGCTATTCGCAGTGTCAAGCTTAAGAGAGTGCCGGGTCGCATTTAAGGAGCAGACTAACGTCTTTTCTCCGTAACCTTCGATGACATGAAGATCCCTTGCTCGAAAGCTAAAGCGGCTTCATCGCTGCTCCATGGGTAATCCTCGACCTCGCACGGCTAGCTCTCAGCAGCATCACCTGTCTTGCCAATCATGTGCATCAAGGAGAATTCATCGGATCGAGTACCGACTTCAAGTGGTTAATTTTGAGACTCGCCAGACCACGCCATCTTGGGAAGGCCAGGCTTACGCAGATTCATGGCAGTGCCGCACTATATGTATCTAGCGCTAAAGTTGCCAGGGCCAAAAGGTATTATCACGGTTCGTGGTGATGTCAAGCAATCCTTTGTGTGCGACAGGGAGAGCTGCGAGCTAGCTGAGATGCAGGAGGCGTCGGCCGACAGGGAGAAGATCTGACTAGCAGCTAAGGTCCAGCAAGACAAAGGAGACGTCCCAGCCAAGAAGCAGGCCAAGTCAGGAATAAAGCCTGACAAAGGGGTCAAGAAGATTGCACTCGACTCGTCCAACTCAGCCAAGACGGCTCTGATTGGGACAGGGCTTGATCATAAATAGGAAGACGCACTCGTCACCTTCCTCTAGGCGAATAGAGATATCTTTGCTTGGAAGCCATCTGATATGCCTAGCATCCCTAGGGAGGTGATTGAGCATGCTCTGAACGTTGACGAGAAGGCAAGGCCAATCAAGTAGCGGCTCCGGCGGTTCGCGCAAGATCACCGCGAAGCTATCAGGGAGGAGATCAGTAAACTTTTAGCTGCTGGTTTTTATTAAAGAAGTGTATCATCCCAACTAGTTAGCGAACCTAGTTCTTGTTCGCAAAAAGAATAAAAGTTGGCGTATGTGTGTTGATTATACCGATCTCAACAAAGCGTACCCAAAAGATCCATTCAGGATGCCTCGCATCGATCAGGTAATGGACTCAACCACCGGGTGTGAGCTCTTGAGTTTCGTAGATGCCTACTCGGGGTATCACCAGATCATATTAAAAGAGGAAGACTGCATTAAGACTTCGTTCATCACGCCGTTTGGGACTTTCTGCTATGTCACAATGCCATTCGGGTTGAAAAATGCTGGCGCAACCTATTAGCGCGTGATACAGCGGTGTTTTCACACTCAACTTAGACACAACGTGGAGGCGTACGTGGATGATGTCATTGTCAAATCTCGAATAAAGGAGGACCTCGTCTCTGACTTGGCTGAGATGTTTGAGAGCCTGAGGGCCTACAAGATGAAGCTCAGCCCTGAGAAATGTGTCTTCGGAGTCCCTTCGAGAAAGCTACTCAGATTCATCATGTCTTATTGTGGTATCGAAGCAAACCCGGAGAAAATCAATGTCATCATGAAGATGAAACCCCCAACTTACTAGAAGGACATCCAGAAGCTCACAGGATACATGGTCGCACTCGACAGATTTATTTCCCACCTAGGGATACGGGGATGCCATTTTTCAAGCTCCTTAAAAAGTAGGTTAACTTCTAATGGACTCCCGAGGTGCAGCAAGCTTTTGAGGATCTCAAGTCATTCCTAACCACACCTCTAGTGTTGGTTTCACCGATGCCCGAGGAACCCCTTTTTCTTTACATAGCAGCAACGACTCATGTAGTCAACGCTGCAATCGTTATGGAGTGGGAGGAGGCAAGACACCTGTAGAAGATTCAGCACCCAGTTTATTTCGTCAGCGAGGTATTGGGCGAGTCTAAGGTACGGTACCCTCAAATACAGAAACTATTGTATGCTGTATTACTTACCTCTCGCAAGCTCAAGCATTATTTTCAAGAGCATACGATTTCAGTGGTTACTTTTTTTCTGATTAGAGACATACTCCATAACCGGAAACCACTGGGAGAATTGCAAAGTGGGCAGTTGAGCTCGGAGCCTTTGAAATTTCATTCAAGCTGCAAACTGCCATCAAATCACAAGCACTCGCCGACTTCACCGCTGAGTGGATAGAGTTGCAAAATCCCACAGCCGTTGAAGAGCTTGAGTATTGGACAATGTACTTCAATGGTTCTCTCATGCTCAACTGTGCGGGGGCAGGCGTAGTGCTCATCTCTCCAAAAGGGAACGGTTGAAATACGTTCTTCAAATTCATTTTCTAGCATCAAACAATGCCGCTGAGTATGTGGCACTCATCCACGGCTCCGTATCACCATATCGCTCGGTATTTGATGATTGACAGTTTGCGGGGACTCGCAACTGGTGATCAACCAAGTGCAGAAGGATTGGTCATGCATCGGCGACAATATGGCCGTGTATTGCCAGGAGGTACTCAAATTGGAGGACAAATTTGATGGGCTAGAGCTCATCCATGTGCTCCACCAAGATAATGAAGCAGCAGACAAGCTCGCAAGATTAGGCTCTAGTCGGGCAATAGCTCCAGCTAGCGTGTTTGTTGAAGAGCTTCATAAACCTACAATAAACCGACAGTAGGAGTCGAGCAAGTCAGAGGAAAAGCTGGCCGAGGCGAAAGTTTTGTTCATCAACCCTGACTGAACAATTCCCTATCTGGATTATCTGTTGAAGGACAAGCTCCCTGAAGATCGCAAATAGGCAGAACGCATTGCGCGCTGAAGTAAAAGCTATATAGTGGTTGGAGAAGAGCTCTTCGAAAGAGTGCTTTCGGCGTACTAAGGCGGTGCATATCAGAGCAACAAGGGAAGAATCTCCTCAGAGAAATCCACTCGGGAGTTTGCGGACATCATGCAACATCAAGCACTCTAGTTGGAAAGGCTTATCGTCAAGGTTTCTTTTGGCCGACTACGATAACAGATGTAGAGGACATTGTTCGTACATGCGAAGACTATCAGTTTTTTGCTCAGCAGATACACATACCGGCGCAAGAGCTGCAAGCTATTCCGATCACCTAGCCATTTGCAGTTTGGGGGCTCAACATGGTTGGACCCCTGAAGAAGGCTCAAGGTGGTTTCACTCATCTCTTCGTCGCCATCAACAAATTCACGAAGTGGATTGAGGCTAAGGCAGTCTCCACGATCATAGCGGCCAAGGCCAGAGAATTCTTTCAAGAAATTATGGTCAGATTTGGCGTGCCGAATAGGATTATCACAGATAATGGCACTCGATTCAGAGGCAGAGAATTTCAAGATTGGTGTGATGAACTCGACATCAAAATATGCTTTGCTTCCGTGGGACATCCCAGAAGTAATGGGCAGGTCGAATGGGCCAATGGCATGGTGCTACAAGGCTTAAAAGTAAGGATACTTTATCATCTTAAACCGTATGCTACGTGTTGGGTCAAAGAATTGCCTTCGGTGCTCTGGGGTTTAGGACTACTCCTAGCAGGGCAACCGGGCAGTCACCTTTTTTTTCTAGTGTATGGATCTAAGGCGGTCTTACCTACTGAGTTGGAATTTGGATCCCCATCGGTTTGGAAGTACAAGGAAGCCGAGTCAGAAGAAATCCGACTAGAAGATCTCGACCGACTAGAAGAGGCCAGGGACATTGCAGTAATCCAATCGGCTAAGTACTCTCAGTGCTTGCATCGCTATCACGATCGCAATGTTCGAGGCTATGCCTTCTCTAAAGGAGATCTGGTTCTAAGAAAGAATCAGAAAAGCGAGCACAAACTCTCCCCAAGCTGGGAAGTCCCTTACATTGTTGATGAAGTGACACGCCCGGGGGCTTACAGACTTAGCCGCGAGGACGGCGTGATCATCGGCAATACGTGGAATATAGAGCAGCTACGTCACTTTTACACTTAAATCTTATACTCAATCATGTCATTATGAATAAAGTTTTTTCTTGACTTGCTACTTAGTTGATATCCAACTAAGTAGTAAGTCGGGGGCTACACCTAATAGTGTGCGCATGCGCACATCTTTTTTCTCGAAGTCGCTTTTTGCTTTTCCCTAACGACATGAATGAGTCCGAAAAGCGCCAATTCGAGTAGTGAAACTCGATTCCCATGAACGATTTAACTCTAGTCACTCAAAATACGTGCCTGGGAGAAAGAGCCATGAGCCGATTCCCGACGCTTGGGGGCTAGACTAGTCGGGTAGAGTGCTTAAACGAAAAGAGACAAACCACACGGATGAATTTAAAAGTCAATAAGGAAAAAGGAGGAAAAGTTTTAAAATTATATATATAAGCTAGTCGGATGTCATGTCCGAGCAAATGTTTTTACATCGCCTAAGTTTTGCATATGCATGATTTCAAGGCTATTAAGTTTAAGTACAACGCGCACAAGCCAATGCTTCGACGATGACATCAGCAACCTTGGTGATGGCTGGGGCGGCTTCAATCAATGCGGTGACGGCGGCGACGTCATGGTAGAAGCTTTTTTCGCCGACCTCTAAGAAGAGCAAGGTCAGATTCAGCCCAAAGCTCGACAACCGAGTCTTCTTCATCAAAGTTGAGGGGGTTCTCCACTACTTCACCAACGAGAGGTGGCATTGATGCCTCGATGACGAGGATTAACACCGCTGCTAGTGGTGGAGACGGCGGCACTTCGTCAGCGGGCGCAGCAGAGCGAGAAGGAGATGCCATTAGAAACGTCCAAAAGAAACTGAAGATCGCTGGAGAAATGAGGACCTGAAAGTGGGTGATCGCTTTTGTGGCGGTGAGCCCTTATATAGCCAAAGCAAAGAAGCCGAAGCGATTCATAGGACGTGCCAGTGTGGGAAATCGAACCGAATATGAACAACGTGCAAGCTTTGATTCGAAGAGGATTTCTCGGGATGCGGTGAAGCAGTTATGGCCAAATGCTAGTCAATCATTATTGCCTCATCCAGGGATTTCTCAAGACGCGGCAAAACAATTATAGCCAAGTTCCACATGTACATATTTACACGGGGCTCAAGTCCAAATTCTCCACTAAGGCAGCGGAAGTGTCCTTGACCTCATCAAGAAGGGCGGCGGCTTGGTCATCACTAACGGTGCAGGCGAAGACCTCCTTGACAGCTTCAAGATCCACTTGGGGATATAGAGACTTCACGATCGCCAGAGCCTGGCTAGAGCTCGTGGTCGCTGCTTCTTTATATGAGTCCTCGAAGCTTTTGCCGCCCGCTGGCTTGCAAGATGACTTCACCTTCGCTGCCGCCCCGCCTCCGGGGCACAGAACTTCAACATTGCCTTGGAGGCTTCGTAGAGCTTAGTATATAACGCTTCTGCAGATTTGACCTTCTCACCGAGAATGCCAAACTGCACATGCATCCTTTTCTTGTACTCTACAAGCAAGCTGGATCGTCACTAAGAGCACTACAAGTATGATGAAGGCAAAGGAGAACTAAGTTGGGAAACATACCTTCCAGCTCTCGTTCCAGCCTTTTCGAGTTGGTTCGGGCTTGAAACTCTGAGTCCTTCAATGCCTGGAGCTCCTCCTGAAGCCTCACATTGGCGGAGTCCCAAGCTGAAGCAAGGAAAAAGAGTTAAAGAACAAGTAATCAAGCACAACAACAAGACGATTGGAGAAACACTTACATCGGAGGGAGCCGGATAGGTCCAGTTTCTCCTCTCGCAAAGTCCGACTCAGGCCAAGCTCTCAAAGATGGCCTTGCCCTTGGTCCCGACCGCCTAAGTCGGCCTCAGACTCGGCGCGCTTGATCTCTCGAGCATCCTTCGGAGCAATTCTAACTTCTTTTCAGAGCAGTCCCCTAGATTTTGAAGAATACAAGAAAATAATGAAGACATGCCACTTGGTGCGGGCAAGAGAAGAAGGGAGCCAATAACTTACCCGAATCAGTCGGGCACATTCAATGGTGTGCTCATAAAGCTCTTTCCTCTCCTCCTCCTCCGCCTCGTCATCAACAGTCTCCCACTCACTCTCCTGATTGCGCCACGTGACATGAAGCAGAGATTTGGGGCATGGGGCTACAGCAGCCATGAGAATCTCTTCCATTGAAGGAGGGGCAGTGCAGTGCCCCGGCCACTAGGCTTGCAAATGGCTCTGCTAAGAGAGAGGCGGCAAGCGAAGACGATTTTGATTCGGGACCGCCTTTTCCCCAAAGTGCCAGCTAGAATGGGCGAGGGTGCCTTGGCCTGATCAGGACCGTCCCTAGGGTTGGCTTCCTGAGGTGTCCTGGTCGACGCGTCCACAGGGATGTCATTAGACGATTTCTTGTTAAAAGAAATAATCAGGACATGATCCTACAAAGCTAGACCGAAGAGTCAATGGGAAAACTAACCTGTTGGACCTCTTTATTTTTATTCCGGGTCCTTTTCGAGTGGTTGAGCCGCTTACGGAAGAGCCCGATTGAGCACCGAACTTTGGAGGCAAGTGGGCTGGCTGACTCGAGATCGAGCAGGCTCCTCAGATCGCCGGGCCCTCACTGGCACCGAGAACTCTGAGGCCCCTTAGCCATCGCTTTTTTCCTTTTTGGCACTTTTGCTCCAAACCAAGGGCCGAAGGTCGCCGCCAAAGACTCTTGTGCTGAGGGATGTTGGGGATCTGGAGCGGAGAAAAAGCGATCACTCTCAGAAACAAATGACAAGCACAAAGTCGCCATCAGCCACTGTGAGATCAAAGATCAAGTACTGGTGGCCAAAAGGTATTTACCTAAGGACGGGGCCGCATCACGGTGAAGGCCTTCGGGCACCCCTTGTTGATGAGTTGGGTGCCTGGGGCGAAGAAGTCGCCTAGCCAGTTCAATAGCACCTCGTTCAGGATTGGCTCAGGCACTTCTCGAGTGGGATCAAATTCCCCGCTATACTCGAATCTAAGATGGACTCGTTCCTTGAGGGGCTGCACTCGATGGGCAATCGAAACTGACGGCGATGCCTACTCCGATCAGGCCCTTATCTTTTAGCTTATTGATTATTTTCAAGAGTTCCTCAACTTGATCTATTTCATTATCCGAGGGAACCGAGACCTAAGAAGGAGAAAATTTGGATGGGAGTCCGGCAAGGGAGAAAAGGATCGGGATTGGTGCAATAAAAACCATTCTTGGTGCCAACCCTTATTGGAGGATTTGAAAGAGATAGAAAAATAGGACTTCTTCAGTCTGTCCCACAATTGGAAGCCGGCACCCCCAATTGCCTTGGGGGCACTCTTGCTCGGATAAGGTTTGAGAAGAAAAAGGTGGTGAAAGAGATTGAAGTGGGGGGAAATGCCGATGAATGCTTTACAGAGGTGGACAAAAATGAAAATTTGCAAGATGGAATTGGGGTTCAAGTGAATCAACTCAATTTCGTAGAAGTTGAGAAGACCGCGAAAGAAAGCGCAGGCGGGAAGGCCAAATCTGTGCTGGAAGGACTCGAAAACCACGATTTCCTCATATCAAGGAGTGGGAGAGGACTCACCCACAGCCGAACGCACGGAAATCAACTCCAACGCTGGGATAACTCCGGTGGTGACCATCTCCTCCAGGCGCTCCTCCGTCGTCACTGAGGTAGCCCAATCTTTGGATGAGGACGGTACGGAGGCGTCCTTGGAGGGGGAGGAAGACATCTTCGGTGGAGGGGTTAGCGGCGGCGCAGGATTTGGAGCGCGGTGGCAGCTAACCCTAGCGGTAGAACGCACTGCGGAATTTGGAAGCAACGTAGTGGAGGGTAAAACCCTTTACTCGCATTGAGTCTTGTATTTAAAGGGAGCGATGCTGAATTTTGCCCCGAAGGAGGAGCATTTGACCAAGATCTTGTTGGGCCGCTTAGCACACACCGTGACAATCGGCATGTGTACCACTCTCACCAAACTGTGGTACGCCCCATGATGGGCCACCAGCTGTACACCGTGACAGTCATGTGTAGGTACCACTCAACTAGAGCCAATTTAATCAATGGTACATCCCAAGATGGGCCGATTGCCAGTATCCCAATAATTGGGCTGGGTACCACTCAGAATTCCTGCGCGTGGAGCTCTATTGAGTCCTTCACAATCTCCTTGCCAGCAACAGAGCACTTGGCATAGAAAGGAGACCAGTCAGCAAGCTACGTCAAGAACTGGAAGCATTCGGCATGAAGCATGACTCAGTTGGGATACGACCAGGAAGGCGGCAACTCGATCGCAAAGCACTCGGGGGCTACTGTGGAGTACATGGACCCCGGGTATTTGCATGGCGGGCCATGAGGACCACCCAAGAGGGGATGGGCCGAGCCGACTGCATGGAGATGGGCTCCACCCGGACTACCACCGCCGTGCGCAGCAAGGAAGTCCTAAAGATAGTAACCAATCCTTAGTAGGAAAGATACGATTGTAATCCTGGTTGTTAACAGGTTCGGCGAGAAAGAATAGAGATAGAATCTCCACCTTGTAACCGACTAGGACTCTTCCTTGTAAACCCTACTCCATCGAATATAGAAGGAGGGCAGAGGACCCTAGTTCGGGGCATCACAATCACGATCAGATCATAGCATCCACATCCACAGCAATACCAAATCCTAGAACACAGGACTAGGGTATTACCTCTTCTGCGAGGGCCTAAACCTGTATAAACCCCCGATCTTGTGTTACCATCGAGTTTGGATCCAACGCCTAGCCCCATAATCATTATTGCCGACAACAAACGTCGACACCGACAACAGTAACCAATTCAAAAGCAGTGCTTTTACAGTCTTTTGTGAAGAATTGGGTATCAAGCTTTGTTTCACCTCTGTAGCTTATCCTCAGAGTAACGGTCTAGTCAAACGCGCCAACGACATAATCTTGCAAGGAATCAAGACCCTCGTATTCGATAGGCTCAAGGCTTACTTGACCTGGTAGGTAAAAGAACTCCCCTCGGTGCTATGGACCGTTCGTACATCGACTAGTCGAGCCACTAGTGAAACCCTATTTTTCTTGGTCTACAAAGCAAAAGTAGTGCTTTCGATTGAGTTAACGCTCAAGTCACCTCGAGTGGAGAACTACTCAGAAAAGGAATAAGAGCAAGCGCGAGCAGACGATGTAAATCTACTCAAAGAGTACAGAGATTGAGCATCCATTCGAGTAGCCAAGTATCAACAAGCCTTGCACAGATATCATGGTATAAGAGTCCAGGAAAGAGCACTCGCTGCTAGGGACTTAGTACTACGAAAGGTGCAAAAGTAAGACAATCGCAACAAGTTATCATCTAAGTGGGAAGGTCCCTACATAGTAGTCGAAGCTACTCGACCAGGATCAGTGCGGCTATCTACGATAGAAGGCGTGATACTAGACAACTCGTGGAACATCGATCAATTGAAAATATTCCATATGTAAAAAAAGAAGAACATTACATTCAAGAGATCAAACGAAAAACTTCAGGTAAGTAAAAATTTTATTTACATCGCTAACAAAAGTGTTCTATTACATTTTTAGACAGGCACCCTATAGCTACTTGCCTTCGAAGGCATCGCGTCTCCTTTTCTGCTCGCTCGGGGGTTAGCAGCTAATGGTCCCCGGGATGGGCTTGTGCCCTCTGTAAGGACCAGAAGAGGGGGGAAGACCCACCCTCTAGTTGATGGGAAAGGTGACTCCCCCGCCGTTGAAATCCTCTAGCCACTGGGATGGTTTAGAGGGCGAGCAAGCGCTGGACCGATGAAGCTGTCTTGAGGTTCACCTCCGCCGCCGGCATCGATAGCCTTGCCTTTTTCTCCTTCGATGTTGGAGGCGGCATCTGCCCTCGCGAAGGGAACGGAGGTGGCATGGTCTTCCTCGGTGACGATGTGCAGCTTGCTGGTTACCTCATCCTCCTCCTCAGGCCAGACCTCCCTCTCGATGGCTTCGCAGTCAACATCCTCGTCCTCTTCCTTGGGCCAGACCTCCCTCTCAACAGCCTCCCAGTCGATATCGTCATCTTCCTCCTCGGAGAGGACAATGACAATCCGCCTCGAGGGCCTCGCAGAGGAGGAATCTCTATAGATATCTCCAGAGGAGGGTGTCCTCTGAGAATCTTCACAGATGGAGAAGAGGGTGGAGAGGAAGTTGACGAAGGGACTTTCGTCCAAAGGTCGATAGGATTTAGAAAGAGTGGCTGATAAGTTAAGGGGAAGTTTGCTGTGTCCAAAGAGGTGATGTAAAACCATTGCTTCTTCCAGTCCGACTGCCAAGAAAAAGTGACTGGAACCAAGATGTATGCACCAGCTGCGCCACTGCAGAGGTGAAATTTGACACCCCCGACAACTTCATTTTTAATCACCCTCTTCAGACTATAAAAATACTGAAACAAATTGAGGCTGGGCTTGATACCCAGAAAGGCCTCGCAAAGGTGGATGAACACACTAAGCATCGTGATTGAGTTAGGGCTCAGGTGAAAAAAATAAATTTGATAGAAGTTCAAAATATCGAGCGGGAATTTGGAAGGGGGAAAACTAAGACCGTAGTGGAAGAAAGACTCAAAAACTACAGTTTCGTCCTCATCCTTAGGGGTAGGATAGACCTCACCAACAGATGACTTCCAATGGAAGAACTCCCGAGGAGGGATTAAGCCACCTTCCTCCAACTCCGCGAGACATTTCTCCATCATCGTGGATTTTTGCCACATCTTCTGGAAGGTCTCATTGCTGAAAATTGGCTCGACCATCTCAGATTTCTTCTTCAGCGGTAAGGCGGCTTTGGGGCTAGCAGAAGGACCAAACACCATCAGAGACAGGCGAGAAGAGGATCTCTCAAAGAATGGTGGCACAAACACTCAAAAAGGCAAGATGGAGGGCTCGAGAATAAGGCTGGAGGTGAAAAGTAGAAATGGCTACAGTTCCAAGTCTAAGAATTTATAAAGCCAAAAGTTAGCTTGCAAAATGACTCGTTTCCCACCGTACAGTGTCGTGATCGACGCGAAAAATAGAATGATGACACCACACCTATCGTGGCACCGCAGAAAGGAGCAATAAATGCTTAACTGACCAACGTTCAGAATTTCTAACTGTTATTCTAACTCTTCTCAGAGTCGAGTCGATGAGTCGATAACGAGTAAACATGTAGTTACTCTAAGAACTCGAGTTGGGCTGGCAATAGGGCACTCGACCCGGCACATCCCACTCGAAACTTAGCGTTTTCCTAGCCTACTCAAATCATTCGATCGCAAGCAGGTGAGGCATTACTCGACCAAACCTGGTTTGGTAGTAATCGACCGAGCACTCAAACGGACCTCCACTAAGCAGAGTTCGGGGGTTACTATCGAATATCCAAATTTGGGATATGAACGTGCGCCATAAACTCAATGATCATACCATACATGTTACTACAAGCATTTGGAAACTCCAAATAGCTTGGACCTAGTCTAATGAGATAAGATATACGCAGAGGGGGATATCTCTGTGTAGGGAAAGATTCGATCGCTCTCCCGTTATGAAGAGACCTACTCGAATATGTCCAGCATTCAAGGAAGTTTGGATACGCTACAAAGATCATAATGGCGATGGACTCCTCATCGACTACGATCCGTAGATCCAACTGACTACGACTCGACCCGAGGCTACCCCAACTATATAAAAACAAGGGTAGATGTCACCAGGGGAGAAGGAATTCTCAAACTAAAGCTATCCAGAGCTAGACGAGCGAGAAGATCTTCTGATTGATAAGCATATGAAGGACTCAAGTATGGATCAAACAAGTTCGATTAATAAGCATATGAAGGACTCAAGTATGGATCAAAAAAGTTTCACCCAAGTTACTATAGAGACTCTAGAGAACTCCACAAGTTCACTAATCATGGCAAATGCCCCTAGAGATGGAACTCAGTAAGTAAAAGCAACATGTTTCATTTAGTTTTTTAAAAGCTTATTTTCAAGTTTTAGTAAGCTTAGCAAGATAAATGAACTTGGACATGTCTAAGCTAGAACATTCCTTAAAATATTGTAGCATGGTGTATAACATGAGGGAATAGACCATTTGTATAATAGACAAAGCTCATAAAATAGAAAATAAAGTCTATATGCAACGAATGTAGCAGATTCTTAAACTCCCCCTCAACATGTGATTCAATTTTAAACACAAATTTGGTTTAAGTTGAGTTAAATAAAAAAATGAAGTACAAGAAAGATCCAAATGAACTCAAATAAAACCAAAAATGCAGAATGAAGAAAAGAAATCAAGAAATTGCAAACTGGGTGATTATAGAGCATAGAAAAGATAGTAGAGAACACTACGACTCAGACTTGCTCTCATCTTCTCCAATGACTGACATAGGGAAGCTGACTCTAAATCCCAAGTTAAGGAGTGCACACAAACCCAGTCTACCTAGGGGGCCCAACACCTGCTAGACTTATAAGACTGTGAGGGAACTCAACCTAGAAAGAAGAGAGAACAACTAATTAAACATGATAGCAACCTAAAGTAGAAGATGAGAGATCCATGCAAAGCATGCCAGAAGTCTAAGTGAAGTGAACTCATAACTCTAGAGAACAAGCCCACAAGCACCCAGAGTAAGACAAATGAAAGAGAAAAAATAGGAAGAAAATATATAATACATAATATATAGATAAGCTCCCCCTCACAATAGGCCATAAGGGCACACAACTCTAAACACAATCCTCAAGGCAACAAACTTAGTGATTTGGCCGGGAACTCCTGACCGTCCGGGCGACGGTCAACGGAGCCCCTAAGCTCTCAAGGCCCCGACCACGACTTGGGTGACATGAGCGCCGACCTAGAGCGCCAGGACCTGGTTTGACCCTGCTCAACCTCAAGCTCGGGCGGGATCTCGTTCGAAGCCTCGGTCCGCCTCGATTTCAGATCGAGCATCCGACCGACAGCTGCCGAGAGCCGGTCGTGGGGATGACTCAGAGGCGCTGCAAGCCTGGGGCGCTTGTCGCCGCCCTCAAGGTGCATGAAGGCCCCTCTCCGAGGATTGCTCCCGCCATTGCGCAGAGGAAGTATAAAGACCAAGGACGATGAGCTCCAAAGACACGAAGACAACACAACACACACAAAGAAAGCTCGAGTTAGGAATCACCATTATCGTCTTAAGTTGTAAACACTACTCAGACACCCATATAACGAGAATCACCGCCAGGAGGCGATTGAGTAGAGCTATTACCTTCACGGGGCTCGAACCAAGATAAACTCTTGTCTCAGTGCTCGTTGTCGCCTTTGTTCACCATCGCCCCGATCGATTTTCTTCCTTCGCTCGAGTAAAACGCAACTCGGGTCCCATAAAACTCTCGACTTCTACCTTTTTATGTTGACGATCCCGATCGTCGACAACGGGCGCCACCGTGGGGCCCGATTGTTTTAACTTTTCGCAGAACGACACCAAGACTCCGTGAGCATGGCGCCCTTCATCGACGAATTTTCTTCGAACGGACTCGACTCCGTGTCCTCGTTTCACGCCGCCGCCGCCGAAAGCAAAGACGCTCGTGGCGGACGGGCAAGGCATTGAGGGAGATGCGGATGACCGTGATCCGCAGACTCGAAGACGCCACGGATGGTGTAGGTTGCCATCAACAAGCCATAACAGCTTCCAGCGGGAGGCCCAGAGAAGGCCAAGACATCTTCGGGCTACTCCAGTCCCCCTCTTCCGGAGCGCCCGCTTATCGCCCGGTCATGGCTAACCCCGATAGGGCGAGGTCGGAGTTTTGGCCGAACCCGATAGAGGCGAGCCCTCGCCGAGAACTCGACGGCCGCGATCGAGGTGGCACCTCCGCAAAGATCAAAGTCAACACTCAGGACCCGCCCCGAGAAGTAATGACAACACGCCGCGCCATCGCCGCGCCTTGCACCTTCGCGACAGAGTTAGCCTCGAGCAACAAAGTTCGGACGAGGCTCGACGCGACGCGCCGGCGCCCCACGGCACCGCGCCAACCAGACCAGGCGAGCCGGCCGCCCGAAGTCGACTCGCAGCAGTTCGCGGACCTCTCCCGGACGTTCGCCCAGCGCCGCAGGTGCAGAGACCGCCTGCGTTACCAACGGGTGATTCCGTGCTTTCGCACTATGGTCGTTCCCGACGGAAGTCGGGCCGCGGGGAGCCTCGACTCAAGTCCCGGCAGCAGCAGGGATCTTGTCGGCAACGACTATGACCGGCGCGGCGTCGTTCCGCCTACTCTGCCGCATGGCGATTCGACGGCCTTCGTCGCGTCTGCAAGTGACGGCACGGTTCAAGCCGCATACGATCGAAGCGCTGACGGGACTAAGAACCCCGACGAAGTTCCTCGCCCATCTATTCGACCGCTATCCCGGCTACCGAGGGGACGAGCTCAGAATGGCAAACTACCTCCCGATCGCTTTGGACGGGCCGCTTAGGACCGCTCTTTAATCGGAAGCCCGCTCCTTCAGTCGTGGGCGCAGATTCAGAGCGCCTTCGCTCCAACTTCCGAGTTGTTACGAGCGGCCGGCAGGGAGAAAGACTTGGATCGTGGTCATCCAGGGAAGAACGAGCCATCATGCGATTTTGTGCGGCGATTCATCCGCATAAGGAACCCGATCCCGAGCATTTCGGCGAGGCCGCCATCAAGGCCTTCAAGTTCGGGTCCGTGATCGACGCCTCACCGGCGACACGGAGATCACTTCGAGGCTCGGCCGTCAACAAACTTTTTCCGCATGGCGGAGCGGTGACGCTGACGCGACGATGCCGCCCATCGAAACGCGACTACGACCAAGGTAAGCTTGGTCTAAACCAAACAGAGGCGGCCCGTCCAACCTGTGGGCGCCGACCAAGGCGCCACCACCAAGAAGCGAAAGCGCGATCGCAGAGGTGGCGCGATCGCAGAGGTGGCGGAGGGCTACCGCGAGTGATCGTCTCGGCGGATGGCCAGCGCGAGGTCCTCGAGGTCCGATGCCAAGCTCGGGAGGACTCTAAGCCTCGCCAAGGCCGACCCCGACCGCACCAGGCAAAGAACCAGCCCAGCCAGAGAGGGCTAAGCGTGCGGTCCCGACGACGATGCTTTCGCGCCCGGGTCGAGGCGCGGCGGGTTTGATGAAACAAAGTTCTGCTTTTTCCACAGGCGTGCGCCACGATCTACGACACTGCAGGCTTGGCGTATAAGCTAGACGCCTTCTACGATGGGCGGGTGAGATGCCCATGTTCTCGGCGATGACGACCAGCCCGACCGGTGAATGCCAACATGAGCGGACGACGACCTCGACCGAGTTCCAAGAAGGCGAAGCGCCGGATCGACGCCATCTTCGGTGGCTCGCTCGGCCTACCACCCAGCGCCGAGGTCAAGGCGCGCCACAGATTCATCTACTGTGTCGCCATGGAAGCCCACCGAGAGCACGCAAGTGGGCGGTGCCACCATCACCTTCTCCCCGGAGGATGCTCTCCTGTATGGCTCGAGACCTAAAGACCGCTTTGGTCGTGACCCGACCATCAAGAACACCACGGTTGGTCGGCGTCATGGTCGATGGCAGCTCTCTTAACTTGTCGCAGCAGTGAGCGCCGACCGGATGCGATTCCCCGATCAAAGGTCAAGAGCATCACCATACCGCTTCGATAGTCCCGGAGTTCGACCACCCCTTGGGGCGAGGTTGTCTTGCCACCACCTTCGTGGCTCGACAACTTTCGCACCGAGTTGATCACCTTCGGTGGTCGAGGGTGACCTCCGCATAACGCCATCCTCGGGCGACCGCTTTGGTCAAATTCATGGTCGCCAACCATTATGGCCATCGATGCATGAAGTTACCTAGCCCCAACGTGTCATCATCGCAAGGGCGACCTACAAGCGGGCGAGATGGTCAGGAGACCAAGGCCTTGGCCCTTGCAGCATGCTTGCCCCAGCCACGTCGAGGAGACGACGAAGAACGCCGTAAGGCGGCGATACAGACCTAGCGAGAACGCGAAGGCCGTGGTCGCCGACGAGAGCGACCACCAGTGTGTCCACGTCTCCAATGAGCCGAGTCCCAAATAGGAACTCGAGCTCGCCACCTTCCTTCGCGCCAACAGGGTATATTCGCTGGGAGCCCGCGGATATGCCCCGGCCCCGAGGGAGGTGATTGAGCACAAACCGCAGGTGGGATCCGGCTCCACTGCGGCGCCAAAAGCTGCGCCGCTTTCTTCGGAGAAAGTCGCATCATCAAGGAGAACCTCGACAAGCTCTTGAAGGCCGCTTCATTCGTGAGATCAACTACTCCGAGTGGTCGCCAACCCGGCCATCGTGCGTAAAAAGGAGGAAAGTGGAGAATGTGCGCTCGACCATACACGGGTTGAACTCGCTGCTCGGCGACAATTTTCGCTCACAAGATCGACTGTGATCGTGGACTCCACCGCTAATGCTAAGATATCGAGCTTCTTGGATGCTTACTCGGGTACCACCAGATCAAGCTGGCGGTTGACGACGAAAGCAAGACCTCCTTCATCACGCCGTTTGGCACCTATTGCTATACGACCATGTCATTTGGTCTGCGCAATGCGGGGGCCACTTTTCAACGTCTGATGACCAAGACTTTTGAGCTCCAGATCGGGAGGAACCTTGAGGTCTACGTGGATGACATCATCGTCAAAAGCCCCGCCGAGGGCGACCACGTCATGACCTCGAGGTGACCTTCGCCAACCTGAACAGCACAAGATCAAGCTCAACCCCGAGAAGTGCGGTTCGGGCGCAGCGTCCGTGAAGGTGCTCTGGCTACATGATCGGGGCCTGGGGTTGGTCCAAACCCGGAGAAGATCGAGGCGATCGAAAAGATGGCACCCCGCCTCGATCAAGCAGTAAAGCCTCATCGCCGCATGGCCGCCTCAGCAGATTCATCTCGAGGCTCGGCGAGCGGCTCCCATTCTTCCAAACCTTGCACAAGCAGGGGGCTTCGAGTGGACTCCAGAGGCCAAATGATCCTTCGGCGACTGAAGGCATACCTGCTGCCCCCACCCCTCCCCATAACGCCACAACCCGTGAGAAGTTATCGCTATACCTCGCCACCCCCCATGCTATTAGTGCCAGATCAGAAGTGAACGGGCCTCAAAGAAGACCCCATTTATTATGCCAACAGGTCTTGCACGGCCCGGGAGCGCTACCCGCAGTCTGTAAGCCGTTATACGCTTCTCCTCATGGCTTCGCGAAGCTCCGCACTATTTCCAAGCACACTCCGGGTCGCCCCGAGCAACTTCCGCGCGGGGACATCCCGAGGAACCCGGAGGGCGGCGGGCGACCGCCAAGGGGCCATGGAATCGGGCGGCGTTCGACGCCCGTGTCGTGGCGCGCACGACCATAAAAGTCGCAAGTGCTCGCCGACTTCGTGGTCGAAAGCAGACGTCGACTCCGCTTCTCCGAGCTTCGTGTCGAAGACGAAAAGCCCCGGTCATATTCTTCGACGGCCGAGATCCTTCAAGCGCCGGGTGGGATCCTTATCCTCACCCTGGCGCATAAGCCGAGGTACGTAATTCGCTTTTGGCTTCTCGGCGATCAACAATGTGGCGGAATACGGTTTTTTGGCCGGCTTATGAGCTTGTAAGGCCTTGGGAGGCGCCGCCTGGTCGTGAAGGGCGACTCGGCACCACATCAATCGGGCCTCAACAAGGACTACCAAGGCTCGGAGACTCGATGACAAAGTACTCGCCGAGGCGCAGAAGATGGAGAAGTGGTTCCGAACTTGAACTCAAACACATCCCCAGAAGGACAACTCTAGCGGACTCCTCTCCAAGCTCGGCTCCTCCGACGACGAAGTCCCACCCGACGCCATCCTCGAGACACTGGCGGCCCGTCAATCTCCGACCAAGAGGTCGCGCTTCGCCATGGTCGGAAGGTACACCTCCCGGCCGAGGCCATCCACGCTTCTTGCTCGGGCGACCGCCACCCGACCGCCGAGAGGAGCGGATTGCGCCCGGGCGAGTCTGTACACGCTTGTCGAGGGAGAGCTTTACAGACGCAATGTTTCCGGCATCCTGACGCGGTGCATCTCCACGGAGGAGGGTAAGTACCTCATCGTGATGATATTCACTCAGCCTTTGTGGGGCGACTCTTCAGACAGACAATGGTCAGGAAGGCCTTCCGCATGGGGTACTATTGGCCCTCGCGCCAGATGCTCGTGATATCGTCCGCACCGCCGAGCTCGCCAATTCCACGCCTCGAAGTCGCGATCAACCCGCTTACGCTTCTGCACCATCCTCGCCGCGTGGCCCTTCTCGACACGGGGCCGACATCCTCGGCCCTTTTCCTCAAGCGGTAGGGAAGAAGTTTCGTTCGTCGCTATCGACACCTTCACCAAGTGGATAGAGGCTGAACCGTCCCGACCATAATCGCCGCAAGCGGCAGCTCATTTCTTCCGCTTGTTCGTGGTCACTGTGCACGGGTTCCATGCAAGATTATCACCGACAACGGTACTCGCTTACCAAATGAAGTTGTTCCGGGAGTTTTGCGAGGAACTCTCAGATTAAAATTTGCTTCGCTTCGGTGGCTCACCCCTAGAGCAACGGAAGCGGAATGCCGCCAACCGCAAATCGCCCAGTATGCCAAGAAACGAAGTCGCAGATGAGCTCAACCGACACGGCAAGGCTCGGGTGGACGAACTTCCCACCGCCCTATGGTCTATTCGTATCACAACAAGCCGAGCCATAGGGTCCACACCCTTCCAAACTCGTGTTCTGCATCCGGCCATCCCGCCTCCCGAGGTCACGCTGGCTCGCCAGGTCGCCTTGGTCGACCAAGTCGACTTCGAAGCGGAACGGTCTCGACCTCACCTCGCAGAAGAAGTAAGATGCCGCATCGCACGATCAACGCACTACCGCAAACTCTTCGCAGACATGCGTCTTGGCCGCGGACGACCTAGGAAGCTCCTTGTTGGGGACTTAGCCCCGAGGCGGATTCAGAGTTCGCCCAAGACCAACAAGTTATCCTCGATGGGAGGGCCCCTATAGAGTTGTTTCAACAGATGCGCGACGGGCTTACCGACTAGCGATGCCCGACAACAGAGAGCTCTCTAGCTCGTGGAATATAGATCACCGGAAGTTTTATGTGTAAACCCTATGCCTCACATTTCAATAAAAGCCGATCTTTCATTTTCTATATCCGCTCCGCCGATGTTATCGCTATTTCTTTTTCGAACGGTTCTCGCTTTGTTTTTTCTCTAACACGACTCGGCGCTTAACACATTCGCTCTGGTCTAAGCGACGCAGTTTGACGCTCACCGCCAAATAATGAACTAAACGTAGTTTAACCTCTTCGCAATCTAGTTTTCCTCGCGTTTCGGCTCGAAGCCGAGAACCTCGCCGCTTTAGCCGCCGAGCGATATGCATGGTCGCAAGGACCGCTCGAGCACTAATGATGACCGCCGCGCCCTTCTACCGCTAATAATTGTTCCTCCACTTTGCGTGTCGTGGCCTCTCGTCCATGTTTAAGTCTTGTGCCCGAGGCACTGCCGCCGACCTCGACCCAACGGGCTGGGTAAGGCTACCCTATCGGCAAGACGACCTAGAAAGCACGGAACGGCTAACAAGCAAAGCAAGAAAGACTTCAAAGTATCCCCAAACCACGGGTCCACAACAGGACGAGGTTTCTTTGTACACCAAAACTAACCATTCCTCGTTAGTACATCCCTTGCTTTTTAAAGTTTTTTTACAGTCGGCCATCTCTGCGCGTAGCTTTCTTGCTCGAGCTTCGGTGACTTTGGTCCTCGTGGCCGGCACACTCACTCCGTTACGAGGGCCACCGTGAGGAGGCATCCGGCTCGGCGCCGCTCGCCTTGGAGCTGGGTCATCGCGCCGCCGCCTTTTTGGCACGCCGAGCCTCCTTCAAGCTCCGAGACCTTGGCCTCGAGCTCGGGGACGCTATGCCGAGGAAGACCGGTCGCGCGGCCTTCTCCAGGTTCTCGATTTGGCTCGCTTGCCCTCGACGCTTTGTTGGCGCTGCCGAGCTTCTTCGAAGTTCCGTGATCTTAGCCTCGAGGTCGGGGACGCTCCTAGGAGAGGCGCCCGCCTGCAGCAGCCTTTCTCTGTGGCTTCAACTTTGGCCCGCCGACCGAAGCGCTTGGCCGACTGCGGCGCGCTTGCTCGACGGCCAGATAACCATGGTCGCTCGGAGGCCCCGGCTCGCTTCGAGTTCACCAAGATGGGCTATCTTGTGCCCTCATCGTTCTCAAGAATCGTCAATCTCTCTGGCCCTCACCGAGGTCTCCTTGCTCGACCTCAATGGTCCAGATAAGCTTGTCGCTACAACCTCCCCGCTGCTCTATTAAGGCCCGTAAGGCCCTTCAAAGACAACGGCGGCATGCTCTCAAGGCCTTGTAGCCCTTGGGTGGCATGGTCGATCACCTTCACGACGAGTAGGGAAGCCCAAAATGAGGGAATAAGGAACACAGCTACCAGCCACTAAATGCGCGGAAGACCCTTACCTTTGAGGAGGTGGCCTTCCAGCGTAGTAAGCAAGAACTCTCGCATTGCCGACACGATTGGGGGATCTCTTCCTCCTCGTCGATCGGGCAAGACTGGTCACAGGTCGACTCCGACCACCACCGGCGCGCCGGCCGATCTCGAGTAACCGCCTAGGGGCGCCTCGTCGGTCGTCACCTCCTCCGGGTTCATTCACCAACAACTGTGGAAGGCGCGACGCCAAGATCGTGGTCCCACTTTCACGATCGGGCCCCACCTGCCTCCGGCTCTGAGGGGACGCGGCCGGTCCGCCACAGATTTTCGACCTCCACGGCCGGGTCTGCATGCCTCGGTGCCAGCGCAGCCTGGCTCGGGCAGGTCCGCGGAGCTCCTGCGTTCGGTCACCTCGTGGCTTGTGGAATCGCTGACCTCGGCGCTGGGCGGCCGTGGTCGGGGAGCTCGGTGTCGCCGCGCGCCACGGCCTCGGGCACCTCCTCGTGGTGAAGCCGGAGAGTCGACAACGGCGCCGATCATGAGCCTCGCCCGTGTCAAAATCCATGGCGGTTGCGAGCCGAGCTCTCCATCGTCCGAATCATCAAGGGCCTTGTCGAACTCACCGACCGAACCAGTCCGACGACCGACGGGTCCGCGGCGCAAAAGGCGACGCTGACCAACTCAAACGATCCTCCTCCTGACTGGACTCGCTCGACAACAGCCATCACAAAATGGGCAAATTTCGAGCTCGGTGCTCACGATTCGCGATCAAAAGCATACACTAAGCCAAAAAGATCACGAAAGGCGGCGCAGCCTCGAGATGCAAAGAATTTACCAGGTCACAGCCAGCCTCGCCGAGGGTCGTCGAAGGTCTTGTTGCCCCGATGCTTTGAGGCGCGCTATGCTGCGTCCTCACGACACAGGATCTCGAGGCCCGAGCCGGCCACGTGTCGCCATGTGATAAGGGCCCGGTTCAAGCCCCAGGCCGGGGTACTCAAGACTGGCGGCGGCCGCCGCGCTCTGCTGCTGCAACTAGGAAGGTCTCGTCAAACTGCAAGGCACATGAACTTAGGCTCGGGGGCTCGACCGGTAGGGTCCTTACCGTGGCGCGGTTCCCCCACTCGACATGCGGCCTCTTCACCTCCTGACGGCTTGTCGTGGCTGAGGGGGGCCTCTTCCTCCCCTTCTTGGGTTTGCTCACGCAAGTCAGTGAGCATCCTCTGGTCAGTCGTATCAGCCTCCCCGATGGTCCTGAGAACTTGCATGGGTCAGAGGGACCTTCGCTAAAAACAAGATCAAGGGCAAGGTCGGGACGGCTTGCCTCAGCCTTCCGGCCAAGCACGCTCTTCGACCAGATCGCCGAGGGTGTATCCATGCGCTAGCTTCCTAACATTTCAACATCCTGCTTGAGACCCGTGATTCCTTCTTGCCGCAAGAACATGGGCTGTCAAGAAAGGCCGAAGATGGATTTCGAGCGGAAGTTTCAGGGCGGAGGCCTTGCTCACAACCTTCACGAGTGGGGTGTCATCAAGCCCACGATCTCGGAAAACGGTGCTCCTCCTCGCAGAGGGGACACCCGGCTCGAAGAAGTCGACGGCGATTGCTCTGCCCAAGAAGGCCAGCGCATGGCGATGATGTGTATGGCAAGAATGGCCTCCTCACAACCTCCAGATCTTCGGCTCGGGGTCTCTTCTTCTCTGACGGGGTCCTCAGACGTCAGAGCTCCGAGCTCCCTTTCTTCAAATAAAACCACCGCCGCTAGGGGCTAGTGAGTCCCTGGCGACTTTGAAGAGCCATTTGAGCTCCTGGTCCAAGTCGGAAGTACGACATCCGACCACGTGGTCCTTCCCGAGCGGAAGAGGGAGTAGTAGCGAAGAACGGCGAGGGTGGGAAGGATTCCCGAGAATCCTCGCACAAATGGGAAAAGATGGCGAGCGAAGGACGGAATTCGTGCGTGTTGATGAGCTCTATTTCAGCAGCTAGAAAGAACGCCCGCCATGAACTCGCTTCTCCCGCCCGCAGCTAAGGAGAGCGTAATGCCTTGCAAGTGCACGATCTCATCATCCTCGGGCGAGGTTCGGTCCGCCGCCTAAGAACCGCCATGTCACCGGGTCCACTATCCCTGTGGCTCGAGCTCCTTCATCCTCGCCGACGACTGTGGTGCTCCTTCCAAGCTTGGTCATGGCAATCAGAGGGCTTGGTCGAGGAGGCGAACGGAAGGACCTTGCTCGGCGAGAGAACTTGGAAGACGAAGGACTCAAGGGCAGTGCTTTTTCTTGAAGATGTGGCGCTGATTATGAACCGCAACACGGTAAAATCCACCACGGCGCTTTAAAAGGCGTACTAACTATGACTTGACTACCGCCATTAAGGCTTGGGCTACGGGTCGAGACGCCGCCAGTGCCCATCAACCGCTCACATCCGCATCAACATCGAGAAGTCCGAAGGTCGCCAGTGTGTCGTGGCTAAGAGACTTGCCTTATGGTCTCTGCCCGACCTCGACCAAGGCGCCAAGACCCACGTGAAGGTTTTTTCCGTCCCAAGAATAAGGCTCGAGGTCGCCCCGAGGGTTCCCTCCGACTCTAGAGCCTGGGGGCTAGCCGACGGGCTGGGAACTCCTTGACCGGGTGGCGCGACGGTCAACGGAGCCCCTAAGCTCGGAAGGCC
The DNA here is from genome assembly GCA_036346375.1 of Guadua angustifolia. Classification (NCBI taxonomy): domain Eukaryota; kingdom Viridiplantae; phylum Streptophyta; class Magnoliopsida; order Poales; family Poaceae; genus Guadua; species Guadua angustifolia. The sequence goes on along the minus strand of CM070500.1, from coordinate 67,735,592 downwards.
CGACCACGACTGGTGATACCGAGCGCCGACCTAGAGCGTCAGGACCTCGGTTTGACCTCGCCGACCTCAAGCTCGGGCGGGATCTCGCTCAAGCCTCGTCCGCCAGGATTTCGGATCGCATCCGATCGACAGCTTGCGGAGCAGTCGTGGGGATGACTCAGAGGCGGCAAGCTCTGGGCGATTCTTGCCGGCCCTCAAGGTGCACGAAGGCCCCTCTCCGAGGATTGCTCCCGTGCTATGCGCAGAGGAAGTATAAAGACCAAGGACGATGAGCTCCAAAGACACGAAGACAACACAACACACACAGCAAGCTCGAAGTTAGGAATCACCATTATCGTTTTAAGTTGTAAACACCGCTCTGTACACCCATATAACGAGAATCACCGCCGAGGCGATCGAGTAGAGCTATTACCTTCACGGGCTCGAACCAAGATAAACTCTTGTCTCGGCTCGTTGTCGCCTTGTTCACCATTGCCCCGATCGATTTTCTTCCTTCGCTCGAGTAAAACGCAACTCGGGTCCCATAAAACTCTCTCGACCCTTACCTCTTTTTGCGGTTGATTTATCCCGATCGTTATTACACTTAGAGCTATCCAAAAGCTTGGTAAAGATATCGGCTAACTAGTGGTCACTCTCCACAGACTGAAACACTATGTCTTCTTTCTCCATATGGTCTCTAAGGAAGTGATATCTAACATCAATGTGCTTGGTCCGAGAGTGCTGCACTGGGTTCTTAGCAATGCATATAGCAGAAGTGTTTCACAGAAAAGTGGAACACTCTCTATCTCTAACCCAAAGTCTTGTAAGGTCGATCTCATCTAAAGCACCTAGCTACGGTAGCTGGCTGTAGCAACATGCTTGGCTTCAGCGGTAGACTGTGCAACTCCAGACTGCTTCATAGATGACCAAGAGACAAGAGAAGTGCTAATGAATTGGCAAGTGCTAGAAGTGCTTTTCCTATCTATCCTACAGCCAGCAAAGTTAGCATCAGAAAAGGCTCTAAGAGATAGACAAGAGGAAAAAGAGTACCAAATACCATAATCAATGGTAGCTTAAAGGTATCTGAAGATGCGCTTCACCGCCTAGCGATGAGAGGTGCGAGGAGAAGCCTAAAAATGAGTGCACATACACACGGTAAAGTGTATGTCCAGCCGTGAGGTAGTGAGATACAAGAGGGAGCCAACCATGCTCATAAGGTACTCACACTCTCAGAAGAGAGACACAAGAGGAACAGGGATGAGAGGAAGAAGAAGAACTAGAAAGAGAAGATCTAACAGCCATGCATTTTTCTCCCTCTACACGGCTGCCTCAATTGTGAGGGCCTCACAAGAAACGCTAGGAGCATTTCTAATCCTAAGGGCTTGGTCTTCTAGCTTTTTCCTAAGCTCGACTTGGATTTTATCCAAGTTTCCCTCAATCACAGAACATCGCAAGCAACTTTCTTGTGACTTATCTAGTAAGTCCTTAGTAAGTTTAGCACACTTGATATTTAATAATTCATTATTAAGTTTTAGTTTCTTACAGCCCTCACATGAGCTGACTGGGTTCTTAGAAGGATGCATTTCAAGTTCATCATTTCTAGCAGAAAGCTTCCTAAGGTGAGTGCTCATGGCATTAATTTTAGCAAGCAATTTAGGGTAGTTATCACATGATGGAGTAGAATGAGTAAGAAGAAAACTAGCATCTAAAGACATGGCATTAGAAGATTCATTGCTAGCATTCTTCGACCTACGACTCTCAACTTCAGTAAGCACACTATCATGCATAGTTCTTAGGTTCTCTAACTCCACAAGCAAAGCATATCACAACGAACAATCATCAGAAACTCGGGAACGAGAAGATCTAAGATAAGCTAACTCCCGAGTTAAGGTACCTATTTTCTTCTCAAGTTCTGTACACCTAATTCTAGCTCTAGCATGAAATTTTTCTAGTTTGAAAAAAACTTCATTGAGCTGGTTATAGGAGAGTACCTCATTTGAGTCGCTGTAGAGCTCGGAGTCATTGATACCGTTGGTGTCCGCCATGAAACACATGCCAGAGAACTCGTCGCCACCTTTCTTCTCTTGTGGATCATCCTCGCCTTCGTTTCTCCGTGTCTCCGTGTTGGAGAGGTTGATGTCATCGAGGGTGGTGACGACGCGGTGAAAGAGCTTCTTGTTTTTTGAAAAGTTGCGGTACTTCTTCTCATGCACTGGCTTGCGAGCTGGAAGCTTCTTGTCACGGTTCTTATCGGTGTAGTTAATCTTTCCCAAACCGCCAGAGTCATTCTTGCCCTTCTCCAGCTTGGGGTAGTTTGCTCGAATGTGGTTGGGGCCACCACACTCAAAGTAGGTGATCATGCCATCTCACTTCCTCTCTCTTACCCTCTTGTATGCATAAGAAAACTTGCAAGCTAAAAGAGTAAGCTCTTTTTCTGGAAAATTTTCCAGATGGTCATCGCTTAGCTCGCAAAGGGCAAAGAGGGAAAAACAAGTAGAAGAATCAAAAGTGCAACCAGTGGGATCAGTGACCAAGGCCATCAACTGAGATTTCATCTTGCGAGACACAATGTCAATTTCATGAGTCTTGAGTCAAGAATAGAGCCCTTTAAGAGTAAGAGTTGACAAATCGGTATTGTCCTTGATGGTGGTCACTTTCATCTCCCAAATTCGAACATCAAGTGCGGTCAAGAAATGTCGAGCACACGAGGCATTTAGCTAGCATCATCTCATTTCCTTGTCTTCTTGGCTTTCCCGGACTCCTCCGATCATCTTTCAGTGATCTTCAACCATCTGGACCTCTGACACACCTCACCTAGTCCCGGCCATCCTCCGCCTCACCATGACCTAGCACCGTTGTCCTGCAACTATCAAAGACAAGGAAAACCAATCACATAGCAATGTCCAAAAAGGTATACAATAATCATCACAAAATCATTAATTAAATCATTAACGCTCAGAAGATCCAGTGCTACCACCCCCAGGTCGGTAGTACCGGAAAAGACAGACAAACCTCAAATTACTTCAAATTGAAAATCCAATTCAAATCAAACTCAATTCCAAAGTAAACTATGCTAAAATTTAGTCAAATACTCATCACATACAGGTATAGACCTCCACATGGTCTTTCAAATTATTTGTGAAATAATTAAGCAAAGTTTGTTTCTCCTTTTTTGCAATCTACAAATAAATTGTAAAATTCATCTCTACATAGAATACAACTAGATAGTCTAAATTGTTGAATTGTCTATGCAATATAACATCAAGTCATCAACAAGAGAAAACAATAAATATTAATCGAGAGTATTAAAAAAACTTTAAATACGAAGACTCAAGCCAATAGATACCCTCGTCCAATCCACCACTTGGTCTCCTCCTCACCTCAACATTCTCTGCAGCTCCATAGAGATAGTGCCCCACTGATCCCCTCTGGGCCTGGCCACCTCCTCCCATCATCTGCCCTTCCCATCCCAGTTCCAACACATCACACCATTGCACACCACCCCATGTTCAAGCTTCCCTGTGCAACCATCGGCCTACTGCCACCTACCGCTAGGGCACTAGAGTTTCTTTGGCTTAGCCGCTTGCCCGCTTCAAGTGTGCTCTCAATCCTCGATCGATCAATCCTTTTTTCATTCGGTTGCATCTGATGATTGGTAAGGTGGGGTGGATGTGAGAATTAGTTGCTAGTTAGGCCTTATGGCCCTGATGGTTGTTGGCTGATTGCTGAGGAAAGACCAATCATCATTTTCTTGTCTCTTCATCCCTCTGCATGAAGACTAGCTTATAACCTGCATCCATTGCTATGGTTGCCTGTTGCTTGGAGGGTGGATTTGTTACGATGCTTATAGAGGGTAGGCTCGAGCCTAAAGAAGCTTTACTCTTGTATTCGCCCCTGCTGACGACCTTGACATAACTCCTCTTCCACGAGTATATGTCAAGCTCGGCGGCGAGGATCGGGTAATTGTCATGTCTAGCCTTCTTGTCCTTCTCGATCTCCCATAGAGTTTACTCAATGAAGCACTTCACGTCGACTGCCCTCGGCTCCCCACACATTAGCCGCACCGGCGCCACCTCATCCTCCCAAAATCTCCACTGGACATTGCCCCCCACTAGTGGCGGACAAAAGTAGAGGGCGTCGAGGGGAGGCTAGAGCACTGCCTCCGACCGTCATGTTAGTATTATCCTCTTAGTCCAGTAGTCTTTTTTTAGTCTTCAAAGCACTGTAGCAACTGTATGTTTTGTATGCAAGAAAACATAATAGAACTATGCACCCCCTCTATTTTTCTTTGCATACGTCACTTCCCCACCCGGTTGTCATGAAAGCCCTATCGTATCGGACTCCCCCACACTCTCAGGTGCATCCAATTATGCCATGAACAACATTAGCTCTATGTTCTCTCAGAAAAAATTAGCTTCATCCAACCATGCAGATCGAAACAACACAAGGAGATCCTAGATGCTCACTGATTCAACATTACCGCCTACACCCTGCACGTCATAGATGCTCACTGATTCAACGTTACCGCCTACACCCTGCATGGTTGCACCATTGCCGGCTCACTACCTGCGCCTAGATGCCAACCACTCTGCACAAGTCATGTGCCTTGAGGCGCAACCGTCGCTGCACCTGTCCTACGCCCTGCTGCATTGCTACCCTCCAAGTCGAGCCGAGGGGTCTGCATAGCTACCCCGGTGCTGTGTCACATCCTGGTCGCCGCTTGCCCAACGCCTCCAAGGCTCCAAGTCAAGCCACTAAGGGGACCTACACTAGCGGTGGGTGACTCAATGACTAGCCCTCCTGGCCAGCTCACCTCTGAGAACCCTTAAGTCGACCTTATCGACGGCTAACTACCCCTTGGCGCCTCATATGTGAAAGACCATGTGGAGGCCTACCCATGTTGGTGATGAGTATTTGACTAAATTTGAGATTGGTATGCTTTGGGTTGAGTTTGATTTAAATTAAATTTTTTATTTGAAGCAATTTGAGCTCTATCTATTTTCCCGGTACTATCGGCCATGATAGCGTGGTGCTACCGGTCGAGCTGTAGCACCGGACCCCAGAGGGGTGTGGAAAAGCTTAAGAGGGTGTTTTTAGAGGATCAGACAAGCTGGTGCTATGTCGTGCCCCGAATTTGCAAATCCATACACTCTCGTGGTATTCGTGACTAGTCCAGATCTCGCTAGTGCACACAAAGCTTAACAGGTTAAAGTACCACAATCATACAGCTGAATAACAAATAAGTACTTCAAACATGTATATAAATGAGTTGTTAGACCATATGGTCACCTTACATCACTTTATACGCAGGCTTACATTATTCGTGAGTAAAAGATAAACAACAATGAAAGTAAACGTTATGGTGATCCATCTTCACCACAGCGCCTTTGACAGAGGCTTGCTCCCTAGTTCTCTCGCCCTCCAAGATACTCTTTTTCCCACGCTGGTGTAGACTCCTCCTCTGGTAAAATTTTGCTCGCAAGGGTGAGTACACACCGTACTCAACAAGTCATGCACAAAATGCAGATCTATTACTACATGCATGGCTTGTTACAAAGGAATGGCTCAGATGGCTATTTTGCATTTGCATCAACATTTTTGAATTATTATTTATCTAGATAGAAAGCGCCAAAACCATATAAATATAATAAGTTTTCAAACTGCTTTTCCACAAAATTTTGGACGCGACAGTCCTTAATCAAATTTCACCATTAACACTAGCACACGGCCTTGCACCCCATTTTATTTTCAAAACTCTACCCCTTGGTCAGAATCCCCGAGTAATGTTCAATACCGTGAACACGGCTATCCTAATAGTTTGTACACTCGCAGAGGTTATACACTTTACCCACAAGATACCAAACACCACAAAGGCGAAGCGATCAGAATAAAGCCTTTCCAAAGGTCCGCCTAAACCCAAGACGCCTCGCTAAGGTTTCAACACGGAGGGACTGGTTACTACACTTAGGGCCCTCTCTTGCTCGTGAGTTTTACCACCCAAACACTGGCCTCACTCCATCACGACAAGCATCGAGGAATAGATTTCACAATTTACTCAGCTAGGTCCGTCCCATACTGGAACTTGTGGTTGTATGAATGACTCAGGTCAAAGGCTCGCAAGGTTAAGTCCTTAGGGTTGATCAGAGCAAAACTTGCACAAAGCCCTCCCCCCCTCGGGCCCATCAGTCACACTTGCTCCAACCACTTGCTCTGATCTAAATTATTTTCCATCCCAAGTTGATTATTGTGCAACACATGCCAACAACAACTCAACATCCATATGGAACCACACAGGCCTCCATATATCAACATCATCGTGTGGCAACACATCACACCCTTTCAAAATACATTGCATAATCCATTATTCAATATTGATCTTTGTATTTTAAAAGATTATTCACGATATATGCAAAGCTAAGCAACTATTCACGGTCTAGCCTCCCGTGTTGGCACAATATTATCAACCAATTAATATTACCAAACTTAGGTTATCAAAGGAATCATGGCATACAAATATTAACAAGAAGGTGGCAATAACAAATAGGTTGATTAGCTAATTTACCCAAATTATTTTAAATCCATTTTTAGTTGAATTAGCATGCATAGTTTGAATCAAAATACATTTTCAAAACTTAGGAGCAATATGGTCAAAGCACAACTTGCCTTCAGAAGCAATGAAGTCTTGATCTGGAGCTTGATCCTCAAATCAAGGCCCTCACAAATTTCAACATCTACATGTAATGATAAAGAACCAAATAAACACGCAAAACAACGCACAAACATACATTCGAAAAATACGATAAATCAAACTAATTCTTAACTTTATGAAAACTTCCAGATAATTAGTTTAGCATTTTCTAAGATTTATAAAATTTATTTTGATATTTTTAACGATAGTTTAAGAGCTACATAATTCATAATTTTGAACTTTCCACGAATATTTTAATAGTATAAATTTATTTATAAAATTTAATAAAATTACTGTGGCTAGGTAATAATATTTACTAATTTAAAAATTTGTTGCATATGATTTGGTCTTATAACTAATTTGTAATGAAAAAGACAAAATCCACAATTTGGTTACAAATTCACGCACAAAATTAACTAGCTATACACATGCATGGTACTATTCATGACGTATACATGTATTCTTCGGCTTCACATGTTTGGCTGGACTTTGGTTATGTGAGACAGAGAGAACCTAAAAGATGGTGCACTACCGGCATCACGTAATCCATGAAAGTGCAAGTCGGCTGATGGCGGCGACGCTAACAATCAAGAATTGGCCAAGAAGGAAGGATACGCCGACCAGATCAAAATAGTTTCACAATGACATATATGTATACGCAGCATACATCCGTGCACCCAAGCAGATCGGCATTCGAAAGCCAATAGACAAATGGGTAGTAGTCTCCACGATTACAAGAGCTTGGGAAACAACAGTCATACCGGATCCTACATGAGTTCACCTAATATATATGTATATGCACCAATACATACAGACAAGCTCAATCGATCGATCGAGAGAAAAGAGCAAAAAAGAGAGGTACCAATCGGCACAAGCAGTAGCACAGACCGTCGGTGCAAAAGTAGGCGAGACCGGAGGTCGACGCCGATCCACTCGCAGAAAAGAAAAGCAGAAAAGACGAGGTCGAGAGTCGCGGTGGTGGCGACGGGCGATACTAACGGCGACAAGGAACAAAGACTTTTGCGTTGTTTTGGCAAAGGATGGCAATGATGGTTTAGAGAAGGCTAAGAACAATCCATCAGGATGGTGTTTGACAAGGGAAAACTCACCCAGCCGAATAACTATGTGAAGGAGGTGAAACGGACGTGGTTCGCACATGAGAAAAATGAAATTAGTAGAAAAGGCAAGGAGACTGAAGAGGAAAGGAAGAATCGTGAATAGAAACCAAATGAATAAAGGAAAGGCAGAAGAAACGACTGGAAATGGAAACAGCTTGGAATGGGAAACGTACAGGAAATGGGTTGCTAGTTCAACATGCAGGGAAATGAATCTACCGAAAAGGAAACGCAAATGAATGGTTTGGCTGGAAACAAAACAGCAATGAAATAGCTAGGAAATGAATCACAAGGAATGAACCGCTTGGGAAATGAAGCGGCAAATGAATGCGCCATTACGTCACCAACAAACTTAATGAGAATTTGAATAGTATTCAAGAGACAAACGATTAGAATAAAATGGTAGAATAGTTCCAAAAATCTTGGACAAATTCTCTGAAATACTAGGGAATATTTGGAACTTAACAAAGTTGGTTTTGTGATTTTTCGATATATAGTTTTTCCGTAAGAATTCTTTTAGCTAATTAGACACTTGTACGATTATTTATAAAATCGACAAACTAAATCTATAAACAAGTTTTTGATAACATTTAAAAGGAACATTCTTATTTCTCAAATATTGTCATTTTAAACTTAATTTGAAATTTATGTGCACGCGACATGCTTGATCTTTATTTTATATGATTAATTCGATAAAGCTTAAATTCTTATTAATTCCAAAAATTCCAAATAAATTCCAGATATTCCTAAATAATTCAAATGACGAAATACTGCTTAAAGAAAATTTTGGGATGTTACATGCTACCGCCATGGCGTTTCGGTGCTACTGATCGAAGCGGTAGCACCGCCCAAGTGCCGGTGTGAAAATTTCAAAGAGGGATGTTCTGGTTTAGGGTTGAAAGGCGATGCTACTGGCTAGGGGGAGGTAGCACCAACCCTGATGAGCGTGAATGTTCCAAAAATTATGATTTTAGAAGTTTAATTGCATATCATTTTGGACGTTGCTATGTGATGGATATTTTCCTTGTGTTTGATGGTTGCAGGACGACGAAGCTAGATCATGGTGAGGTGAAAGATGATCGGGACTAGATGAGGTGTGCTTGAGGTCCAAACAGTCAGGGATCCGGAAGTTGATCAGAGATGGAGTCGTGGCAAGTCTAGAAGGCAAGGCAAGGAAAAGATGTTAGCTAGATGCTGCGTGGATCAAGAAGGGTTGTCAGATAGCGGTCTAGTTGATAGGATAGCGGGTCTAGTTAGTGTGCTTTGAAAACTGTGCAACAAAACCTTGTTTGTGTGGTGGGTTTTGGGTTAGCCCTTGCATGGATGTGTGAGTGGGTCAATCCTAACCCTTGATGGAGTGCTCTAGGGTTGAGGAACTCATCCAAGGGTGGTAGGTAGCCAAAGAGTAGTATAAATAGAGGGGAAGGGGTAGCCTTCCCCCTCTTGAAGATTTTAAGGTTTTTGGTGCTCCTTTGAACTTTGCCCACTTTGTTATGAGGCTTTGTAAACCTCCCTTCCAGAAATACAAAACTCATTTCCTTATGCTTAATTTCTTTTACGTATTTACATTATGTCTTAAAATCCACATTTAAATTCCACACTTAAATTCTGCACTTACATTCTTGCAATTTACATTTACGCAATTTGGATTTGCCTCTTGTCGGTGTATTCTACACCGGGGTACTCTCTCCACCGCTGCCAAGTGGGACCGCGAACGCAAGATACAAAAAGAAGAAGGTCCTGTGTAAGGGACTCAGCATACTGAAGAAAGGCTTGGCGGCCGACCAGTCCTGCACTCCGGGCGCACTCAGACACGTACGCTTCGGTGCTGGCCGTCGCACAGTGTCCTGTGCTCTAAGCACTGTGATCGCGATCGTTGAAGACCAGGACATGTGGCTGCCCGACGAGCAATCGGGCGACCAGGCCACATAGCTGCCCGACGAGCAGCCACCCCATTACCAGCCGGCCACACAGACAGAGCTGGGAGGCTTCCGCTCGAAGCCATCGCTAGGATCACAACGTATCATCGCCATTAAATGCGCATGGGAGCCATTAAATGCACATAGAAGCCATTCAATGCGCGGGGAGCCATTGCAGTACGCCTGAAGGCCATTAAATAGGCGTGGCTCCCTGACGCCATGATGACATATCCCTTCGACTGAGCCAGCTTCACCAACTCCCATTCCATTTACACTGCCCCAAGCCAGACGGGGTGACGCGTGTACCAGGCGTTCATCACGCAGTCCGAACCCCTCCTCTCGGGCGGTCCTAAGACAGGCGGTGTCAAGATACAATGTAGACAAAGAGGCTCCGAGGGACAGTAGTGACAGGACTAGACACATCCAATGTAATTAATGTAAAATTAATCCCTCTGCCTGCCCTAACTAGTTCCGGGAGTATATAAGGGCGCTAGTGTGCATGAGGCAGGGAGGTCGGTCGAAACTTAAAGGATAGGATCACTGAGGTCGCTCAGTCGATCAGCTCACAATGAAGGGCAAGTAGAATACTAGAGCAACACGAGCTTGAGCAGGACGTAGGGCTGTTACCCGCATTGGAGGTCCGAACCTGGGTAAATCCTGTGTGTTCCTTGTGTGCTCCCTTGTGTTCTTGAGCTTCCTATCCTACTCATCACACGAAGAGAGTAGAGAGGAGAGCGAAGAGTGATACGGCTGTGAAGACCCCCCTACCGAAACTCGATTATTCACTCGAACCAATATTGTCTGACACAAACATGCCGACACCTCCCCTCCTTCTAGATGTTTTTGCTTGTTGTGCTAAGGATGTTGATTGATAGATGAATCTTCTTTTAGATCATAGATGTTGATTGATAGATGAATCTTCTTTTAGATCATATCCCAATCATCTAGGCAAACCATGTGTTCTTCTTGCAAGAAATCGGTTTTGTGCTCTTGAGTGAATCATTCATCAAGATCACATTTGTGGAGTTTTTGACTTGTATTCTACCTTGCTGTGACATGTGGGAGGCCATCCAAGATTATCTTGATCATCAAAATCCCACAAGCAAATCTTAGATCAAATTCTTGAGTTTTGCTCCAACTTGGTGTGTTCTTCCTTCAAAGTGAAAAAGGTCAGAACGTTGATGTCAATCCTTACGATTGAATGTTAGAATGAGTTCTTGACATCCTTAGGAGTACATGTACCAAGTTTCATGAGTTTTTATCTAGTCGATCAAAAGATTCCTTTCTTCTAAGTCATGTTGTTTTCAAACTATGTTCTTGAGTCTGATGCTACCGCCCATTGTGCAGTATTACTAGCCTCCGGTACTACCAGTCTTCCTGCGGTAGCACCGCCCATACAAAACAGGTTGCTTATTTCATTGGCTCTTTTAAGTGTTTTTCTTTGAGGGATTGTTTGGATTGTTTTATATGGGAAAATTTTTATTTGGGATCATTCACACCCCTATGATCACCATCTCGATCCTTCAATTGTTATCAGAGCTGATTTTGCTCTTTCATAGATCTTGACTGGTCTCGAGAACCATGACGATGAACAAATATTTCACCAAACCTCCCATCTTTTCTAGAGTTGATTTTCCTTTTTGGAAGTCTCGAATGGAGTCGTACATCACTGCCTAGGGTTTCCTGATATGGCAGAAGGTGAAGCTCCCATATGAGATTCCTGCTGATGAGAACGTCACGGCCAGCAATATGACTAACGTTGAGGCGAACGCTAAGGCTAGGAACATTTATTATATGAGGAATTAACCACAGTGAGTACGATAGGATCTCTCACCTTCGATCCCTTCACAAGATTTAGGTGACCCTCGATGCTTACCATGAGGCACTACCCAAATCAAGACGGTGAGACAGGATCAGTTCAAACGCGAATACAACAAATTTGAACAACACGTTGGTGAGAGTCTTGATGAGTACTTTGGTTGTTTTACGAAGATTTTGAGTGACCTTCAAGCATTCGGTTGCATATACCCTGATTCGGATAACGCTCGACATTTCTTGATAGCACACAATCTTCGAGTTTGGGAAATGAAGGTGACCACCATCAAGAACACTACCGACTTATCGACTCTGACTCTTGACGGGCTTTATTCCTAATTCAAGACTCATGAGATTGATATCATCTCTCGCAAGATGAAATCTCAATCGATGGCCTTGGTTACCGATCCCACTAGATGCATTACTGATTCTTCTGCTTGTTTTTCCCTCTCCGTCCTTTGTGAGCTAAGCGATGACCAACTAGACTCAGTTCAGCCTGCTATTTAAGGTGTAGGGGGACAAAGGAACCCTACCCAAGCTGCCCTGCCTCCTATTTGCGCTGTTGTCACCTTTTTGCACTACCGTTGCCTCCTGCACTACCAGCACCTTTCCACCCCTACCATGCACCGCAATGGTCACCCTGTGCTGCCCTACCACACGCCGCAGAGGGCCGTGCCATGCCACCCCTACTACACGCTAACGAGGCCGTGCCAAGCCATCCTACTGCCATGTGCCTCTAGTGTTGCCGTCGGCCATACCACTGTCAACCCCTCTGGCCATTAGGGGCAACACCAAGGTGCAGTACCCTTCATGCTGTATTGTTTCACCGCCGCTATACCGACCGAGCCATGCTGGCCGCGCTTTGGGCATGCCTCAACGATGTCTACCTTATTATTTTCACATTCTTCGTCAAACTATGCGTCTGATTTGAGGCCTATTTACATCACCATGTGCAGAAGGTGTCGAGGATCTTGGTAGACATGATGTGGGAGTTTCGAGGAGTGTGAAGGAGCGAGGAACATGGGACCATAGAGGATCGCTGATGTTGACATTTATGGTAGAACTTCGGGACATAGGTATAAACCCTAAATGATTGTTGGTTATGTTGTAGCTATAGTGGAGCAATGTTATGTTTATTTTGTTAGTAGATGTGGAAGTTAGAGGGCACTGGGATGGATTTTGGGATAGATCGGTATTCATTTAGTAGTCGTATATGTTTTCGGTTCACGTTTTGGGGTACTTATTGTCAATTTCATGACATGTCCATGTTATAAAAAATACAAATTATTGTCTAAAGTTTTATTGGAGTATAAGAACCTAAAATTTGGTAAAACGGTTTGAATGTTATAGCTTGTAGAAGTTTGATGTCCAGAAATCAATAGCTAATAAAAGCAGTTGTGGTAATATAATCTTTAGAGCTAGATAATGAACTAATTAAATTATGTCAATAACTAGAGAAAGCTAGATAATGTTTTCTATATTCCAGATATGCTATGGTTTGCTTTTATATGAAGTTGTATGAAAATAATTACAAAATTTGTGAAGTCTGTTATCTAGTAAAACAATATATCAGTCTTTAATGCAAGAAACTAGGGGTTAAATGAATTTATTATAAAATATAGCTAGCTAGAAAATCATAGATAATCTTGAGTAGTTTTCAGAATATGTGTAGTTTATTATGTTTGGACTCCTAAGGTAGGAGTAGGTCGCCTGACCATCGGATAGTAAGAAGTGACATGTGTGAGCCTCTATAACCTATGTGGTGTAGGCATGAAAGACCTACTTAATTATACATCTTCACGAGATGGAGGGGATGAGAGGATTTGATACCAATGGGTGTGCATTCGCGACACCGCTATACGCTATGTGATTAGCATATGAGCATGTAAATAGATTTGTATTGCATGGCTAATAATAAAACATGATTAATGAGATGAATACAATAAATGGTTATGTTTATTGTTTTATTATGTACTTATTGAGTCGTTGATTTACCCTTGGTTATTTAATGTTTTTAGGTGATCAATTAAGACGACATATATGGAATTAATGAGATGAATACAATAAATGGTTATGTTTATTGTTTTATTATGTACTTATTGAGTCGTTGATTTACCCTTGATTATTTAATGTTTTTAGGTGATCAATTAAGACGACATATATGGAATAGAAGTAGTGCTACCATTTCACTTGTTACGGCATCTCCTCGACACATTAACTAGTATTAATGACCACTCTTGAAACAATAGAGTGTCTAGTTAATTTTGTTTATGAACTTTTGTAATCATATTAATGGACATGTGAAGTTAGTTGGATTTTAATGTTATTTGAAAAGTTTAGTTGTTTATTTCATTGTCTTTGTACTCTTGTTCTTTGTCGTCACCAAAAGGTAAATATTGCTTTCAGATGCGTGTGATCTAGACGTACCCAAGTGTAAAGACTTAGACGTTCTCGGGCATGTGAACCCGAGCATTCCCAAGCACGAGGACTTCAACATTCCTGAACGCGTGATCTTAGGTGTGCTTAGATATGTGGTTATAAGATTTATATTGTTCTTGTTTATGTTTTTATGTAAATTCTTATTAATATTGTTAATAGTAGTATTAGTTATTTAAGGATTCTTGCTAAAATCTCTATTATATAAAGCAAGAGTTTTTTTCCCGCGTCACTTCATCAAAATTACTCACATTTGCCGCAGCTCTTTAATTACTTACCTTTGTCATTGCTCTTTAATTACTCATCTTTGCCACTATTAGTGCTCTTTGCAAATAAATTTTTTATCACAAATTGAGTTTCAACTATTGTACATTCAGATTACAAGATTAATGCTTTTTGCAAATAAATTTTTTTCACAAATTGGGTTTTCGTTGCAACGCACAGGTACATGACTAGTTATTTGTTAAAATCATGGTTAAAAGTATGAAAAAAAAAGTAGGATATAGTAATATCTTAGCACATGAAACGCTGTGGTGTTGCAGGTATTGCTGCAGTGTTATTGGCGCCGTACTGTGTGCTGTGGGGCAAGGGAGGAAGCTGGGCGTCGACGGTGATGAGGAGATGAACGGCGTCGTTGATGGGAGCATGGGGGGCGCCCACACAGCTAGCTTGCCGGCGTGCCCCGCTGCCGATCAGCGTCAAGTAGCGCCGGAACCGGAAAGCAGCGTACGAAATTGGCCGCGCCAATGTGCTGTGTTATTTTATACTCAGACCAGCCCATTTGTATATCTAGGCCGTTGCCGTAAGGACCGAAGACACTTCCATTTCGGCCAAGGCCCAGATCGGAACTCGGCTTCTACCCGCGTTCTGAATGGGCGGTTTTGGCTAGCTTGCGTGAGCCACTAGGTAAATTAACTAATTGAGCTTTGCCTTGTGAAAAATCCAAGGCAGGGAGAAACAACTTTAAGCACGTGTGAGACTGTGAGTGCGTCTAAGTAGAAAAGCCTGTGCCTGAGGTCACGGATCTATCCTGGCATCGGTAATTAAGGGCTCACCCACGTGTAGGGATGTCAACGAGCGACGGGTACAGGTAATGCTTGCTCATACTCATACATACGAATCAAAAATCTCTTCTACGGATATACACTCGAAGGGTCGCGGTCTTGCGGAGCGAAGAATCTCATCCATACCCATCGCCCGCGGGTACCGGATACCCGCGGATATATCTATTTACCCGTCACTATCAACAATCTTTTCAACCAAATGGCACCAGAAACTAATGAGATATGGTACTAATACAATCTTTCTGATGAAATTATGGGTATTAGCTACAATCTGTGGATTGAAAAATGATTATCAATGATTCAAAATTTCAGATGTACATAAGAATAAAAATTAAAATAATACATACAGACAAATAACACACAAATGCTCAAGTTCAACGATTACTAAAATGAGATACCACAAATTGGTAATCAGAGGGCCAACTGGGCACTTGTTGTAACCTATATGTTAATAGAAGGTGGTGGGTAATTGGGCGGAATAGGTATAGGTGAAGCTCCCCTATACCTATACCCTTTTGCCCATCGGGTAAAGTTTGGCCCCTATAAATATACCCGTAGGTAATAAAAGAAGAACATACGCACCTCTATATATTAGGGTTTTTACCGATGAGTACACGGGTAATTAGGTAAGATTACCATCCCTACTCATGTGTATATGTTTATGGTGAGGCTGTGTGATGGTATATATATTTGAAGTGGCAAATACCCAAATCCCTCATGTATGTATACGCTTATACATCCATTGTAAATCTAGAGAAGTGTTTAGGAAGAATGAGTGTTTTCTTACTAAATCTCTACTATACGAAGTAAGAGTTTCTTCACGCGTCACTTCATCAAAATTACCTACCTTTGTCATTACTCTTTAATTACCCACCTTTGCCACTGTTAGTGCTCTTTGCAAATCCCTCATGTATGTATACGCTTATACATCCATTGTAAATCTAGAGAAGTGTTTAGGAAGAATGAGTGTGAAGCACTCCCTCATCGATTCCTTACTCACTACATCTCTACTATGAACAGGTCAAACAATGACTAAATTATAATTGATGGCCACCGATGAGAAATACATGACAAGAGATCTTATTATGATGGAATGAACAAAAGAGGAACTATGATAAGAGTTTCTTCCTTAAGTAAGATCGAGAAAGAACAAAACAAACAAATCCTAACCCATTGTATTAATTTTGGCATGACAATCGACAATCTTCCTACCAAAAAGATGATGATTCGGGACAAACAAAGTGAAGTTTCAATTACCCGTTCCATTAATTCACCTCAGTCATTTCATGCCTCTCATGTGACAAAACAAAAACCATGAATATTTCAAAATGATGTAATCGCAATGACAATGAATTACTCTACGAGAGCAAACCTTAAGTGGCGAGGACTAGGACAAGACCTAAATCATTGGCAATCGAGGTCACATTAAAGGCAATGACCTGGACATTGCAGCAGTCATTACAAGTAAAAAACAATTAAGTTCATAAGATGATAGTTGAAATACTCACTCCCTATCTTCATGATCTCGCACGGTATGCTTAGGGCCTAGCCATTGGTCGGCAGATGCCTTTGAGAACAATTTGCTTATCTCCTGCCAAGAAAAAGATTCAGAAGTCAATGCTCCATCTAGAAAAAGTACCTTGTGGCCTTGGCGCTCTCCAAAACTTCCAAGCATAAGATATATAGTATTCACGAAAGTACCTTGTGGCCAGATGTAGTATTTTTGCCTTGAAGATCATGCACTTTGCAAGAAGAATATTACAAATAACACAGAATATCACAATAACACAGAATATCACAATAACAGTTTAATTCATAATTCACACAAACATCACAATAATAATTATAACAGTACCAAACATCACAAAAACATACGGAACAATCCACATCAAACACATACAATCACAAATCGTCACAAAAACATATATAACCATACAACTTCATTCGTCGGAGCCTCCACCCAAGTTAACCACATCATTGAACTCATTGACCTGAGGTGAATCATAGTCGGCGCCACTGTGTGAACCATCGCCTCCTCATGAGCTCCTACTGCCGAGCCATTGTTCCTACATCATATAAGGATGCAAATGGTTAGTTTGAACAATTTGACAAAACTATATACAAAATCGAACAAAAGCCAAGTACCATGAATGGTGAGGTCATAAATGGAGGAATGGGTGGAGTCTGAAACCGAGGCAGGCGGAAGGTTGATAGGTCTTCAAAGGCGAGAGACATACAATCCTATGTAATAATCGCATATAATCAATTTGAAAGCGTTAAAGTTAGATTGTATGGGATATGAAAATGAACTTACATTCAATTGTGAGTAAATGGCTTCTTGTTGTTGCCTCTGATATTCTTGTTGTTGCCTCATGTAATCCTCAAGCGAAGTTTCTTGTCTCCTCAAATTTTCCTCCAACTTAGCCTCTCGGGCGAGTCGTGCACTACTTGGCCGAGGCCGAGACTCCCTCGTCAAGTCTCGAGTCGTGGAGGAATCGGCGAATCCATCAAACATGGAGAACCTCCCGTGACTCTTGCCAAAACCAAGAGGCAGCAGGTATTAGCCAAATAGCTTCGTATTTTCATGAACTCATCCTTGCACTAGCTCATAGGCATGGGTTAGATTCCAACTTTATCTTAGGAATAAGGTTCTCACAGGCAGTCTTAGGAATAAGGTTCTCACAGGCACTAGCTCATAGGCGGTTTCCCACATGCTCCCTCTTTTAATTAATTTCCTCTTGATCGACAAGATAATCGATGCCTACAGGTCTCCTACTCTGCCTCATTGGTAGAAGCTAGGAGCATCACCACAACAATGAAACATGCATATGTGTTGGCTAAAGCTCAGGTAAACACAGCTAGGAAACCTCACAGTGGTTCAGCACGTATGCGTGTTCACAGGAATAAGAAGATACTCACGCTGACTTTGTTCTGAATCAGCTATCGCAAAGGACTAGTTGTATAATAAATGAATTATACAGAGAAGTTCACTGAAAATACTAAAATGTCCCGTTAATTGAAACAAGCACTTGTGGTTCTCAAGTTCGTTGACTCGACTCCACTGACATTAAATTTTGACTATGTCTCTAATAATTTGTGGCTTCAGAAGTTCAGAGAAATCTATGAATTTATACTGGCACTTGCCAATATAGATGCTCAGTCACAAATCCATGATACACAAAAATGAGCACATGAAGAACAGCTCCAAGGTGGTTCTATTAACACCCAGATCTGACCAGTCTTTCACCAATATGTGCACTCGGAATACACCCAAGGGAAATGCACTTTACATACTAATACTTGCAGGCACAAAATACTGCACACGGTATTAATGTATAAATGCTGGCATAAGTCACATAAACTAAACACCACATGCATGACCAATTGACCATATGTTTGTACTCTTTCCTAGGAACCTTCCCAAATCTTTGTACTAAATCACGTTAACTTCCAGTAGCATGGAAGAGTAGAAAAAGCATTGAAGGACAAGAATCCAACGGTGAATAAATAAATAATAAAGAAAAACAACATTAACGATGACATTTATTAAGAGAAAATTACCCAATCGGGTTAGTTGAAGCTCTATCAGTCTTGCAGGCGGAGGCGGTGGCCGGTCGAGGA
Source organism: Guadua angustifolia (assembly GCA_036346375.1). Classification (NCBI taxonomy): domain Eukaryota; kingdom Viridiplantae; phylum Streptophyta; class Magnoliopsida; order Poales; family Poaceae; genus Guadua; species Guadua angustifolia. The sequence goes on along the minus strand of CM070500.1, from coordinate 67,716,955 downwards.
GGTGTGGACGGAGGGCGATCGAGGGCACGCCAGCGGCCAGCAAGGCGTCGATGGCGATCGTGTCGGGGGAGGCGGTGGCGAACCAGGAGGTGGCCGGCGAGGGGTGGCGGGCGAGCAGCAGGCGGCGCGACGGACTAGCCGGCCGGGCGAAGCGATAGTGGCGTGGGGCGAAGCGACCGATGGGCGGGGCGATGTGGCAATGCGCACGGGCGAAGCGGCAAAGCGTGAAGCGGAGGGCAACCTTGTATGGCGATGAGCAACAAGGCGCGTGAGCGAAGGCGGCAAGGGCAGGGCTGAGAGTGGAATTTTTGTTGTAATGCATAGGCATATTGCTAGTAGTATTTAAATTTTGAGTTACCCACCACAATTCAAATTCTAGCTGTCTAACTTTAAGCATGTGTGAGACTGTAGGAGTGCTTCTAAGTAGAAAAGCCTGTGCCTGAGGTCGTGGATCTATCCTGGCCTCGGGAATTAAGGGCTCACTCACGTGTACATTTATGTGGTGAGCCTGTGTGGTTGTTTGTATACACTTATACATCCATATATTGTTGTAAATCTAGAGAAGTGTTTACGAAGAATATGAGTGTTTTCTTACTAAATAGTATTTAAATTTTGAGTCTTCATATCTAGATCTAATGAATGAAGTTAATTTGCCTCATCTCCAACTAAGTACTATTTTATTAAGGAGTACTCAATTGTTAGGTATTGAATGCGGAATATTATTCTTTTCTACATGGTCTTTTTACATCAATTATATACTAGTTTTACAAAAATTAAATTATGTAAAAATGATATGATAATTTGTAAAAATATTATTCTTTCCTATATAGCCTTTTTTACATCAATTATATACTAGCAAGGTATTAAATCATGATTTTTGGGCCTTAACGGTAAGGTCCAAAAATATACTTCATCGTGCTTTTAGTATTAAATTTTTTAAAAATATATGTATATAATATAAATCACCTATAAAAAATCATAAAAACATAGTACTTTAGAAGGTACTAACAAACTAAAACATGGTACAAATTATAAGGAACATAACAAACAAAAACATGGATCATAAAGTCAAAATAATAAAGCACAACATGAATCACAAAGCAATATCTAATAGACAAGAAAAATTGAGTGCTCACAAGAAAAACATATCTAATAGGCAAAATAATTAAGTGTTTACAAACAAAAAAAAAACACTAGAGTATTATTTAGTAATTCCCTAAAAAGTAAAACAGGTAAAAGGCACGTATACGATGGCAGTTCGCATCACAAATGTTCCTGTTCTTTTCTCTTTTGCAGAAACAATTTTCCAGTTCTTACAAGATAGGCTTATCGCGTTGTCCGCTCTAGGTCTCCTCGTCCAATTAAATTACTACCTCATTAAGATACCGTCAGGTGGCTAATTAATTTTCCCATTCTGTTGAAGCATCAACGTAACGCTCACCACCTAGCAAGAATGATCGACCACATCATACACAATTTTTCGTCAGTTTCCCGTTCATGCTGCGCATCTGCTTCTCGACGGATTGTGCCATTCCCATGTTGCAATTTGCAGACGGCGAGAGTTCGTTTCATAAAAGGTTATTGCGCAAGCAACTCCTGTCATCTGATTGCATGCCCAATCTTTTGGATGACGGCGATGTCATAGGTGCCGATCGAGATGATGCTAGCTCCTGCCTGGATTGGCTGCCAGATCGCCTAAAAGAGCTAGCTGATTGGTGCGCAGACACGTCGCCGCGTCAGCGTGATCTTGATATCCTTGACGGAAATGTGCACGGCAATTCGGGCATTAACTCGGGGTGTTTTTGTCGTATCAAAACATAACAATGGTGATTTATTTTGTCCACAAAACCTAGTTTGCAAAACGTTCGCCGCTCCTCTAAGCATTCTATTGCGACATACCATCGAATTTGAATAGTGCTTCCGATTCATTCAGATCTCTGGTTCGCTTCGAACTCGAGGAGAACCGCAAACTTGACCGGAATTCGGACGACGCCTGACGAAAGGGACAGGAGTACATACATTTACACGGCTGTTACGTTCATCAGTTGTAAGGCCAATGATGGAACACACAAAGCCCGCCCAGGTGCGTGCGCACTCAGGCCGGTCATAGTGGAAATTTCATTATTATTTAATGAGATGACACATCAGCAAAAATGATGATATGACAAAGAAATTATGAGGAGAGAGAAGACGAGTTTCATCTGGTTGAAACCGGGTGCACACCGTTTCTAACACATTGGAAACCGAATGAAACTGTACTGAGAGCGCATCGTTTCATCCCACGTATTCCCACACTGAAACCGAATGAAACTGCACCAAATGTTCCATGCAATAATTAAATGCTATGGCTAGCCTATGAAACTGCGAAATAAAACTGTGTATTGGGAGATCTTGTTTCATTTATCAACCCAAACCTCTTTAGATGATGTAGCACTCCTGAAAACCATGAAATAAAACTTACCACTGGAAATAGCTTCACAATCCTACGTATACATGCGCACACGAACAACCGGTTGCTTCCTTCTCTCCAGGTTCCAGACCGTGATCGACAGGCACAGGGATCGAACCGAATTGAATCGCCAGTTTCATGCGTGCGGCACAAGCGTTTCCGAGAGTAAAGGTGGCTGAGCTGGAGTGCATATCGACCGCGCGCCCGGTTTGGGCTCCGCGTTGCGTTGCGGCACCTGACCCGGGGGTTGAGTGGTGTAATTGGCGTCTCATCCTCGAAACACTGGGAGGGACTCCATGGCAGCACACCTCTTCCTTTCTTTTGCCCGTTTTTCCGATCCCTTCCTTCTCTGGTGTTGAACGATGCAGCCGGTAAGCGACAAGATTATGGAAGCAGAATCTATGCTGTGGGTATGAATTTGACTAATGTCTGCAAACTCCGGAGCTAGCTAGTGGCAGCACTAGTTTTCGGTGGGAGCCTGGTTTTGTTAGGTTCTTGTAAGGAAACGTAAGCATGCAGTCTCAATATTAGCAATTGCTAAGCCCAACGTGTTTTATCAAAAAAAAAACATATTTGGTTAAACTATATTTAGGGCATGTGTACCGAAAACCTTGTTTTGTTAGGATAGAAGAGAATAAAAGCGGGATAACAGAAATAGGTTTTTGCTAAAACTCAAACTGTAGGTTTTATGGAAAACCACTCCAACATATTTTTCAAAGAACATTAAAACATAAATAGTAACCTAAAAGCTAGTTATAGCCGAATAGTATAATACCTAAAAGCTAGTTATAGCCGAACAACATTTTCGCTGAATGCCCAAATAACCGAATAAAAAACTTCAAGTATATATGTATTGCTAACATGTACACAAAAAATACGTTTTAGCAAAAGCTATTAACAAAATCTGATACAAACGAGTACTTAACTAAGAAATTAGTGTAATATTGTTATCCTCCATAAAAAATATTGTTACAACGGGTAATTTGCATCAATAAGGAAAATGATATGTAAAGAAAAGGAAAACAGGAATTTGGAGCTTATGAATCAGATATTGAGAAGGTGGTATACTTAATATTTCTAAAAAGGAAATAAATATAGCCAACTCTTGCTAACTTCCTTTGCTTAACTAGTTGCTAAAAGTATAAAACTATCTGCTATAAGCAAGAAACTCCTCAATAATGGAATGGTTGGTAATCATAACAAAAGCCAAATCATTCACGGGCAAATAGAGATGTGCAAATCAAAGTGATCAATTTGATGTGTGTGTCCATTTTGACTCCACAACCAATTAATGATGAATGAAATTAAACACAACTCATTCACGGGCAAATAGAGATGTTTAATTCAATCTAGCTTTCGAACGATCTCCTCTACTACTGGAGAACACTACTAGAGAAACGATCTTTCATACCGATTCATCAGTCCCGATTAGCCACGAACCGGGACTAATAGTAGCAACAGTCCCGGTTCGTGGCTACTAGGCTAAAAGCGTGATTTTTCGCTCACATTAGTCGGTTCGTGTCATGAACCGGACAGAGTGCTTGGCAGTAGCGCGGGCACACATTAGTCCCGGTTCGTGTTACGAACCGGGACTAAAAGTAAGACTTTAGTCCCGGTTCGTGTTACGAACCTGGACTAAAGGTACCTTTAGTCCCGGTTCGTGTTACGAACCGGTACTAAAACTCGTTCAAGATACTTTAAAAGGAATGCATATCCTAGTCTATTCAATACGTGGGTGGGTGGGTTGGTAGTGTCCTGTGGTGGCATGTAGGAGGTTCCGTGTTCGAGTCTTGAGTTCGTCATAATTTTTGATATGCGAGGGCTTTAGTCGGTTAGAACGGGACTAAAGGTCACAGACCTTTAGTCCCGGATAGGCTGTCCCGGTTTGGCAACCGGGACTAAAGCCAGTTACCAACCGGGACTAAAGCCCATTTGTGTAGTAGTGGAAGCTTAACAAGGTGGTATAGTAACGTTTAAATCTGGTTTTAACTGAAGATCGTTTATTGGTCTAGAAAACCAATTTAAAGCACTACTTCAATTACGTTAACAGGTCAAAGCTGGTTAATTCTGATATGTTTGGATGCAATATTATTTCAAGCTCTGTTTATATACCGACGCAGTCTCCAATACACATGTCTTGCTCTACCTTTTCTAATTAAGTACTCCATGGGTTAGTAAAAATATAATAACATAATAGTAATTTCGATGACAGATATACCGATGCCGTTTACATGCCAGTCTAAACACCATTGCGCGTATCAGTGACCAAAGTTATAAAAAGTTTAATTGACGGCACGCACACATTCTAAAACGACTTCCTTTAGAAACGGAGGGGGTATAAGCTAATGTTGAGCTGTTCTTTTCCACCCTTTTGGTGGGGAGCAAAAGGGGATTCATGATGCTTCGGTTTCTACTCCGAGTTGAAGCTGAAAGTGAGTCGAGATGGAACCTGACTGTACGTCCTCTATTTCTGAGTTGGCATGCAGTACGCCCAAGCCATCTTGGGAAACAATTGCCAATACAAGAGAGTGTAGATCACCTAGATGGCCGGTAAGTGCGTTCCATCCGAGACACACCCTTTGTCATTTCATAAACGCACGCATACAACATGGAACAAACTACAGGCACTTGCAGCGCCTATTGGAACGGTTTCTGTTCGTCTCGCCATGCAACGACGACACCTGAGAAGGACAAAACAGACACGTACGTACTCCGTACTCACTCTCTGACATATCAACACACGCACATATGTATGGACACGGACACGAGACCTAAAGATGCCATGCACTGAAGAAGAAAGCAAACGAAATATCTCTCCTCCATCCCCACATGCAGTGTCCCGTATCCTGTCTCTCTAGCTACTCATCAACTACGTATAGCTGCAAATCTAATCATAAAACCGATAATTATGGTGAAGATATACTAATACTCCGAGTATATGTGTTTTGCTCTCGATACATTACTGGATCAATATAAACACGGTCTAATAGCATGTACAATAGTAGCGACGATATTATCTATATACTTTTCTATATCATCTAAAGATGGAACTAAAGACAACTTCTATAATGGATAACATTTTAAAATTATCTCTATGAGACTCTACAATCTTTTAATTTAAGGCATGAAAAGTGTTTGTTATGGATAATAATTCATACATTGGTGTTAATTTTATGCTACCTATATATCCATCTATTCATGAAGAGATAGCCACAATCTCTCTCCCATATTAGTAAAAATATTACATAGCAAAAGCATATAAACGGTTGATATCACACCATTGTAAGTGCCCTAAATACATATTGCAAAAAACTAGCCACTGTACACTAGCTAGTTTAATGCTTTTTTTAGGGAAAATATCTCTCTCCCAACACAGCTTGCATGACAGGGGCGGATCTAAGCCATGGCTAGGTGGGCTTCAGCCCTGGGCATGGAGTTTCTAGTAGTCTATGTTATCTTATAAAACTTGTGTCCGGTTAGTTTAGTTAGTGTTGCATTGTCTTAGTGTATGCATGAGCTCACGGGCTGTGTAGTTGCCATGCATACGGTTCTGGAGACGTCGCGGGATTAACTCGCAAGTCCGAGTTTTGCGTAGATGCACCTCGCGTTGTCGTGGGAAAGATGCGGCCAGAGGTGTGGCGTGAGAAACGCAGATGCATTTCACATTCTGTTACATTCGTTTGAGAATAAATAGTGAAGAGAAAAATCTAAAAAGCTACAAGTTTTACGCAGCACCAATTCTGTTGTGTTCCAGTTTGTGTTCGTGTGAGTTCGTTCTTGTGATACTTCGTCTCCGGCGCAGGTGATCATCTCTAGAAAACCTGACAGCCTGTACCAGCTTTACTTGTGAACATATTTGCATGTTTCTAGTAGCTTGTAGTCCTGTACGTATACGTTTTGGCTCATTATGCAAATATAACCAGAGTACATTCTGTAGACTGTTGGGACCGCTCGACGCCTCGACTGTCGACTGCGCGAGGTGACCACTCAACTGCCGACTACGTGAGGGAGTTCTGTGGACTACGGCGGCGCACAAGCTACATCGGTCGCTACGCATCTGAAGCTGCACAATACGGCGAGAATTCATAGGCCTTACCATCCTTTCAAGAACCCGTCGCCGCCGCGGTTTTTGGTGTTAGCATTTAGTTTTCGCTATTTGTATATAGTTTAGTGCGTTATATTTTAGCCCGAGGCTTGACGAGATCCTGGCTCCGCCACTGCTTGCATGCATGGGTGCAGGTATGTGAGAAGGGCCAGCTACGTACGTGCCTAGGGAAGGTGTATGCAGGAAGGGCATCTGCTCAGTTGCCTCGGATCACTTAGCTTTTTGCTTGTGGGCTACCCCTTTCTGTTATCACCACATTTCACTGCAGCAAGTCATCACCACCTTCTCAACCTTATTTGGCCCCTCGATCTCTTTCGTTCTCTCTCTCTCTCTCTCTCCCCAGCACCTATATATACGCACACATTCTCCCATCTAGCACCTACACTACTTGATAGTCTCTCTCGTGATCAGTGATCGATACATCTCCCACCTCCCCAAACCCCTCCTGTTTCTCTCTATCCCTCTCCCTCTCAGGGCCATTCTTGCAATCCTGCACCATCAATAAGCGACTTGGAGAGAGGAACAGAGGAGGGTACGTAGCTATGGGGAGGGAGTCCCTGCCTACCGTTGCCATGGTGCTGGTGCAGCTAGGCTTCGCCGGCATGAATGTGGTGTCCAAGCTGGCGTTGGACGCCGGCATGAGCCCCTACGTGCTCATCGCCTACCGGAACCTCATCGCCGGCGTCTTCCTCGCCCCCGTCGCCTTCTACTTCGAGAGGTACCTTCGTTTTCACGGTCGTTTCTTTTTATTTCGAGTGTTCACGTAAAGATGCATGTGTATTGTGCGTATTTCTTCGTTAGTTCGGGATTAAAAAAAAAAAAGAGATGAGTTTCCTTCAGAAGCGGTTAAGCCTTTCCTTCTTGCAAATTAAAATATCTATCTATCGGTTTTTCTTTGAAACAAATGATCAGCTGGGACTTCTCAATCTGTACATACAACAATTATTGTTCACTTGCTAGGATTAGATTCCTTTTCTCTTTCGGAAATGATCTCTTGTTCGAGTTTGTCCCACATGATTAAGAGGGGAAATCATGCATTAAGCTGCCGCGTTCGCCATTTATTGGTATAGGTATATAGAGCTCTTGCTGTAGTTTCCATTTTTTTTTCCATACCAAGTGTTGGACACGTACATGGTGCCACGTGGAATTTACATCCCCAAGAGAGCTCAATAAATAAATAGTATGATATTAAATGTGCACTAGTTATTGCTGTATACTCCAGTCATTTGTATCTCAAGTACTCCAGCTAGTTGTTTTAAGTGGCTTGAACCAAGTAAGATTAGTGGTTTTAATCAATAGAAATACTTGGATGCAAGCAGGGGGAGTTGGATGGTGATCAACAAGAAAGTCCTTCTCCAGATATTCTTTTCCTCCATTTTTGGGTACGTACGTTATCATTTTAACAATTACTCTCTCCATTATTGAATAGATGCATTCTAGATTCTTACTTCACTAAGGCACATCTACGTAAGACTATATTACTTCTCTTTATTGCATCTTTGGATGTTGTGTCTTACTCTAGTCTATGGTAAAGAGCGGTGTAGAAGTAAAAAAGTAAAAAGTCACATTGAAATTGTAGAATGCCATGTATTTAAGAAAAAAATTTAAATGACATGTATTCTAATCGAACGGAGTAATTCTATCTTCTACATTAATCGGGGCATGGCACCAAGTACAAAGAAAGTGTGAAATTGAACAGCCAATTAAATTTTCATCATGCATGGCCAGTCAGGTAAAAAATGCTACACAAGGAAACGTCCACCTTTTGCTGAAGTCCTTTTCAGGGTGTCATAAAAAGGAGCCAATTGCTTGGAAACCTGTCCCTTTTCCCCTCAAGTTTAGCTCCCATATTTGCGCGCTACACAGGTTCCTTCTTCTTCCAGGGAGGAGGGACATGCTTAATCTCAGGTGCTTGCCGTTGCCACTCTGAAAAGTATAAGCATCTATGGTCGACAACTGCATGCTCATGAGTCATGCACTACTCCGGTTGGTTGAAAACCGTACACAAAGGATTTCAGCCAATTCAGATTAGCAGGCTAACAAATTGCTTTTCAGATGAAGAAGAGATGTCAGGAAATTCTATATCATCCCCTTTTGTCTAAACTAAAGTTGATGAAGAGTTTTTTGCACATTTTTCGGTGCCGCTGTAATATTACAAACACAGATTGGCACGTACGTACGGTATAATATTGGTAAGTTTTGGGAGAAGTTCGGGGTGTGACTAAATTCTGCCTCACTTCTTCCGTCCATAACTTGGCTCGCCAAAAACTTTGTCGAGGTAACCCTCAAATTGACTAACAGAATCAACTAAGGCGTGATCTTGGGACCAAATCTTACCGAAATTTAAGTATCCACTCGAACAGCGGTCAAATATTAGTCGACACAAACCAAAATTTAGAGTACAGCATTCCGCAATCTTGAACTACAAACCAGATGTCTACTGACTCCAAATTAACGTGATTTAATTTGGAATGTGCACAGTGCAACGCTGAACCAGGTGCTCTACTTCGTGGGGCTCAAGACCACCACCCCGACCGTCGCGTGCGCGCTCACCAACACGCTCCCGGCGCTGACATTCGTCATGGCCGCAGCGTTGAAGATGGAGACGGTGCGGCTCGCGACGCCCGCCGGGCAGGCCAAGGTGTTCGGCACGGTGGTCTGCGTCGGCGGATCCATGATCATACCTTTCTACAAGGGCCCGCTCCTCCGGCTCTGGGACTCCCCCATCCACTGGCGCTTCGCCGAGCACACATCCGCCTCGGCCGCTGCCGCCAGCGGCCACGCCGCCTTGGTCGGCGACGTCCTCGTCATCCTTAGCTGCGTCGCATGGGCAGTCTGGTTCATCATCCAGGTACGCGTCCTGGACACGTTTGTCTTGAGGCACTTCATGGCGAGCGAGTGATGATCAATTTTCTTTTTTCTGCAGAGCAAGATGTCGGAGAGGTTCTCGGCGCCGTACACGAGCACGACGATCATGAGCCTGATGGCCGGGGTGCAGTGCGCGAGCGTCAGCGCGGCCATTGACCGCAGCCTCTTGGTGTGGAAGCTCGGGTTCGACATCAGGCTGTACTCCGCGCTCTACATCGTAAGCTGATCGACCTTAGCGGCTCAACATGTCGATTGTAGAATTACCTCGCCGTGCCTGAGTTGACTTTTCTGACAAGAGTCAGCGTGCATCTATGCAGGGGGTCGTTGGTTCGGGGATCGCGTTCGCGCTCATGTCGTGGTGCATCCAGGTGCGCGGTCCGCTGTACGTGTCCATGTTCAGCCCGCTGATGCTCGTCGTCGTCGGCGTCGTTGGCTGGGCCATCCTCGAGGAGAAGATCCACGTCGGGAGGTGCGTACATCTAGCCGGACAGCCTGCCTGCGCGGCCTCTCTGTTCTGACCTCTGCAGCTCGTGAATTTTCGTTCTTGATCACTGCAGTGCCATTGGCTCTGCGCTCATCGTTGCCGGGCTATACATGGTGCTGTGGGGCAAGGGGAGGGAGGAGAGCGCACCGGGCGATCTCGCCGCCGCCGCGGAGACCATCACGCCCATCACCATGGGCCTGGAATTGAACGGGAAGGACGCAAGAAACGGGGACGCCGCTACCTTGCCGGTGTTCTGCACCACTCCCAAGCACGAAACGACCCGAAACGGCAGCAACTGATGCTGATGCGCGTTACAAACCTTGCAAAGGGCGTACGTATTATGCAACACATGTCAATGTCATGGCCAGTTGCATGTCCTCACTGAAGGGGGGGAAAGGAAGCATAGAAGAAAAGAAAAGGACGTCATATATGAGGAAATAAGGGATGGGAAAGAAGAGGGGGAGGAAATGGTAGGCTTGACCAATTAAGAGGTGTATAAGGGTGTAGTCTTCGTGGTTTGCTAGAGAATTTAAAGGAGGTGTGACTGTACTTGTGAAGGGATTACCGATACTTGGTTCTTTTAAAATTCTTTCGTTTCTAGGTGCAATGGAATGGATATCTGAGTCGTGCAACTCTGCTTCAAAGCTGAACAAGCCACATGAATCAAGTGATAAGAACAGCACGTAGCCATAAGCTCGTATCCGTAGCCATATTTAGAAGCTCGTCATCGTCGGCGTCGTCGGCTGGGCCATCCTCAAGGAGAAGATCCACTCCCGTATTATAAATATGGACCTGTCTTGACCCCAGCACAATCTAGTTAGTGGGCTAGAGCTAGCATTTGTGGCCCAAGGGTCGAGTTGGACGCGGATGAGAGTACTGTGTCTACCCAGACTTGCCTGTTTAGGAGTATTTCGGTATTTTTAGTAGCCTAGTTGATGTTTTTATTTAAAAAAATAGCTGATGTCCCGATAAAATTGCGGAAATAGCCTACTTCAGCCGAATCAAGTGGCTGACTATCGCTGAAAAAAATGTTCATTTATTTTCAGCAGTCCCGCATCGCTGAAAATTTGTTTTTTTTTATCGGCAGAGGCTAGTATTTTATTTTCCAGCTGTTGGAATCTGCGGCCTAATTTTTTTCACACACGAGGTAAATTTTCGGCGGAAGTGGAGCACTAGAATCGGGCGACCGGATGGCTGGCTCCGCGGCTATTTCCAGTGGTATCCGACCGCTGGAATTGGCGGGTGGGTAGGGCTGAACAAAAAGCTCGTTGAGCTGGTTCGGTGGCTTATTTCAATATTGTTCTGATTACATTTATTTTTTTTAAAATAAAAATAAGTTGATTTGGAACAAGGGTCAACTTCGACTTGACTCGTTAGGCTCGGTTCGTTAAGCTCGGTTCGAAGTTAGGTCTCAAACAATACATGAGATTATAATAAATAAGAATATATCAGTATCGAAAAAAGCTCAAAAAAAAAAATTCAACTAGCTTGTTATCTACCCCTTCGGGTGGAAGCCCGAGCCAAGGCTTCCAGCTGATATTCACTTGTAATTGTATACGGTTACGTGATTTGGTCACACTAAATATCATGTAATTTGTCACACCATATTCTTCTGATGCCATAATATAATATACGAAGAGCTAAAAATCTTAGAGAATTCATGTGCAAATGGTACAGTCATCTCAAACTAGTGCATGGCATGCGGCAATATCATGTTGTGTTTTAGCTACAAGTTACAACAAATATCAACCATTGTGTTTTAATTATTTCCAGCGGTTTGGGCTGAATATTTCTTTATTTTTTCTGCTGCGTGAGAAAACTTTTTTTAATATCTAGCGGCCAGAGCTAGCTGAATTTTTCTTTTTTCGGCAATTTCCAGCGGTGCCGAACCGCTAAACAATTTTTTTTTGTTCAGCCAAAAATTTTGTTTTTCACTCATTTCAACCGGGGTGCGAGTTTTATGAACATGCACATGCATGCATGCATCAACGAGCTTGGTTTTTTCCTAACTTGCACTAGCATGCATGCACTAATGAGGATAATAACGGTCGAACCAGCTGTTGCAGTTTTTTTGCTCTACAGTTAAAAATTCTAGCGGTATTTTTTTTTTAAGATGGCTCCCGTGTTGATGAATTTACGAGTCTAGCTCAGTATAGTGGAAATTCAGTGGACTTAGCACGCAATATTATTTCCCGCGGTTGGGACCGATGGATTCTCCTTCGGCGCGATCGCGATGCGCTGGATTTTTTTGTGCGGTAGAAATTTTGGCATTTTGAACTGTACTAGGCCCTGGCTATCTTTTTTTTCGAAAATGGCTGTTGTCGCGACACGCTGGATATTTTGTTTCTATTTTGCAGCGCACAGGGAAATTTTAAGTTTTTAATGAAAAATTGCAGAAATAATTGGCAAGAGAGAAGCAGATGTGATTACATGGCGCATATAGTCTGGGGCCTTGAGGTGATGTCCGACCCGGTCTTCTCCATTTGTTATTTCAAAGAATTCATATCTGCTTCTCTCGTGAAATATTTCTGCATTTTTCCATTAAAAAATTAAAAATTCTCTGTGCGCTGCAAAATAGAAACAAATATCCAACACGTGGCGACAATAGCCATTTTCGGGGGGAAAAAAAGACAGCCAGGGGCCTAGTACATTTTAAAATGCCAAAATTTCCACCGTGCAAAACAAATCTAGCCCGTCGCGACCACGAAAAAGAAAAATCCCACTGGCCCCAACCGCGTGAAATAATATTGCACGCTAAGTCCACTGAATTTACATTGTACTGAGCTAGACTCGTAAATTCATTAGCACGGGAGCCATCTTCGCAAAAAAAATACTACCAAAATTTTTAACTATAGGGCAAAAAACCACCACAGCTGGTTCGGCCGTTATTTCCCTCACTAGTGTATGCATGCGAGTGCGAGTTAGGAAAACAACTGAGCTCTTATTAGTGCATGCATGGATGTGCATGTTCATATAACTTGCACGCCGCTTGAAATGAGTGAAAAACAAAATTTTTGGCCGAACAAAACAAAATTTTCCAGCGGTTTGACACTGCTGGAAATTGCTGAAAAAAGAAAAATTCAGCTCGCTCCGGCCACTGGATATTAAAAAAAGTTTTCTCTCGCAGCGGAAAAAATAAAGAAATATTTAGCTGTCTCAGACCACTGGAAATAATTAAAAAACAATGGTAGTATTTGTTGTAACTTGTAATAGAGCTAAAACACAACACGATATTGCCGTGTGCTCTAGTTTGAGATTTTGTCACACTAAATATCACGCACTAGTTTGAGATTACTGTATCATTTACACATAAGTTCTCTAAGATTTTTAACTCTTCGTGTATATATATATATACACTATATATTATAGAGCTCCAGATTGCTGGCTCAATGGCCATGCCGAGTGTCACTCCTCACGAATAGGCTCTCTGAAAATTAGAAATCGTGTTTAGGTCTTTTTGACGGTTTTTAAATAAAATAGACCTGAAAAATATGAAAATTACATTTAGGTCCCTCTGTGGTTTACATTTAGATCCTCCTTGTAGTTTTTAGCGGAATGGACCCCGGAAAAAAAATTACTTTCTCGACAAAAAAAATACGGATTCGAAGGTTTATAGCAGCCTACGGATTCGCCAACCGGTCCGAGCAACCTTTAAAAAAAGGAAATACATAAAAAATACGGCCGCGCTTTTTTAAAAAAAAAACACGGATTCAACCACGATTTTCTAAAAAAAAAACACAGGTTCATCGAAGGTTTATAGCAGTCCATATATTCATTGGCGGGTTCTAGCTGCGGTTTTCTAAAAAAAACGTATTCGTTGAAGGTTTATGGCAGCCTATAGATTTACCAATGGGTCCTAACGGCCCTTTTTTTTGAAAAATACGAAAACCGAAAATATGACCAGATTTCCCAAATTACGTAAAAAAAAACAGCCGTGGTTTTCTAAAAAAACACAAATTCGTCGAAGTTCTATAGCAGCTCATAGGTTCACCAACGGGTCCTAACGAAAAAAATAAAAAAACAAACAAGATTACATTTATATCCTTCCGCGGTTTTCTCCAAAAAAAACACAAATTCACCGACAATTTATAGCGGTTCACAGGTTCGCCGATGGGTCATGGCGACCTTTTTTTTTAAAAAAAAACAAGAAGATCGGAATTACACAAAAAAAAAGAAAATACGTTTGTTTTCTCCTAAAAGTAGGAACCGCAGATTTGTGGATGATTTATATCAGTCCACATATTCGCCGATGGGTCATATCGACCTATTTTTTGAAAAAGATACACAATAAATTGGAATTACGCAAAAAAATGAAAATATGTTTGGATCCCTCTACGTTTTTCTCTAAAAAAAACACAGATTCACCGATGGCTCTAGCAATCCAAAGATTCGCCGATAACTTCTAGCAACCTATTTTTAAAAAAATAAAAAAAATAGAAAATTACGCGGGAATTATGCAAAAAAAAAGAGAATACGTTTAGATTCCTCTGCGTTTTTCTTTAAAAAAATACAGATTCACTGACGGCTCCTAGCAATCTAAAAATTCGCCGACAGCTTTTAGCAGCCTATTTTTTTTAAAAAAAAAAGAAAACCGAGATTACCCAATTTTTTTACAGAAATATCTATCGAACAAAATTTCGCGCGAAGCAGTATCGCGACTGAATTTTCCAAATTTTACACGACACGTAATGTGCGCTACGAAATTTCGCACGACACGATGTAGCGTGTGGCACTGGCTAGTATTATATTATGGCATCACAAGAAAATGATGCGACAGATGTACATGATATTTAGTGTGACCAAATCACGTATCCGTATACAATTACAAGTGAATAACTGCTGGAAGCCTTGGCCTGGGCCTGACCCGCCATCCAGCAGACGGGTCCCCCTGGAAATAACCGTGGGACCCACCATCTGGAATTTTTTTTTAATAATACATTTTTATTCAAAATTTCAAAAATATACCACCGAAAAAAATCTCAGAAATATACACCTATCGTCCGTTGGTTGGGCGACAGGGGCCTAAATAGAAAAACAGACGGGCGACAGGAGGCCACGTCACCCCGGCCGCAGCCTCCTGTCGCCTGATCAAATAGCGACCGAAGCCTGTCGCCCGATGAAATGGCGACAGGAAATAAATCGATGAATGGTTGGGCGACACGCACCCCTGTCGCCCAACCATATGGCGATAGAATCTTTTCCCTCTATTTAAGCACCGTTCGCCTTTGTTCAATCGAATTCTTGGTCATCCATCCAGCCAAAAAGCGAAGGAGAAAGGAAGGAAGAAAAGAAGAGAGAAAAATGCCGAGGCGCGAGTGGGAAAGGAAAGGGAAGGCGAAGAAGCGGGAGGTGCCGGAGTTCTTTGCGCAACCGGCGTGTCGAGACCTCCTCGTACCTTGCGGAGTTGTCCCACCGATGTGCCTGTGCGGAGATCATTGTAGGCTTGTCTATTCTTGGAAAATTCCGACTTGGAAGAGAAGGTATTGGATGTGCCGCAACTACGCCTTCGACCCGCCGGAGCAGGCACTAAAGAAGCGCCAGCTGGTAACAATTACATTTCTGTCGTAATATTTGTGAATGAAACATTGCTAATTTATGTTTCATGCAGTCGCCTCCGCCACTGTGTGAATTTGAGAAGTGGTATGACGAGGAGATCAACCCCGAGCACCAAAGGCTACTTGATGAAGCCAACCGGCAAGCGGACCTCAGGGAGCAGCTTCAAGCGCAACGTGACGCCGCGCGCAAGGAGGCACGTCGAAAGGAAGCCGAGGAGAAGGAGGCCGAGAGAGAGAGAGAGGAAACGAGAGAGGGCACGTCGTGCCAGAGAAGCCCCACCAGAGGCATGGGAGAAGGGGAAGTGGCCTCGATGCACTCAGTAGACGTTAAGTTGTAACCATTATTTTCGCATCCTAGTTTTATGTCTCAATGAAGAGTGTTCTCTACTTTATTTTCCGTTGTAACTTCTGATCTGAGAAATCGTGGCCACTTAGGGGTTTTCCTTACCTTGCGGGGCCCACCGGATACGGCCCAAAAATTATGAAAAAATTCACGAGCGATCTACGTAACGTGAGCAACACTTATGAAAGGGCGACCTGCCCGGACATTGCCCCGGCACGAAGTTGCGAAAATCGGAAAAGGCACTCGCGGCCACGAAACCGCGAAAATCGTGGCCACTTAGGGGTTTTCGTAGCCTCGCGGGGCCCACCGGATACTGCCCAAAAATCACGAAAAAAATCACAAGTGATCTACGCAACATGGGCTACCACTTATTTATGGGCGACCTGGGCGGGCATTGCCGCGGCACGAGTTCTGTCGGAAAAGGCACTTCATGACCATGAACCCGCGTATTGTCGTTCGATCAAAAGCGGGATGCGGCGTGTTGTCGTTTCACCGAAAAGCGGGTGCAGCGTGTTGTCGTCTCAGCCCGAGAAGCGTGGTGCAGAGTGTTGTCGTTTCAGTCTGATAAAGCTAATAGGTGTGTGACAAAGCTACTAGCTGATGAAAGGATTAACTAAGGACATAAGATTTAAATTACAAAAAATGCAAATGCAATTGTTCGTGCAACATATTTCAAACGATTAACTAAGTACATAATATACTACCAATAATAAAAATAAAAATAAACTCATCGCTGGCCACGCTCGGGAGGCCTCCTCCTCGAACTCGCCCCATGAGTCGTCAATTGCGTCGACGCGATGGACCCTCTGCGCCTATTTGGGCGTCGCGTGCAGAAATTTGAGTAGGTTGCGTCGGTGGTGGCGCTCGCATACAATTGTGATGACCCACCTCATCCGGGACGAGGAACCTCGCTCTGAGGTCCTCGTAGTCCACCGGTTCAGGTCATCACCACGTCCTCGTAGTCGTCGAGAGCAAGTCTTGCTGCTGCGGTGGCGTACTGCGGGAACTGTAGCAAATGAAGAATTGTTTAGAGCATTATAATACGCGATTGTAACACGTGAACAGTGCATCTCAGTACTCAACGACAGCGTGCCCTCTCGCAGCCTGCGGGACGGTAGCGTGCGAAGATGTACCTGCTGCACCCCTGCCCCCGCTAAGCGGCACGCCCTGAGTTGCGTCGGTAGGGACGCGGTATCCGGACAACTCGAGGGCGCATCTCGAGCCGTCCAGAAACCTCTCGACGTAAGAGGTGACCTCCTGTCTCGTAACCTCGACGGTGGTGGTCACCGAGTATATAAGCCACGAACTTCATTTGTGGTGATGGAGCACAACATCACCGCCAAGTAAATTACGAATTAGTTAGCAAAATAAATTACGAATCATTAAGATTATATCGAATGTATGGCATAGCGTGCCAAAGTGTCGCGCGCCGAGTCCATATGGGCGGGTGCGTGTCCGCCACCACAGGAGCGTGTGTAGGAGGATTGGGGTTGACACGCACAAACGCAGCCGAAGTCCGGGAGTGTACCACTCATGCGATGCTGCAGACGTCCGCTGGTCGTGCGGCGCGACCTCGGCGTGAACGTCCTCGAGGGCTCCTCCCACTCTCGGCCCAAGGCACCATACGTGCGTGCGGGGTCGAGTCGCCCTTCCTACTCGCTGTGGGTAAGAAATAAATATAAGCGTTATTAGATGGCATTACGGTAATAATTATGAAAACATCGTCTGAGGAACTTCTGGCGTGGTGCGGGTGGGATCGCATAATGCGTGTGCAGGAACACTGTCGTGAGGCCAAACCGCCTCATCACACGATGGACGGCGTAGCCCTCGACATGGACGTCGAACACGAGGAACCGAGCGGGTGAACCCGATGAGTCCGCGTCTCGTGTGCAAAGGGTGGAGCCAGCCACCGTCACACGAGCTGGACCTCGGCGTCGCGTCTGGCGCCCAGCGTCGTGGTCCTCGGTGAGGTGGTCGAACGCAGCGACGAAATGCGAGCGAGCTACTCGCCGCGGCCGTGTAGCGCCAGAAGGTCAGTAGTCACGATAGAACGTAACCGTTAGTACTCGAAAAGTTAAACAAAAAGTACCAAAATCACGGTTGCAATATCTTACCGTCGGCGGCACGGATGGTGCCCATGGTCGGATCTGTCGGCGTCGTCACCGCTGCGTCTTTGTCTGAGTGCGGTCGATCTGGGCCGCCCGATCTGGAACCTCGTATGCCCACAATTGTACCGGCGGTGGACATCCTCCGAAGGTCGCGTTGTCGGCGATCCATGCACACCGACGCAGAGTGCACGGTTGGTGGTGCCGCAAGACACCGATCCCTCAGAGTCTTGGGCACGGCGTCAAGGGTGCGTCCGCGATCTCCTCGCGAATTGCACAGTGCTGTCACGCTATCCCTATGGGACGTCGTGAACATGCACCAGCCGAAGAGCCATAGCAGTTACGCCTCCAGGTGGCGGCTGAGGCTCTGGTTGTCTGCTGGCTCGACGATCTGCTCACGCTGTAAAATAAAGCTCACTTGTTATTTTAAGCAGTACGTACACAATTTAGTTTTAAATGCTACCGACGTACCACAAACTGTCTAAGCCAGCTCAAGGTCGGTCCGTGCGTGTGCTCGAAGGTCCTGTACACGTGAGGTGGTAGCACACCGCTGAACCTATCACGGCATTTGTGGGCGCCGATCCTCGAGGGCGTCTGGGCACCACAGCCAAGACCGACGATCGGGAGGCCGAGGAGGTAGGAGATGTCCTGCAAAGTGATCGTCATCTCCCCAACATGGAGATGGAAGGTGTGCATCTCCAGCCTCCACCGATCCACCGGAAGCGATGATCGGCGGCCGGTCAGATGCGAGAACGGCCCGGGAGCTCCACCATCCGCCGAGGGCAGCAACCTGAAGCGCGAAGCCTAAGAAACAAAGACATGTCATTAATATCAGTGCTGCACTAGTCATGCTGCTAGAACAAACATATTTACAAATTTAAATACTGATATGTTACCAGGGACCCACCAGCGGATCGATCGTCAGATCGCTGTCTTTGTCCTAGGTCGGCGACGCCAGTGCTGACAGGTCCCCTCCTCCTCTGGGACAGCGGTGGCGAAGCGGGCACGGTGACCACGGTCGACGACCGGGTCCAACAACTCGAACGGCCACTCGTCATCTCCCTGCTGGTGAACCATCTCCTCCTTCGTCTTCTTCGTTTTGTGCTTGACAGTTCTTGAACGTATGTCCTCGTTGGTTGCACAATAAGCATTTCTTCACGCGTTTGCCAGCTTCTGACTCATCCATGTCATTTCTTATATGCCTTATTTTTCGACGCCCTGCTTTCCCTCTTCTCGCATCAAGATCAGGGACCCAGAACCTTTCATCAACACTAGGAGTTGTAGTGAAAGAACCCACAACCCCATAGCCATAAAGCTCTTCGCTCCAAGTTGCCATCACCCTTTCCTTCATAAAATATTCAGATAGGTATGTACCAGGTTGCATTCCAAATAAAGCACATGCGGCTATGACATGAGAACATGGCCTGTGCAAAAGGTATGGTTTGTTGCACGAGCATTTGCACTCAGCCTGTAAGATGCACTCCTGGGTGACAACCCTCTGGTTGGTTCCACGCCTTCCTTTATCCCTGCAGATCACCTCGAAGCGTAGTGTCCGTGCACCAACTTTGATAGCTCTGTGTTTGGCATATACGAGTCTTCTCATCCATGTATTTAGTGATCATCGAATAGTACAAGAACTTCTCATCTCTCATTACTATGTCGCAAATGCATGCTGTCCACAAAGTACTTGGTTGTACCCCTCAGCACTCCCTCGATAATTCCTACCAAGGGAAGACATCTCATCCCTCACATTACCCAGTTGTAAACTTCTGCAAAGTTAGTGGTCATCACACCGTATCTGGCACCATGTATGTCATATAACAGTGACCACTTCTCTTTTGGTTCGTGCTTGATCGGTCAGAAACATTTGATTGGCCTTCGCCTCCGGCAGCGGTTAGTCGCTTCATCCTCTGTTGGCGGGGAAAAGAGGCTCACTTTGCTCGTGTTCCACTTGCCACTAGTGTTGTTAAATCGCTCCTTGTGTTTCCTTGTCGGTCATCAAGATTTTTCCACGAGTTCGAACTTGCTCTCACGGTTGTAGTTACATAGTCTTTTGAACATATTCATCGGTTGCTTGTTCTGAATTGCTTATAGAAGTTTGCACCCAAATGCCTCATGCACCATCGACTCTGCAAGTCGGGCCATTGGAATGGCTCCTCTTCCCTGTTTGCGGTGGTTGATAGCACTAAGCAAGCCGGCATACTGTCATGCAAAGACGCACACATCATCCGGACGAGTTTTGACCACCCGATCTTCAAGTTTCAGAGGAACCACAGCCAACTCTCGTAGTTCTCGCTTTCTCTGAAGGCAAAGGCAATAAGGCGAATCTGGTTGTTCCCATCGGCGCCCACAGTGTCGATGTTGCCCTCTGTATTTCCCGGTCAAGAATGTACCGTCCACGCACAAAAATAGACGACAGTGATAGAACGCCTTAATGCAAGCTCCGAATGCGAATAACACTCTCCTCAGATGCATTTTAGTTGGCCACTTGATTGACGGACAATCTTGATAATCATAGTAGGTCCCAGGATTTCTTCCCTGAATGCAATTGAGCAGTGTGGGCAGGTTATGGTACGAGTCTTCAAACTTCCCAAACCTCATTTCTAGTGCCTTCTGTTTCGCCCTCCATGCCTTCCCATAGCTAATTGTGTACTGATATCTGTTCTCGATCGCTCGGATAATAGCACGGGGCTCAAAACTCAGGTTCTCCACTATCTCTGCGTACATGATGTTCGCGACATACCCGGATGACAGGTTCCTGTGAGCCATTACTGTTTCCTCAGTCATACATGTGTGCTGTTCAACCTTCGAACATAGCCAATGGGTGCCCCATTTGGGCTTGTACGCGTGCACTCTCCACAGACACCCATGGATCTCACACACCACGTCGTAGTAGGTTGGGGTTGATTTCTTAACCCTGAAAGTCCTTCTTAATGATAGAGCCCAATCTTTCACGGCATCCTACACAGCCTCATTTGTCGGGTAGATACTGTTAAGCCTAACCTCATTATCAGTATACTGCCAAGGCATGTGGTTGCTTTCATTGACAACCAGCCTATCAAATTGCTGCGTGCTCCACTCGGCTGGCACAGGCGGCTCCGTACCTCCATCTTCCTCATCCAACTCATCGTCGTCCTCCTCTTCTGCTCTGCTGTACTCACGGTCTTCTTCTTCCATCCTAGCTATTATTTCATCAATTTGCTCACCTTTGTCTACTAGTCCCCGCGCTTTTTGGCCAACATTTTCATCATCCTCCCGAAACTCAACCTGTTCACCACTTTGGCAAATGATGTCATCGTTGCATTCTTGAACATCTTTGCTCATGCCTAGATCCCCAATTTTGGTGTCACCTGGCCGAGCTCATTTTGAGGCCGATTGCACTCACCGGCGTCCAAGCTAACTCTTTGGGGCAACATCCCTCTCATATGCTCGCACTAAAAGCACCCGATTCCATCCCCTTTGCTCTGCCGCCCTCACATATGATCTCCACGATGAGGTTCCCTTCAGCTCAACTAGCTTCCAGTAAATAGGGTCGTTTCGTATACTACATAGGCAAAATACCTTCAACTCGCACTTCTCTTGTTCCATCCGAAAAGTATAATACAACTATTTCAACACGGAAGCAAATGTGCGCTCCTCGACCCTACTCAAACTTCTGTCCACATACTGCATGTTACTAAGATCTGCACCCTCCAAACCATGCATTACAACCCCATCTCCATAATAGATTCTAAATGGAACTCGTTCTGTCATATCTGCGAATCCATTCATTCACCCACAAATTAATTATTTTCCGTATAAAATACTATGACGTAACATAACTATACCTACATGCTACGAAAATATATATCTAACCGTAAAAAACATCTACATTCCTAATAATTCATATCGATGTACTTATATCTGTAAAAGCATATACATTCATTCCTAACAATATATACATATCGATGTACTTATATCTTAAAAAATATACATTCGTAACTATATTACCATCAATATATACCGATATACTCCTATCCGTAAAAAATATCTAAATTTTCTAAACTAGAACTAGTCTGCGACCTATCAATTTACCTAAATTCTCTATTCTATCAATTTACCTAGATCTATCCATAACCTATCAATTTACCTACATTTATCCGTAACCTATATCTAAAACTATTTCTAATCTACCACTATTTCTTTGCTACTGATTGCCTAGATCTAAAACTATTTCTAACATATCATAATTTCTCGCTAACAAAAGTAAACAACAGAAATTTACCTCAAAATAGTGGCGCAGAATCTCCCTCTCTTCCTTCTTTTCTCTCCTCTCCTCTTTCCCCTCTTCCTCTTCCTCTCTCTCCCTCTCTTTTTCTCAAATCAACCGAATGGCTACAGTGGCCGGGCGAAGCCCTTTATAAATGCTCCTGTCGCCCGTTTGTCGGGCGACAAGGGCCCGCGCCACCCCTGTCGCCCGACCATCAATCGATTTGCTCAGTGTCGCCCGTCCGTCGGGCGATAGGCGCCGTTTCGGCTCCTGTCGCCAGTTGATCGGGCGATAGGAAGCCACGTCACCGCCCGGCCTCCGGTCGTCCGTGTATTTTTCTATTTAGGCCCCTATCGCCCAACCAACGGGCGACAGGAGTATATTTCTGAGATTTTTTTTCGGTGGTATATTTTTGAAATTTTGAATAAAAAATGTATTATTTAAAAAAATTCATTTTTTTACTGTATTAGCTCTTTAGCTCTGTTTTTTTCGAAAATGGTTCTTGTCGTGATGAAATTATGGAAATAGCCCCCTGCAACCAAATCAAACGGTAATTTTTATTTATTTATTTTCAGTGGTTCGAAACCGCTAGATTTTTTGTTTTATTGGACATGGAGTAATATTATTTTTTTCCTGTGGTCAGCTTCCACTGTATTTTTTTTCACCTGCATCAAACCGCTGGAATTTTTTTATATATTCCGGGTGCCCGTTCGCAATACGTAACTATTGGGATTGACTTAGACCTTGTTTAGGAGAGCTCTAGATCCCAGTTCCAGCTCAGATCTGAAACTTATAGACTAAAATAAAGTGAATTAAGTTTATATTTTTAGTATAAAATGTAAACAAGATGATCTATTAAACACTTTTAATGTACTCACAGCTCTAACTCTATAAATTTCTGGAGCTAGAAATACCCTGCTCCACCAACTCCACAGATTTTGGTGGAGCTGAGCTATCCCTAACACCCCCTTAATTAGCAGGCCCAGGTAGTAGATCTCATATAAAAAAACAGCACGCATGTTGTTTCCAAGACACGGTAGACAGGAATGCAATCATCCATGGCAAATTTTCCATGCGAACGGGCACTGCTAGAATATGTATAAAAAAATTCTAGCGGTTTGGTGCCGCTGTAAACAAGTGAAAAAAATATCCAGCAGAACCCGACCGCTAGAAAAAAATATTACCCCGTGCTCAAAAAAACAACAAAAAAATTAAAGCGGTCCGAAACTGCTGAAAATAAATGAAAAAAAATTCAGCAAAACCGGACCGCTTGATTTCGCTACTAGGGGCTATTTTTACAATTTCATCACGATAACAACCATTTTTGAAGTAAAACACATTCAGAGGACTTATGCAGTAAAAAATTTCATCATTCGATCGCCTGATTCCAGCACTCCACTTCCGGTAAAAATTTACCTTGCGAGTCAAAAAAATTAGGCCACGGTTTCCGACCGTTGGAAAATAAAATACTAGCCTCTACATCGATAAAGAAATAAACAAATTTTCAGCGGTGCAGAGCCACTGAAAATAAATAAATAAAATTTCAGCAGTAGTCAGCCACTTGATTTGACTGAAAGGGGCTATTTCTACAATTTTATCAGGACAACAGCTATTTTTAGAAATAAAAACATCAACGAGGCTATTACAGTAAAATTTTTAGTATTTCCGAAACAAAGCGTTAGCCCGGAGTTATACCAGTACGACGTTGCATGTACTGCTAAATTGCTTAGTCCTCCTGTTACAAATAGTTATTGTTTTGATATAGACATAGTTAAACTTTTAAAATTTTAACTGTAAAAATATTTTTAAATATTTAAATTGGATACATAAAAATTATATGTGTATATTTGTCATGAAAAGTATTTTCATAATATTATAATTTAGGTCATATTCGTCAAAGAAATAAATTAACTTAGGTCATATCCGTCAAATAAAAAAATTAATTTAGGTATATCTTCTTACTTCACTTTTAATGTCAAACTTCTCGTAATTTTTGTCGAAAATTCTGAAAAACTCGTTATAAACATGAGTATATGCCTTGGAGAAATCAAGATCGAATGCTTCACTTATTCCCTTGAAGGTGCCCTACAAGTCAGGCAATTTTCTCCGATGATCCAAAATAATGGCAAAACAATACAGATGTAGAATAGTTTGAAAATATTTTAAAATTTTTTGCTCCATTGGTCCTATAATGTGATGTAAAATATAATTATCTCTATTTTATTTAAAAGCAATAGTCCAAAATCACTCGATAACTAAGCAATAAGTTGGGTAGTACACACCAAATAAATGTATAGTTGTATTGTGAAATATTTCTAAAAAATAACGAAAATGACTAGCAATTTCCCAATCCGCTTCAATAACCAAGAGATTACCATTATTGCAGGTGAAAAAACAATGATAATATGCTCGTACCTTTTGCACTGCTCCAACATAGTATACATTGAGTTCCATCTAAACTTTGTATCAAGGTTGAATTTTCTTGGTTCCTTATTGTTGGCCCTGCAATATTCTGAGAACTGGGCAAACCTTACGGGTGAATTAGTAACCAAATCGATAGCACTACGTATACCCTCCAAATTAGGTTTTATTACAACCAAACCTGCCTACATAATAAGATTAATAATGTGGCATATGCATCTCTGGTAGAGTACAAAACCTCCAACATAAGTCTCTAGATACGGTGAGAGATGCTCCATAGCCGACTCAGAGATTAGCTTAAACCCTATGACCTTTTTATTTAGTACATACTTATCATCTAGGTAATGCACAATAATACTAATATAGGTTGCTCTTTGATGAATAAAGTCTATATATATGATGTTAATGCAAAGAAAAATCTAAGTATCATGAAGAACTATTTCAACATATATAGTTTATTTGTAAACATTTTATAAATATCACGTATAGTTGTTCTTTTACTAACTGTCGACGATCGGGATCACCAACCGCAAAAAGTGAGGTGGGGGTCAGTGTATTATGGGACCCGAGCTGTGTTTCGCTCGAACGGAGGAAGAAAAGCATCGTGATGATGGTGAACAAGGCGACAACGAGCACGAGACAAGGATTTATCTTGGTTCGAGCCTGTGAAGGTAATAGCTCTACTCGATCGCCTTGCGGCAGTATTCTTATTATATCTGTATGCGGGGTGTTTACAACTCAAGAGCGATAATGGTGGCTCCTAGCTCGAGCTGCTGTATATTGTGTCATTTTTCTTTGTCCTCCAGAACCTCGCGTCCTTAGTCTTTATGCCTCCCTTATGCATACGTGCCGGGCGAGATCCCCGAAGTGGCCTTCATGCACGCTAGAGGTGGCAGATGCCCGGACTTCTTGCACACTCCTGCTTCATCCCCACGACCCGCACTTTGGTAACCGCCGGTCAAATGCCAGATCCGAAATCCAAGGGCGGACTAGGACTTCGAACGTGATCCCGCCTGAGCTCGAAGTCGCGCGGGGTCGAGCTCGAGCCCACTGCGCTCTAGGTCGAGTGCCTCAGTGTGCACCCAGTTCGTGGTCGGGGCCTCACGAGCTTGGGGGATCCGTTGACCGCGCGCCGGCCGGTCAAGGAGCATCCAGCCCTCGTCAGCTAGCCCTCGAGGCTCTAGGTCGGAGGGAATCCTCAGGACGACCTCGAGCCTTATTCTCGAGACGGAAAGAACCTTCGTAGGTCTTGGCTCCTTGGCCGAGGTCGGGCGGAGACCACAAGGCGAGTCTTTTGGCCTCGACACCTGGCGACCATCGGACTTCCCGATGTCGGTACGGATGTGAACGGTTGGCGGGCACTTGGCGGCGTCTCGACTCCATTGCCTGAGCCTTAATTGCACCCGTCAAATCGCGGTTTGGTTTGCCTTTTGAGGCGCCGTGGACTGGATTCCGCGGCGTTGCGATCTATAAGCCCAGTAGCCGCCGTCAAAAACTCTACTTTGCGTATACGCCTTCAAGCCTTCTTGTCGAAACAAGGTCCTCCTTCCTCCTTAGTCCAAACCGGTGAGACCGCCATGGCCAAGCTAGGAAGGAGCACACCGTCGCACTTTCGAGGATGAAGGAGCTCGAGTCCACAGAAATTTCTTTGGATCCGTTCATATGGCGGTGCCGCCGAACACGAGACCGAGCCGCACCCCAAGGACAGCGAGATAAATGCTCGCAAAACATTACGCCCTCTTGACTTGCGGACCCGGAGAGCGAGTTAAATCGCGAAGGTCCTCTCAAGCTGCGACATCGAGCTCATCAACACAGTGCCAAACTCCGTTCTTCTCCTCACCATCTTCTCCCACATGCGAGGATTTCTAGGGATCCTCCCGACTCCCTCATGTGGAACTAACAGGGTGGATGCTCCTTGGCCCGGCGTGCCGATCAACGGATCCCCAAGCTCGTGAGGCCCGACCACTGGCCGGGTGCATCTTGGCGCTTCGACCTAGAGTGCAGTGGGCTCGAGCTCGACCCCGCGTGATTTCGAGCTCGGGTGGGATCACGTTCGAAGTCCTAATCCGCCCTTGGATTTCGGATCTGGCATTTGACCGGCGGTTACCAAAGCGCGGGTCGTGGGGATGAAGCAGGAGTGTGCAGCAAGTCCGGGGCAGTTACCGCCAGCCTCTAGCGTGCATGAAGGCCACTTCCCGGGGATCTCGCCCGACCGTTGCGTACAAGGGAGGCATAAAGACTAAGGACGCGTAGGCTCCCGGGAGGACAAAGAAAAACAGACACAATATACAGCAGCTCGAGCTAGGAGCCACCATTACTGTCTTGAGTTGTAAACACCCCCCGTACACAGATATAACAAGAATACCGCCGCAAGGCGACTGGAGTAGAGCTATTACCTTCACAGGGGCTCGAACCAGTATAAATCCTTGTCTCGTGCTCGTTGTCGTCTTGCTCCGACCATCATCACGACTGTTTTCTTCCTCCGTTCGAGCGAAACATTTCGGGTCCCATGTCTGCATCGACCCCACCTCACTTTTTGCGGTTGGCGATCCCGATCGTCGGCAGTTGGCGCCACCGTGGGGCGATTGTTTCGCTCTTCGCGAGAACGACACCAGATCCCGGGAGCATGGCGCCCTTCATCGATGGATTTTCCTCGAGCACGGACTCCGACTCCGTGTCCCTGTTCACGCCTTCACCGCCGCTCGAGCGGACGTTCGGTGGCGGGACGGTCAAGGCGCCGAGAAGATGCGGATGACCGTGATCCGCACCCTGAAGGCGCTTCGCCGGATGGTGCGAGTTGCCATCAACAAGCCATAACCGCTCTCCGGCGGGAGGCCCAGAGAAGGCCAAGACGTCTTCGAGCCACCGAGCTCCCTCTCTCGGGAGGCGCCTCCGCGCTATCGCCTCGGGTCATGGTGACCCGATAGGGCAAGGTCGGAGCTCTTTGGCCGTGCCACGGCGAAGAACTCGATCGGGCTGCGCCGAAGTCGCACCTCTGCGACCAAAGTCAACACTCGGGGACCCGCCCAGAGAAGTAATGATAACACGTCGCGCCGTCACCGCGTCGGATGCCTCTGCGAGAGGTAACCCCGAACAAAGGCTCGGGGCGAGGCTTTAACGACGAGCAGGCGTCCACGGCACCGCACCAGGCGAGACGAGCCCGAGCGAGCCACTCCGTCGACTAGCGGCGGATGCGGATCTCTCCGGGGCGTTCCGCCCGCGCCGAGGGTCGGGACCGCTGCGTTACCAACGGTGATTCCGTGCGGCACCATGGTCGCTCGCCGGAGGTCGGACGCCGAGCAGCCTCGACTCCTAGTCCGGCGGCGAGAGGATCTTGTCGGCGATGACCACGACGGCGCACTGTCCGACCTCTGGTGCATGGCGTACTCAAGCGACCTTAAATGCGATACGATGGCCGGCTCGGTTCAAGCCCGCGTTGTCGGCGTTGGCGGACCAGAACCGGACGAGTTCTTGTCCATCTACTCGACCGCTATCTGGCGGCGGGGACGAGCTCATGATGGCAAACTACCTTCCGACCAATCTGGGCGGGACGCGAGACGGCTTTTAACGAGCTGGCTCCTTCGGTCGTGGCGCCAAATCAGAATGCCCTTCGCTCCAACTTCCAAAGTTATTCTGGCGGCGAGGGAGAAGGACTGGATCGTGTCATCGAGGGCAGAACGAGCCGCTCTGGCGACTTTGTGCGGCGATTCATCCGCACGAGAACTGATCCCGAGCATTTCCGCGAGGCCGTCATCAAGGCCTTCAAGTTGAGTGCATGTCGGCGCCTCCGAGGACACGGAGATCACATCGAGGCTCGGCGTCAACAAGCTTTTTCGCATGGCGAAGCAGTGCGAAGCGCGACGACGCCGTCCGGCTGGAAAGCGACTACGACCAAGGCAAGCTCGGTCTAAACCAAACGAAGCCGCCCTTCCAACTCGGGCGCGAACCGACATCGCCTCCAAGAAGCGGAGCCGCGATCGCAGGGCGGCGGAGGTCTACCGCATGGTGATCGTTTGGCGGATGGCCAGCGAGTCCTCGAGGTCGAGGTCAAGCTCGGGAGGACCCTAAGCCTCGCCAAGGTCGAACTCGACCTCACCAGCGAAAACTAGCCCAGGGAGGGCCACGATCCGGACCCGTGGTCGATGCCGCGACAGCGGGCCGGCGCCGACGGATATGACGACGAAGTTCTGTCTATTCCACAGGCGGCCGCCACGACCTGCGAACTGCGAGGCATGGCGAATATAATTGGGCGCTTTCTATGATGGGCGGGGTGAGATGCCCGTGCTCGAGGATGACGACCAGCTGGCCGGGTGAATCTTGCACGAACACGGCGACCTCGATTTGGAGTTCCGGCAAAGGCGGCGCCGGATCGATGTCATCTTCGGTGGCTCGTCGGCCTACTAGACGGTAGCGAGGTCAAGGCGCCCATGACCATCTACTGTGTCGCGTTGGGAAGCCCATCGGCGCCCTACAAGTGGGTGGGGCCACCATCACCTTCTCTTGGAGGGCGCTCTCCGGTATGGCCGAGACACGAAGACCGCCTTGGTCGTGACCCCGACCATCAGCAACACCGCGGTCGGTCGCGTCATGGTCGACGGCGGCAGCTCTCTTAACTTGCTGCAGGCAGGGGCGCTTGACCGGATGCAGATTCCCCGGTCGAAGGTCAAGAACGTCGCCATTCCCTTCTTCGGGATCGTGCCCGGGAGCTCGACCATTCCCAGGGCGGTGGTCTTGCCCGTCACCTTCGGGCGGCTCGGACAACTTCCGCGACCGTTTGGTCACCTTCGAGGTGGTCGAGGGCGACCTCCCGTACAACGCCATCCTCGGACGGCCCGCCTTGGTCAAGTTCATGGCCGCCAACCACCAGGGGCGGATCTACAGGGTATGCCCGGTATGCCACGGCATACCCTGAGGTCGACCTAATCTGATCTATAATACCGTCATTATTTTATACAGTCAGCTTGTGAAGGTCATAACTTTAGATCCGTATGTCCGATTGAGCTAATTCTTGTTGGGTTAGTTTCAAAATTGAATCTAGTTTCTACAGTTAAAATTTCACATCAATCCAACGGTTGGATCTTCAGGAATTACTGTTTTAGTTAACATGTGTCAGTCTGTTTTTCTGAAACCGAAGCAGTTTTTTATAATTTGTTTAGGGGTGATTTGAGAATCAATAAAAATTTGTTTTAGCTTTCGCACAATCATTCACCCCCCTCTGATTGCTATATTAGTGTATATCGATCCTACATGTAATTTGAGTGCAAGACTGCTAGTTGATTTATAGAGTAGAAACAAATATAATTGCTACTTTGCTAGAGACTAGAGAGTTGCTTGTTGATGCATTGCTTTTTTTGTTTGTAGAGTTGTTGAATTATAAAGAGGAACGGAGACATTGCATCTCTTTTTTAGAAACATGCAACAATGAAGGCTGCTATTGCTTCATCTCTTTTCCGGAAATATTGCAAAACGAGAAGCAAAGAAGGATGCCACTGCTTCATCTCTTTTTCGGAAATATTGCATCTCTTTTCCAGAAACGTTTATTGAACGAGATATTTTCTTTCGAATTGATGAAAATGATATAATCAAGAGTTTCATGGCTATTAGAAGGCGGAGGCCAGACAAGAAGGACAAGTAATATTATATTCCTTAAACTATTGTAGGTCGTAAACTTTTTTATGCATATTTCATACTTAAAATGTTAGAACTATTTATATTATAATTTATACTTGTATTATCATGTTTCTAGTTATTTTATACTCGTATATCGAATTTCTCGACAATATTTATAGTTGTTTATCGAATTGTTCATTAGATTTTACGAATTATATATTATAATATTAGCTCGGCATACCTAACTTAAAATCCTAGATTCGCCCTTTGACCAACCACTATGGCCACCGATGCATGATTTGCTTGGCTAGCGGCATCATTACGTCTTGAAGGCGACCTGCGAAGCGGCACATGGATGCGAGACCAAGGCCTTGGCTCTTGCAGGCATGCTGCCCCAATGTGATCGGGCGGACGACGAAGAATGCCCGCCAGAAGGCGGCCATCCAGCCCTCGTCACTAACATATTGGTATTGTAGGCAAAAACCACGTTGTACTGTTCTCTCAATATTAGAGCTCTTACCCATTCTAAGTGGAAGATCCTCCGTAACTATGTAACAGGCAATTTCGTCTCTAACTACATCGGTATTTTATACTCATGTACTTACCGAACCATCAGTGTTGAAGTTAAGCTGTGTCTACATGTCCTCGCTTGGCCTCCGTCCGGCTGATATCTTCCTCAAGCAATTCTTCGCATGTCTCTTTAGATGACCTATTCCATTAGCTTGCAGTATTTGCAAACATCATACACTACCTCAGGTTCGTCCACAATTTTGACAGTTCTATCCATATGTTGCCAGCACTGCGCGCATCGACTGTTGGATATAGACACCTGTGCTGGCTACATCGATATATTGAGCTGCGTGTTCGATGTAGATACTGACGTCCGTCTCAGATACACCAAGGTCAGCATCCAAGCTTGTTGCATTCGAAATGTATAAGGCATCTTCGATACCGTGCGTGCCGTCTAGATGATGGTTATCTATGCCATAATCTCCCATACTGGGAGAGAGTTGGCGTGGATCAATCTCTTGATCCTAATGAGGGGGATTTGGAGAGCGCGAGCATGCTCTTCTGCTCATTGCTCTTGCTCTTGCGAAACATTTTATTTCGCGACAGGAGAGCATAAAAAAGAAAGCTATTAGAGAGAGATGTGTTGATGTATAGAATATGCTGAGCAAAAATAGGCAAGAAGAGAAAGCATGAGAGAGACGTGCAGAACAAATGAGAGCCGTCCCCTGTCTTTATAGCGTGTCTATCGAAATGCCTGTTGCAAATTGAAATCAGGCGCGGGCAGCGTGAAGCCACATGTCACATTGCTGTCCCTCTGTCGTTGCAAATTCAAATGAGGCACGGTCACATGCTCGCGCATGACAAAAATTAAAGAGTGTGGGACAAATATGACAAAGTAACTTTATGTCTTTCAATGCTTTACATCCATTTTAGTCATCTTTTTCTCGGCATGCTGTCTCAGAGTGGAGAGACCGAGAGAGACGTTGAATTCACGTTTAGGCGGTTGTTGTCTTTTTTAGTCATCTTGTGTTCAAATTATCAAATACATCAGGTGCATTATTCCCTCGAACGATCTATTTCCCGTGATTCTCTCTAGCGATCAGAGTCTAGATCAGATGCATGATTCTTTTTCCCCTCTCTCTCTCTTTCTTTTCTCGTCGGACCAGCCCCTCCCTCTCTTTTTTTCCCTCTCTCTATCTCTCTCTTTTCCCGATCCCATTGGACCTGCGCCCCTCCCTCTCTTTTTCCCCCTCTCTCTCCCTACTCCCTACCTTTGGCCCAGAACTACAGGTGGGCATTTGGGCCCAGCCATTTCGGGCCAGCACGAGGCATGTCCTGCCTAGTCTAGCCTAGCCTAGGGCCCGGCACGAAATTGGTCAAATCGGGTTATGGCAGCCCAGCACGTTTGCTCGGGCTGTGCTGACCCCGCCAATCGAGCACGACGGGCGGCACGGCACGACACGATGAGATGGGTCGTGTCTAGGCTGGCATGGCCTGCACAACTCTTTGAGCAACCGCAATGACGCATAGCCCAGGGGCAAAGGCTGGAGCCTTGCGGCCAGGGGAACAGTGAGCACCCGCCAAACCGTCAGGGCCACACCACGTCGGGCCCCGAGCCGCCATGCCCGCACGCTACTGCAAGTAACTCCAAGTCTTTTCCTCAAGTTGCAATAGTGTAAATGGGCCGGGCCTAAATCGGTATGGCACGAAGCAGACATGAAACGCAAATAGACCTTACCTAGGCTCATCGAAGATGAGTTGGGCCAGACTGGCATGGCACTACGGGCACAACGGGCCGCCACAGCCTGACACGGTTTAGACTTGAAATATGATGGGCATGTGCCGGACTGGCCTGACCCGACACGACGCCCACTTCTACTACTGACAGAAATAAACGATGACAAAAGCTGAACAAGCCACATGAATCAAGCGCAAGAACAGCATGTAGCCATAAGCTCCGCAGCCGTATTTAGAAGCTCGTCGTCGCCGGCGTCGTCGGCTGGGCCATCCTCGAGGAGAAGATCCACTTCGGTATTATAAATAGACCTGACTTAACCCAGCCAAATCTAGTTAGTGTATACGTTCTGCTAGGGCTAGCATTTGGGGCCCAAAGGTCGAGTTGGGCGTGGATGATACCACTGTGTCAACCCAGACTTGCCTGCTTAGGAGTATTTCCGAAACAAAGCGCCATACCGGAGTGATACGAGTACGCCGTTGCACGTGCTGCTAAATTGCTTAGTCCCTCCGGTTATAAATAGTTATTGTTTTGGTATAGACATATCAAATTTTTAAAATTTTATCTGTAAAACTCTTTTTAAATATTTAAATTAGATACATGAAAATTATATGTGTATATTTGTCTTGAAAAGTACTTTTATAGTATTATAATTTAGGTCATATTCATCAAAGAAAAACTTAACTTAGGCCATATCCGTCAAATAAAAAATTAACTTAGGCCATGCCTTATCATCCGATCAAAGAGGGGAAAAAATGTAATGTCCTTACCAACATAGCTTAGTAGGACATGGACACCCGAGTTTTGAAGCGTCGAATCGATGAAATTCTTGGCGTATATATACATGCTATTCTACGTGTGCGGTAAGGATGCAACAGGTACTGAGATACATATGTACGCTAGCTCATCGTGTACGGTTGCCAATTATTCACTCTAAACACAAATAGTTATCATTTTGGATATTAACACAGTCTTTAAAATATAGTTTTGACTACTAATTGCTATTATAATATATTTATAAGACAAAAAAATTATAATATAATGAATATAATGAATATATATATATATATATATATATATATATATATATATATATATATATATATAGGAAGCCTTTTCCGTACTCCCAGAAGTACATACTCCCACCTCTAATATACCACTTAAATAAATGCTTTATACTCTTTTATCACTTTCGGTATACTCAATAATAATTCTAAGATACTTCAATACAATATGATTAAAAAATTTCATCAAACCCTTTATTTTTTTTTCTACATACCCTTTTCTATATGTATAAGGAATGTGTAAACAAATTATGCTATAATTTGTGGATTTTAATGAAATTTTTCATGAAACTCACTCTGGAGTATCTTATAATCAATATTAGAGTATACTCAAATGGATAAATAGGTATAACAATATCATTTAAGCGGTATATTAGAGGTGAGTACATCTACCAGTATGGAATCATTTTCCTATATATATATAGTATGGAATCATTTTATATATATATATATATATATATATATATATATATATATAGGAAGCCTTTTCCGTACTCTTGGGAGTACATACTCCCACCTCTAATATACCACTTAAATAAACGGTTTATACTCTTTTATCACTTTCGGTATACTCCAATAATAATTCTAAGATACTCCAATACAACATGATTGAAAAAACTTCATCATACCTTTTATTTTTTTTGCTACATACCTTTTTCCATATGTAAAAGGAATATGTAAACAAATTATGCTATAAAGGATGGATTTTAATGAAATTTTTCGTGAAACTCACTTTAGAGTATCTTATAATCAGTATTAGAGTATACTCAAAAGGATAAAAAGGTATAACAACATCATTTAAGCGGTATATTAGAGGTAGGAGTACATACATCCAGGAGTATGGAATCATTTTCCTATATATATGTATATATATGTGTGTGTGTGTGAGAGAGAGAGAGAGAGAGAGAGAGAGTGATTTTACGACACAGGCTGCTAAGCAAAAACCACTTTATACCGTTCCGACATAGACCGGTTTGACCTGCAGGCAACGATATTATACTAGCTAGCTACTCCATGTAAAAGTAAAACCATGTGCCCAAATCAATCACGACCAATACAGACATCAGCGACATGGAATATCAGACTAGCAGGTGGCTAATTTTAATTGCTTCTAGCCTAACCCCCTAGAAAATAAAAACTATAAACCCTACATTACATGCATGCATGCAGCAGAGAGTGCCCTATATGTAAGAGCTCAAGTCGTACATGCTTAGCAGACTAGCTCCAATCTGCTTAGCACGCTCGCAGATATACCTTTAATTCTCTAGGTCACCGCCGTCGACGCACAAACGAATTTACTAATCTAATCTAGCTTAGCTAACCGTGTCGATTGGATTCGTATGCCACTACGGCCGGATACGTGAACAGGGTAGGCGAGATTTCATACGCGTTACACAAAGGCATTTCACGGCCGTGAGACTTCACGCCATGCAATTAGCATTAATTTTTTGCTTCTTTGATTTCTTCACTCCAAGTCTTCAACCAAATCTAACCTAGCTTAGCTCTAAGCTAGTCAGTGGCGGAATTAGAGAACTTTTAGTGAAGATACACACTTTGCACATACAACTCTATAGCCTTCTATAACGGTTTCGATCGTAATATCATAAATCCAACACATATAATCAAAATCTGCTAAAAGTACCATACAAATATTTCTAAGATATTATGAATCTCAAACCACTGAAATTGAAACCAATTCAATCAACAAGTTTGATATGCTAAAGAAATGATCTTCTAGCATTTTTTTTAAAAAAAAATTTGGTCCTGGATCCGGCCATGCTCCAAGTAAAAGAGAA
Source organism: Guadua angustifolia (assembly GCA_036346375.1). NCBI lineage: Eukaryota > Viridiplantae > Streptophyta > Magnoliopsida > Poales > Poaceae > Guadua > Guadua angustifolia. The sequence goes on along the minus strand of CM070500.1, from coordinate 67,681,661 downwards.
CAATTTGTTGTCAAAGGGATTGCTATTATCTACTTAATTAGGCAACTAGCTTAGCTAGCTAGATAGCTGAAATTGTACACGCGGGTCGATCGCGCTCGACATCTGCGTGCACCTCACCGAGCAGTTAAACTGCGTGCGTGCGTGGTACGTACGTTCGTACCATGAGATCGACGATTTTGATTCCTAGTTTTTCGTTCGGACGAAGATGGATTAGACCAAATCCTTGGGATGAGCAGGGATTTCAGTGCAACTTCCCTGCCAATACAAAGGGATGAACAGTGCAACCGCAGGTGAAATGGCATATCAATGTTGCATTTTTCCTTTACCAAAACCATTATAGTGAACGTATTGTATCATATTTCATGGGGTGGTTCACTGTAGCGGTAGATCTAGGCTCTACGTTTCAAAATCGCACGGATGAGAATAGTACTTGTGTGCTGGATCTGCATCCTCCTTTTATGTATGTAGGCGAAATATTTAGTGAAAACCATCTATTCCATGAAAATTCCGTGGAAACCACCCGTAAAAGTTTTGAAAAATTCTCAAAAAATTACCATATGTAGGGGAGGTGAACTTCTACAATCCTGCAAAATTTGAAGATGAAACTCAATCGCATTTGAAAGATATGAAAAAAACAAATTCAGCATGAATAGTAATTTTCACTGTTTTAGCACTATTCTTTTTGCTGTTTGTCTTTTTCATATCTTTCAAATGCGATTGAGTTTCATCTTCAAATTTAGCAGGATTGTAGAAGTTCACCTCCCCTACATATGGTAATTTTTTGAGAATGTTTTAAAACTTCTACGGGTGATTTCTATAGAGTTTTTATGGAATAGGTGGTTTTTACTGAATATTTCGCCATGTATATATATTCATGTATTTGCGCGGGGCAAGCACAAATTCTTAAAAGTTTTTTTTGTAGAATAGTGATGTGCTGATGTTGGTAGTGGACCGTGAGAGTGACTGATGTGATAGTTTCACGTTCTAATGTTTTTTTAACCAAACTTTCTGTTATTTATTCCCATGTCCTTTTGACCTTCTCTCTCTTTACTTTTGCGAGAACAAAGCGGAATTCCTTATCGTTTTTTAGTTTTCAACCTGCAAATGATTAAACAACTAGCTCGGCAACTTTTCTCTACCGTCACAAATATACGTTGTTTTGGATATATACAATCTTAAAAATTTTAGCTGTCGGTATCATGTTAAATATTTATATTAGATACATGAATATCATACATATATATTTATCTCAAAAATTACTTTCATAATATCAAAAAACTATAAATATAAAAGAAATTATGGTTACAGTGATGTTTTTGGACCATATCGATATTCAAAAGATATGTATTTATGATTGGAGAGAGCGGTAGATGCATCCGCACCACTGGAGAAGCGCACTTTGGGTGGGCTTGGGTTAATTAAAGTGGTGTGACTTGCGTTAATCATGTTTATGTTAGGGGAGTTCAAAAGAACATTTGGAACGAACGAAACACGTTTGATTTCGTATGCCTAGCTAGTAACAAAAGGGAGCTAGCAACGTAGTATATGTGTAGACGAAGACAAATGATATGGTACTAGGCAATTTTATATGCTTTCTATTGGAAATATGCGTAATATTTTTATTTTAGATTTTATTTTAAGGCAAATATAACAAAAGACTAAAGGTATATAAAACAATAGGAAACGCATTGTATTTCAGAATATACTTAAGTATTGTAAATTAACAGAGTCGATCAATCATACGAACGACTTACACAATTGAGCTTGATGAAGAATAGGAGGTAGCACAGTCGCGGTCTTGGAAGTAGTCGATGTTAAGAACGAAGCAAAACGATCATGCTGATGCACTGCCCAGAAACCTTATTACCACCCTATGCAGATGATCTCTATAGCAACGGCTCAGAGATACCGCTACCTTCCTTCACGGTGCACACCGAGGAAGAAGGCTTGACGAGGTTCAACCACTCAACATACCAGTACAACAATCCAGAGAGGAGGAAGAATGGAAGAGGAATTCGGCCTCTAGCCTGGACGTCTCTAGGTGTTTATTTATACGTGCATCAGTAACTGACAGCATTATATCAGTTGAACGCAGCAGTTACTATTAACTGACTACATAATGTCAATTAAATCACTAGAAACTGATGGCTTTATGACACTTACACCGAATTAAAATAAATGTTTAAATCATATTTAAACGGAATGAATAGAGAGATAATTGAAAGTTCAGCATAACAATAGGTGAATTCAAAGTGCCAGGAGATGCAATCAATCACAAGTCATGCAAATTTTTATGCGAAAATACATGAATACGCATGTGCCTTAGCCAATATCTACCACATGACATTATGGTGCCATGTGTTATATTATTGAAGGAGTGGCAAAGACTCTACCTTATAAATTGCTTTTCCTTCACTTAGTTAGGCAATATTGTATTAAATCATAGATACTTTGGAATTAAAGGAAATAAGTCTCCTTTGAGCCAATTGTGAGGAAACCAGGAAAACGATGGAAGCGTTCTCACCTGCATAGAGGCCGCGTATCTCTGTTGATCTATATAGGCTGAACAAAACACAACAAGAATTACAATAGAACACAATCAACGGATACATTCGATCTATACATTCTATCTATAGAGAATACATTCTATTTATAGAAATCTATCTATAGAAGTTTATCTTTAAGGAATAATTCCAACAGCCCCTCTCAATCACAACATATACAGGTTGAGATTGCGCTTGAATTCTTCTAATTTTTGTGTTGAAAGTGGCTTGGTGAATCCATCAGCAACTTGATCTCTTGTGGATATTAATTGAATTTCCAATAGCTTTTGTGTCACATGCTCTCTAACAAAGTAATAGTCTACTTCAATGTGCTTTGTCCGTGCATGGAAGACTGGATTTGCTGACAAATAGGTTGCACCAATATTATCACACCAAAGTCGAGCAGTTGGTGGACATTGTACACCCAATTCTTTTGATAGAGTTTGTACCCACATAACTTCTGTTGTTACATTGGCTAATGCTTTGTACTCTGCTTCTGTACTAGATCTTGACACTGTAGCTTGTTTTCGTGCACTCCAAGATATAAGATTAGAACCCAAAAACACAGCGAAGCCACCAGTGGACCGTCTATCATCCACACATCCTGCCCAATCTGCATCAGAGAATGCATTAATACGCATAGACACTGACTTGCTTATCTTTAATCCAACACTCTATGTATGCTTAATGTACCTCAGTATTCTTTTAATAGCAGTCCAATGTAGTATGGTAGGAGCATGTAAAAACTAACATACCTTGTTCACTGAAAAAGCTATGTCTGGTCGAGTTAATGTCAAATACTGCAAGGCACCAACAATACTTCTATATCGTGTTGCTTCTTTTGGTCCCAACATCTTTCCCTCCTGAGTCGACAATTTTTCAAAGATAAAAAGAGGAGTACTGACAGGCTTGTAGTTTGACATCCCTGCACGCTGAATTATATTTGAGGCATATTTCTCTTGTGATAATAAAATACCATCACATACCTTCTTAACTTCAATCCCCAAAAAATAGTGCAGATTCCCCAAATCCTTAAGTGCAAATTTAGACTTAAGATCTCGAAGAAGTGTTGTAACAACATCCTGTGAAGAGCTTGCAACTACTATACCACCAACATATATGAGCAAAAACATCTCAGTGTCGCCCTTGTGATAGACGAATAGGGAAGTATCAGCCTTTGATGGACAAAAACCAAGTTGTTGCAACTTCAAACTTAGACAAGAATACCATGCCCTAGATGCTTGTTTCAGTCCATACAACGCCTTGTCCAACTTACATACATATTGTGACATAGACTGCTTTTCATATTCTGGTGGTTGCCTCATATACACATCCTCCTCTAGAACACCATGAAGAAACACGTTCTGAACATCCAACTGACGAAGGTTCCATCCTCTGGAACTTGCAATAGATAGGATAATTCTGATAGTATCAGCTTTGACTACAGGATTAAAAGTGTCTTTATAGTCAATACCATACCGTTGTTTAAATCCTTTTGCAACTAGACGGGCTTTATGTCTATCTATAGTCCCATCATCTTTCTTCTTTATTTTGTAGACCCACTTGCAATCAATAAGATTTCTTTCTTTTTCTAGAGGGACTAAGTGCCAAGTCTTATTTTTCATGAGTGCTACATATTCATCATCCATTGTAGCCTTCCACTTGCTGTCACTTAATGCTTCTCCCAAATTTTGTAGCTCACCAGTGACCATCAAATAACCAAATCAAATTGTTCCATCTGTGAAGATCCTGGGCTTCCTAATCCCACTCTGCAGCCTAGTTGTTGGCCTAATTAATGGGGGTTGCTCTTCTGTTGTATGCCCCAAAGGAACCAAAGAGGAACCCGAAGTGTCAGACCTGCCATTGGGAGCCACAGCGCACTGTTCTGAGCTCGTGTCTCCTCCAAACACAGTGTCCAGATTCTGAGGTGGTGGTGTGGTGCTCCGGAGCGCAGACACGCTTGCACTGTCTGACCGTGGTACAGGCATAGTTATCGTGTCGCTCACACCTATCCGAGGTGGCGTGGTATTCCCCAGCGAAGAGTCAGCCGAAGCATCCGCTCCTGCACCTGTGCCGTGTTCTTCTGCACCTTCTGTTCCTTGCATGAAATCAACTCTAGAATCTTCACTATTAGCAGCAGGATTTAGAGGAGTATTTGTCAGATGTGCATCCAAATGTTCACCCCCATGATGAAGACTGATATTGCTTAACATATCAGGATTAAGAAGAGAAATTTTATCACGAAAACGAACACCAACGTTGGAATGTATATGGGAAAAGGGAGAAACTTCTTCATCAAAGACAACATCCCTAGATATATAGACATGACTTGTAGAGATATCTAGACACTTAAATCCTTTATGAAGAATACTGCATCCAAGAAAAGCACATCATTTTGAATGGAATTCAAGTTTGCGAGAATTGTAAGGGCGAAGATTTGACCAACATGCACACCCAAACACCATAAGAGAGGAATATTCAGGTGCTTGATGGAACAGGCGTTCTAAGGGAGTTGAGAATTAAATAACCTTACTAGGGGTCCGATTTATAAGATATTTAGCAACAAGAAAAGCTTCATCCCAGAACTTGAGGGGCATAGATGCATGTGCAAGGAGAGATAGCCCCACTTCAACTATGTGTCGGTGCTTTTGTTTAGCAAATCCATTCTGCTGATGAGCATAAGGACATGAAACATGGTGAGTTATACCAATTTTTGTGAAGAAGGAATTTAACTTTTCATATTCTCCTCCCCAGTTTGTTTGCATAGCAATGATCTTGCGATTAAAAAGCTGCTCAACATGACTCTGAAAATTATGGAAACTCTAAAAAACATCATATTTTTGTTTGAGCAAGTATATCTAAGTAAACATGCTATAATCATCAATCAAACTAACATAGTATTTTTTCTACCCACAGATTTAGGTGCATGACCCCACACATCAGAAAACACAAGTTCCAAAGGAGCAGAAGCACACTGAGAGATTTTAGATAAGGAAGTTGATGACTCTTAGCCTTTTGACAGGCATCGCAAATAGACTCTTTATTTGACTCAATAGGACAAGGGAGATTATTTATACTAATAACTTGTTGAACAATGGAAAACGATGGATGGCCGAGGTGACTGTGCCATCTAACTGAAGAAGGTTTAATGACTCCAAAAGCATGCTTCCTTGAACTGAAGGGAACATTCACAGAGGGTAGAGGATAAAGACCACCCCTACACTTGCCTTGCAGAAGAATTTTCTTCATTGCCTGATCCTTAACCAAAAAGAAATTAGGATGAAATTCAAGAAAAGCTTGATTATCATATGCATGTCGATGAATAGAGACTAAATTTTTCTTAGCCTTAGGGACATGAAGAACATTGTTCAACTGGAGGTCACAACTAGGGGTGTGAACAAAAGTATGACCAACATGACTAATATCCATACCTGCACCACTGGCCGTGTGGATTTGGTCATTCCCATTGTACTTGTCTCTCACAGAAAGTTTTTCAAGCTCGCTTGTGATATGATCCGTGGCACCTGTATCGGTGTATCAGTTTGTGTCCACACCATAGGAGTTGATGGCAGTACCAACACTTCTTTCTTCTAGAGCAAAGTTTTCATCAAACCTGTTCCAACTATTTATGGCGACATGACCAGCATTATTGCAAAGCTGGCATATAGGGTGAGGGCGAGAGTTGTTGTAGTGGTCCCTACCACTATTGCCAAAACGTCCTCCACCTTGCCGCGGCCACCACCTTGACCTCCGTGGCCACGTCCATGACCTCTACGCCCTCGTGAGTTGGAGCCACATCCACTGCGTGAGGCAGAATTAACAGAAGAATGTGATCCTCCTTGTAGGAGATTCATTCTCATCTCAAAACTCAACAATTGAGCATACAGTTCACCTAGCGTAATAGGCTCCACCCATGCAACAACGACAGACACAAGTGAGTTGAAGTCAACGTCAAGGCCTACAAAAATGTACTAGACCATATCCTCATCATCCAGGGGCTTGACGCTAGATGCCATCTCAACTCCAAGAGCTCTCATCCTCGATGCATATTCGGCAACAGTCATGTTGCCCTTCTGTGTTGTTGCCAGCGCAATATGAGTATTGACAACCCGTGCACGAGTTTGAGAAGAAAACATGTCCTCCAAGACCTTCCACACCTGCGTTGCACTTGTTAGGGAGACTACCTGCGTCAAGATCTCTCGAGATAGGGACAACAGCAGATAGCTAAGCACTCGTTGATCCAAGGCCAACCACTCTGCGTAAGCAAGATTATGCCCTTTCAACATCTTGTCACCTTGCTTGAGATCAATCTCCATGTCTGGAGCAGCAGTTGTGCCTTCTAGGTCCCCCACGAGTTGTGCACCTAAAGCACCTATGCCTTCCATACAAGAAAATTGCTCTTTGTGAGCTTTTCTGTGACTGGATGGCTGAGAGAAAGAGGCACCGCCAGACTAGAAGATGAAGAACCCACCATGGATGAGATTTGTTTAGAGGAGTGGCTCTGATACCATGTGAGGAAACCAGGAAAACGATGGAAGCGTTCTCACCTGCATAGAGGCCGCGTATCTCTGTTGATATAGGCTGAACAAAACGCAGTAAGAATTACAACAAAACACAATCAACGGATACATTCTATCTATAGAGAATACATTCTATTTATAGAAATATCACTACCTTGAAAAAGGTCATCTGTGGCGGTTCATAACTGCCATCAGTGATGGTTTTTGAACCGCCACAGATTTAGTGCCACTGATAATCGAGGATTATCAATAGCGGTTTTTGAACTGATTCCAGCCAAAAATCGCCATTGATAACTATGTATCTGTGATGGTTCTAGCAACAAACCGCCACATATATACGGTTATCTATGGCGTTCTATCCACAAACCGCCATAGATACTCCTAGTATCAAAATAAAAATTTGACATTTCGGGCTAGTCTCAGGCAACGTTGGCCATGCCCTCTTAAAACAGCACACACATAGAATAGATATATCATACACATTGTAATAGATGTATATACAAAGTAGCATAAGATTAGTCAGAATAAAATATCAATTTACACTTTGTAATGAGACAAAATTTCAATAATAAAAGACTAAACTAGTTTTCAAAACTACAAACCTGTGAGTCTTCGATGTTGGTTGGAGACACATGATGTGTAACATGAGTATGGATAACTGGATCGTTGTTGTCTTTGTCATAAAATTCGCATTTTTTGTTGATGACATTCTTCATGATGAAGTAGGCGAGCTGTCCATGAATGGCTTGGATTTCAATAGGAAGTAATCCTCCCGTAGGCAACTTGAGGCGCTATAAATAGGAAAAATAAATCTTAGAGAGTATATAGAAATTGAGTGGTGCGAATCAATGTGATGTAAGCATGACAAATCTCTACATCATTATCTATTATTGTAGAACCTAAGATTTGACACACGAAGTATCCACATAAATTTGTGCCTCACAGCTGCTTGTGACACTGTAAAAATTGAATAAACTAAAATGTCTTGGAAGGAGTTATTTACTATTAAATGCTATATAAGAATATTGCTTGTGTACGTACCGGAAATTTAGTACATATTGAAAGGGATTTTTGTTATGGGAAGTATCTCGAGCTCTTTTTACAATATCTTTTGAATGCCGCATTCATTAGAATTATCAGCTCTTCGTAATCTATTTTATCTTTATCCAGCGGATCCATGATCAGCATCTTGCTCTTTTTTGGAGTAATTACTACAAGAATCCAGTGGAATCTATACACACATGTATGATGCTATAGTCATTAGTCCTAAGATCAGAATAAAGAACAAAATCAACGAGTAATTTAACTAGCTAGTGAGAAACTAACTTATTTAAAATTCTATGGTAAAAGTATAAACTCTTTGTCTTGTAGCTTGATCAATGTGTTATATATGTATTCCTTAACCTCCTTTGGTACTCTTTTGATTTCGGCCTGGCAGACCGTTCCCGGGTTGAGGAATCCCATTGGCCCCTTGGTTCTTCTTAGTTCAATCATCTCGTATCTAAATTAGAAAAAAGTTCGACATGACATTTATCGGTATTACATGAATGTAGACCATGATTTATATATTAGACACTTACAGTGACCAGCATCTCAAAAAAGATATGTTAAGGGCATCGTGATAGTACAAGTTGTGTAAGTTATGCAAGTTATCGAATTCTATTATGAAGCAGCTACCTCCCTCATGGTGAAAATGTTCCTCACGGAAAATGGAAGTGATCACCTTCAAGAGTACCGTTTGGTTGGATCGCTCCATGTACCAGGTATGTAATCATTGTATCATGAGTGTTAGGCTATTTAACTTCAAAGGGGTGACTAACGACATCCCTAGCTCGAATTTCAATCTTTCTTGGTTATCTTGTACTTCAGACTTTGCCTTGCCCTTACTTTTCTCTTGCACAACATCATACTCTGTTCTGGCTTCGCCTGATCTAGCTAATAAACTTGTCTAATGTGCCATTTCTTCATATCAGGGGTTATAATTAGTTTGTCCTTTGAAGTACTCACACTAGCCATGTTTATGTGGTCCTCATTGGACTTCTTTGCTGCTTCATATTGCTTCATCAGCATTTCACGCTCAAGTGCTGGTGACGGTAGCGCAAGTTCTACAGTAGAAGAGGCAGGCACTAGATGGTCCAAGACGATGTCACGTTTGTGCCACTTGATGAATGAGTGGACGACACTTCCTAGAGTTGTAACCTCATCGTTGGAGGGAATTTCCATTGCGATGTCGGCAAACTGTGGAAGTACCATGTGCCACTTGGACCTTTGCATAACCTGGCGCTATCGAGGAGTTGTGCAAAACACCCCTTCTTGGTATGGATAAGCTATTCCTATACCAACTTGTAAGAATATGTTTAAAATGGGCACGTTGAGCTGGCAAGGTGTGCGGTCTTGTATGTCGTCCACAGGATAATGGGTGTTATCCAGTTCTACCAATGGTGTGGACGTGCAACTGCTGCGATGATTTGTAGGGCTGGAGAGAATGTTGTGGACTTGCGGCTGGCTCATAGCTTGTTGTACCTGATGTTGAACTTGTTCTTGTATGGTGCCTTGTAATTCTCGAAGAACATTTTCCTTCATCTTTTCTAATTCCTGTTCGACACGCTCTTTCTTGGCTCTCTTACAACTCCTATAAGAGTCTCCGTGCTCTCGGAATCCCATCTTCCAGGGAACCTTGACCCTAACTCCTCGTGTCCGACCAGGGTGCTCTTTGTTTCCCAGGGCCGTTGTAAGTTCGTCTTTCTCCCTATCTGGGTGGAATGTTCCTTGGCTGGATTCGATGTACAACTCCTAAACTCTTTGCGACATTGCTTAATCATCGCTGCTTTTGAATGATAAGGCCCCACCAGACGTGATAGATGCTCTTGCTAGCACATAATGCTTGACTCGATCTGGTAGTTCGGTCAAGAGATTTGTGCCGGTCAATCGGACCGCATCTAATTCCTGCCTCTCCCATTGAGGAATTTTACCCACGTACCTACTCGTGCCTAGTCTGTGGGGGTGAGTATTCTACCTTGCGATGTTTATGTGGTCCTCACTGGACTTCTTTGCTGCTTCATCTTTCTTCATCGCCACAAACTCATCCCAATATGGCTCTAATTTTGGATAGTCTCCGACAGCTGACCGGTTTTTCTTCACATAGTTTGTATTCAGCCTCGCCTTGAAGTTCCTCTATGCGCATCCATGGTCATCAACGCATCGCGACACACGAGTTCTTGGGCTTCTTCGGGGAATTTGAAAGTTTCTTTGAGCTCTGTCCATAGATCCTCTTTAGTGGCGTGGAGTACTTTGTGCCAATCCAAATAGGTGATTGGCACTTTATCCTTTATGATGTACCCATATGTTGACCTGTATTTTGCTACTGATTTCCGTGGTGCAATAGAGGCCCCAGCATCTGAGACCTCCAAGATGGTATACCGGCCTTCAGGCTTCTTAGTTTTCCCTTGGCCTCGACGTCTTGCAACAGGAGCATCATCTACAGCTGACGAGGGCTGGGCGTCCTTTGACCGGTCGAAACACGGTCAACGGACCCCCCCGAGCTCGGGCGGCTTTCGACCACGACACAGGTGTGCACGGGCGCTCGACCTAAGAGCGTTGGCCTCGAGCACGCCCCTGCTCGACCTCGGGCTCGGCGGGCTCTGTCTAGGTGCCGTTGTCGCCCTTGGATTCGGATCAAGCGTTTGGCCGTGGTTGCTCTAGGAGCGGGTCGTGAGGCAAAGCAGTACGTGCAAAGACAAGTCCGGGCGATTCTTGCTGCCCTCAACATGCATGAAGGCCACTTCAGGAATCTCTCCGTCAGATTGCGTCTTGAGAGGAGGTGTGAAGGCCATGGAAGCACGGTCTTTAAAGAGACACGAAGTCCACGAACTCACTAGACACCCAAGAGCTTGAGCATTAGCCATAGCCATTGTTGAGCTTAAATTGTAAACACCCCATGTACTCAATCAATAGAAAGAACAACGCCGCAAGGCGACTAGAGTGAAACTATTACCCTCGTAGGGGCTCGAACGATATAAACCCTGTCTCGTGCTCGTTATCGCCTAACCGACCTTCGACGACACGACTTGTCCCCTCGTTTGAGCCAAGCGATCCGGGTCCCTAATCACTTAAACCCCGTTTCATTTCTGCGGTCGGCGATCCGTTAAATCGGCGGTGGCGCCACCGTGGGGCCCGATTGGCTTTGCTCTTCGCAGGAAATCACTAGGTCTTAGGAGCATGGCGCGCTTCATCAACACGCGCTCAGCGGGCGCGAAGCGACGCGGACTCGACTCCGTCCTGTTCTCGCCCTCGCCGCCGCCTTCGGCAAAGACGTCTTGGTAGCGGGCGGCGAGCGAAGCCGCCGAGATGGCCGTGATCCGCAGACTCGAAGACACTCGCCGGATGGTGCGAGTTGCCATCAACCGAGCAATAACCGCTCTCCGGCGGAGCACCGAGAGAAAACCGACGCGTCGTCTAGAAACCGGGCTCCCTCGGCCGGAGGCGCCTTCGCTTATCGCCCGAGTCATGGTGACCCGATAGGGTGAAGTCGAACTCTTTGGTCGGGCGTTGGCGAAGAGCTCGTCGGGCGCATCCGAGGCCGTGCCATCAACGCACGGGGCAAGACTCGAGAGCCACGCCACGAAGTGATGGCGGCTCATCGCACCGTCACCGGCGCTTTCGTAAAACCGCGCCTCCGCAAGTTCGCCTCTCGTCGGCGGCAATCCGGGGCGAGCCTTGACCTGTCTACGCCGCCCGTCGAGGGCTCCGGCGGGCAAGGGCAGGCGCGGATCGAGCTCCACGGGCTCGCGTCGGCGATGATGGATCGCGGGGTCCCTCCGGATGTTGCGCCCGGCGCGCGAGGTCGAGATCGCTGTGTTACTGCCGGCGACTCTCGAGCACGCGCTCGGTCGTGGCGGGGCGGATCGCGAGGAGCCTCGACTCCGAATCTGGCGGCAGCGAGGACTTGGTGGCGGCGACCACGGCGGCGTCGCCCGTCGACCTGGCTGCTGGCGGCCTATTAAGCGACCTTCGTCGCGTCGCTTAGCCGGCTCGGTTCAAACCGTCGCTGATAAAGCGCCGGCGGGACCAAGAACCGGGCGAGTTCTGTCCATTTACTCGACCGCCATCTGGCGGCCGGAGGTAACGAGCTTCGTCATGGCCAACTATCTCCGGCCGTCTTGGGGGGGCGCGAACTGGCTCTTCAATCAAAAGCTGGTTCCTTGGTCGTGGCGCCGGTCGAGCGCCCTCGCTCAACTTTCGTGAGTTGCTCTGGCGGCGGAAGGAAAGACACGGATCGCGTCATCGAGGCGAGAATGAGTCCCTCCGCGACTTCGTGCGGTGATTTATTCGCACGAGAATCGATCCGAGCATCTCCGGCGAGGCCGTCATAAAGGCCTTCAAATTCGGCGTCCACGACCGGCGACTCGCGAGATCCGGAGATCGTCTCGCGGCTCCGTCAACAAACTTTTTCGTATGGCGGAGCGATATCGCGACACGACACGCCGTCCGCTGGAAGCTTATGACTCGACCAAGGTAAGCTTGGTCCTAACCCCCAGAAGGCCGCCCATCAGCTCGAAGGGCGTCGGCCGTGGCGCCGCTCCCAAGCGAAGCGTGACCGCGGAGCAGTGGGTATCCACGGTGAGCGGTGTCGGGGACGGCCGGTGAGAGGTCCTTGAGATCCGAGATCAAGCTCGGGAAGGACCGATCGCGCCAAGGGCGACCCGACCGCGCCAAACACAAAACCGACCAGCGAGGATCAACGACACAGAACAGCGGCGGGCGGCGCCTCGCCCTTGAGGCCGAAGCGGCGCTCGAGATTCTGATGAGTCAAAATTTTGCTGTTCCGCAGGCGGCGGGCCACGACACTGCGGGCTTGCGGGGCTTGGCAAAAACAAGTGGAGGCCTTCTATGATGGCGGGGAGATGCCGTGCTACCAAAGGGCGGCGCCCGGCGGACGTGTGAACGCCGGGGAGAGCTGCGGCGACCTCAACACAGTTTCAGCGAGGTGGCGCCGCATCAGCGTCATCTTCGGCGGCTCATCGGCTTATCGATCCGGCGTGAGCTCAAGGCGCGTCACGGACCATCTACCGTGTCGCCACGGGAAAGCGGTCGGCGGCGGTGCAAGTGGTGGGGCCACCATCACCTTCTCACCGAGGGCGCACTCCAAGGTATGGCCGAGATCTGAAAACCGCCCTAATCGTGACCCGACCGCCGGCAACACCACGGTCGGTCGTGTCATGGTCGGCGGTGGTAGCTCCTCAATTCTTTGCGGTGGGCGCTCGGCCGGATCTGATTCCCGGTCGAAGGTCAAGAAGCGTGGCGCCCCTTCTTCGGGATCGTCACTGGAAGCTCGACCACACCTCTGCAGGGGGCGGTGGTCTTGCCGTCACTTTGGCGACTCGGCCAACTTCCGTCTGGAGCTAATCACCTTCGAGGTGGTCGAGGGGACCTTCAGACAACGCCATCCTCGGGAGGCCATACTGGTCAAGTTCATGGCGGCCAATCACTCGACCACCGGTGCATGAAGTTACTGGACCCACGGAGTCATAACCGTCTTGAGGCGACCTGCGGCGGCTCAGGTGCGAGACCAAGGCCACAGCCCTTGCCGTGCGTGCTACCCCACGAGGCCAGGCGGAGGAAGCGCCCGCCGGAAGCGGCAATCCGGCCGGGCGGACCAGCGAACGGCCGTCTTGCCGCTCGAGGAGGACGACCGACGGGTGCATCCACGTCTCGGTAATTTGAGTTCCAAATAGGAACTTCGAGTTAAATCGCCTTCCTCCGCGCCAACAAGGGCATCTTTGCACAGGAACCAGCGGACATGCTGGCGTCAGGGAGGTGATCGAGCACAAAGCGCAAGTCGAGCGGTCGCCGCCCGTCTGGCGGTTGCGCCGCTTCTCTCCGGAGAAGGTGGCGATCATCAAGGAGAACCTCGATAAGCTCTTGAAGGCGGTTTCATTCGTGAGGTCGACTACTCCGAATGGTTGGCGAATCCGGTCATCGTCCGAAGAAGAAGCGGTAAGTGGAGGATGTCGTGGACCACACGGGCTGAACTTCGGCTGCGAAGGACAACTTCCGCTCAGCGCGCCGACCGGATCGTCGACTCCACCGCGAATACCAAGATGCTAAGCTTTCTGGACGCCTACTCCGGGTACCACCAGATCAAGCTAGCAACGGGCGACGAGAGCAAGACGGCGTTCATCACGCCGTTCGGCACCTATTGCTACACGACCATGTCGTTTGGTCTGCGCAATGCGAGGCCACTTTTCAGCGTCTGATGACCAAGACGTTTGACCCCCAGATCGGGAGAAACCTTGAGGTCTATGTGGACGACATCATCGTCAAAAGCCTCTCTGGCGACCACGTTCGAGACCTCGAGGAGACTTTCGCCAACTTGGCGAGCGCGAGATTAAACTTAACCCCGAAAGTGCGTGTTGGTACTGCGTCGGGAAAAGTGCTTCGGCTACATGATCGGGGCTCGGGGTTGGCGAACCAGAGAAGATCGGCGATCGAGAAGATGGCGCCTCAGACCTCGGTCAAGCAAGTCTGAGCCTCACGGCCGCATAGCCGCCTCAGCGAGTTCATCTCGAGGCTCGGCGAGCGGGGGCTCCCGTTCTTTCGAGTACTCTGAGGCAGGGGAACTTTGAGTGGACCCCGGAAGCACAGCGGTCTTTCGACGACCTGAAGGTATATTTGTCCACCCCACCCCTGCTTACGACCCCTCAGCCCGGCGAGAAATTGCTGCTCTACCTTGCGGCCACCTCTCAGGCCGTCGGGCTATCTGGTGGCGGCGGGTCCCAAAGAAGACCCAAACTACTATGTCGTGAAGTCTTGCACGGCCCAAAGGAGCGCTACCCGCAGGTACAGAAACTGCTGTATGCTCTTCTCATGGCCTCGCGCAAGCTTCGCCATTACTTCCAGGCGCACTCGGTGGTGGTCCCGAGCAACTTTCCGCTCGGGGACATCTTGCGGAATCCAGAAGGCGGCGGACGGATCGCCAAGTGGGCTATGGGCTGGCGGCGTTAAGCGTCCGGTCGTGGCGCTTAACGGCTATCAAATCACTGGCGCTTCGCCGACTTCGTGGTCGAGCGAGACTACCGAGCGCGCACGAACCCGAGGTCGAGAAGAAAGGCCCCGACCATGTTCTTCGGCGGCTCAAGGTCCTTCAAGCGCTCGGGCTAGAATCCTCATCGTCACCCCGCGCGGCGACCACTTGAGGTATGTTATTCGTTTCGGGTTTCCGGCGACCAACAATGTGGCAGAATACGAAGCCCTCTTGGCGGGTCTACGGGCTTGCAAGGCATTGGGTGTACAAAGGTTGGTCGTCAAGGGCGACTCTCAGCTCGTCGTCAACCAGTACAACAAGGAGTACCAGTGCTCGGAAGACTCTATGTCAAAATACCTAGCCGAGGTGCATAAGATGGAAAAATGGTTCCGAACCTAGAGCTCAAGCACATCCCGGGAAGGACAATTCGGTAGCGGACCTCCTCTCCAAGCTCGGTTCCTCCGGCGACAAGCTCCCTTGAAGCGTCATCACAGAACCTTGGCGGCCCCTCGATCTCCGACCAAGAGGTCCTACTCATGCACAGTGGAAGGTACCCCTTCATGGGCTGAACCCATCTATAATTTCCTCGCCAAGGGTGACCCTCTGCCCGACCGCCGAGAGAAGCGAGGATCAAACGCAAGGCGAGTTTATGCTGCCTTCGTCGGCGGGGCACTATCAAAGCGGAATGTCTCCGGCATTCTCACGCAGATGCGTCTCTCACGGAGGAGGTAAGTACACCGCTAAATGACATCCATTCGAGCCTCTGTGGGGCACACTCTTCGTCTGGGGCGATGGTCGGCAAGGCTTTCGCATGGGCTATTGCGGCCTTGGCGCCGGGATGCCCGTGACATCGTTCGTACTTGCCGAGCATGCCAGTTCCACGCCCGAAAGTCGCATCAACCCGCCTACGCGCTCCAGACCATCCCGCTCGCCTGGCCCTTCTCGACATGGGGACTTGACATCCTCGGCCCTTTTCCCCAAGCAGCAGGGGGGAAGAGGTTCCTGTTCGTGGCCATTGATACCTTCACCAAGTGGATAGAAGCTGAACCGGTCTCGACCATAACGGCTCGGCGGCGATTCGTTTTTCCGCTTGGCGTGGTCACCGGTATGGGGTTCGTGCAAAATTATCGCGACAACGGTACCTGGTTTACGGTGAGTTGTTCGGGGAGTTTTGCGAGAACTTCGGCATCAAAATATGCTTCGCCGGTGGCTCACCCCGAACGCGGAGCAATGCGCGCCAGCATAGCGCAAACCGTCGTCTAGGCGTCAAGAAGCGAGTTGCGAGATGAGCTCGAGCGATTCGGCAAGACACTGGGTGGGCCGAACTTCCCGTCTTATGGTCTATTCGTACCCACGACAAGCCGAGCCACGGGGTCCACACCTTTCCGGCTCGTGTTGATGCAGAAGCCGCCCCGCCTCCAGGAGGTCACGCGGGCTCTGCAAGGTCGGCAGTCGACCAGTCGACTTCGAGCATGAGAGGTCTCGACCTTGCCTTAGCGAAGAAGTAAGATGTCGGCATCGCTACGATCAGCGCACTACTGCAAGCTCTTCACAGACATGCGTCTCGGTCGATGCGACCTAGGAAGCTCCTTGTTGGGGACTTAGCCACGAGGCGGATTCAGTAGTCTTGCCCAACACCAACAAGTTATCCCCACGGTGGGAGGGCCCCTATAGAGTCGTTTCAACAGATCGCACGGGGGCTTACCGGCTAGCGATGCCCGGTGGCAGAGAGCTCTCTAGCTCGTGGAACATAGATCAACTTCGAAAGTTTTATGTGTAACCCCTTTACCCTGAATTTCAATAAAGTCTATTTCGTTCTGTCTCTCTCGTTTATGAATATCGTCATTGTTACAGCGCCTTTCGAACCACGACCTTAAATGCGCTCGTACTCCCTCTTGGTCTTAACATCGCGAGATCCACGCTCGCTCCTGGTGGTCGGGCTAACCGTAAGCCCACACCTCGCAACCCAGCTCTCTCGCACTCGAGCTCGAGCCGTAGGTCGCGAAGTTGTAACCATGGGGCAGTACACGGGCTCGAGGTCGCAATGCGAAACGTCAGTTCAGGCAAGTCTCTTGCTTGTCATGTTCTCTCTGGACATTTTCTTCACTCTGCAGGTCGCGATCGTTTGCTCACGTCTAAGTCTTGTGCCCAAGGCCGACATTGCTCGACCTTGGACCCAACGGGGGCTGGATAAGGGCAGGTAGCCGGCAAACGACCTAAGGAGCGCGACCAAAGGCAGAACGGATACACGCCATGGAACTTCGACTAAATGGATTAACGCAAAAAGGGTTTGTCCTCCCTATGTACATTTTACCCCACTAGAATTCTACGTTGGGCACTTTCTTTACAGGTCGGCCATTTCGCGGTCAAGCTTCTCCTGCTCGAGCTCGGCGATTTTGGCGCGCAGGGTCGAGAGGTCGCCCTGCAGTTGAAGGGCTTCCTTGGAGGCGTCCGCGGCTCGGCGGCGTTCGTCTTGGAGCTGGGCCATGGCACTCGTCGCCGTCTTTTTGGCGCGCTCAAGCCTCCCTTCGAGCTCCGAGACCTTGGCCTCGAGCCCGGTAGGCACCCTCGCCGAGGAAGACGATTGACCCGCGGCGGCCTTCTCCAGCGCCTCGACTTTGGCCCGCTCGTCCTCGACCGCCTTGCCAGCACGCTCGAGCTTCTCCTCGAGCTCCAGGACCTTGGCCTCGAGCTCGGAGGACGCCTTCGGCGGGAGCGACGTCCGCTCCGCGGCGGCCTTCTCCAGGGCTTCAACCTTGGCCCGCTCGGCCTCGGCGCCTTGGTCAGCGAAGCGCTCTTGCTCCACGGCCTTGAAGCCGTGCTCGCCTTCGGAGGTCTGGCCTCCTCAAGCTCGGCCGCGTGGGCTACCTCTGCGCCCGTCATCGTCGGGCGCTTGGTCGTCGAGCTCCGGGCCTTCGCTCGAGCTCCCCGCTTTCGACCTCAATGGTCTGATGAGCTGGCCTTTCGACCTCCAGCGCCTCTCGCGTTGAAGCCCCTTAGCGTCGGCATGCTCTTGAAGGCCTTGTAGCCCTCGAGAGGCATGGGTGATCACCTTCACGACAAAGGGGCGGCCCAAAGATGAGAGAGAAGAAACCAGACTTCAAACCACGAGGCGCGGAAGACCCTTACCTCGCGAGGTGACCCTCCAGCGTCTTGCGGGTGAACTCCTCGCGATCGTCGATCTTGATTCTTGGGATCTCCTCCTCCTCGTCGGCCGCCTTGGGTGTCGAGGTCGACCTCGGCCCTTGTTGGGGCACTTAGGCTGTACCTTGGGCCCCGCTTGCCGGCGGCTGGTCTCTCTTTGTCTCCCCGGTGGGTTCAAATTCGTCGACGGGAAGGCGTGGCGGCAGTGCTAGTCCCGGCCCTCCTGCCGGAACTCCGCTTGTCTCGGCGCCAAAGGGCGGTGGTCGGTCACCGCAGCATCCCGGCCTTCATGACTGGGCTGCGGCCTCAGCGTCCGACGCAGCCGCATCTGAGCGAGGCTGCAGGGCCCCTGCGGCTTGACCATCTTCGAGGGCGTGGGCAGCGGCTCAAAGACCGAGCGTCCGTGGTCGGGAGCTCGGGCTGTCGCCTCGGCGTGGCCATGAGCTTTAGGCGTCCCCCTCGCGGTGGCCTCGGGGAGATCGACGACGGCGGTGCCTCGTCGCCCGCCGTCTTTGAAGTCCATACTGTCGCGGCTCGTTCTCCTCCTCGTCCGGGTCGCCGACCCCCTGGTAGAACTCACCATCTGGGGGCGGACTTGGCGGCCCAGAGGGGGTCCGGGTCGAGCGTGAAGGCTGGTGCCGGACCAGCTCGAAGGCGTCCTCCTCGGACTCGGACTCGCCCTGGACAACAACCATCGTCAGTACGGGCAAGTCTCGAGCATGCATGCTCGGGGCCTGCGATCAAGAGCAGGCGCTAAGCTAAGAAGACACGAAGGGGGCAGGATGAGTCGAAGTCGAAAAAACTTACGTGGGTCATCAGCCTTCGCCTCGTCGAGGGCCGGTGCAGGTCTTGTCGCCTCGACCTCGGAGGGGCACTTCATTTCAGCGAAGCCCCGTCCCGGGTCCTCGGGCCGCCCGAGGGCCCCGCGATGTCCGCAGCGGCAACCCTGGAGGACCGAGCCCAGGCACCCTGAGCTGGTGGGGGAGACCTAGCGGCGCCGCCGCGCTTCTTCTTCTTGAAGGGAAAACACGTCAGACGGCTAAAAGACCCGAGCATGGACTCGGGGGCTTGGCCATGAGAATCCTTACCGTGGCACGATCCCCCCACTCGACGTGGGGTTTCTTCGCCTCTCCGCGGTCCGCTCGGGGGGAGGCCTCTTCTTCCCCTTCTTGCTCTTGCCCATCCGGGCAATGGGAGCATCCGCCTGGCCGTGTCAAGCAGCTCCTGGTGGTCCTGCGCGCGGAAAATGTCATTGCGGGCCACGGGGTCGCTCGGGTCGGTCCGTTGGTCGGGATGCCTTACCTCTGCCTTGCGGCGGAGCATGTTCTTCGGCACGGAGTCGTCTCGTTCATCCTGGCGGCCACCCAAGATTCCTTCGGCGCTGCAAGAAGGAAACCATTCTCAGAGAAGCACGACGGTGGGACTCGAGCAAGACCTCAAGGCAGGGGACGGGGCATACCAGACGTACCCTCGCGGCTCGAGTCGTCGCGTCCCTGGATCTCGTAGAACGGGTGCTCCCGCCACCGCAGGGGAGACACCCGGCTCCGCAGGAAGTCGACGGCGATCGCCTGCCCGGTGAGGCCGCGCTCGGCGCAAAGGTGGATGGCGGCAATGGCTTCTTCGTCGGCCTCGGGGTCGTCCGTGTCCGGGTCTCTTTCTTCCCACCGCGGGCTTCCTCGTAGGGACAGCGGCCGAGCTCCCCTTTCTTCGGGTAAAACCCTTTGCTCGGACCATGGCCCCAGGAGTCCCGAGCTTGGATCTTGGGAAGGACCACTTGAGCCCGTCCATTGGCGGAAGTAGAGACACCCGACCACTGGGTCCTTCCGGGCGGAAGAGGTCAAATAGCGAAAGAAGAGCGAGGGGTTGGGAAGGATTCCCAGGAACCCCTCGCACAGATGGGAAAAGATGGCGAGAGTGAGAATTGAGTTTGGCACCAGGTTTATGAGCTCTATCTCGCAGCTGGTGAGGACTACGGAGAGGAACTCGCTCTCCGGGGTCCGCAGGCCGAAGAGGACATAATGCTCGGTGCAGACGATCTCGTCCTCCTTGGGGCATGGCTCGGTCTCGTTGCCCGGCAGCCGCCATGTGAATGGATCGAGCAGCCCCAGGGTTTCGAGCTCCTACATCCTTTCGGGCGACAGCGTGCTCCTCCCAAGCTTGGCCATGGCAATCGCGGCGGTTTCGGTCGAGGGGAGAGAGGAAGTTTTCGCTTGAGCTCGGAAGTTTGAGGAGACAAAGGAAGGCGATCGGAGGACCCTTCAACGACTTTGTGGTCTCCGGTTTATAGGCCGCACGACACCGAGTCAGACCGCGGTGCTTGAAGAAGCGTCTTGGCGCGATTGTGACAGCAATTAAGGCTGGCGGCGGTTTCGAAGACAAGCGAGTGTCGCCAATTCGCATCCGTGATCGACGTGGTTCCGGAGATCAAGAAGCGCCAGTGTCGATCATCCACGGCTGGCGCTACGTTTATGCCCGACCTCGACCTCGGTGAATTCGAGTCGGTCCGGCTATGGAGCCTCAAGGTCGCCCGCGTTCCGCCATGACCTTAAGCCTCGGGGCTAGGCGACGAGGTCTGGCGTCCTTTGACCGGCCGAACACGGTCGCGGACCCCCGAGCTCGGCGGCTTCGACCACGACACAGGTGTGCGCCGGCGCTTCGACCTAGAGCGCGTTGGCCTCGAAACGCCCGCTTCGACCTCGGGCTCGGCGGGCTCTGTCTAGGTGCCATTGTCCGCCCTTGGATTTCGGATCAAGCGTTTGGCCGCGGTTGCTCAAGGAGCGGTCGTGAGGCAAGGCGGCAGAATACGTCTGACAAGTCCGGGCGGTTCTTGCCGCCCTCAACGTGCATGAAGGTCACTTCCCGGGAATCTCTCCCGTCCGTTGCGTGCAGGGGAGGTGTGAAGGCCATGGAAGCACAGTCTTTAAAGAGACACGAAGTCCACGAACTCACTAGACACCCAAGAGCTTGAGCATTAGCCATAGCCATTGTTGAGCTTAAGCTGTAAACACCCCACTGTACTCAATCAATAGAAAAGAACACCGCCGCAAGGCGACTGGAGTAGAGCTATTACCCTCGCCGGGGGCTCGAACCAGTATAAACCCCTGTCTCGTGCTCGTTATCGCCTAGCTTCGACCTTCGACGATTACGATTTGTCCCCCTCGTTTGAGCCAAGCCCGATCCGGGTCCCTAATCACTTAAACCCCCGTTTCATTTCTGCGGACGGCGATCCCGGTCGTCGACAACAGCACTGATGGAGACCTCGGCATCTTCGGTGATTGGGTCGATGTTAAGATACCGGCTCAGGCTTGGGTTGGAAGTCTCCTGCATTACAGGCTCAGGATTGGGCTCCATAAGAACTACATTTCCACCCGAAACATAATTTTGGCCAAATATGCACCCAATAATATTACTCAATGGAGATACGCTTATGAGTTACTCAATGGCTTCATTTTGTCTCTGTTGTAAATGTCATTAAATCTAGCAATAGCATAGACATCATTTACACCTTATATTATCTCCGGTCATAAATAGTTGTCGTTTTGAACAAAGGTGCACTTATACTTTTGAAAACTTCAAATCTAGCAATGCAGTAGTAAGTCAAATGGCAAACAAAGCTCTACAAAACCAGGTCTGCCTATGTACCTTGCAAAGCTTGAAAACATTGGCAAGGTACTATATTTAGGTCCTAGCATTAAGATGAACATAAAGGAATTTTCTTGGTATTGTCCTCCTCTACGAGTCTTGGGAGCAAAGAAAAGGATATGCCTCGCATGAATTTGCTTTTTTATGAGTTCAACTAGATCAATGCCCATGCGTTGCTACGAAAAATAAAATTGGTAACAAAACATAAATTTCAAGCAATAAAAGAAAATTGTGCTACAAGATCAAACATCTATTTCTCCCGATTACAAAAGTTTTAATGGTTTTTTCTCCGGTATGAATTAAAACCAAATATATTGTACGTAGCAATATATATTACCAATCTCAAAAATCAATCAATCATTTTTATCCCTTTTGCAATTTATATTACCAGCTCGCGTTCCTCTTTCTCTCACCATGCCCTTGTGCTGCGCTCCTCGATGCTATCGACACATCGCCTCGCTCGTCCTCGTCATCCACCGCCTTAGCGGTGACATAGGGCTTCCTTGAGCACGTATTTCTTTGTCAAGCCACCGCTATTCTGGACAATGGCGCTCTGCTGCTTTCTTTCGGCGTCGCCATCCTCCTTGTGCTCGCGTTCTTCCTCCTTCCGAGCATGCCATGGCGCGCTGTGGAGTCCGCCTTCCTCGCCGCCCACTTCGTCGCGCACACTATGGCCATGTGGTCAGTCGCCTCGGAGAAAGGAGCCACCGCCGTCACCCAACCTTTGCACCTCCGCATCTTCTGGACCGCCACCTCCTTCGGTGCCGCGCTCTTCAACACTTCGGCGGTGGTCCGCTACGCCGACGGTTCGCTATTCTTCCCAGATGACCCTCTCGCCTTTGCCGGCCTACTCGTCTCTATGCCTCTGGCGTACCTAGCCATCACTGGCTTCACCGGCCATGACGCCTAAGCCCATGAAGGTGAACCAGAAAACACCAGCACCGAGGTGCCTGCGATGCCGTGCGCCACCGCGTCGTTCCTCTCTCTCGCGACGTTCAGCTGGATCAACCCGTTTATCTCCAAGGGTATGCCAACGACTCTCTCACCGCCGACGGCGTCCCACCGGTGTCGCCGGGCAACCGCGCCGAAGCGTCATACGCTTTGTTCACGTCCAACTGGCCGGTGCTGGGGTCACGGCACCCGGTGGGCATCGCGCTCTAGCTGTCCTTCTGGCCGTGTTACTACTGACCGCAGTGCTCGGCCTCCTGTGCCTCGCGGCCATGTATATCGGTCCGTCACTTATTGATCAGTTCGTCGAATTCATTCGCTGCGGCGGCACGACATGGGAGATCTTGAATGAATTTCCAAGATTGATTATGTGAAAACTATATAGCATATATAGAGTACAAAAGGAATAATTGGCCAGCTATTAATTACCAGCAATAATCAGGGATATTGCTATAATAATCAGCCATATTTAGATATATATGGCTGGCTGTAAATCAGGAAAGAATAAATAGCTATAATGACCGATCATTATTAGAGATATGGCACCGGGGGGGGGGGGCTAGGAAGAACGAACCGCTGCCACCAACTGCAAATTTATATTAGTAGAGATATGCATGTGTCAAGTGTCAGATTCAATTGTTCTGTTCCCATTTATTTGCTTTTCCAATCAATACTGACTAAATGGCCTGGTTCATTAGTAAGTTAAACTATTTTACTACCTGATGATAGGCTATGAGATGTCAGGAAAAAAAGGAGAAACTAAATTATATACTTATACGATCCTGTAGCCTCAGTAGCATCAATAGCCGTACGTCGATCGATCTTTTGCATTATCCTTGGATTCATCTTTTAATTCTCCCAGAATCAATCAAGAGGCGTCTTCATTAGCATTTCTTTTTCCACATTTCATTTGGCTGCTGTTTTTCTTTTTCCACATTTCATTTGGAGGGAAGTGTATGTTCCTGTTCTTTGAAGAATGCCATATCTTTTCAAGTTCAGCTGAGTTTGATTTTGAAGGCTTGTGGGGTCATATGTAGAACATTCCCCCCTGCTTTATTTTTTGGAATTTATAGAAATTTTGGCACAAAATTCACACAAGTTATTCCCCTACATTGTATAGTTAAGGTAGTAATAAAAGATGGGGTTTTGAAACTATTGGCATCAAGTTTGTTTCAAGCTTTAACTATTGCTGGTGGTAACAACACTAACAGGCCGCCTTAAACAAGCGCGACGTCCAAACCTTAACCTCGATCTGAACTAAACTGAACTTTGTCAAATGTTTTCAGGCTTTAATTGAACAGTTTCTGTGAAAATCATGGGAGATTAACAGAGATCTCCTTGTGTTTATTTAAAAATAAAAGTGCTGATGAAATACTAGCATTTCCTTGCACACGATATATAGTCCATAATATATTCAACCTAGCTATTTGTATAAATCAGAAGGCCATCCAATTTCAACCAGAAGGCCATCCAATTCCTATTTGTATAAATCAAGTCGATACAGACATATCACATATAGTAGATTCCTAACACTGAAGAAGAAGAAGAACAAAAAATGCCGTAGTCAAATACACATGCATGCAGCTACCAAGTACTCCTACCAGCTTCTTTCTTTTTTTCTTCTCTTCAATGATTAGACCATTGCTAATTTCATCAACATGCTCAAGAAAGCAGTATTAACAACTGATGCACCCATAACTTGGTAAATATAGATTAGTCAAATCAGTACAATTTACCAAGCTGCGTGCCTCGTCACTTGGTGGCACCAAATAGCTAACTCGAACTGCCAACTGCACATGCATGAGGATTATTGCATTATTAGATGCTATGATCTGAACTCTTCTCCTAAATAGTGATGGATTTGTAGTCTTACTATTTTCCCTCTCCAGCAATCACGTCCCATAACCAAGTGTACAGAGGACTTCAATTTCATGGCAATGAATGAGAATTACAGTGTTGTAGAATGGTGAATTACAATGGCGATTTGTTTACTATAGAATGGTGAATTACAGTGTTGATGCAACTCAATTGCTTTTGAAATTATCAATAGGGTATCGGAATATCCTTGGAGTCCAGTGGTTTACATCACAATTATCACAATCATTAAGAATCAGTGATGCTCGGGAGAGCTAACCTTCACGGGAGAGCGGCGCTGATGCCCGGGGAACAACGGTGTCGAGGTAGTCAGCGGCTAGGGCAGTGTTGGGGGCTCCGAGGATGCATGGCATGCAGTCTATAGGCGGTGGTGGCGCTGTAGGGGGCGGTGATTGGTGGGGGCAGCGCTATAGGTATGATGTTGGGCAGTCTTGTAGGGGTGGTGCCGTGCGGTGGCGCCAGAGGGGTGGTGATCGGCGGGAGACGCCTGAGAAGCGGTGATGCTAGCCGGGAGAGGCGCCAAGGCGATCGAGATGATGGGGGCGCAACGATGGGGAAGAGGTGGCGTCGTGGGAAGAGGTGGCGGCAAGTGGATTTGGGGGTGGGTATATATATAGGGGTTATCTGTGGCGGTTTTTAAGAAAAACTAAAAACTGCCACTGATAATAGTGGCGGTTTTTCTTAAAAACCGCCACAGATAACCTGTTTATCTGTGGTAATTTTAATTAAAAATCACCATTGATAATAGTATCAACGACGGTTTTTCTTAAAAACCACCACAGATAACCCGTTTATCTATGGTAATTTTAATTAAAAACCGCCACTGATAATAGTATCAGTGGCGGTTTTTCTTAAAAACCGCCACTGATAATAACCCTTTCCCCTCCCCACAGGAAAATACATCTCTAGCTGGCATAGAGTCTAGACCATATCAGCCTGCAGTTCATAAAGTCCAACGAGATCGATGACCTTCTGTGAAATCGCGTTAAAGAAGAAACACAACCTCATGATTGCCTCTCAAACCTTGCTAGGTAAAATACCTCTAATTGCAACAGGGAGCATTTGTGTCATCATCACATAACAATCATGAGACTTCATGCCAGTTAACTTCAAATCTTTCATCGATACCAGTTTTTTTATGTTTATGGAGTAACCGGACGGAACTTTAACACCATACAAGCATTTGGAGAGGTCTATTTTGTCTTTCTTGGATAGAGTGTAGTAAACTGGGGGAAGGTAAAGTCGGCCTTTCCTAGTGTCTTGAGGATGTAGCTCGGCTCTGATTTTCATATCTTCTAGGTCCCTTCGTGCCTTGAGTCCATCCTTTGTTTTGCTAGGAATATTTAGTAAAAGACCAAGCACGTTGTCACATACATTCTTCTCTACATGTATGACGTCGATGCAGTGTCGAACTTCTAAGTCCTTCTAATAAGGCAAGTCCCAAAATATGGATCTCTTTTTCCACATGATCTTCTCAGTATGGGACCTCGATGTATTATCAGTACTCCTTTTCCAAGTACAACATTAAAATCCTTAACCATATCATAAACCTCCTCCCCAGGAAGAGGCATTAGAGCTGAACCGTCATCCTTTGTCTTGTCGAATTGTTTCTTCATATTGAGGTACGGATGATTCCTGCGAAGGAATCTATGGTGAAGCATATACACTGTTTTCCTCGTGTTGTTGAGCCACACACTAGCGGTTTCATCCAGGCATTGGGGGCATACTTTGGCTCCTTTTATAGTATGGCCGGACAGGTTACCTAGGGCAGATAAATCATTGATGGCGTAGAACAAAAATGTGAGTAGAGTGAGTACTCTCGTTTGTACTCGTCTCATACCTGTACACCTTCATTCCACAGTATCACAAGATCTTCCACCAATGGTTGTAGGTATACATCAATATCGTTGCCAGGTTGTCTCGGCACTTGGATAAACAACGACATCATAATGTACTTTTACTTCATACACAACCAAGGAGAAAGATTGTAGATTCAGAGAGTTATAGGCCAAATGCTATGAATGCTGCTCATGTTACCTAAAGAATTCATTTCATCCGTACTCAAGCCAAACCTTATATTCCTCGGTTCATTTCCAAAGTTCTCCCTAAAGAGCCTATCGATGGTTCTCCACTGGGCAGAATCAGCAGAGTGTCTCAGTTTTCCATCCCTCTTACGCTCTTTTGAGTGCCATCGCATCAATTTGGCATCCTTTTTGTTTCCAAATAAATGCTTAAAATGAGGTATTACTGGCAAATACCACACCACTTTAGCGGGAGCTCCTTTCTTCACCTCGATGCCTTCACTGTCATCGCCCTTACGCTTGTATCTCAATGCTTTGCACACCGGACATACATGCATGTATACATAGTCTTTGCGATAGAGTATACAGTCATTTGGACATGCATATATTCTTTCTACTTCTAATCCCAAGGGACATACAACTTCTTAGCTAGATACGTGGTTTTAGACAACACGTTTCCCTCTAACAGCATGTCCGCTAAGAGATGTAACAACGCCGTGAAACTCTTGACGAACCAACCATTGCCTGCATTCAATTTCAACAGTGAAAGCACTGTGTGCAACATTGTGTATTCCTCCTTGCAACCCAGGAACAAAAGTTTCTCTGAGTCCTCCAAACCCTTGAATTGATTAAACTCTCTATAACTAGTGTAGTTCTCTTCTGCATCACATAATATTCTAGCTAGATTATTGTCATCATCGACGACCAACCTATCCTCATCGGATCCATAATTGATGTCAGTTGCCATATTGCTAGCCCGTCGTTGTCGATGTTATTACATTGAAGTATGATTTTCTCTTCACCGTGCCTTCTCTAACTTATATAGCCAAATACAAAACCCCTCCGAATCAAGTGCAAGTGGATACAAAAATTAAATTTATCCTCTAAATAAGCTACATAATAAATTCATTAACTGAAAATGAAAGGGAACTTCATGATCACGAACCTATCATATTAACTAAAATTTAATATTTCTTAATATCCAATAATCTTAAGTAAATAAATTTAATATATGCTTCATAAAAATTAGCTAACAATAGCTACTAATGGAGCAAGATGTATATGCATGCACTAACGGTACAAAATTAATGGTAATTAAAACAAAATCTTAATTACTTAATTTTTATATATGCTTATACCTAGTTAAAATTAAATTTATCCTTTGAAAGTGCTAGATAATAAATTTATTATCTCCAAATGCAAGCCAACTTAATGATCAACCATCTACCATATTAGCTAAATTTTAATTTTTATTAATATCCAATAATCTTAATTAAATAAATTTGATATAAGCTTGATAAAAATTGGCTAACAATAGCCACTAATGGAGCAAGATGTATATGCACGCGCTAATGGTAAAAAATAAATGGTAATTAAAAAACAAATCTTAATTACTTCATTTTTAATATGCTCATATCTGACCAAAATTAAATTTATCCTCCAAATGAGCTACATAATAAACTCATCATTTCAAAATGAAAGCCAATTTCAAGATCACCCATCTACCATATTAAGTAAAATTTAATTTTTGTTAATATCCAATAATCTTAAATAAATAAATTTGATATATACTTGATCATAATTCATCATCTAAAAAAGGTAGACAACTTAATCTAATTGAGCAAGGTCATAAATTCATCATCTACAAAATACTAAGTAAATAAAAACAAACTAAATCTAAACCTTGCATATAAACCTTAATTAAACTAGGTCTAAGCATTAAATTGCAATTACATCACTACAAATAAAAAGAGGAGAATGAATCACATACCTTGTAACAATTACAAGAAGTAGAAGCACAAAAATCTTTGCTAGACCAAATATGAAATCAGCTAGTAAAGTTATATTCTCGGGAGGAAGATGACCATAGCGAAGTTAAGGGGGGTATTTATAGGAATACTATTTGTAGCAGTTTTAAATTAAAACCACCACAGATAATAATATTAGTAGCGGTTTTAACAAAAAATCGCTACAAATACTAATATTATCTGTGACGGTTTTTCCCTAAAACTGCCATAAATTATCAGTGGCGGTTTCAAAGAAAAACCGCCACAGATAATGGATTATCTGTGACGGTTCTAACCAAAAACTGCCACAAATAGTCCCGACAATATTTGTGGTGGTTCCAAAAAAAAACCGCCACAAATAATTAGTTATTTGTGATGGTTCCAAACAAAAACCGCCACAAATAGTTTTCGCGCCATTTTAAACTTTAAAACCGCCAATGATAAGTGTATTTGTGACGGTTCTAAAAGAACCACTATAAATAAGACATCACCTATGTACTATTTTGTGGTAGTGTCTATCTATAGAAGTTTATCTTTAGGGAATAATTCCAACAACAATTTCTAAACCGTTCCCTTGCAGCAGCGGAAGAAGACATATGGTGGCATACAAATGACATTACTGGCTAAGCCATATCTCTATGAATCTTTTTAGATTTCTTTTGAGATTGCAAAGCAGATAAACCAAAGTATGTTCCTTAGAACACGTCTAGAATTCAGGAGGACACAGATAAATCTAGGATCTCACACATATTTCTTTGTGAACTTGTAATGCGCGCTAAAACTTCCACGCTCATGTAAACGTATCCTTTGCGTGTACATCCAGCATCGAAATTTCCTATTTGAAGCTTCGCAAAAGCTTGGAGAAGCATACTGACAAGGATTAAATAATCCTTAATAAATAGACTTAACATCCGTAGTAAATGTTGGACAGAGAATTGTTTCATAGTTGGCGAGAATATGCTGGGGCCAAGTCGAGTATCGACCACCCCGGGTCGGAGGGGTCTATAATTAATTAGATATGTGGGTCCTATCCTCTAACTAGATATTAAATTTATTGCAATCAATAATGTGTGGTAGTTAGAGCATCTCCTATGATACTAGTTATAAGAAATGTTTATATCATATATAGATAGCACATAGATATTAGCTATAGCATTGTCTATAAAATTAAATATTGGCCCACATGTAATAGATAATAAGTGTCATGGAATCAGTTATAGCCTGGCTATACATTAGTAGCCGGTCTATATCTCTCTCCTCATTTTCTCTTTTTCACTTAAGCAAAATGTTGAGATGGCACCCTTAAAGCATCTCCAATAGTACTAGCTATAAGAAATATCCATGTCATCTATATATAGCATATAGGCAATCTCTCCAATAGATTAGCTATAGCATTATCTATAAAATTAAATATTGGCCCACATGTAATAGATAATAAGTGTCTTGGAATCAGTTATAGCCTGTCTATACATTAGAAGCTGGTATATACCTCTCTCCTTATTTTCTCTCTTCCACCTAAGCAAAATGCTGAGATGACACCCTTATAGCTAGCTGAAGTGGCATCATTGGAGATGCTTTTATAGCTAGCTAAAGTAGCACCATTAGAGATGCTCTTAAAGGAGAACATGCACCTTTATTTCTCTAACATAATGCAGGTATCCAATCTCTGTCTCTAATAATAACCGTCTGTTGATCATGCTAATTGCTAGTAGGGATGTCTTACTTACAACAGCCACTCCAAACATGCAGAATTTGAGAACCAACAAGGCGCCTCTTTGCAGGCTGCAATTTTATAAGGAGTAACGCCAGAATATGGAGGAGGCACAGCACAAGATTGCCACGTACTCTTTGTAGTCACAGACGCATCTTGTATACTCTATTGTAATCTCAAGCAATACAAGAACACATGAAGTAGTGTTATTATTCTCTTCGGAGAAGGACTGAACCTGTCTAAAGCACTTCATGTTTTCTTGCATGATCTTAAGTGCCATCTTCTGCACATTTACTTTGTAAGATCGATAGTAATTTAAATACATGCAGATAGGACACGAACCCTGTTGCGCCAAAAAAATGACAAATGATTAATCAGTCCAAACACATAAGAATGCCAGTTTCGATGAGGTTTGAGGTATGTCAGCCAATTTGATCCTGCAATCCACAAGATAGATTGAAAAATATATGCTCGGAGCCAATATAATGTGACAATCGGCAAAGATCTAAGTAGCTATCAATAGCTAATTAAATCACGGGTAAGGATAAGTCTAAAAGGTCGATTAGGGCTGATTAGATAATAAAAGGTAGATTTTTCAAAAAAGGTAGATGCGAGTTGTTAGATTGAGTGTGTTGTTTCTTTTGCTCGCCCATAATCTTCTTTTATAGTGTATTGGCCGATCGTATCCTCCTCCAATACGTTGTCAATCATGATCCGTATCGACATCTATACAGATAAAATTCCATCAACGTCGGCCATAACTCTATCTTTAGCTTTTCCTTTTCTTTTTTTACCCGATATTGGCTAGAAACACCCATTTTTATCCTTGGCCTCACAAATTAGCCATACCTTCTCAAATTCTGGTGCTAACATATGCCCCCATTTTTTAGAGATAATATATTATGTTCAAAAAATCTTCTTCGTCGGCTTCAACCTCCATTGGCTTAACTATGATTCTCACCGCATCTTTGGTACCTGCTCCACTTATTGCGCTGCAATCTTTAAAACACATCATTTTTACCATAACCATAGCCGTCGTTTCGGGAAATTTTCTTGCTTTTTATGGTTCCTTTTTACCCCCTATAAATATGGGGCCCATTTGCCCATCATTTTCCTGCGCTCAAGCTCTCGCACCCTTCATCGTTGGCTTGATTACTCATTTTTCCTGTCTTCAAGACTTTTGCTAGTGTTTCAATCCATCACCTTAAGGACAAAGGACTCAAACCAAATTTTAAACCTATACTCGATAATAAAAATTAGTTTTACCTACGTCCATTAGACAACCTAAATCCATCAGCTATCATAGAATAAGACATACCTAGACTTCCTCATCATGCTCCTGAGTATAACATCAATAAATAGATCAAAAGTTTTACGGCATGGCCAATGGCTTTAAAAGGTTGGCGCAATCGGTACAATAGAGTGTCTGCACAGAAAATATCTTTGTGGGAGCAAGTGGTCATATCGGAATGCCTTCCTCTTTCCTTGGCCAATCTAGAAGCAAATAAGCCTTTAGTGGCCACGACATGCTTCTTCTGATCGGACACCCTGAACGCTCTCATGTTTAGGTCAGGTCCTATCAGCCCAACCCTTTTGGACGTAACCTAATTGTGCTACTCAAGACCAGTTGGAAATTAGCTATCGGCTTTCATTTCCAAGCCGCAACATAAACTGATCTTATCCAAGAGAGAAGGCTGAAGCAAATATATTGAGGACAATAAAGGGGTTGGCCCTGTATCAGATAAAGAACATGCTACCTTTTTAAACATGTAGCTTGACCGATACATTTTCTACAGAGTTTCTCTCGGGACAACACATGTTTATCAAGTCATAGCCGATTAGCTCGTCAAAGAACATCGGCTTGCTTAGGAAAGTTGTTTTTGGGAGCAATCTATCAAATGATGCATATTATCAGAAGTTAGCTCTTCACTAGACTTGGATGGTATTCTATCAGCAATGTTGGCGTCTGCAATAGTTTGTACAAGTTTGGCTTTATTCTGCCTTTAGCGAACAATTCCAGATTGAGTCATCAGTGATGACTCTATTTCCCTGTGAAGATCATTCAGAGACAACCGATCATTTGGCGAGCGATTCATCATTTGCTCGTTGGACACAAATATGACTCCATCCGGGGCAGCCAAGTACTTATCCTTTTTATTTGAACTGGATAGCCGAGATTACCCATTAAAAGAATTTTTCAGATATAGATATGTCGACAGATATCTTTATCCCTCATTTCTACAGCTGACGATCGACAATTCAGAATGCCTAAGGAAACATTGGATCTGTATAAAATTTTCTTATCTCCTTGTGTGTTTTTTGTCAGCTTGCATGCTAAGGGTCGAACA
The DNA here is from genome assembly GCA_036346375.1 of Guadua angustifolia. NCBI lineage: Eukaryota > Viridiplantae > Streptophyta > Magnoliopsida > Poales > Poaceae > Guadua > Guadua angustifolia. The sequence continues at coordinate 67,649,099 of CM070500.1, read as the reverse complement.
TTTCATCCATTATATGAATTCTACCACCTGACAGTCTACTCTAGGCAATTTGGTTTCGGCCAAGTACCTCCCAACTTCTGCCTCCTAGATCGGCTTCACCTTAGGGATAGAGTGCGTTGTGAATCAATGGCTCAAATAGCCATACATCTAGCCGATGATCTGCAACTTCAACATCTGCCTCATTTTCTACTTCATCAACGTCAAGGCCTCATTTTCTACTTCATCAACATTAAGCCAAGATGTTCAAACAATGGTGGTCAACAATCTGCAACAGGCTTTATCCTGAAGAATGCACATTATCGGTCGTCATATTTGATTTTCTGCCAGATTATCAACCAGACCCAATGGTAGTTTTTGAATCCGTTAGTACAAGTTCTAGCAGTATCGCTAGTTCATCGGGTTATACTAACTCAAATTCTACTAATACTATTGACAAAGAATCGTTAAAGTAGCCTGCTTCAAATACTTCACATTTTTCTCTCTTTCAATCCCACTTATTGGCTTGAATTATCTTTCAGGGGAAACAAGCTAGCAAGAAAACCATCGGAGCATCATCAGGCACAAGGTAATCAAGCAAACGCCCCTACCCAGATGTCAGAATTACAATGGTTGGTTACTCATCAGCCACTCTGATTGCCCATGCACAATCTCTATTAGACTTAAACAAACAACAACCAAGTAAGTACCCATCGGCCTTATCTTACATCTTTGTCACCTATTATGTTAACTAACCTCTTAGCTGATTATTTAACAGAGAAAAAGCATGGGAAAGTGTTGGTCAGAAGAGACAGTAAGCCCCAAGAGCAATCGGGCGAAAGCTCCCCACATGCCTTAGGAACCGGCCAGGTAAAATCTTCATACTGATTTGCAACGCGACCTTTATTGAATTAGCTAACAATACTTACGATATTCTTTATAGCTTCTTCTTTCTCCACCAGTATTTACAACCGACATGGACTTGCCTTTCCTTGCATCACAGCTGACACCCAAGGCTCAAATCCCTCAAAGTGCACCATCCACAGCTGCTGCTCCTACTGCCAAGTCGATCGAATCCATGAGCAACGTGCTTAGATTCGATTGGTCTGATATCAAAGATGAAGTTGACTTGGGAGTAGACAGCTTCCCAGAAAAATTCAGAAGATTTTAACTGTGTCGAAGGATGCATTGAATCAAGTGATGTTAGCTCTAGGCATGGCAGAAAAATTAAACTACTTTTTCAAGCTGGTTGCACCCCGTTGGCCAATCTTCTTGAGAACGCCTAGCCTCTAAAGGATGCCATGGCGATTGTGCAGACCGACCAACTAGAGCAGGCCATGGCTGCTTTGCTAGAGGTATGCCACCTTGATGCAAATAGTGGAGTCTACAAAGGCAAGGATAGCACATCGGGCAGCGCAGCATAAAGATCAAAAGCTGCTTGATAAGTTTGTAGCCGTTACCAAAACCCTAAATGCTAAGTACGATGAAGAATCCAAAGATTTGAAGGCCACCAAAGAGATGGTACTTAAGTTGGAATCAACCAAAAAATCTTTAGAGGAAGAGCTGGCTAAAATCAATGCCTCCCTGGTCGAGTCTCAGGAGCATATGTTGTCTGTAGTATTGGCTTTGAAGGGTCAAAAAGTTGCACTGGGCATGCCCATAGTGTCAGTCAAGAAGCAATCGGCTAAGATCACTCCCCTCCTTGGCTCAAAAGAAGAAGACAATAAGATTTGTCGATGAAATGGAGGAGACTATTGCTAAGGCCGATGCTGCACTATCAGCTCTAGGAACCAAGCTTAACAACCCGGGGGCATGATCGGCTTTGTGCAAAAATTGTATTTTCAATTCTTGTAATGGGGGTAATCTTGAAACAATACTTCGAATATTTTAAATGTTCTGTAATATTTATAATCAGCTATTTAACCCTATGCTTGATTATCAGAAATGGATTCTTTAGTGGTTTGGGTATACTGATATTTGCTGAAGAGAGTATATGTATATTGATTTATATATCCCTTGATGGTTTAGTGGTGTGAGATCTGGAGAACTGTTTTTCATGCCTTGATATTATGATTAGTATTCATGCACTGATGTCTTTGAAATATAAGGTCAGAGAGTTGTGTATGCATGTGATGCTTTCATAGTCATGACTATGGCATAGAAAGGGTTAAGGTTGTCCATGGTTATCTCATCTTCCAAGTTCAATCAGGATTTCCCTAGTTTCTAATTAATTGGTGGCAGTCAATTGCATGCTCTATCATGGATTTGTGTGGGTTGTCTAGTTAAAATGTAGGTTTTTCCGCACGTATACTTGCTACTGTCAACTAAAAGAAAATGGGATTACTTGGACATGCATTCCTGTCATTAGTTTTAACTTTAGATTCTCCTCATAGTAATTTCCTAAATTGTTTGCGTTGTCAATCAGAATATATATACATGCTAATGCTTTGGTCAGAATGGATAGTATTTCTGCTACTAAGTGGTAAGGAGGGGTAATGTACTCAGACTGAAACTTAGGCATCTTTTTCTGTAGAGAATGGTGGAGGTGGCAGGGGAAGAAGATATGGTGATTGCTCCTTTTCTGGCTGGCATCACCCCAGTTTAGCCATGGATACCTCCCCCTAAGCTAAGTACTTGATTCCTCCTTGTATAACTAGTGTGATGCTAGTTCTTATGTGATGTTGTGTGCATGGCTATAAGTATGGTCCTCGAACATAACATGTATGTCGAGTTAGCTGTGATTTAGGGTATTTTAGCATTAGACTTCATGTCGGGACCCGGATTTGCAAATCCGAAACCCTCTATGTATACTGCACTAGTCAATGATCATGCTAGTGCACCCAGTGGCAACACAGATGAAATATCATTTCATACAACGAATTAACTAAGAAGAAGCAAATTATAATTATTTAAAGTAAATGACATTATGGTCAAGGTTCGTACAACAATGCCTTAAAGCTTAAGGAACAAATAAAACATTGCAGCAGAAAAGAAATATCTTGGGCCATTTGACATGCCACAGGCAATCGTCTGGGGAAACGCTTTCCTAGTCCACATAGTTTCATAATATTCCTCCTCATGATACTCATTATTTCCTAGTCCTTCCTCAACAATTGATCAACAAAGGCATAAAGCTGTGAGTACAAAAAGTACTCAGTAAGCCGTAGGGAAATGATGCAATATTCATGCAAGGCTTGACAAAGGATAGTCATATGGTTCATTTGTAGAAAACAATAACTTGAATTGAAATATAGTAAATAAATTGAAAGCATGTTTATGAAAAGGATAATAAATAACTGGTAAACCAATAGTAGATAACATAAATAGAATGGCGAGGCATCACCCTACACTATGCAAAACAATTATCAAATCACTAAATTCAACAGTATAATTTTAGACAACAAAACAACAGTGAACGCCCCATTCACATTCTAATAATTCCACATTCCCACATTTTATGAAACACTCTATACCTCGTGTGAAATTCCCAAGCTTGTCCATGACCGCGGATATGGCTATTCAAATAGTTTTATACTCTACAGAGGTTGTACAGCTTTACCCACAAGACATGATCAGCTCTTGTTGCCAAGCGCTATAAACACACTTCCTTTGGTGTGTCGTCAGAGAGATCAAGACAAAGCCTTTACAATGCATGTCTAAACTCGGTACTGCCCTCTAAGGTTTCGCTCCTCGGTGCCCCCTCTTGAGCCATATGGTTCTACCCGTCCATCCCGAAACCCACACCAACAATTGGCAGTACTCAAGATTAGACATTGCAAATTAATCAGCTAGGTCTATCCCGTACCAGACTTGTGGTTGCACGGTTAGGCCCAGTTCAATAGCGCACAAGATTAAGTCCTTAAGTTGTCTCAGGTAAAACAGCCACATCCCAATGTGCTAGAAAGCACACCTTTGCTGCACGATCACTTGCCTGTGGGAAAACAATTTGTTCAACCAAGACCAGTGGCATACCTTGCCATGGTACAAAAATTTTTACAACAATGGCTAACAGCCACAATTCAATATCTCATTAAGTCAATATTAATATTAATTCACATGTGATATGAATCCCATCGTTCAACCAAGCAGGTCTAAGCATAGCTACGGTAACCCATTGTTGGTAATATAATCATGTCCAACTAGTAATATCTCAACCTAGGGTTAACAATGGATATATGACATCCCAATAATCAAGGTGACATAATGTGAACTAGGTAAATAGCTATTCCTAGGAAATAAGCATTGATACACAAATAGCATGTAGTTGTATAAAACAAATTACTTTGCAAATATAGGATCAATATGATCAAAAGTTATGAGTTGCCTTATTGATCTAGTGTTGAGTCTTGGTCTTCAAAGTCTCCATTCGCTCCTTTTGAATTTGCGTCTACCGGAAAAGAAAGTAATGAAACGAAATAAATACCAAACAGAGACTCAAACGAGCTCAAAACTGAAAATAAATGGCTCTAGAAGGTAGAGCTCAATTTTAGAAAAATTTAGAAATTTAAATCGCCTCAATCAGAGTTTGTATGAGAGAGAACGAGTCTCTGAAGGATTAAATTCAGAGAAAATTGCTGAAAAAGAAAAATCCAAATTTTTTGATTTATTTTTCTATTGGAAAATCGATTTATTGTGCAACGCTGACGTCATCTGGAATTTGGTGGACTCAGTCCACATCACTGTGCTTGGTTCACCGTGCACCCGGTGCACGGCTGACGTCAGCGCTGATGTAGCGGCTTGGCTGACGCAGGTGGCCACATGGACGCTTACTTGGTGCTAACGTGGATGGGCCACGCGTCGTGCATCCAGCAGCTGTGATCGGATCGAATGGTGGAGAGGCAAGGACGCGGACGACGAAGGATTGGTGCAATCCGAAGCACTGGCAAGAGATCGGATTGCCACCGCTTAGCGAAGAAGGTCGGCAGCGAGTGGCAGCGGCGCAGCTCACTGGTAGCGGAGAAGATGATGTGGCGCATGGTGAGAAGGCAACAGATCAGACGTGGTTGTGCGGGGATCTAGAAGAGGGAGACGCGAGCAACACGCAGAGGTGAGCGGCGTCGGCAGAGAAGCACTAGAGCAGCTAGATGACGGGGAGAAAAGCTTTGGGTGGCGGTGCAACTCTGGCGACTTGTTCTCAGTGACGGAGGGGCCTTGGGCAGCATGAAAAAGGGCGGCGGGTGCGGTGCAACGAGGCGAACCTCGAAGGCGGTGTGGCTCCTTAAATAGGGGTCTTGGGAGGTGTGCCAAGCTGGAAAACCGAGAGTGGCGGCACGTGGAATCCAGAGACGGTTAGGGTTAGGGATCGTTGGCAATGGTGTGACCTGCGGGGCTAGGCTATGTCTTGGCGAAGTGGGGTTTGGCGGCATAAGCGGTCGAAGCGGAGGCGAGCCAAAGCGAAACAGTAAGCTTGATGACCGAGTGGAGGAATAGGAATGGGCCAACATAAAGGATTCGGCCCGAGGCAAATTAGAAAATAAAAACATTTTTTTCAATTAAGAAAACTCCAGAAATTCAAATAAAATAAAATAAATTCAAATAAATAGCAAATAAATTCATAAAAATCTCTAAAAATACAGAGAAATTCCTTGAAGCACAATGAACCCAACTACGACCGGAAGTATTTTGTTTGATGCATAGATTAATCAAATTAAATGTTTTCATTATTCAAAAAGTTCAAATTAAGCTTTGATTAATTCAAGAAAAATGCAAATGGCTTATTTTCAAATTCAAACATTCCAAAACTTAAATTTTGGGATGTTACACTTCATATGTTTATCTGTGAGTGTTAATGTGATCAAATGAGCATGAGCTAGAGTTTGGCCCTAGTATAAGCATGGGTTCTAGTGGTAGTCGGTTTACACAACAGGTTGGTTGAATGCATGCTTGCTAGCTCTATTTTACTGATGCGTGCATGTGAATGCTTGGTTGACATTGGTTGAGAGGTGCAAGAAATGTTTGTGTTGAACTCGCTTTTGTGCTTATAAGGTATAGGGCCAGAAATGGCCTACGGCACCTAGATTATGAAGCGCATAAGTGTATATATATTCTCTGGATCTAAAGGCAGAGAGCATTGCATGTATTCTTGTTCTGCATTAACATGTGGTAATGGTCAATATGCTCAGGTGGATTGATTTTAAGGTTTTGAGGCTGATTTATGTACTGATGCTTTTGAAGATTTAATTTAGGGAGTGGTGTATATATGCACTGTTTGATCGATGAGACAGAAGGATACCAGGTTGTCTTCTGTAGTGATTAGTCTGTCATTATCCCTTTCTATTTAACATGGTATGAATATGATTAGATCTATCATGCTTTTCAGACTTTCTTGAATCAATTGATGTATGAATACATATAAGTGTATATAGTTTGATCTACTTGTTTGGGTTACCCCAAAAAGGCACTTATGTGTATGCATGAGGTTTCCTTAGGTGAAAGGCACTGCTCAACAAGTATGAATATATATTTCGCATTCATTGATCTGATGGTCCTTGATTTAACAGCTTTGTTGTGTTCTCATATAGTTCTATCACAGTTTATTTGATCATAATGATTTGGCTCTAGCATATTTCTGTCATGGATATCACTACTATAGAATGGTACATCACTATCACTTTATTTGGATCGGTTTCTAAATTTTGAGGAAAAACAATTGTGATAGATTAATTAGGAGGGGTGGTAAAAATAATCACTATCAGTTCTGAGGTTGGAAGCGATTATGATGTAGCACTTGGCATATCACAATCAGTTCTTATGTGAGAAGCGATAGTGATGATCATGAACATCACTATCGCTTCCTATAAAAAACCAACTGTGATGTGCATGTGTTCATCATAATCGATTTTTTTATGAGAAGTGATAGTGACGTGAATGATCATCACTATCGCTTTTAACAAAAGAATAGATTGTGATGAGCACGCATACATCACAATCGGTTCTTTTGTTGGAAGAGATAGTGATGTGCATGATCATCACTATCGCTTTCCACGTAAGAACCGATTATGATGTGATCGTGCACATCACAATCGGTTCTTACTTAAGAAGCGATAGTGATGATAATGCACATCACTATCGTTTCTCACATAAGAACCGATTGTGATGTGTATGGTCACATCACTATCACTTCTTATTAAGAACCGATAGTGATGAGCCTACACATCACAATCACTTCTTAAGTAAGAACCAACTGTGATGTACCTCGCTAGGTTATTTATACCCCTCGAATTGAACTCTCCACTATTGTTGTTGCAGAGGAGATTTCTCCATCGCCACCCAAAAAAACAGTACATATTTGGGTTGGAAGCAATACTTGAGTGAGAAAATTTGAAATCCTGAAGGGTGGGTGCGTTAAGTGGGCAAATTTGAAGACCTAGTTTAGGAGAGTTCTCCTCTTTTGCAGAATTTATGGTTTTCTTCAAAATATGAGCATTCCTTCAGACCCCTTCTATACCGCACTAAGTAATTTCGATACATTGCGAAGAAAGTTTAGGTTGCACTGTAACATGTATATCCTATCAGATTTCACACCCTTTATTTGACAAGCATACATGTATTTAATTATCTTAATTTGTAGTGCTCTGATGTTAATCTGTAATTATATTGTTGCTGTCACATGATGAATGTTAGTGTTTAGGCTATAGAACCTACGTCTCCCGTTCGAGGGTACTTGTTTATAAATATACTGATTGAAATGGCATATTTATAAGCAAGCAATCTTGAATTGTCCACATTCTTTGGACAAGTCGAGGATATGTGGCTCAGACAAGTTACTGATCCTGCTGTACAACTCTAGAGTAGATTTTGGTAGCATCTCCCTATGGTGTTCTCCAGGTACACACCCCTCTTGACCTGTTGTCAAGACGTGTATCTGAAGAACAGCGGGGAGATGCTGTCGAAATTTTCTCTAGAGTTGTACAATGGGTTAGAAACTTGCACAAACCACATATCCTCAAATGGGATTAGGATCTAACCTATTTAGAGATTAGGAGTCATCATTGGTACCCTTGTTTTGTTTCATTGAAGTCAAAAAGATTTGTAAGCTACTACACTATATAATTAGTTTACTCGATATCATTGTTCATGTTTATAATGTATGTCTCCTAACTAGGGAATTGGAAGCTCTGAACTTGGGAAGAAGCTAGGTATCGATCGGGAGTACATTCATATATCTTGAAACCCATCCTCAATTTTGCAAAGGTACTATTAATTGAAATGATGTCTCAATATTTGAACTAGCTAGCGCTAGCTGTCACTCCAGTTTTTCCTCAATTTATTGTGCGAAGTCTAATTGCAGATGGACCGTGAGCAATGGATGTATTAGAAAAGCTGTGTGAGTGCTAAATTTCAGAGGGGTGTTCAGGAGTTTAAAAAAATTACAGAAGAGGACATGATGAAGGGGGGTGTAAACTTCATATATTGTCCTTACATTAATTGCACCAATCTCAAGAGATTTAACAACTCATCTCAAATTGAGGACCACCTGATTCGATGTGGCTTCGTGAGGAATTACACATATTGGATCCATCACAGGGAGACAGGTAATACCCTTCTGGTATGCAACGAAGATATGGTGGAACCCAATGACGAGTTGCAGTGTAACATGTTTGAGGAGGATAATTTGAAGCAAATGTTGTGGGATGTGGAGGAAAATTATGCAGAAAGAGAGTTTGAAAAGTTTTAAAGCTTGATAGAAGATGATACCAAACCGCTGTTCTTGGGTTGCAAAGTGGAATACACTAAACTGGGTTTGTCCCTTGCATTTGTTTGAACTGAAGGCGAAACATCGTTGGACAGATATAAGTTTCAATACACTTCTAGTTCTTCTATCGGATCTGCTTTCGGAGGGAAACGACTTGCCAACAAGCATTTATGAAGTGAAGAAGCTACTATATCCCATGGGAATGGAAATAGAAAGGATACATACATGTCTGAATGATTGCATCTTGTACCGTAACGCATATTAGGAGCTACACTTTTGTCCAGTTTGTGATGTGCCCCGATACAAACAAAAGGAGAATCGTAACGACAATAAGCGTAAGAGTTGGGGCGATGACGGTGAATATGTCACTAAAGGAGCACTAGCTAAGGTATTATGGTACTTGCCCATCATTCCCCGTTTGGAGCGGTTGTTTGCAAATCCCAGAGAGGCAAAATTGTTGCGTTGACATTATGAGTCTCGAAAGGAAGATGGCAAGCTGAGACACCCTGCTAATTCAGCTCAATAGAGAAATATCAATTGTAAACATGAGGAATTTGGTGCTGAAATGAGGAACATAAGATTTGGGTTGAGTACTAATGGAATAAATCCATTTGGTAACATGAGCAGTCGTCACGGCACCTGACCAGTTCTGTTGTGTATCTACAACCTCCCTCCTTGGTTGTGCATGAAGCAGAAGTATATCAAGATGTCGTTGCTAATCTCGAGACCCAAACAACCAATAAATGATATTGATGTGTACCTTGCTCCACTGATCGAGGATTTGGTAAAATTGTGGAACGAGGGGGTCGTGGTGTGGGATGCGTACAAAAGAGAGTATTTCACCCTACGGGCTATTATATTTTGCACCATAAATAATTTTCTGGCCCATGGAAATTTGGCAGGGTACATTACAAAAGGAGCCAAAATGTGTCCTATTTGTGAATAGAAGACTGAGAGCCTATGACTGCTAAATTCTAAGAAAATTATGTATATGGGTCATCATAGGTTTCTACCTCAAAGTAATCGATACCGTAAGATGGATGACAAATTTGATAGGAAGAGGGAAGTTTGTTCAGCCCCACAGCCTATGACTAGAAGGCAAGTATATTCATGTGTAGAGGATATCGATGTTTAGTATAGAAAGAGCCAAAAATCTGTTCGCCCTAGGACCATTTGGAAGAAGAGGTCAATATTTTGGGACTTACCGTACTGGAAGGAGTTAGATGTTTGGCACTGTATTGATGTCATGCACATTGAGAAGAATATCTATGACAATTTGGTTGGCATCCTATTGAACATCCTTGGGAAAGACCAAGGATGGTGTAAATTCTCGTCGCGACATGGCCTACATGGGAATTAGGCCCAAGTTTTCAATGATAGAGGAGGGTGAAAAAGGTCTGTACATCCCCCCTACATGTTACACCTTGTCCATGAAGGAGAAAGAAGATCTCTGCAAGTGTCTCTAAGGTATTAAAGTTCCATCAGGCTACTCCACTAATATTAAGAAATTTGTGTCCATGGATGATTTAAAGTTACTTGGAATGAAGTCCCATGACTGCCATGTGTTGATGACCCAAATGCTCTTTGTTGCATCAGAAGTATTTTCCTAAAGGATGTCAGGTTCTCAATCACGAAGCTATGTTATTTCTTTAATGTGATTTCTTGCAAGGTTATTGACTCCTATGTGCTAGACAACTTACAAAGTGTGGTGGTGCAGACTCTGTTAGTCTTGAGATGCATATCCCCCGTCCTTCTTCGACGTGATGGTCTACATTGTAGTATACCTTATTAGAGAGATTAAGATATGTGGACCTGTATTCCTCTATTATATGTATCCGTTCGAGAGGTACATAGGTATATTAAAGTCATACGTTAGAAATCGATCAAAGCCTGAGGGTAGTATTGTTGAAGGTTATGGAACTAAAGAGGTTATTGAATTCTGCATGGACTATCTCAAAAAAGATAATCAATCGGTGTTCCTATATCTAGACATGAGGGTAAACTTGTTGGCAAAGGAACCGTTGGGTTGAAACTAACGAGGTCATGGTTTGATATGTATTGCAAAGCTCGTTTGACAGTCTTACAGCATAGCACAAAAGTTGTAGGGTACATCGAGCAGCACAAGTTGATATTACCGGGAGATAATATACATATGGATGAGATTTCCATCACGCGAGAACACAACGACAGATTTCTCACATGGTTCAAAGAACAGGTGGAGGTCTCTGTTAGTGAGAATGTCAAATGGTTGGCTGATGGGCCTAGATTTCATGTACAGACATAGCAAGGGTACGATATTAATGGGTACACATTTTATACTGAAAATCAGGATGCTAAGAGTATTATTCAAAACAGTGGTGTAAGCATAGATGTTTTGTCCGATAAACATCACTCGAAAGAAGGATCCTCAATGGCACTTAACTCGTATTGTGGGATGATCGAAGAAATTTGGGAGCTCAATTACGGAATGTATCAAGTTCCATTGTTCCAATATAAGCGGGTGGGACTTCCACATGGAGTGAAGGTCGACAAGAGAGGTTTTACTCTTGAGGATCTAAATAGACTCGCCTACAAAGATGACCCATTTATCCTTACGAAGCAAGCAAATCAAGTCTTCTACATGCGTGATCCCGCTAATCCAAGGTTGCATGTCGTCCTTCATGGCAAGCGGCGGATCGTTGGTGTTAAAAATGTCATAGATGAAGAAGAATATGACCAATTTGATGAAATACCTCCATTTGTACATAGGGCCTGTCTTAGTGGGGTCGACAACAACACACATGGAACTAATTACATGTGAGTAAATCATCAAGAAGGGCAGTATTGTAAATAAATGAACTATTGTAATGTTTGTTGCTAATCTCATTGTTCTATTATGTATGTAAATTATCTTGCAATGCTTGTAGAGCAGAAATCCAAGTTGAATTGCTTTTGGAAGCTCTAACAAAAATTCAACCTCTCTCTATGCCTAAAAAGCACATTGTTCTATATCCTGTGAAAGAAAATTTCTTTGGACGAAATTCTTGCTGGGAAAGCTTGTAAACAGTGGAAAGTTCATTTCTGCAAATTTTCAAACAATTTGGGCTTAATTTGAGAAAGTTTTGACTTTTCTACGTTTTACTGCTACAAAGTGAATTTTGGTATATCTTTTCAGTGCTGACTATTTTTTCAAAAATTCTATTTAGAAAAGATTTTTAGTATCCCAAAGTATAATTCTGCAAAATTTTAAATAATTCTAACTATATTTGTGATAGTTATGGCATTTTGTCTCTTTGATCAAATAGGCCTGAAAATTTAGAATTCTTGGCTCTGGTAATTTGTCATGTGCTCATCTATGTCAATTCTACAAAAAAATGATTGTGAAAAGTAACTCATCTATGTCGGTTCTACAAAAAAAACGATTGTGAAAAGTAACTCATCTGTGTCAGTTCTACAAAAAAATGATTGTGGAAAGTAACTCATCTGTGTCGGTTCTACAAAAAAATGATTGTGAAAAGTAACTCATCTGTATAAGTTTCACATAAAACCGATACAGATATACACAATTATTTGTGTCAGCTTTTTGACTAAAACTGACAGAGACATTGAGAATGAGTAGCTTAAATTTGGCGTTAAACAGGGTAAAACTTGGCGTTTAACAGAACAAAACTTGATGTTTAAGAAACAAAACTTGGAAAATAAGTAGCATTCCCAAAGGTCACGCTATAGACAAATGTAGTTCATGCAATTTTGTAATGAACTCTGCGTACTCATTTCTAATCCTGCATTTATCGCTACAGAAGGATTTGTAGTCCTCCCAACCGTAGGCCATTTTCTGGCAGCACCAGGGGCCATGCTCCGGCAGCATTGGCTCCTTTCCCCGCACACTGACTATATTCCACATTAGCTTCTAGACCATGGCGAGGACCATCTTCCGATAACACTTGCACTCCCGGTTGATGGTTTTGGCCATGTCGCACACGCAGCCGCAATGGCAGGTGACCAGATCACTCTCGACCTAGGCAAAGTAGTGCTTGGCCAGATCGCTCTCAGCCTGAGCGAAGTAGATGAGGCCGAGCACGTGAGCTGCCGCCTTGTCACTGCCAGCAGCCACCTGTTCGAGCCACGCGAGGCCACGCTGCACGTCCTCGTGCTCGGATTGGGAGAACACGGCCTTCAGGCTGACAACAAAGCAAGCCTCCGGGTTGCCTACCCTGGCCAGGTGGCTGACGACGGTGAGGTAGCGCTCATTCTCCATCCACTTCATCTCCTCATGATTCCGCAGCGACACCCGCTTGCCCACATACCGATCCTTTGTCACCTTAGACAAGGTTTTACAACTGCAATATGCCAAAAAAGAAAAACAGTTAATTAATCAAATTGGTGATGGCGGAAAACTCCCACAACCTGTCAATCAAAAAAAAATGAAACAGTGAGTACGTGGCTCGTAGACTGTAAAGGTCATCCATAGGGCGAGACGAACTCGAGGCCATAAAGCTGACGATATGGACGAGGACACCATTGGGAAGCACGACGTCGAGCACCGACGGCCTTACCATGACTTGCGGTGTTGTGCACGCTTGCTGGCTTGTTCCGCGTGCTCGTGTGTTTATACGACTGAGGAGACGATGCGTCAGTGAGATGAAGAGGAATGGAAAATCGAAGAGCCTCTTGCACTGCATGCAAAACGTGTTCATATATACGACCGAGAAGACGATGTGTCAGAGAGATTTGTATATGTTTTATTTAGAAATCGATAGTGATTTTAGCATGTATTTGTATCGGTTTGTTTGGGAAACTGATAGTGACGAATGAGCTAATTTGTATAGGTTTTTCCTAAGAACCAATAGTAATGACCACACCTACATTTCTATCGGTTTTATTTAGAAACCAATAGTGATTTTTGCATTTATTTGTATCAACTTCTTTGGAAAACCGATAGTGATGTGGATAATTTGTATCGGTTGTTCCTGAAAACCAATAGTAATGGTTGTTTTCTCCTGATTAATGCCTTTAATTGAGATGTCACCCGCCACTCTTCTGCTCCTCTTCCACTCGGCCAACAAACCCTAGCACGACAAGGGAGAGGCAGCATCCCACCGGCAACTCCCCCCACGGCGACTCCCTCCACCGCGGCTCCCCCACAGCTGACTCCCATGATGACTCCCTCCACCGCAGCTTCCCCCATGGAGACCCCCCGCGGCGACTCCCTCCACCGCGGCTCCCCCCACCATGACTCCCTCCGCCAGTGACTCCCCCACCACGACTCCCTCCACCATCGGTTCGCCCCTCTGCCTTGGCCTCCCCTCAAAGGTGACTCCCCCCATTGTGTGGTAATTTCTTTGTCATAGATGTCATTACGGGGGCTCACTAGTTTTTAATAGCACATAAAGTGTGTTTGATAGAAGACTAGAATCATGGTGTTTGATCTTAACATTATCCAAAATTATTCCATTTTAAAATAAAATTTCTAAGCACTATGTTGTTTTTCCACATAAATTGGCAGTTAAATAATTCCTAGTAGATCTTGTTTAACAAAGTACTAACCTTGATGGGCAATATTTATGATTACATGAATTTTGTTAACACTAGGCAAAGGATTTCATCTTTAGTTCTCATCCTAGTAGATAACGAATACTAACATGGACAAGCATTGATGCCCTTGGTTTAGCAGTTTTGCTCTCTGTGATAAGGTAAACTAGAAAGAATCAAACAGTTCTAGGATAGGTGCAATTAAAATGATTCAATCAATTCTGAAGAACCATACCTACCATCTTGACCCGTAGAAATCTTTTTGTTTCATGGCTTAAAATTCTCTTGCTTGTATGAATCGAGTTAAACATACTTGTACGGTTTGGTTTATGTTTGAAATCAAGGGGCACTATAATATATTAGATGCATGCATAGCCAAATTGATAACACTATGTTTCATTTATTTAACAAGTTGTGCAGTGCTTGATCTTAATATAAGATTATGTGTGAAATCAAGGGGCACTATAATATATTAGATGCATGCATAGCCAAATTGATAACACTATGTTTCATTTATTTAACAAGTTGTGCAGTGCTTGATCTTAATATAAGAATTTTACATATACATGTTACTTTAAACATACATGTCTTTTTATTTTCATGTCTTTTTTTTGCTATAATATGATCAACGTTAGAGTTCACCTTGCGTAACCTACGTCTCCTATTTGAGGGTCCTTTTTTATGAATATGCCATTTCGACATATCCATAAGCAAGTAGTCTTGGATTGTCCAGGTTTTTTGGACAGTTCGAGGATATTTGGTTCGGGCGCGTTTCTGAGCTGTTGTATAACTCTAGAGTAGATTTTGGTAGTGTCTCCATGGTGTTCACCGGATACACATCCCTCTTGACCTATTGTCGAGACTTGTATCTGGAGAATAACGGGGAGATGCTGCCGAAATTTTGTCTAGAGTTGTACAACGGCTTAGGAACTTGCTAGAACCACATATCCTCGAATGGGATTAGAACCTAACCTATTTAGAGATTAGGAGTCATCATTGGTATGTATTTAGTTGGTCAACAGATATACTTTTCTTGAAGATGATTCGTTCATCTCATCTCTACTACAATATGCCAGAATAATTAAATGCTATGAATTATTCATTCATTTGTTGCTTCACATGATTTATTGTTAAGTTCACATAATAGCTACAAACTGTTTTCTCTCATGTCAAATATATGACCATGTTAGATAAAAAAAACTCAAAATGTCACAATTAGAGAGCATCGGTTTATCGCCAGATAGAGTAGAAGGTGCTGCTGAGGGGCTGAGCCCGGTTAAGATGAGGAGAGCCCGAGGCCCGAACAAAGGTGCTACAGGGAGAACGCCACAGGTTCTCCACTTCAATGCTAGAGGGGTTTGCACGGGTCCTCCGAAGTACAAGGGGTGCTACTGGTCATTTCTTGGCTAATTGGTGAGGAAGTGAGTTTCCATAACGGTTAAGAATTGGAGAAAGGAAGTCAACGATGAGCAGAAGAATCGGTGTGGGATGAGGTCAAAGGCAAATGGATCATAGAAGACGAAGATGAAAGTATTGCGAGGCGGTACGCCTTTAAGAGGATGGGTGTTGCCTTGAGGCACTTCAGGGTCCTCATACACAATGAGTACGTGCTGAAACGCCGTACACCATTCAAGAGGTATCCGTTTGTGACTCCTGATGTTTGGGAGGAGTTCATGAGGATGAAGAGTACGGCTGAGGCAGAGCAACTAAGAAAGAGGAACATCGCTATCCAGAGGCATAACACTCACCCACACCACCTTGGTTCAAGAGGCTATGATAGGAAGAAGGCAGAGTGGGCACGACTAACCGAGGACTGCGCGAACTCCGGGATAGCAATGCCTTACTCCAACATATGTGAGGAGCGGGCACGCGACTAGGTATTAGAGAGGACAAAGAAAACCGCCGACGGGCAACTCATAGTGCCAAACCCTACTACCACACATGTCGTCTCCACCATCGTAAGACATCTAACTTAGTACATTGCAGTTGACTAACGTGTTATATTTCAGATCTAATTCGTACTCGCTTCTTGCAGGAGGAGGTAAGTTAGAGGAAAGAGTAGAGGACCTTTCAGAGCCAAGGGTTGAAGGACATCCTGTCGTTTGTGATTGGGAAGCCCGCCATAAGGGCCAGGTGCTTGCCGTAGGGGCAGGGCATACGAAGAAGTTTTACTTCCAAGATGACGCTGCGAGTTCCATTTCAAGATCATAGGAGGTATGTGCGGAGTGCCTCAAGGACACGCTCAGGGAGCAGCTGAGGGAGGAGATCAAGGAGGAGTTGAGAGGGGAGATGTTGGCACATGAGGATGAGATAGGGGGGAGATGATGGCATGTGAGGAGCGCTTGAGGGCTGAGATGATGGCGATGATCTCCCAGAGTCATAGCCAGATGCCCTCACCTCTTATAGAGAAGTCTGTGCCCTGATCCAGCAACTGCGGTTCCAAAAATGATAAGATTGGTCTCCAGCTAAAGGTAATAATTAATTTTTCTGACTTAAATCTATGAGTGTAACTCCCGCATTGTTTTACCTCAAGTTGCGCACTTCTTGTAGGTGCCTACCAAGTGCCAGCTCACCCTGATGGAGGACGGATTTCCCGTCGAGGCTGCATGCGGGGTAGCATTTCCATGCAAGGAGACTAACGGAGACTAACGCTGTTATGGTCAGCCTTTGGGGAAGGGCTATATGAGGGTGCAGGTGGACTACGTCCACAGAGACTTCGTATCGCATGTGCTGGAGTTCCCCCCAATGAAGATATCACCACTCTCAGGTAGGCACGCATGTCATTCATCAAGTGGCCCACGATGGGTGTCGTACTGGTCAAGGTAAAAATCCCCCACATCTCTACTATTCCAGTAGTACTGCAACAAGTTACATGTGCATGTGCTTCGTAGGTTCCTACCGTACCTACGCCTGCTCCTGCTCCCACCACCTAGATGAGTCCTACACAGAGTATAGAGCTCACATGTAAAAGGACTAGCACGACAACCACTGAATCGTGGGAGGCCTTGGAGACTCCTTCCAAGAAGGCAAAGCTAACAGAGACCACAACGCCCCTCCAACATATGAAAAGCCCCTTGCCTCGACCTCGAAGGCTTCTTTTGCGTAGAAAGGAAAGTCGGTAGACAATAAGAAGACCTTTCATGATTTTAAGGCCTACGTACATGAAAAACTCCTGATTGCATCCAACCTATTGAATGATCTAGGCAAGTTTACTTGCATGTTCCATAGATGGTACATTGATAGGGTCAAAAAGGAAGAGCGTCGAGTCGACTTCATCGTAAGGTATAGAAAGGGACATTTCCATCGCTACGAACATGGGACATTCCCAGTTAGTTTTGAGGATCTGTTCCATGTGTACCAACTGATAGCCGTTGATATTTCTACTTTACGATCTTGGACACTGTGAGTAACGCACCATACAACATGACCTGATGACTTTCATAGGATTTCACATTATGCTTTCTAATGTTCAACATGAGTTGCAAGACAATGAGGCAGCCATGATGAATCAACACCTAGTTGGGCTCGTTGACCTCGAGCTGGTGTCTGCAACCATGGCACGGCTTCAACTAAACTTTGTTGCCAGCTACATCAAGGGGGCTTTGAATGTTGAGTTGAAGAGAGATTTCATTCTATTCCCGTACCATGAGGAGTAAGTAGTACTTTACCCTTCAATTACTTGTACGCACTTAAACCATATGCGAATTTATTTCCTTGCACTGCATACCATTTAATAAGCAACCATTGGGTTTTACACGTCCTCGTTCTGAGTGAAAACATGGTCTACACTTTTAACTCGATCGAGAAGAGATCAATGGCCTACGCGATCAAGCCTTCTTTGGAGCAATAAGTACATTATTGTAACCTAACACTTTCTGAATTTTACTACATTCATTTTTTGACTCAATGGCATCTCTCTAATGTACGTAGGGGTTTCTTGGCCTACATCGATGAAGGAGGGACACACGATGGTGAAAAGGGCAAGACAGTGGAGCATCAAGGTACAAGTGCCTACCATATATATAATTATTTTTTCTAACATGTAATCTTTGTGTGTTAAATTCTTTCTTGCTTCACAGTGTCATCAACAGGGCAATGATGACCTGTGCGGCTTCTATGTCATGCAACACATGGCGATCGTGATCGGCGACTCACATCTTTTCCCTAAGGTATATATACATGCATAATAATACACTTAGCCTTTTACATACAAATTTTAAAACTTAAATTAGTGTACTAATTTCTATTTTACAACAGATCAATATCCCCTAGAGGAGCTTAGACAACAAAGCAGTCAACTCCATATGAGATCACTAATGCGAGTGGTACTGGTTAGAAGTTATATCGGAGGACGGCAGGTTTAGAGATCTTGACGCATCATACTAGTCCATATGTAAACAATATTAATTATACATGTCAATGTGTATTGATTGTTAAGCATGCTTAAGTTGTATATTGTTATTGATTGTTAAGCATGCTTATGTTGTATTGATTGTTAAGCATGCTTATGTTGTATATTGTCACCGAATGTGATATATGTGTTGTAATTAAAGTGTTTGTGTTCTGTAAATGTGATATATGCATTATGTGTTCTGTATTGCGAATGTGATATATATATGTGCATACTGTCAATATGCGCTATTTTGGAGAATATGCAAAAATGGCACACCCCTATGAGGGTCATCACAATCGATTCTTATGTGGAACCGATTCTGATGAGGGCTCATCCGAATCAGTTCTTCTGTGGAACCGATTCTGATGACCCTATCATCCGAATAGGTTCTTATGTGGAAACGATTCTGATGACCCTATTATCAGAATCGGTTCCATGTAAGACCGATTCTGATGATAGAGTGATCAGAATCGGTTCCTTCAGTTCCACATAAGAACCGATTCTGATGAGCCCATGATAGGGTCATTAGAATCGGTTCTTATGTGGAACCGATTGTGATGATAGGGTTATTAGAGTCGGTTCCACATAAGAACTGATTTTGATGACCATATTATCACAATCGGTTTATGAAAAGAATCGATTGTGATGAGGCTCTATCACAATCAGGCCAAAATCGACTGTTATAGCTCTTCATCATCACTATCTAAAGACTTTGTATCACCACTAGAACCGACTGTAATGAAAAAAAAAAACCGATTCTAATGTATAATCCTATAGTAGTGTATACATCTGGAATGCATGCTGTTCAGTTGTTAATGGTTATTAGATCATTTGATTATAAGAAATGAAATATTAAAGTACATGGTTACGTGTAGTTTTTATTCATTAATGCGGCCTAGTAGAAATGCAAGGCTGATATATGCTTGATTAACCAAAATATATTTTCATTGATTGGGTAGAGGAAGGGAAATGTATCACTAATGATTGGTACCTTGTGGTTGCAGAGATGCTGAGATGGAGAATAGCAGGATCAGAGGAAGAAGACAAGTGGTGGTCGATGACTGCTTCAACTCTCCCTGGCGGTTCCTTATCTTTAGTACAGGTCAGCTAGGGGTACAATCTGTGCACTTGTGAGTGGGATCAGTAGGCAAGGGTGTAAATGATGGTTTCTTCTTTTATACTATAGTAGGAGCCGACATTGCTGGTTACAGGTGGTGAAAACTGTAGGCTAAGAGGCTAGGTGGAGAGCATGCAAGCTCAGAGTACATGCAGCCTGGTAGATGACCTGAGATGAGCTGGTTGTTGCTTAAGAGCTAAGGAAAAGATAGAGAGGAATGGGCAAAGAATGGGTAAAACCGTGGGCAGCAGGACAGGTGGAGGTCTGCAGCCTCCTCTCCTGCCATCTAGCTGTGAGGTATGGGCAAAAGGGGAGAAAATGGTGGCAACTAGTGAAGTGCAAAACTAGGGACAGTGCTGAGTGTAGGTCAGTTTGCATGGGGTTCAATTTGGGGTATAATCTTCTTTTAAGGTTGTAAGATCAAATTGTAGTTCACAGTTGTATTAGGTGTAAACTATAGTTTGTATGAGGTATTTAAAACCAAAATTTATCATGTAATTTCTGACATATGTCATTTTTACTTCATTATCCTATTCTGAGTTCCTTTATTGGGTGATTTGGGTGCATTGAACCAGTTGTATTCTTTTGAGCACTAATGCATAATTTGGATGTTAATTATGCTGACGTGAACTCTGTTTGATTTCTCTAAGATTAGTTGTGTGTAGATGTTGACATACATACTTTTTGCTGAATTTTTGTTCTGTATGTGTGTAGGCAGATAGCTGACATAGTGCATGAAGTCTCATGAGAGAGATGTAGTATGGCTGTATTTTAGTTTTGCGGATTCTAACGAGAATGCCTTAGGAAATATAGGCAAGGTTTAATGATTTGAGTTTGGGTGGGTTTTTAGAGACTGTGCTGTAATTAGGTATAAGAACTGATCTGTAAATTTAATTGTTGCTTTTAGTTCGTTTTTTATAGATGTATTTACGAATGATTTTATATTTGATTTTGAAACTTATAATTAAAGATTTGCTACTTCAAAACATTAAAAGCTTTTCGTTAAAGGCAGAAGTTCAGAAAAATTTAATAAGCAGCGAATAATTAAACTTAAGGCTAAGATTCAAATTTAAGTCACATTTTATACTCAAATTTTATTTTAGTCATTTTTAACTTTTAACTTCTTATTTTATTTATTTTTGAATTTTTGGGATGTTACATGAAAGCTCGAGTTCATAAGTTGTTTGAGCTGATGCATACTGAGAAAGTTACTCATATCCATTTTTTCTCCTAGCCGTCGGCTTTGGTACTAGAATGAATGGTCCAAATACGTCAAAATCTTGTATGGAGATGTATTCCTCTGGGAATCGCTTGGCGTATTGCGGATGCTTAGGGGGTTCAATCGGTTGTGGGACTGATTAGGGCAAAGCGTAAAACGGAGCTGATGGTAGTGAGTTGGCTAATGGATCCAACTTAACAACATCGGTATATGCCTAATAATGCATAACCCCACTTGCACTAGCATCTCGCGGTAGTATTATGGTAGGTTGGGTTGGTATTATGGTAAGAGATGGACTCGTAACCGACGGCTTAGGATTGGCTATTACTACAGGGCTGTGCGTATTCAATGCTACCAAATAAATATAGTAATTTGGCAAAATTTGCATCAGATCGTGCAGACTTCCAGCCAATGCCAACTCTTGAGCTATAGTTTTAACACTATTGGCTATTATCGGCTTAAGAGTTGTAACTGGAGTTGATGATTGGTTAATCAAAGCATGATGCACAGGTTGATTAATCATGGCAGATAATTCAGCTTGTGCAGATATGTATCGACTTACCAATGTGTCAATAACCCCTACATCGCCAAGGGCATTGACCGTCGGCAATGCGGCCTTTTGAGTAACACCACGTTGAGTTTTTTTGATAGCAGCTTAACATCATCTGCTCAAGTGTGGCTTTCCGACTCTCAATCTCCTTACGCCGTTCAAGTGTCAAATCGTCCAATTTTGGGACGATTATAGCTTCGGTATTGAAATCAGACGGTGAAATCGACTTCCCAAAAGAAGACATCGTGTCCCACCTGACATGCTAAAAGTGTGTTGCACCAAAAAATGTGACGAATGATTAATCGGTCCAAACACATGAGAACGTCGGGTTCAATGAGGTTTGAAGCGTGCTAGCAGATAGATTGAAAAATATATGCTCGGAGCTGATATAATGTGACAATCGGCAAAGATCTGAACAGCTATCAATAGCCAATCAATAACCAATGGTAACAATAAGTCTAAAAAGTCGATTAGGGTAGACTAGATGATAAAAGGTAGATTTTTATGAAAAAAGCAATGTGCAACAATATCGGAG
This sequence comes from Guadua angustifolia, assembly GCA_036346375.1. Taxonomy (NCBI): domain Eukaryota; kingdom Viridiplantae; phylum Streptophyta; class Magnoliopsida; order Poales; family Poaceae; genus Guadua; species Guadua angustifolia. The sequence goes on along the minus strand of CM070500.1, from coordinate 67,627,103 downwards.
AAAATCAAACCTGGTGTAATCGACGAAGACCAACAATCAGTGATGCGCAACTTTATTGATCAAAATCGGATTGCAAGAGGGATTCTAAAATACAAAGCTACACCTCGTTGACAGAAAAGTAAAAAAGTAGATGCGAGTTGTTTGATTGATTATGTTGTTTCTTTTGCTTGTCCTTAACCTTCTTTTATAGTACATCAGCCGATCATATCCTCCTCCAATATGTTGCCAATTATGATCCGTATCAACCTCCGTACATATAAAATTCCATCAACATCACCATAACTCTATCTTTAATTTATCCTTTTTCTTTTTTTATCCTAATATTCCCATTTTTATCCATTATAAAATAAATTAGCCATACATTGCTAAATTCTGGTGCTCACACACCCGAAACCAACAATGTTCAACTGAATTAAAGATGGCACGTAAGTGCACACAAGTTCCTTGTAACCATGGTTCAAAACACACAGCCTTCGGGAAAAAAAAAAGAAAAAAGATGCCGGTTTGATCGCGCGCGGGGATTCACGGTAGTATTAGTTAACTAAGCACCTTAGTTAGCGTAGCCTCCTCCTTGACCTTGTCACTCCGACGAGGCGACGACTAATTAAATTAACCCTCAAATGACAGACCACACCGATCGGAAAGGGCGGAAAGATAAAAGCGATATATCGAGCGAGCTGCAGAGCCGGAGAAAGGCCGTGCCTCGGGTCAACGTTCAAATGTCGTCACGCAGTCATGCCCAATTGGATTTCGATTATTTAATTAGCGGCCGATCGATCGAATCCAACGACAGGCGCACACTAGCGACATTGCGGCCACGTGTCCCACATTCTCATTTGATTTGACCACCCCACGCGCCTTCCACCGCTATATAAACGCCCGCCCCCGTCCCGCCTCCTCGAATCCATTCACACACCAAACCACTTGTTAGAACGTACTCCCAGCTCTAGCTCGCTTCAATTCCGTCGTGTGGATTGAGATGGACACGACGTGGATGGGAGGACCTTGTGGCTGGGCCGCGGCGGCGGGCGAGGACGAGGAGGACCTCCGGAGGGGGCCGTGGACGGTGGAGGAGGACGTGCTCCTCGCCGGCTACATCGCGGCGCATGGCGAGGGCCGGTGGAACGAGCTGGCGCGGGCCGCGGGGTTGAGGCGCACCGGGAAGAGCTGCCGCCTCCGGTGGCTCAACTACCTCCGCCCCGACGTCCGCCGCGGCGACTTCACGCCGCAGGAGCAGCTGCTTATCCTCGAGCTCCACTTCCGGTGGGGCAACCGCTGGTCCAAGATCGCGCAGCAGCTGCCCGGGAGGACGGACAACGAGATCAAGAACTACTGGAGGACCCGGGTGCAGAAGCACGCCAAGCAGCTCAAGTGCGACGTCAACAGCAAGCAGTTCCAGGACATCATGAGGCACCTCTGGATACCGCGCCTCGTTGAGAGGATCCAGGCCGCCGCCGCCGCCGCTGCGGCAACCTTGGCGAGTTCTGAACACGCGGCGTCGCCGAGTGTTGCAACGAACAAGTCGTTGGGTGGACGCAGCGTCATGCGCGGTTCGCCTGACACGACGACGTCAAGCACGGCCGGACCGTCGTCGTTCGGCGCGCAGTTCTCGTCGAACCAGCTGGTCATGGCCACCGGCGGCGTCGAGGATTGGTCCAGCGACCGATGCAGCAGCGCGAGCGCGAGGAGTACTAATGATGACATGTTCGACGAAAGCTGGTCGGATCTCCTCGCTCGCGCCTGCGACGACAGCGCGGATTCTCTCGTGTTGCCTGATTTCGAATTGGGAGAATCCGGAGACAATTGGTGGAGTTTGGAGGACATCTGGTTGCAACAGTAGTACTAAATTTACTGATATATACTGTGCTATGTATGATAGCTAGGCTGCTAGCTCATATGATTTATGAATAAGTTTATTTGAGTATTATTACCTGATTGATTATCAACAACACAGTTAACAAACGGTAGGGTTAACTATACCATGCATGTTCTTTATCTCTCATTATAGGAGGAAAGCGAGTACTTCATCTAGGTTTGTGTTGACACCAGAATTCAGCAGAAGTGACCGATTTAAGAAGATAGAGTTTAGCTTAGAGAAGGAATCTTAACCGATATCAGTTCAAAGTAAAATTTATTTCTAAAGAGTTGAGACCGATATGAATTATGCATTTATATGAATTATGGATTTTAAGGAATTGGTGAAGTTTGGAGAACATGTGGTTACAACGTCAGTACTAAATTTACTGATATATTCTGTACTGCGTATGATAGCTAGGCTACTGGCTCATTTGATTTATGAATGACCAAGTTTATCTGTAGTATTGCCTGATTCATTTATCAACAACACAGTAATAAACGGTAGGGTTAACTACACCAGTTTCTTTCTCTCGATTTTAGGAGGAAAGCGGTGTACCGTGTACTTCATCTGAGTTTGCTATTTGTATTTTTTTTTTTTGGTTAACTCTACTGATGAATTTACCTGCCAAGCCAAGAAGCCGACTTAGCGTTAATAAGAAAGATTAGGCAATTTAAATATAGCAAACCTGCTCAAAGCAACGGTGAATTTACTTACCAGGCGATAAATCGAAAATAGGTATATAAACAAATCGAGGAAAATTTCTTGACGGCTAGTGATGTCGTTAATTAGTCGTTACACAATATTGGTCTCTTATTTCTAGAATGAAATATTGATATATAGTCGAATAGAGCCATTGACGGCGACTACGGTTTTTGTCATGCACACATGCAGTTGTCAGTTAGTCATGCAGTATCCTATGCCAGCCAAAAGAACAAGGTGGGTTAGGGATCATTAACCTTGACATGCAAAATAAAAGCTTACTAAGCAAGTGGCTGTTTAAGTTATGCAATGAGAATGGGATGTGGCAGCAGTTACTTCGAAACAAGTATTTAAAAGGCAAGACTTTAAGCCAGGTTGGTAAAAAACCAGGTGATTCCCAATTTTGGAGTAGTTTAATGGGAGTAAAATTTCAATTCCTAAGTCTGGGTTCCTATATCCTAAAAGATAGGACACAAGTTAGGTTTTGGGAAGATACTTGGTTGGGGAATTCATCTTTCAAATCTCAATTTCCCTCTCTGTTTAATATTGTGAGGAAGAAGCATGTATCAGTGGCTGAGGTCCTTGGTTCTCCTTTGCTAAATGTGTCTTTTAGGAGATCCTTAGTGGGGAATAATCTGCGTAACTGGGGGACTCTCGTTGCGAAATTGATGACCGTGAGTTTACATGGAGGGACAGATTATTTTAAGTGGCATCTCCATAAAAGTGGGGTGTTCTCGGTCAAATCCATGTATAGATATTTGGTGAATAATGGAATTCCAGTTTCTCAGGAGATTTGGCTTACCAGATTACCATTGAAGATCAAAATTTTCTTATGGTACATCAAGAAGGGTGTGTTATTGACGAAAGATAACTTAGTAAAGAGGAATTGGACTGGTGATAAGTCTTGCTGTTACTGTAGTACAACAGAGTCTATACAACACCTTTTTCTTGATTGTTGTTACGCTAAATTTTTGTGGAGAATAGTATACATGACTTTGGGTATCCGCCCACCTGTAAATATTCAGCATTTATTTAGTGGTTGGGTGAATCAGGGGGGATCCAATCAGGTTCCTGTATTACTATTAGGTGCTGCCGGGATTTGTTGGGCTTTGTGGCTCACCAGGAACGATACCGTTTTTGACAAGCGTGTACCAACACTACTACAAAACAGCACATAGGTGACGCCCTATTTGTGGCGGTTCTTTTGGAACCGTCACAAATACATGTATCAGTGGCGGTTCTATATGGAAATTGGCGGGAGGACCATTTGTGGCGGTTGCATCAAAAAACCGCCACAGATAATCTGTCTCATGACGGTTTTAAATAAAACCGCCATCGATAACGGCTGGACTATTTGTGGCGGTTGGTAGATGGAAATCACAGATAATACATTTTCGTGGCGGGTTGGTTTTAGAACCGCCACTAATAATGCTTTCTATAAATATCCCCTGTTGCCCCCTGTCATTTGGTCATCTTCCTCCGAGAACAAAACTCGACTTTTTGATTTGATTTTGTTTGGCCAAGATCTTGTGCTTCCACTTCCTAGAATTGTTCCAAGGTGTGTAAAATATGTCTCCTCTCTTCATTTCTAGTGTAAAATTGCCATTAAAAGGTTTATTCTAGCTTAATTAAGGTTTAGGTCCAAGGTCTACATTTAGTTTGTTTTTATTTAGCTAGCAATTTGTAGATGATGAATTTATTACCTTCTTTGTATTAGATTAAGTTCTCTACCTTATTTAGATGATGAATTTTTTGTCAAGCATATGTCAAATATATGTATTTACAATTATTGGATATTAATGATAAATAAATTATAGTTAATATGATAGATGGGTGATCATGAAGTTAATTGACTTGCATTTTGAGATGAAGAATTTATTACGTTGCTCTTAGAAGGATATGTATAAAAATTACGTAGTTAATATTTTTTTCTTAGTTACCATGATTTTTTTTCGTTAGTGCGTGCATATACATCTTGCTCCATTAGTGCGTATTGTTAGTGAATTTTTATGAAGCATATAAACGCAATTTATGTAATTAAGATTGTTGGATGTGAATGATAAATAAATTTTAGTTAATATGGTAGTTGGGTGATCATGAAATTTGGAGATGAGAATTTTTATGTTGATCTTCGGAGGATATATATAATTTTTGGTTACGTATGAGTATATATTAAAATTAATTAATTAAGTTTGCAACATTTACTTAGTATTAATGTTGTCCCGTTAGTGGATATTGTTGAATATTGAATAACAATTTATTTAATTAAGATTTTTGGATATTAATAAATTGCTTAAATTAATGAACGTAGATGGACCGGAGATGGATGTACGATGGGAACCGTTGCAGACCAAGAATATATCGACGGTGTATCTGTTTTTCTAAGGGCGTAGGAGAACGACTTGCAAAAGAAGGCGAGTACATACATTTGTCCATGCATTGATTGCAAGAATGAGAAGATGTTTTGAACAAAAACCATATCCATTTGCACTTGATCCGGAGGGTTTTGTATCTGGCTATACAAGTTGGACAAGGCACGGTGAAGAGGAGATCATACTTGAGCGTGATAACGTCGGCGGCAGCGGAGCCGCAATGTGGCGGTGACATCGATTATGGATCCGATGAGGATAGGTTGGTCGTCGATGGCGACATTAATCTGCTCAAATGTTGCGCGATGCGAAGAGAACTACACTAGTCAAGAGAGTTCAATCAATTCACGGGTTTGATGGAGGATTCGGAGAAACCTTTGTTCCGGGTTGTAAGGAGGAATACACAAAGTTGCACACGGTGCTCTCGCTCTCTGAAATTGAAGGCAGCCAATGGTTGGTCCGACAAGAGTTTCTCGGCGTTGTTACATCTCTTAGCGGACATCTTGCTGAAGGAAGCGTGTTGCCTAAAACCACGTATCTAGCTAAGAAGGTTGTATGTCCTTGGGATTGGAAGTAGAAAGAATACATGCTTGTCCAAGCATTTGTATACTCTATCGCAAAGACTATGCGAACATTCATGTATGTCCGATTATGCAAAGCGTCGCGATACAAGCGTAAGAGGCGATGGCAATGAAGCTATCGAGGTGAAGAAAGGAGCTCCGCAAAAGTGGTGTGGTATTTGCGAAATACCTCGTTTGAAGCGTTTATTTGGAAACAAAAAGCACGCCAAATTGATGCGATGGCACTTTCGGAAGACCGTAAGAGGATGGAAAAGCGAGACACGGTGATTACGCGATGGAGAACCATCGATAGACTCTTGAGGAGAACTTGGAAATGAACTAAGGAATGTAAGGTTTGGCTCGATGCGGATGGAATGAATCCTTTCGGTAACATGAGCAGCATTCATAGCACTTGGCCCGTGACTCGTGTATATACAACCTTCCACCACGGTTGTGTATGAAGCGAAAGTACATTATGATGTCCTTGCTTATCCAAGGGCGAGACAACCTGGCAACGATATTGATGTATACCTAGAACCATTGGTGGAAGATCTTGTGATATTGTGGAGCGAAGGTGTGCGGTATGGGGCGAGTACAAGCGAGAGTACTTCACTCTCTGGCGCATTGTTGTTACGCACCATCAATGATTTTCTGCGCTTGGTAACCTATCGGCCGTACTATAAAAGGGCTAAAGCATGCCCCGATGCATGGATGAAACCGCTAGTGTGTGGCTCAACAACTCGAGGAAAGCAGTGTACATGCGTCACCGGAGGTTCCTTCGCGAGAATCATCCGTCACGCAATATGAAGAAACAATTCGACGGGACAAAGGAGGGCGGTTTAGCTCCAAGGCGTCTTCGTGGGGAAGAGGTGTATGATATGGTTAGGGATCTTAATGTTGTACTTGGAAAGAAGTCTTGGTAATACATCGCGGTCCGTCTTGAGAAGACCACGTGGAAGAAGAGATCCATCTTTTGGGACTTACCCTCTTGGAAGGACTTGGAAGTTCGACCTTTGCATCGGCGTCATGCATGTAGAGAAGAATGTATGTGACAGCGTGGTTGGTCTTTTCTTGAATATTCCTAGCAAAACAAAGGATGGATGAAGGCACGAAGGGATCTGGAAGACATGAAAATCGAGCGAGCTACATCCTCAAGACCTTTGGGAAAGGCGGCTTTACCTTCCCCGACTTGCTACACTTTGAGTAAGAAAGAGAAGCAGAACTCTGCAAGTGCTCGCATGGTGTGAAAGTTCCGTCCGGTTACTCCGCAAACATCAAGCTGGTATCGATGAAAGATTTGAAGTTAAGCGGCATGAAGTCTCATGATTGTCATGTGATGATGACACAAATGCTCCTGTTGCAATTAGAGGTGTTTTGCACGACAAGGTCCGAGAGGCAATCACGAGGTTGTGTTCCTTCTTCAACACGATTTCACGAAGGTCATCGATCCGTTGGACTTCTGAACTTGGTGATGTGGTAAAGACTACGTGCCATTTGGAGATGTATTTTTCCCCATCATTTTTGATATCATGGTTCATCTCATTGTTCACCTTGTCAATGAGATAAATATTCTTGACCCGTATTCTGCATCGGATGTACCCATTTGAAAGGTATATGGGTGTTACGAAGAAATATGTACGTGTCGATCTCACGGAAGGCTCAATTGTAGAAGGTTATGCAAGCGAGGAGGTTATTGAGTTACGTATCGATTACATGGAGGAGGTCGAATCGGTAGGAGTGCACAGTATCTCGCCATGAGGGTAGGCTAGGTGGGAAAGGTGTAATAGGAAAGAAATCTACAAATTCTTACGATAATATTTTGTTGAACAAGCCCATTTCACAAGATTGCTTGATCACTTGAGGTGTGCCGTATATGGACATACACAAGGGTAAGCTAAGGAGGAAAACCGAGGAAAGTCGAGATTTGGATAACAAAAGAGCACAATCGTTTGTTAGGTCATTGGTCAGAGGAGCACATGTCGGTGAAGAAAGCGAGTGTTACATTGAGTGGTTGGCAAAAGGGCCTTGGTACAATCACGACATGGCAAGGATATGACATCAATGGATATACATTTTACACGAGAGCACAGGATAGCAAGAGCACTTACCAAAGCAGTGGTGTCGTATAGATGCCTCGACAACACGAGCGTCTGAAGAGCATCTACTACGGGTTCATAGAGGAGATTTGGGAGCTGGACTCTGCATTTTCAAGATCCGGTGTTTGATGTCATTGGATACGACTCGAATGGTGTCAAGGTGGACAAGTGCGGCTTTACTCTGTGGACATCGAACATGTCGGATCTGAGAGCGAACCATTCGTACTTGCGAATCAAGTAGCACAAGTATTCTACATAATCGACCGGCAGATAAGAAGCGCCATGTAGTTACGCAAGGAAAAGAAGGATCGTTGGAGTTGAGAATGTCGTGGATGAGGAAGAGTACAACCAGTTTGATGAGTTGCCTCCTTTCGCAGGCGACAGCATCAGGCCCGAGGAAGAAACCACTCAAGAAGTTACCTATCATCGCGATGATCACAACGAAGGCCAAATTGTGAAAGAAAATAATTAGCTAGGAGTACTGGCAACATGTCGCCATTTGTATGGAGTAATGGAAATGTGATGTAAGAAATGTACATTTATGTGGAATTCAGGTTCAATTGAATTCAGGTTTCTATGGCTTCTTATGAAATGTAGTAGCTTGAATAATTCTATTTACTCATTTTTTATGTGCTCTAGGATATAAACATTTAAATGCTTGTAGGACTTATGTTATACATGCTTCATATGTATTAATGTATGGAAGAAAAAAATCATGTATTGTGATATGCATGCTTCCTGGAGTTTAATATGATTGTCATCTGTATCTATGGTGTGGGAGGGAGTATCTGTGGCGGTTAAGAACAATAACCGTCACAGATAAACGTTATCTGTGGCGGTTAAGAAAAATAACCGTCACAGATAAACGTTTATCTGTGACGGTTATTTTCTTAACCGCCACAGATATCGTTATCTGTGGCAGTTATTGTTCTTAACATACAGATACTCCTCTATATATACCACATGGCATATACATGCACACTACGCAAATTCGCTTCCCTCCACTCCTGTGCCTAGCTCACGCGCGCGCCGCCAAGCCGAAGGCTCATCCCGCATGGCGCAGCGCTTGCAAGGCTCCTCTGCGCGCTCCCCACCGGCGCCGCCCCTCCGGCCGACGACCGCGCCGTCGCGCCCTCCCCCCGGCGCCGCCCCTCCAACCCTACCGGGTAAGCAACTTGATGATCTTGGGACAGCGCGTAGTAAGGGTTCCATGGCTTCATGACACGAATGCGATTGTTGGATTGAATCTTGTGGTTTATCCATGTTGAAGGAGAATATAAATGGGTGGTGGCGGGCATTAAAACTTAAGCATTTTAGTCTTCGCTTTTGCTTGAAGTTGTTACATTTAGGTGCAATCTAGGTTTATCTTGTTATGCTTTCATACGGCATGATGGTTCGACTTTGGATTTTATAATATGGTATTTTAGGTTCTAGCCTCGATATATGCTTAATATCTGGAAATTGATGATCTTCGAAATTGGTGTCACTCATTGTGCGTTAGAAATTCTTTCATCACCACGAGTCTGAAATACCTTTTATTTTACCAATTTTCTTTGGATCTTGATATTGGAATCTGTGGTAGGCTGTTGTCCCTGATTTGATGATGTGTAATTGCCACTTGGTTTTAATATGAGAATGATCATCTTTTGGTAAGTGCGTGTATGTTGGTTAAGTTGGCAAATCTCACATTCGAAATCTCACGAAATTGATGTGAACTCATTGTTACTCGCTTGACCATGTGCTATCATGAATTTTTTCGATTTTAATGGTCGTGAATTTTTATTGGTATCGATGGGTACATTGTGTCTCCTTGTAATTTGTTACCTTGCATTACATGAATCATTTCTATTTGTTGCTTTTATGCAAATTTTCACAGTGGTTATGTCTTGCAAATAGAAATTTTCCTAGTGGTTATGTCTTGCATGATGTTAGTTGAGCTCATCTTCTGGTGGTTCTCGCACTTGTTCTTGTTGGTGAAGGTTTGGGTGTTGCTCTATGATGATATTGGGTTAAGAATGATAAGAACAATTATTATGTGTCTTGGGCCTTGAGCTGGTAGAACAACATGCTTCAAATTGTTTTCTCATATCCATATGGCATCTAAGTAGTTAATTTTCTTTACGCATATCAAAGGATGATACTTTCTTGTGGTTAGTCGACTTGTCGTTAATTGAGAATCTGTTGATATTTAGTATCTGCTTTGATTCAATAGTTAGAGATAATTGTTCTTTGGTAATTCACTTGTGCGGTGGTAGAAGTAATTGTTGAACTATCTTGTTATCAATCGATCATAGATATTTAACGGTGAAATTCGAACAACTCTTTAATTGTGCATGCTAAGGTGGTAAGGGTTAAAGGCCCTAGTCACTAAATAATTTGTTAGCCCATTTGTGATTGTGGTGAAAATTCTTATTTTCATCCAAACCCTAAATCTGAGAGCAAATCATTCATATCTCCTCTCTATGTTGCTAAGCATTATTTTGTCTATGTTGATATCTCGATTGTGTGCTAATTCAATATGATACACTCGGTTAGTACATCTTCTATCGTATTCATTAACCACATAAAACTAGATATGGAGAGAGAGAAATATCCGACCTTTGCGAGAATAAAACCAAATACTCCAACCTTAGTGTTCAAAGGCGCCATGTAGGAACCATAGTACTTGTCTTTTCTTGTTCTGAATACTATAGAAAAATAGTAAACAAATCTGAGGTTAATTGTCTTTGTAATTGCTAAGTTCTATCTTATCTATGTCATTCTTGTTATTAGTGGATTATTCCATTTGTGACTCGAAATGAGCCATGGGCGAGCACTTTAAGGATCTAATTTAGTCCTTAGTTAGTACATCTTCTATCTTAGCACATCTTCTATCTTATTCCATTTGTGACTCGAAATGAGCCATGGACAGGCACTTTAAGGATCTAATTTAGTCCTCAGTTAGTACGTCTTCTATCTTAGCACATCTTCTATCTTATTCCATTTGTGACTCGAAATGAGCCATGGGCGAGCACTTTAAGGATCTAATTTAGTCCTCAGTTAGTACGTCTTCTATCTTAGCACATCTTCTATCTTATTCCATTTGTGACTCGAAATGAGCCATGGACAGGCACTTTAAGGATCTAATTTAGTCCTCAGTTAGTACGTCTTCTATCTTAGCACATCTTCTATCTTATTCCATTTGTGACTCGAAATGAGCCATGGACGAGCACTTTAAGGATCTAATTTAGTCCTCGGTTAGTCGTCTTCTATCTTAACACATCTTCTATCTTATTCCATTTGTGACTCGAAATGAGCCATGGGACGAGCACTTTAAGGATCTAATTTAGTCCTCGGTTAGTACATCTTCTATCTTAGCACATCTTCTATCTTATTCCATTTGTGACTCGAAATGAGCCATGGACAGGCACTTTAAGGATCTAATATAGTCCTCAGTTAGTACATATTTTCCTCAGTGTGCTAATTCAATATGATACACTTAGTTATTCTATCAGTTAGTACATATTTTCTTTCCCTCTCTGAAATATCTCCCTTTCTATTGAGTAGTTCTAATGGAGCCCAAACCGAGCCTATAATGGAGGAGAGCCCGAGCAGTACCTTACCCTCCACCCAACCACCGAAGTTCTTGAGGCCTCCGGGGCCTCCGCTGTTCGGGGCCTCCACCGCTGTTGCAACACGCCGAGGACGAGGGAAGACTAAGAAGCCTGAAGGCCGGTACACCATCACGGAGGTCTCAAGATATTGGGTCCCTGTTGCACCGAAAAAGGCAGCAGCCAAAATACAGTCAACATGCGGGTACATCGTCAGGGAGAAAGTGCCAATCACCTATTCGGATTGGCATAAAGTGCCCCAAGCCACCAAAGCGGATCTGTGGGATGAGCTCAAAGGAACCTTCGCATTCCCGAAGAGTCGAAGAACTCGTGCGTCGCGATGCACCGATGACCATGGATGCGGCGTGGAGAAACTTCAAGGCGAGGCTGAATGTAAATTATGTGAAGCAAAAGCGATCGACCGTCGGAGACTACCCAAGATTACAGACCATCTTGGGATGAGTTCGTGGCGATGAAGCAATCTGAAGCGACAAGGAAGTCTAGTGAGGACCACATTAGCATCGCAAGAAGGAATACTCACCCCACGGACTTGGCACGAGTGGGTACGGGTAAAATTGCTCAATGGGACAGGCAGGGAATTACAAGTGATCCAACAGATGGCGCAAGTCCCTTGGTCGGACTACGGACGAGTGAAGCACTACGTGCTAGCGAGCGGAGATCTCTTGTCTCTTGGGAGTTTATCATTCAAGAAGCAAATAAGACGAAGCAATGGCGCAAAGAGTTCATCGCTTTTCGCCCATCCACCCAAGGATCCTTCCACTCAAGCAGGAGAAAGACGAGCTATCGCCGCCCTCGGAAACAAAGAGCACCCGGTCGAACACGAGGCGTCGGGGTCAAGGTTCTATGGAAGATGGGATTCACGAGCACGAAGACTCTTATAGGAGTCGGAAGAGAGCTAAAGAAAGAGGGGTGAGCAGAAATGGAAAGTATGAAGGAAAGGGTTCTGCGAGAATTACAACCCACCATTCACGAACAAGTTCAACGACAAGTACAAGAAGCCTTGAGCGACGCAGTCGAAAAGCGCTCTCTCGGCCCTACAGTCGTCCCGGTGAGTTGCGGGTCCACGCCATTGCCCAAGCGGACAAAACCATTATCACGTGGGCGACATACATGACCCCACACCTGTCGGCTCAACGTGTGCGTGATGAACATCTTTCTACAGTGCTATGAGGTAGCTTATCCGTGCCAACAAGGGGTGTCTGCACAATGCCCCGATAGCGCCGAGTTATGCAAAGGTCGAGTGGACACGGTAGTTGCACTTTCTTGATATCGAGGCTAGAAAAACCCGCCAATGACGAGATAACAACTCGGGAGGTGCCGTCCACTCATTCATCGATGGCGCAAGCGTGACATCATCTTGGACCATGCGGTGGCACCCTCTCGACATCGTCTTGGATCATGCATTACCGACCTCTCTGCGGTGCAATCCGCGCATCGATCACTGAGACACGAGAGTGAAATGGTGAAGAAGCAAGATGAGGTAGAAAAAGAAATCCATTGAGGGCCCATAAATATGGCCTGTTAGTACTCAACGCGAAACACATAACACCGGTACTTCAAAGGACAAATCTACAACCCCGATCCCAAAAATGGCACATTAGACAAGCCGTATCGGCTAGATCGAGGAAGCCAGACCGAGTATGATGTCGTCCGTGAAAAAAGTAAGGGCAAGGGAAGTCGATGAAAAGAAAATCAACCAAGATTGAAATTCGAGGTTGGGAAGCCCTTAGTCACCGATTCGAAGTTAAACAGTCTAACACCCATGATGCAGCGACTACATGCATGGTACATGGAGCGATCCAACCAAGACGTACTCCCGAAGGTGATCACTGCGGTGTTCCGTGAGGAACATTTTCACCACGAGGGCTATGGCTACTTCTTAATAGAATTCGATAACATGCACAACTTGTTCTATCATGGCGCCCTCGACATATGTTTTTGAGATCTTTGGACATCGTAAGTGTCTAATATATCAATCTTGGTCTACATTCACGTAATACCGATAAATGTCATGTCTAACTATTTAGTTATATAGATACGAGATTCAAGAACTACGAAGAACCAAGGGGCGATTGGGATTCCTCAACACAGGAGCGGTTTGCCAAGAAGAAATCGAGAGTACCAAAGGAGGTCGAGAATGCGTCTATAAAGCTTTGCTTAAACTACAAGACAAGGAGTTTATACTTGTACCATACAATTTTAAGTAAGTTCCTCACTAGCGAGTTAAATTACTCGTTGGTTTAGTTATTTACTCGGCGTAACGACTAATGGCTATGGCATCCAGATTCCTTTGGATTCTCGTAGTAATTCATCGAGACAAGAGCAAGATGTCGATCATGGATCCTTTGGATAAACCTAAAGCGGACTATGAAGTGATGACACGTTTAATCAACGAGGCGTTCAAAAGATATTGTCGAGAAGAGCACGAGACACCGCCCATACGAGAAAACCCTTACAATCCGTACTAAATTTCGATGCATACGCAAGGAATATTCTTATATCGTATTTCATAGTAAATAGCTCCTTTGACGACATCTTAGTTCATTCGATTTTGCGATGTCACAAGTAGAAGCAAGGAACAAATCTATGTGGGTACTTCGTGTGCCAAGTACATGCGGAAATCTTAAGTTGCACAATAAAGACAATGGCGTGGAGGTCGGTCATCTTGACATGACACATCGATTCGCGCCACTCGATTTCTATATGCTCTCTTAATTCATTTTTCATACCTCTGACGCCTCAAAGTCATCTACTAGTAGGATCGCTTGTTCTGAAATCCAAGCCGTTCAGGGCAGCTCGCCTACTTCATCATGAAGGAAATACTCAACAAAAAGGCGAGTTTTATGACGAAGACAACAACGATCCACTCCTCCATACTCATCTCTCACATCGCGTGTCTCCAAGCTCCGAAGACCCATAGGCTTCTAGTTTAGAAAACTAGTTTAGGCTTTTGTTACTTCAATTCTATTTCATTACAAAGTGTAAATAACTCTTTGTACCTTTGAAATGGAAGCCCTTCTTTCCTCAATGCCACTTCTCTTGTCAGTGGTTTCGCTCTTTGTAGCATGTATGTTTGTCTTCTTGAGGAACACATGTACACACATGCGAGTGGCACTTCTAAATATTTCATGTGTTTGCCTTACATGGTTATTTTTTCATATGAAGTTATTTCATGTGTTTGTAATAGTTTGATAAACTAACCAAGTGAAAAAATTACTTGGTTACTTGGTTGGATTTTTCTCCTGTGATGTTTATGAATCGATTAAGATGCTTCAGCTTTTAACTTTAAGAGAATGGTTTTGTTACACTGACCCCTGATCAGGGGTAGGAAGCTGCCTCCAACTTGCTACCCATCAACTTCTCTAGACTTGCCAAGGTAACTTAGTTTAGTGTAATTTATGTGTATTATTATGTTGTATTTACTTATGCATAAGCGACATCAAGTAGATCGCTCGTGTCTACCTTCTATAGAATTTTTTGTTTTGTCGTTATGACAAACTCTCCTTTGTTCTTTGCAGGTTTGTGAAACCAGGTTCTACAATATTTGTTGGGCAATATTTGTTCACAGCGGTGAGACTACTTCAGATTTGGTTGGAGGTAAAGTCTTTGGCATCTTTGCACTTAAACATTCTCGCATGTTTGATATTTTGTATGGCTCTTAGTAGGATTACGCTTGTTGTCTGCATTTTCGATACCAAACTCTCATCTAGGTTTCTGAAATTAAAGGAGATGATGTGGTTTGTGTCATCAAGAACACACTACTGGCGGGTCACTTTTCACATTGCATTGCTCCCAGATTCATATTGACTTGCCCACTTTGTTTGATGAGGATATGGATGTAAGGAATTCCTCCTGACTAGTGATTTATATCTCCTTGTGTGATTGTTGTTTTGATGTCTTTCCTCTATCTGCTGAACTTCACTTTGTAACAAGTGTTACAAGTAAAAACCGAGTTTTTTTGCTAAGTTGGAGCCCTTGCTCTAACTCATCTCAAGAATTTTGAGCATGTGTTGTTTTCAAGTTATCGAAAATGGGGTGCTCCAAACCAGATTGACTTCTCTCTCATCTTATACAAGACACGAGAAGATGTTCTGCAGCAAGTAACTAATTACATTATGAATGCATTTTGAGTTTCTTCAAACTTCCTTTTGGGTGTTTTGCTACAAATATTGCATTGCTATATTGAATATAGTACCACTGTTTCTTTGCATTTTGTACCAGGAAGAAAGTTGTCAATGATGCTTGTATTTTTCTCCCGCACAGCACGGAATTCCTCTCGAAGTTGGGTGATCTCAGTCAAACCCAGATTTTTGCCAAAATTGAGAATGTAGAGGTATTTCAAGATACCCTTTTTAACATTTCTGAGCAATTTTCAATTTGTTTTTCGAACAATTTTCTCCAAATCGATATTGTTAACCCTCACTGCTAGTGTGAAAAATTCAAGCTCTTTTGCATCTGTGTGCATATTTTCTTGGTAAGAACCTCACAAATCCATACTTCCAGTTTCCCATGGGAAAGTTTTAGTGATTCTGAATCTTAATTATTTTTCAACTTTGTTGGCATGCTTAACACATTAAATGCGCTATGGGCATCAATCTGATTCTGCACCAAGTTGAAACCATTTCGTTATAATCTACAACTTTAAATGGGCAACCACATCTCGATAGGTTCGGCCATTCCCAAGGCACATATGCCTTGTGTAATTTAAAGAACTTGCATCCTATGAGAATTCTTGGTGATTTGTTTGTCAAAGCTGTTATGTAACACAAAAACCACTTATGGCTGGGTGTTGCTATTTTGTTTTAGCTTACTTCTCTATAGATGGCTTCCCCTTTGTCTTGTTGTTTCTTCATATTCTTGAAGATCCTATATCTTTGTTAGCTCGTATTTGACTATTCGACACATTTTTGGTGCCATATTGCTTACACAGTAGTCCATGTGTACTTCCATATTTCTTCTTCTATCGTCTTGCAAGTTATCTTTGTGATGGCAATACTTTATCCATTAGTGCGGAGAAGCACTTTCTAGTAGCAATCCTTACTTTTGTCATTTGACAACTTCTAAGACTTCGCAATAGTTGAATGTTTTTACGTCTATTTAGACATGTTTTCTTTGTACAATGGGCACAATAAACTCTAGACATGAAAATCCATGTGATAGTAGCGATTCACTGCTTACTTACATTGAGTTGCACCATGTTAGGAGATCCTCACATATTTAGCCGTTTTCACTTGCCATGTTGGATTTATGTGTGGCGAGAAAGAAAAAATGGGAATAAGCTCGTATGTTTCATGTTATGTATCTTATCCCCATGTTTTCTTAGTTGCTCACTTTGTGCACATGCCCCTCGAGCATTACTTTTGAGACGAAGAAATTTTCCTCCTTCTAATGTTACATTTTCTCGGTATTCATATTATGGGCGTAATGAATAATTCTTGTATCTCATCTGATATTATGCGTGATTATTTTACACAGAGGGCATAGCTAGCATCGCCGAGGCTAGCCGCAAATGCCAGTTTTTTTATTTTCGTTGGCGGACTATCAGTGACGGTTCTAGCCAAAAACCGCCACTGATAGTTCTAGTCTGTGGCGGTTTTTGGTTAGAACCGTCACTGATAATCAAATATCAGTGACGGTTCTATCCAAAAACCGCCACTAATATTTGGTTATCAGTGACGGTTCTAACCAAAAACTGTCACAAATAATGTTATCTGTGGCGGTTCTAGAACCGTCACTGATAATCCTCGATTATCAGTGGCACTAAATCTGTGGCGGTTCAAAAACCGTCACTGATGGCAGTTATGAACCGCCACTGATGACCTTTTTCAAGGTAGTGCAAAATCTTTCTTGCAGGTCTTGTTTAGAGGAACGTACTGGCTTCGCACTTGGGCCAAATTACAGCGAAGTGAATCGACAAAAGAAGATCTTATTGATGTTTGTCGTCAGTTGGAGTCGGTAGCTTTGCAGTTGTTTGCAAATTTTGGTTGGCCTTTGGTGGCTAGAATTGATTATAATGTTTGATGTTTTGGTTTCCTTGTTGAAACGGTGTTTTTATTTGAGTTTGTAATAAGTGTGGTCTGATTCTCTCCTGGAGGGATGAAGCCGGAAATATAATTTTCCATTATCTAAAAAAAAGTTAGTCATGCAGTTTGTTTGTTATCGAGATGGCATTTGTCACATGTGCGTGTGGCATGTTTCTGTCGATGTGTTCAACGTTCAAACCTGCCATTGTGTAACTTTGTATATATACGATCGAAGCCGTCCGTGTTATTGCCTAAATTTATGTTCACTCTACTCACTACTTTAGAATGGTACATCACTATCGCTTTATCTGTATTGTTTCTTAAGTTTTTAGGAAAAAACGATTGTGATAGATGACTTAAGAGGGGCATTAATAATAATCACTATTGGTTCTCAGGTTAAAAGTGATTGTGATGTAGCACTAGGAACATCACAATCGATTCTTATGCAAGAAGCAGCGATAGTGATGTGCATGGTCATCACTATCGGTTCCCACATAAGAACCGATAATGATGCGATCGCTTCTTATAAAAGAACCAGTAGTGATGTGCACATTCTCATCACTATCAGTTTTTTTGTTGGAATCGATAGTGATGATCATGCACATCACTATCGTTTCTTTTATGAGAACTGATAATGGTGTGCGTATACATCACTATCACTTTTTAATTGAGAACCGATTGTGATGTGCCTCGTTAGATTATTTATATCACTTGAGTTGAACTCTTCTCTGTTATTGTTCTAGAGGAGATTTCTCTGTTGTCACTCGAAAAAATAGTTCATATTATGTGGTTGGAAGCAATACTTGGGTGAGAAAAATTGAAATCTTCAAGGGTGGGTATTAGGAGGGAAATTTGAAGTCCTAGCTTAAGGAGATTTCCTCTCATTTTGCAGAATTTGTAGTTTTCTTCAAAATATGAGCATTCCTTCAAACCCCTTCAATTTTGCACTATGTAATTTTGATATGCCGCGAAGAAAGTTTAGGTTGTGCTAGTATTGTGTTTATCCTATCAGATTTTACACCCTTTGTTGACAAGCACACATGTATTTAATTATCTTTGCAGTGCTCTCGTGTTAATCTATAATTATTGATGCTGTCACATGATGAATGTTAGAGTTTAGGCTACGGAACCTACGTCTCCCGTTCGAGAGTGCTTGTTTACAAATATGCCAATTGAAATGACATATTTATAAGCAAGTAGTTTTGAATTTTCCACGTTCTTTGGACAGTTCGAGAATATGTGGTTCAGCCAAGTTCCTGGGCTGTTGTACAACTCCTGAATAGATTTTGGTAGCATCTCTCTATGGTGTTCTCCGGGTACACACCCCTCTTGATTTGTTGTCAAGACGTGTATCTGGAAAATAGTAGGGAGATGCTACTGAAATTTTCTCTAGAGTTGTACAACAGCCTAAGAACTTGCATGAACCATATATCCTCAAATGGGATTAGGATCTAACCTATTTAGAGATTAAAAGTCATCGTTGGTACCATTGTTTTGTTTCATTGAAGTCAAAAGATTTGCAAGCTACTGAACTATATAATTAGGTTATTCGATACCATTGTTTATGTTTCAAACGTATGTCTCCTAATCAGGGAATTGGAAGCTCTTAACTAGGGAAGAAGTTAGGTATTGATTGGGAGTACATTTATATATGTTAAACCCATCCTTTATTTTACAAAGGTAATATTAATTGAAATTATGTCTCAATATTTGAAATAGCTACCTAACCGTCGCTCTAGTTTTTCCTTAATTTATTATGCGAAGTCTAATTGCAGATGGACCGTGAGGAATAGATGTATGAAAAAAGCCGTGTGAGTGCTGAATTTCAGAGGGTGTTAAGGAGTTCAACAAAATTGCAGAAGAAGATATGGTGAAGAGGGGTGTAAACTTCATATATTATTCTTACATTGATTACACCAATCTTAAGAGATTTAACAACTCAGCTCAAATTGAGGACCACCTGATTCAACGTGGCTTCGTGTGGAATTACACATGTTGGATCCATCACGGAGAGATAGGTAGTACCCTTCCGGTATGCAATGAAGACATAGTGGAACCCGAAGACGAGTTGCAGCGTGATATGTTTGAGGAGGACAATTTGGTACAAATGTTGTAGGATGTGGAGGGTAATTAGACAAAAAGATAATTCAAAAAGTTTAAAAACTTGATGGAATATGATGCCAAACCGTTGTTCTCGGGTTGTAAAGCAAAATACACCAAGTTGGGTTCGGTCCTTATATTATTTGAACTGAAGGCAAAACACCGTTGAACAGACATAAATTTCAATGTACTTCTAGTTCTTCTATCGGATCTGCTTCCAAAGATAAACGAGTTGCCAATAAGTACTTATGAAGCGAAGAAGCTATTATGTCCCATGGGAATAGAAATAGAAATGATACATGGATGTCCAAATGATTGCATCTTGTACCGTAACGCATATTAGAAGCTACATGTTTATCCAGTTTGCGGAGTGCCTCAGTACAAACAAAAGGAGAAGCGTAAGAGCCGGGGCGACGACGGTGAAGAGGTCAATAAAGGTACACTGGCCAAGGTATTGTGGTACTTGCCCAACATTCCCCATTTGGAGTGGTTGTTTGCAAAGCCCAGCGAGGTAAAATTATTGCGTTGGCATTATGAGTCTCAAAAGGAAGATGACAAACTGAGACACTCTGCTGATTCGGCTCAATGGAGAAACATCGATTGGAAACATAAGGAGTTTGGTGCTGAAATGAGGAACATAAGATTTAGGTTGAGTACCGATGGAATGAATCCATTTAGTAACATGAATAGTTGTCATAACACTTGGCCAGTTCTATTGTGTATCTACAACCTCCCTCCTTAGATGTTTATGAAGCGGAAGTATATCATGATGTCATTGCTAATCTCGGGACCCAAACAGTAGGGAAATGATATTGATGCGTACTTTGCTCCACTGATCGAGGATTTAGTAAAATTGTGGAACGAGGGGGTCATAGTGTGAGATGCGTACAAAAGGGAACACTTCACCCTATGGGCTATGGTATTTTGCACCATAAATGATTTTTTGGCTCTTGGTAATTTGGTAGGCTACAGTACAAAAGGAGCCAAAGCGTGTCCTATTTGTGAAGAGGAGACTGAGAGACTATAGCTGCCGAATTATAAGAAAACTGTGTATATGGGTCACTGTAGGTTTCTACCTCGAAGTCATCGATACCGTAAGATAGATGACAAATTTGATGGGAAGAGGGAAGTCCGTTTGGCAGCATAGCCTACGAGTGGAAGGCAAGTATATTCACATATGGAGGATATCGATGTTCAATATGAAAAGAGCCGTAAAACTGTTCATCCTAGGACCATTTGGAAGAAGAGGTTGATATTTTGGGACTTACCGTACTAGAAGGAGTTAGATGTCCTTCAGTGAATTGATGTCATGCACGTTGAGAAGAATGTCTGTGACTATTTAGTTGGTATCCTGCTGAACATACCTATGAAGACCAAGGATGGTGTGAATGCTTGTCGCAATATGGCCTACATGGGAATTAGGCCCAGGCTTGCAGTTACAGAGGAGAATGGAAAAGATCCGTACATCCCCACTGCATGCTACATTCTGTCCAAGAAAGAGAAAGAAGATCCCTACAAGTGTCTGCAAGGTATTAAATTTCCATCTGGCTACTCCACAAATATTAAAAAGTTTGTGTCCATAGATGATTTGAAGTTGATAGGCATGAAGTTCCACAACTGCCATATCTTGATGACCCAAATGCTCCTAGTTGCAATCCAAAATATTCTACCAATTGATGTCAAGTTGGCAATCACAAAGCTGTGTTACTTCTTCAATGCAATCTCCTACAAAGTTATTGACCCCAATGTATTAGACAATTTACAAAGTATGGTGATGCAGACTCTATGTCAACTTGAGATGCATTTCCCACCGTCGTTCTTTGATGTCATGGTCCACCTTGTCAGAGAGATTAAAATATGTGGACACGCTTTCTTACGTTACATGTATCCGTTCGAGAAGAACATGAGTAAATTAAAGTCCTACATGAGAAATCGGTCGAAGCCTTAGGGTAGTATTGTTGAAGGTTATCAGACTAAAAAGGTTATTGAGTTATGCGTGGACTATCTCGAGAAAAGACAAGCAATCGGCGTTCCTGTATCTCACCATAAGGGCAGATTTGCTGGCAAAGGAACCGTGGGGTCAAAACTAACGAGGCCATGGTTTGATATGTATTGCAAAGCACATTTGACAGTCTTGCAGCACAACATAGAAGTTGCAAGGTACATCGAGTAGCACATGTTGATATTATGGAAAGAGAATCCACATATGGATGAGCTTTCCATCACGCGAGAACACAACGATAGATTTCTCACATGGTTCAAAGAAAAGGCGTAGGTAATGTATAGACATGGCAGAGGTACGATATTAATGAGTACACATTTTACACTAAAAGTCAGGATGCCTAGAGTACTGTCCAAAATAGTGGTGTAAGCATAGATGCTCTGTCCGATGAACATCACTCGAAAGAAGGATCCTCAATGACAATGAACTCGTATTACGAAATGATCAAAGAAATTTGGGAGCTCAATGTAATATACCAAGTTCCATTATCCCGATGTAAGTGGGTGGGACTTCCACAGGGAGTGAAGGTTGACAAGAGAGGTTTTACTTTTATGGATCTCAATAGACTCACTTACGAAGATGACCCATTTATCCTTGTAAAGCAAGCAAATCAAGTTTTCTACATGCATGATCCGGACAATCTAAGGTTGCATGTAGTCCTTTACAGCAAGCGGTGGATCGTTGGTATTGAAAATATCATAGATGAAGAAGAATACAACCAATTCGATAAAATACCTTCGTTTACAGATGGGATCTGTCTTAGCGGGGACGATAACACACATGGAAGAAATTACATGTATGTAGATCATCTAGAAGGTTTGTATTGTAAATAAAGGGAGTGCGTCATTATATCACTTTGCTATGTGTTTGAAATGTTTGTATTGTACATAACTTTAGTTCCGGGTTTGGAAAGCTTATGTGCACTTAAGCTTATATGTGTTTGAACTTTTATGTTTTCATCTCATTGTTCATGCACTTTTGTCCTGTAATTACATGGTGTAGTCTCCATGTGATGTTATCTATATAATTCTAAGACACAGAAATGAGGCTAAGCTAATAGCTTCAACCGCTGTTCGTTGCCGGCTACATCAAGGTGGCATTGAAAGCTTAGTCGAAGGACTTCGTTCTACTCCCATACCACGTGGAGTAAGTACTACTTTACCCTTCAATTACTCGTACGCGCTTAAACTATATGTGAACTTATTTCCTTCACTGCATATCATTTAATAAGTAACCATTGGGTTCTACTCATGCGCATTCTGAGTAACAACAGAGTCTATAATTTTAACTCGATCGAGAAGAGACCGATGGCCAACGCGATCAAGCCTCCTTTAGAGCAGTAAGTGCACTACTATTACCTAACACTTTCTATTTAACTACGTTTATTTTTTTACTCAACAGTATCTCTCCAATGTATATAGAGGTTTCTCGGACTACGTCACAGAAGGAGCGACACACGATGACAAAAAGGGCAAGAAGCTAGAGTATGTGCGCTTCAAGGTACAAGTGCCTACCATGCATATATAGGATTAATAGTTTATGACATCCATTCTTTGTCTCTTAATTTTTTTCTTTCATCACAGTGTCATCAACAGGGCACCAAAGACCTCTGTGGCTTCTACGTGATGCAGCACATGATGATCGTGGTCGGCGACTTAGACCTTTTCCCTAAGGTATATGTACATGTATAATAATATACTTAGCCTTTTTGCATAGAAATTTCAGAACATAAATTAGAGCACTTATTTCTATTTTGCAGCATATTAATATCCCCTAGAAGAGCTTAGACAGCTCTGCACTTAACAAGTTACGAACCCACTTATGCTAGTGGTACTGGATGGAAGTTATCTCGGACGACGGCCGGTTTAGAGATTTTGAAAGCGCCTACTTGTCCATATGTGAACTATATTACATATCCGAATGTGATTGCATGTGTACTGACAGTTAAGCATGTTTTAGTTCTATTTTGTGAACGAATGTGATATATGTTGTAATAAAGTGTTTGTGTTCTGTGAATGTGATATGTGCATAATGTGTGCTATTGCTGTGTGAATGTGATATGTGCATACTGTGTGAAATATGTGCTAATTGGAGGGTGTATTGGAAAACAACACACCCCCTCATCTCTATCAGTTCTGAGAAGAAAACATAGAGATAAGGGGGTTATCTCTATCAGTTCTTTGTAAGAAGTGATAGAGATGACCGCCTCATCTCTATCGGTTCTTTAGAATCTTCTAAAGAACCGATAGAGATGACGCACTCATCTCTATCGAGCAAGAACCGATGGTAATAGCACCGCCTCATCTCTATCTAATGAATTTTTATCGCCACCAGAACCGACTGTGATGACAAAAAAAAACCAATTGTGATGTATATTCATGTAGTAGTGACTTTGGCATGATCTATCACGGTTTTCAACCTTAACTCCTCCCTAAGCCTAGTCTTGGTCCATGTCGTTGCCCGCCATGTCCATCACTAGTGCATCACGCTCTGATTCCTTATCTTCCTAGCTTGCAACCACTATCGGGTCTCAGTCATCTTTCGACGTACCTTTATCATTCTAGACCTCAACTCTCCTAACTTAGTCCTGGTCTTGCCTTTGCTTCACCATGACCTAGCCTTGAAATCCTACAACCAAAATGGACAAGCAAACCATCACACAGCTGTTCACAATATATGCATTAACCAACAAACAATATATGCATTAACCAACAATTAATGCAAACATTAAGCATAAAGTTGCTGAAAAATCGGTACTACTGTCACCCAAGGCTAGTAGTACCACAAGTCCAGTACTACCGCTCCTGGTTGTCTGGTAGTACCGCTTCCATTGATCAACCCCGAGAGACAATTCTATGGTAAATAATTACTGCCACTTAGAGGCCGATAGTACTGCACTCCCAATACTACCGCTCTCAGATGGCCGGTAATGCCACCCTTGTCTAACCCTGAAGAAACACCTCTCTGTGAAAAGCCTATCGCTTGCACAATCGATAGCACCGTAGGGTCGGTACTACCGCCACCCCAAGGCCAGTAGTGCTGCCCAACACAGACAACACCTCAAAATTGATTCAAATTCAAATTTGAATTCAAATCAAGCTCAAACTTTAGCACCATATACTCAAAACACTATCAATAACTCATCATAAACCTGGATAGACCTCCACGTGGTCTTTCACAAGCAGCACAATGGTTTTGATGGCTTGAAGGTAAAGACAAAGAAAAAGTGCCAAACAAAGTTAGGCTCTGTATGAAATGCCAGGATTTTTCTCTATCCCCGCAAGAATTGAACTATTTGTTGTAAAGTTAATTTCTGTGTTCCATACAAACCTGTAAAGAGTTAAAATGGCTTAGCTTAAAAGAAAGAGTTTATGATAAGTACAATAGACATACCTAAGTTATAATAAATTAGATTAAAGAAATTATCTATATCAACTACAATAAAAAAATGCATGACATTTGGAATAAAACTAATAGAAAATTCACAATTTGATTTTCATACGAACTTCAAAGTAAAACTAAAATTGGAACTAAAAACTAAATGAAAATTAGTCGTTCGATTTGTATACAAATTCTAACCAAAAACAAAAATTTGGAATAAAAAATAAAATAAGAAATTTGGTTTTCATGTGAAATCTAAAGTAAAATCCCTAAATAGCTATAGATGCTAACGTGAGTTGGTTAGATTGTGCTTAATTGTTTAGCCATTGCACGTTTTATGTCTTTTGAAATATCAAAATCAATCTTGACTAATGGAATATGGAACATGTTTATGAAAGATATGTCAGGTGGTGTCATACAATGATGTTGAGTTGTGGTGACATGTATTGTCACACAATAATGTTGAGTTATTGATAGCATGTGCTGTATGGTAATCAACTAGAGTGATAAATGTTTTAGATTGGAGCAAGTGGCAAGAGGCCATGTGCCTAGGTGGGCCTGTATGGCGGTTAGGTTATGGAAGTCTTGCCTTGATCAGTTAAGGACTTAACCTTGCAATCCTTTGAACTGAATCAATCATGCAACACATATCTGGAATAGGAGGGACCTGACTAAGTAGGTTACCGATGTTTTAATATATGATGCCTCAAGTGGATAACTACATGGTGTGTGAGGTTAAGGCGAGGATGTGATGGGCTGTGGCCTCACATCTGTCAAACGATAAGTCTCTTCTTTTCTTCTGCTCAGTGGAGGGAAGGAGTACTGAGTTAGGCTTATCAGGAGGGTCAGTGTTAGGATAAAAGATTTCGGAAGGTTTTGTCATGACTTCTTGGTTGATCGCCAAAGGAAGCGTTAAATTAGAGGCAAAAAGAGATTGATCAGGCCATATGGGTAAAGTGCATATAACCTCTGTAGAGTGTAAATCTATTCAGATAGCTATATCCGCGGTGACGGATAATGCTTGGAAATAATAGTTAGGGGTTGGATTTTATAAAACAAAACTTTGAAAGGGAGGCAGTGTGCCTTTGAAAGTTTGGAATATGATTTATGACTGTGAGCTAGTTTACTCTTGAGAATGTTGAGAGTTAGTATTATTGTTATTTGTTTTACTTTCATTTCAATCTAATTATTAAATTCATTTGTAAATACTCATTTAGTGTAAAATAACCATATCAGCCATTCATTTGCAAGAAGCCTTGCATATAAATATATTAGAATTGTATTTTGTGCACAACATGATGAGTGTTTTAAGTACTCACCCTTGCCAACAATAAAATTATCAGTTGAAGAGGAATCTACAATAGCTTTGGAGGAGGAGTACCAGGAGGAGAATTTTTTTTTTAATAATACATTTTTTATTCGGAATTTCAAAAATATTCCACCGGAAAAAAAAATTTCAGAAATATACCTCTGTCGCACGTTGGACGTGCGATAGGGGCCTAAATAGAAAAATACACGAGCGACAGGTGCCCGGCGCTGACGTGGCCTTCTGTCGCACGGTGAACGTCGGCGACAGAACAACGGCGCTGTCGCCTGATTTAAGCGTCGACAGAGGCGAAAGGCCTGTCGCCGCATTTAACGTGCTCTAGGAGGTCGTCGCACGACCTAACGAGCGGCGGCAACAGAATACTGATTTTTTGTATTTAATATTTTTTGTTGACAATTTTTGTTGTAAATTGGTTGTACATAATTTGTCCTGTAATGAATCGGAAAAATTATTTTATTTCGTTAGTGATCGCATTTCACTTAGAGGTTTTCGTAGTCTCGTAAGGTCCGCCGAATATGGCGAAAAATGACGGAAAAACACGGCGGCGACGCAACGTGGCATACCACTTGATCTTGCGCGAGATGGTCGGACGTTGGCCCAAAGATTTTGTTAACAAAATCGGAAAAGGCACTCGCGCACGAAACAGCGGTAATAGTGGCCACTTAGGGTTTTCGTAGTCTCAGGACAAAGGCGGACATGGTCCAAAAAATACTGTAAAAAATCAAGGGCGGCCTCACATAATGCGGGCTACCACTTACGTATGGGCGAGATAGCCGGACGTTGCCTCGGCATTTTGTTGCTAAAATCGGAAAAAGCACTTGCGACCACGAAACCATGGAAACTTTTACGACGTCGAAAAATTTTGAAACTCTTTATGGAGGTTCACGATATATCGCTGATATTACCATAAAAATTTCAAATGATTTTAAGATATGAGGATTTTTAAAATTCAAACAATACATATATAAGGGCACATACACCGAAAGTTCAGATGATAAAATAAGCAAAAGATTAGATGATATTACAAGGGCATTACAACAGTAAGGTGACGAACTAACTAACGAAAGCACTGTTCGTCATGGTGGAACAAATGATCGTTCCGCCTATCTGGGTACAGCCAGAATGATTTAAGACATTTTCTGCATATTACCTGACCCGTTCTAATTTTGCGACGTGTCATCGGACACTGCTCAATCCCTACTATGAAAGAACTCCATGGGGTTCCGCAGTGCTCCCAGCTGTCGCCCATTGGGTGGCCTATGCCATACGTCTCGGGTGTATAAGACTTAAATTTTGGTTGTTGTTTATGTGGATTTCTGCCCTCCCATATGGGCATGTCATCCCGATTCCCGGCGTCCCCTATGTTATTACCACCCGGGTTTCCGGATGGTCTGCGCAACGAGTCAAGGATTTGTTGCGTGTTGCGGACCTCGGCCGGCTGCTTCCCCTTGTCCCTTCTTCTTCGAGAAGAGGAACCCTCCTGCACTTCTGCTGTGTTGGCCGTTGGCGGAGACATGCGGAGACGCCTGTTCTGTTTCGGCTCGCACTCCACTATATGGTGCAGGAGCTTTGTGTTGGGCTTATCCTTGAACAACCGGAAGCGTGCCCTGCAGTCAATACAGTATGCCCGCCTTGGTCGTTGAATAACACCGTAGGCGTACTCGGGATTTGGCTTTTCTGGGCGGTAGTGGCACCACGGAGAGGGTTGCTCCCCCCAGTTATCCCATACAGGAAGCATGAGATGTGGGTGGTACGTCTCCGGGTCCACCCACTTGAAGTACCAGCACCGTTCTTCCTCGGCCAAGGGGCACCGGTAGAATCTCCGGTCCGCTAGATCACCGTGGCAGGTATCAACCACTGCCTCCAGGCCATGTACGCAAACGTCGGGGCTTTCGGGTGGCCCTGGAGGAGGTTCCTCCTTTGACTTGTTGATGTTCGCAAGTGTCCTTTTGAACTCCTGTGTGCGATGAATTTGTTTAGAATTACTACTTTGTGAGTTCAACATGAGTATGTCGCATGAAACTCACCAATCGGTTGGCCCCTTGCACACCGGCCCTAAGCTCTGGTCGATCTAGAAAAGGGACATATCCTGGCGGCCTCTCCCACCGGGTGAAGTTCTCAGGCGAAGCGGGGTAGTTGTCGTGGCAGTTGTTGAGAAATTCGTAGTCACGTCGTTCCGGCCCGTCGATCCATTGGAAGAAGCAACACCGGCCCTCGTGCTGAGAAAAGAAAGAACGATGCATGAGATGGTAGTGTTACCCTGTATTGTGTGGACGCTAGTAGGTTTACCTTGTAGGTGCGGGCACAACAGTAGTGAGCGCGGGCGGCCGTGTCTCCATGGGTAGATTGCATCATCTTGGCCGGTAGGTTGCAGTCACATTTCGGTCGGGGCAACTCCGGGAGAACTGGGGCGTCGACGCAACTCTCATCCGGATATTCGGGGCTGGATGACTTCTGCTTGCTGAAGAGGCGACGATAGAACGACATTGTGGTTTGGCTGTGTTGGATGTCTACCCCTCGGACCTGTTTTATAGTGGTAGTGAGGGGTTACTCCACACAATTACAGCTCTTGCTGCAGCGTGTTGCAGCGTGTGCAGCGTGTTGTCGTTTCATGGCGTGTTGCAGCGTGTTGTCATTTCATGGCGTGTTGCAGCGTGTTGTCATTTAATGGCGTGTTGTCGTCTCAGCCTGGTAAAGCTGCTAGCAGCGAGTAGTCACATCGCTACCGAAAAGGCATTGCGTGTGTTGTCGTGTCGACTTGGTAAAGCGCTAGCAATGAGTAGTCACATCGCTATTTGGAACTCGATTCGCCATATCTGCTAATCCATTCATTCACCCACAATTAATTATCTTCCGTAAAAAATACTATGACGTAACATAACTATACCTACATGGTGCGAAAATATATATCTAACCGTAAGAAACATCTACATTCCTAATAATTCATATCGATGTAGTTATATCGTAAAAAAATTACATTTCCATCAATATGTACCGATATACTCCTATCCGTAAAAATTCATTCCTAACAATATATACATTAAATATCGATGTACTTATATATTAAAAAAATACTCATTCGTAACTATATTTCCTTCAATATATACCGATATACTCCTATCCGCAAAAAATATCTAAATTTTCTAAACTAGAACTAGCTGTGACCTATCAATTTACCTACATTTATCCGTAACCTAAATCTAAAACTATTTCTAATCTACCACTATTTACTGCTACAATGCTCTAGATCTAACTATTTCTAACATATCATAATTTACTGCTAAGAAAAGTAAACAACAAAATTTTACCTCAAAACAGTGGCGCAGAATCTCCCCTTCTTCCTTCTCTCTTCCCCTCTCTCCCCTCTTCCTCTTCCCTTCCTCTCCTCTCTCTGTTCTCTTCCCGGGCGCACAAATGAGAACAGTACCGGGCGAGTGGCTCATATAAACGCTCCTGTCGCACTACCATCGTGCGACAGGAACCCGCGCCCCCACCTATCGCACGACCATCGATCGATTTTCTCTTTGTCAAGACGTTAAATGCGACAGCGCTTCTTCGGCTCTGTCGACGTTCGCCCGGCGACAGCGCCGTTCGGCTCTGCCGCACGTTACGTGCGTGCGACAGAATGCTGCGTCGCCGCCGGGCACTGCCGCCGTGTATTTTTCTATTTAGGCCCCTGTCGCACGTCCAACGTGCGACAGAGGTATATTTCTGAAATTTTTTTTCCGGTGGAATATTTTTGAAATTCCGAATAAAAAATGTATTATTAAAAAAAAATTCCCAGGAGGAAACGAACATCTAGGGTGCTGGCCTTGTGAGTTTCCTATAGTATACTGAGGGGTTTATCTACATTTCTTTCCGCTGTAGTTTATTTCGTTATATATAGTTCAGCCCTGCATGGTAGAGCCACATGAAATCGATCATAAAGTCGGTCAACAGTTTTATATTTAATATATTAAGTTTTTTATTATATTTCCGTTGTGTATGATTAATTATGATATTCATCTATATTGAGTCTGTGTGTACTAGCGTGATTCTGGACTAGTGTGATATACAAAGACGGTCTGAATTTGTATATTCGGGTTCTAACAGGGACTCACATGAAGGGGGTAAACACATGAACATAATTGTGTTATGGCTGCAAGCTTTTTTGTAACTTGAAATGTTTATCTGATGGCACACACAAACATCTCAAGATTAATCCAACGGTTATTGAAACTGACTTATAATTAGGGGTAAAATCTAATAACTGACATTGATAATTAATAACAATGTCGAATATTTGAACAATGCGTAGCAAATCTAACTGCATAAATATGCGAGCCACCTTGCTTGTTGCTGTGAAACACATAACCCAAACATAGGCAAGGCAACCGTAGACACGCACACGGGGAATCCAATCCATGACATAATTGGACCCAGGGAGCATTCTTGCAAGAAAGTTGTAACGCTAGAGAAATCACTGTCTCAAGAGCATAGAGCTACTGAGAAGGCTAGCTGGTGTAACCAAAGTATTGCTCTGTCCATCAGTGGTGAAGCTAGATTAAAATTGGAGCGGCTCGAAAGACTAAACTATTAAACCAAAAAATCAAAAAAGACAAAGCTAAATTGAGACAAGTATAATAAATATATTCTTGTGCAATCCAAATTCATACATAGATAGAATAGTAACAAAGCCAAAAGAAAAAGGCAACGTATCCTGTGCACACAGGCCCTCCCGTGTACACACCGTGCACACCAACTAAAAAAAGTCGCAAAAAATTCTGAAAAAAATTGTAGATGTACTTCATAGATATCTCGTGGAGTGTTATCACCGCCAACGGAAGGTGGACTCTAGCCCAACGAAACCCTCTTGGTGGCTTTCTCCTGGCCCTCAGTTAATGTATTCGGTATATTAATTAGTTTTTTTATTTTACTTTAAAATTTAAGGCGTGCATATGTAGACTAAATTGTAGTTTCTTTCGTTTTGCCCTTATCTATTTCATTATCTCCCAAGAAAACATACATGATCGTCTACGCAAATCATCATCTCTAATGTTTCCAAAGCACAGACATTCACCATTACACAAACATTTCCTATATAAAATTTGCCTAAAAAGATGTCACGAAACTTTTAGTGGCACCTGTTTCATTCTAACAAGCAAAATGAGAAAGGAGGGCTGTTTCTTAAAGTAATCGGACCAGAACGCAAACTCAAAAAAAAAACTCTTAAAAGTAATCATGTTTAAATGAGAAAATTCACAAAATTACAAAAATAATGTACGAACTAGTTTTGATATGAAAGGGTCACAGTGAACCATTTCCAAAAGTAAAATCATGCAGTTGGGAACATAGAAGATTTTTCTAAAAATCTTAGAGGAATCATATATAATCTCTTCCAACAAAATTATTCTTAAACTTGGATTTGACAATTGTATCTCCAAATTTGAAGAGTTACAAGCAAACCCTAGCAAACTAGGGAGTTGAATAATATTAGGTGTCGCCCACTCCGTACCCTGGTGAGCTTTAGACTAGATCATGTCCGTCATGTCTCGGACCGGCCTAAAAAAATTCCGACCCAAGCCCACCTCTAGTTGGGAACGTATAGTGGATTTTTCTACGGATCTTGGAGGTATCATATATAACCTCTTCCAACAAAATTACGTTTAAACATGGATTGGATCGGAAGGTTGGATTTGACACATGTATCTCTGAATTTGAGTAGTTACAAGCAAACTCTAGCAAAATAGGGAGTTGAATAATATTAGGCGTGGCCAGCGAGGCAGATGACAAGGCAGCCGGAGGTCAAACCTATGGTGTCCGGCCGTTGTTCGTCCAGTCAAACGCTGTCTCCCCTCGTCAACGGGCTGTGGTCGACATGAAGACTAGCTGACGTAGCAGCGCAACACCACGCTCGTGCGGGATACCCATAGCTAATTATTATATTATTATTCTCTACATATTGACCGCCAAAAGCTAATTAAACGCGCACAAGAAAGTAATAAGATCCTGGCCGTCCAATTGTCGGATCTAATGGTTTCACTACTACAGAAAGGATCTTCAGTACCGGTTAAAAAGGGTCTTTAGTACCGGTTTTTGAACCGGTACAAACCATCTGGGACTGATGCTCAAGGACATCAGTCCCGGTTCTCTCACCCGGTACTGATCACTACAGGAATCCGCATTATTTTCGTCGGCGAAAAGCGAAAATAATGGAAAAGCCGACGAAAATAGCTATTTTAAATCGGTTTTCAGTATTTTCGTCGACTTAAAAAAAAACGATTTAAAAATCTGATGAATTTAAATGCAACCCATTTAAAATAAATTTATTTTCGACGGCTTACGTGACAAGCATTTAAATTATTAGTCGATGCACCAACCACGCTTCGGTCTCGACGTGGCATATGTATTTTTGTCGGCTTAGCCGATTTAAATTAACTTATTTTCGTCGGTTTTTGGCTATTTTAAATCGGCCTAACCGCAAAAAAAATGCAGAAATTTCGTTGTAAAAAATTGTTATTTTTGTCGGCCAGTTGTTATTTTCGTCGGCCAATTTTTATTTTCGTCGGCCATTTGTTATTTTCGTCGGCCAGGCCGACGAAAATAATATTTTAATGTCAAAAAAAAAATTAAAAAAACATATAAAATCCCAGAAAATTCACCAAAAAATCCTAGAAAATAACAGAAGATTCATCTATATTTTCAGTAATGATATCATCACATGCAAAGCGTAACGAGTTCGGAATACTAAGGACTACACAAGTTATCTACGCATTAGTAGTAGTAATGGGCCAAGGTAATATAAAACTAATAGAAACATATGCTGCTGCCAGAGCCTGATGTGATTTCTGACTCAAGCCACAAATGAGCTAGAACCTGACAAATGCCTTCTTCGACCTCTGGACTAAGGGTTCGGTATCCTACCAAAACAGATATTAAGAATGGTAAATATAGCAGTGATTGATGACACACAGAAATATAAGTATGAAGGGTACAAGATGCTGCAAAAAGAAAATATACAAGCACGGCAGAAGTACCTTTAAGCCGAAGGTAAGCATGCATCATCTCATGAGCCAAAATCAAGCCAGTTAACAGTCTGCATGCAATTAGATCAACGGAATTAAAATCCTATGTGCACAAAGAACTCCCTAACAGCTATTAGATTGGTGGCAGAATCAACACCAATAAAGAAACTCTAAACATACATCCATTGTGATCACCAGTTCATTTGGTAAATGATGAAAATAAATAAAATTTACCTTGGCAAACCATATAATATAAGAATTGCAGTTACTTCACACCGACGAACTAGTCTGCATGGTCCTGTAATCATGTCTACGATTTTGTTTCCTGGTCCAATTATTGGTCTTCTCAATATCTGCATAGCATGATGTTATTTAACCATAAATTCTCACCATACAAATATACCTCGTCTTTTGCAGCCATTAGATCAGAATCTTTGGTTTGTAACAATTGATTTTGTGTTGACAACTCTAACTCCAATTGACCTGCAGGATATCCAATGGTTTATATATGTATTTATTAAAATAGAAAGTCAAAGCAAACTTACTTTTAACTTTGGCAGATTCTATCTCAGATCTAAGGCATGCACTTTGTGATGCTTCCAATTTTGTCCTAAGGATTCACAAGTAGCTTCCCAGCTTTGCCTTTCTTTTTCCTGAGTAATTATCAAGTTGGAAGAATTTTATTTAGTGTCTCCAAGACTTCATAAAAGATCTGCTGACCAAACGGCAGTAAGAGCAGTTCAACAGGAAGTCTCAAGTAAAATTCTAAAATATTCTAGTGATGGAGTGGTAATATTAATAAAGGAGCCACTCAGCTAGTATTAGTACCTTACTTCTATTGAAATAAGACAATTTTAAAATCAACTGATTGAAATGCAAATTATTTGATTATAGGGCAAGTCAATCTACAGGACAAAAACCGAATCAAGCAAGGCATATTCAGAAACAAGTAGCATGGACTGAGCATGTAACACAGTCAATCTACAGGACAAAAACCGAATCAAGAAAGGCATACTCAGAAACAAGGTTGCATGGACTGAACATGTAACACAGTAAATTAATGTTAGCTATATAAGCTGTTTCAATTTTTATAATTCAACAACTCAAGAAATGATGACAAGTTCAGAATAATGGGAAGAATTCCTGTGTCAGAGGAGATGTCATTTTATTTATTATTTTATGCCTCCTCTAAATGTGAACAAATCAACAAATAGTACTTTCACCGATGTAATTACAGGATGCTAAAACTCATCACAGTGTTGATAAATACTAATCAAAGGAACTAATACAGGTATTGAATATGTCTGTCACTGTAGCATCTATCATATGGTTCAAGTTTGTAAATCAATGGCATGTCTTGCTGAAAAATAGTGTGACATACATGTTGGTCCTTTAGATGGGCCAGCTCTCCTTTAACCTCCTCCAAGGAAGCTCTAAGTCGGGCAGCTTCACCAGTTGATGCTGATTCAATTTCAGCTATTTCTGAATCTTTCTCAGCAAGTACCATCTGTAAATGTTTAATTAAATATAAATATTCCAATCCACCATGGATATCTCATCTAATTCACCATTTATTCAGCTAGTGAACATTTTGTCAACAGTAAAGCACAACAGAAGATGGTAATACTCAAAAGCATTTAGGTAACATGTCTTAGACATAGAATAGAAATTATAGTTTTGTGATATAAAATGATGTGCAAAGAAACTTTTTACTGGAAGTCATTACCTGTAGAGACTGAATCGTTTCAGCTGCTTTTGTCCTCTCTGCAGAAACCTCAGCTAGTTGTGCCTCCAAGCTTTTTAATTGCTGAAGACAAAAAAGAAGTCAGGTTAGATACCTTAGTCATTTTGTGAATTTGCTCTTAGAAAATTTCCTTAATGCATTTTTTTTGGTTACCTTCTGATGCTTAGCAGTGAGCTCTGTAATTGATGCATGCCGCTTTTCTTCAGCAGATTGCAGTGATCCTTGGATTTGCTCTAGCATCTTTGCAAGTATCACATCAGTCAAATGGGAAAACACTGTTCGATTGGAGGTTTTGTAGATTTGAGATTATTTTAGCTCAGAAGAATAGCTAATTGTCAACTCTGAGCATATCATATGTATCCAACATCCAAGCAACACACAAATTGGACTGCTGAGGTGAACAGGAATATCATGGTTGCTTGATTATTCCAGCTTGCACAGAGAGACAGCTAAACCGAATTCTGAGCAACATAAAAAAAATGTCCAATTACTTCAATCAATAAATGGCACACTAACGCTAGACGTAACCCCCCCAGCACACCACCCTCTGCCTCCATATAAGCACCAGATAGAAGGAGATCTTGACACACTCTGAGGAAATCCTAATAGAACTTTCACCATTTGAAGCACGTGCCCTGCAACTCTTCTAACTTTCTTTTTTAAGAACATGTACCATGCATTTCATTTTTATATATTTTTTAAAGATCATCTGTCCTGCAATTCAAACAACAAAAAATGATAAGAACATTATTACATGTACATACCTGCTCTTTTCGAACATTGACTGTTGCAACTTCTCAATGGCATTATTCCTGGCCTCCAAAGAAAGACGTGTCTCATCGAGGTTAGCTCTTAACCTACACATCGTTTGCATCAATAAGACATAATTATGTACATTTAACATGTCAATTGAGGAAGATATGCATCAGCTTTAATCAAACTTGTATAAGAGTTCCGGATATAAACATATGATCATAACATGAATAATAACTATGGTGAAGCTGCAATCCAACCCACCTCAGGATTCATGTGGTTGGACCACTAGATCCCAGTATCCCACCACCCCAAAAACAGAGGGACAAAAACAGAAAGCTCGCTGCTACTTTGCAATTAAAAAAAAACAGAAAGTTCGCTGCTACTTTGCAATTAAATGATGGTATGTGCACTGTACAATGGAGATGAATACAGTTACTCACTTGTTGTTCACTGTCCGCAATTGCTGCTTTTCAGCGTCCATTGACCGTAAAGCCTCACTAACCTGCCCACGAGCACGTTCCAGTTCCTGCTGTGACGCTAGTTGCAGAGAAGCAGCTTGTTCGGCCTTCTGATTAATTTCATTAAACCGA
Organism: Guadua angustifolia; assembly: GCA_036346375.1. Classification (NCBI taxonomy): domain Eukaryota; kingdom Viridiplantae; phylum Streptophyta; class Magnoliopsida; order Poales; family Poaceae; genus Guadua; species Guadua angustifolia. The sequence continues at coordinate 67,590,983 of CM070500.1, read as the reverse complement.
GCTTCCAGGTCATCTTTTTCCTGCAAAGAATACAAAACTGTGTCAGCATAAACACAAATCAATTGCTGCTCGTTTCACAGGATTTAATATTTGATTTATCTTAATATTTTAGTATGCAAGGCTTGATTGTTGTTGTTAATATTTTAGCATATAACAACATATATTGGTTTGGGACATTCTAGAGGCAACAGGCAGCAACAAGTCGTTTCAACCATATCAGCTGTTCAATCAATTTGAAAGAACTCATCAAATTTCTTCAGCGACCAGTGAAAGTATTCCACACTGATGGCAGAAAATCACGACTGCAAAGTAATAGGTCTATAATTATCAAGTTAATGTACAAATAGGACACCTCAAATTGGTTACCTTCTGAGAACTTACAAGGAACTCTTATACAAGGAACTTACAAGACATAAAAATCCAATCTTGGAACAATCCATAGCATTGAAGCCTAGACATCTCAGTAAAGCTTCAAGATTTCGACATGTACGTCAAAGAACCCAAATCTACACCTACCGGATTCTTCAACTACATTCACTGGATAAAATCTTGCTAAAAAAATCCTCGTTCCACAGCCTAGAATCGGCGCAAGGGAAACAAGAAAAGATCAAGAAAGAACAAGGAAAGGATCTCACTGTCCAAGAAGCTGGCGAGGGAGGTGGAGAGGAAGATCTCCTCCGGGCCAGCCCAAGACATCGCATGAGTCCCAATTCGCCGAGGTAAATCGCTTGAAGGCCGCAATCCTCGCGCGGATCTAAATAAACACGGCGGATTGGTGGGGTTTGGGAATTTATTCTAGGGTTGTGAAAAGAGTTTGAGCTCACGATCGATCGGCCGGGCGCGAGGCGGGGCAGCGTGAGGCAGCGCGGCGACGCAGGGCGGGGGCGGAGGAGGGCGAAAATGCTTGCGGACCTTAGGGCGGGACCGGCGGAGGCGGGCGAAGCGCCGACGGCGACGTGGCGGCGGCGGCGTCCATGAAGTCGGCAGGGCATGCGGAGCGGGCGCGCTGGAGATAATTCTGCGAAGCGAGGTCTTTTGGTGGCGCATGGGGTTTAGGGCTCGGATTATTTCGACGGCCAGCCGAGCGAATGTAAGTATTAGTTTCGACGGCTATTTTTCAACCGAGCGAAATTATTCGATATTTTCGACGGCTATTTTTCGCCGACGAAATTATTCGATATTTTCGACGGTTGTTTTGGGCGACGAAATTATTCCGATATTTTCGATTGACCGCTTGGCGGCAATTTACAAACTTATTTTCGACAGCTTATTTTAGGCCGACGAAAATAGTGTTGGCCGACGAAACAATCACGTTTTCCTGTAGTGGATAGAGTATCGTACCAGTTGGATGTCACATGTGGCAGCGTATCGTGAACCCCTGAGGCCCTTATCAGTATCGGTTGATGTCTCCAACCGGTACTGATGAGGGTCTCATCAGTACCGGTTAGTTTCTTCAACCGATACTGTTGTGCTGTATATATAATATAATATATATATATTATGTGTGTGTCCACTAGCTATTATATATGTGTATGTTAAATCACAACTAATGTATTACAATATGTACAAACATTAGTTCTTCTGTTCATCGGGATCACAGAATATTCATTAACAACTTTAATTACAACTTTAGTCTTTCTTTTCCTTCTGTCCGTTGGGATCTTTTATGTGCATCGCTATTGCTAGCCGTCGACCCCGACAGTTCACCGGTCCTTATCAAAGGGCCCAACCTATTTATATTTGGTTCGTGAAACTCGCCTTTCGGATTTATTACCTCATCGTAAATAAAACTAACGAGTTGTTCTTGGATTGCTCTCACTCGCGCCGGCGAGAGTTCCGAACCTTGTTCCGCCAAATATTAAGGCACCTGTCATTAAGTATTAACTAATCAATCCTTGAATTTGTACAAGATATAAGGAGTACCTAAACATCATTAAAGCTAGTAATTATATTTACTCATCCCCTTGTCGCCTTTTAGCATGCGGTCAGCGGCTCCGGTTTGGGTGTGCATAAACTCACATACATAGTAGCCGCATAAATTGTTGCCCGATGGCTGACTCAAGATCTGCAGTGAAAAAAATTGAAAGCGTGAAATGGATGCAAGGAAATTAAGTTAACTAACTAAAAAGCTAGCATTATGATATACGTACTTGAGAGGCAATTGTAATATCAAATGGAAGGAAATAGGACTAGTACAATAATGAAAGGAACAAGAATTAATACCGGTTGAGCATGTTGATAAAGTTTTGAAACTATTTAACTGGTTTCCTTCTCGAGTCCATAACTGTGATCAGGCTACGATTTAGCTCGATCATAAGAAGAATCCAACGAAAATTGTACATATATATGTCAACGTAGTTAACTAATTAATTCTAACATCATATTATGAAAAAGGAGTAGAATGAGGCGGTACGAAAACACGTACTCAAATGCATAGGGTAGATATATCTTTGACTTATATTTTTGTCCCATTAGCACATTGTATATGTTAGTCTCTGTTTCGCTTGGGTAGTCTGTAACAGTTGTCTCGTTGATAACTACTGGGTCCATGAAGCCTATGTCAAAAATACGATCCCTTCGGCATCTTTGTATCTCCATTCTACATAAGAAGAAATTAGTTAGGCTTGCAAGTTAGTATAGTATAAGGGCGCGCATGATGTTTTTTTGTAAAGAAGACACTTACAGAGTCCAGCAACCCAGCATGGCCGCAGCAAGGGCGTCTGTCTGGTATAGATCATACATGACGTTCCATTCGACAAAAAAATCACCGTATCCGTGGAAAAAATCTTGTTCCTTGTACTTGACTGTGAACAAATCTAGACCATGCTTGGCCGCGCCCAAATACCATTCATGGAATTGCCGCATCTTTGTTGTTAGCTGGAGCAGCTCCTTACGCCTGACCAATGATGCGCCCGGTGTAAATGGCCATCTTACTTGGGCATTCTCAATAGTCAATGTGCGCTCGTAGTTTGATAGGCGATGCATTTCTTTTTTATCCTTCAAATTTTTAACAGTCCTCAAGCCTTTGTGAAATTCTTCCGTGCCAGGTTGAACCTTCTTCTCTGGTGACTTGGGTCTAAAAAATTTAGTTACCTCGCCTTGTACTATCTTCTTGGTCTCCTCGTAGGTCATATCATACGCCCGCTTCGGAAGTGGAGCCAGCTTCTTGGATTGGGTGGAGGACCCCGTCTTCTTGGGAGCTGTTGGCCGAGTTGGCTTGTTTGTCTTGGTCGGCGCTTTCTTGGGAGGAGACGGGCTTCTTCTGGGGCTTATGTGTGAGGGAGGTGGTGTAGGAGTCGGCGCCTTCTTGGGAGGAGATAGGTTTCTTCTAGGGCTTATGTGTGCAGGAGGTGGTGTAGGAGTCGGCACCTTCTTGGGAGGAGACGGGCTTCTTCTGGGGTTTATGTGTGTGGGAGGTGGTGTAGGAGTCGAGCTTCTTCGCGGAAAGGACACGTCCATGTTATCTCGAAAAATTATGTACCGTTTGCGCCACAGGATGAAATTGTGTATCGCCTTTCATAGCTTCATAGTCTCGTCACCTCTGGGAATTTCGAGGTCAAGGTCCTCGTACCCTAGGCAAACCTCCTCCACCGAGACCTTGGAGTAGCCTGACGGTATCTGTTGGCCATGGATGAGCTGCCCCGGCTCCACTAGGTGAGCCATGTCGTTGGCCGCCTTGAAGGAGAGGTTCCGCGCTTGGACGTGCAGCTCACAAGGTGTCCGCTGCCTGATGTCATTTACAGGATAGTGGTCCAAGTCCACTTCGGGCAGCCCACCAGAAGCGCAGCTGCTCCACTGCACGGAGGGGCTGATGATGTTAGGATTACTTGGAGGTTCCTGGCCCGTCTCCCGCTATTGGCTCAAGGCTAACTGCATCTCTCTTCGGATCTCTTCTTGCATTCTCTCTTGTGTTTGATTCAGGCATTCTTCAAGTGCACTGAGCTGTTGTGTTTGTCGAGCCTTACTTCTAACCCGACTCCTATAGGTCTCAGCATCCTAAGAGAAACTAACCTTCCACTGGACAACGCCAACGCCTCGTGTACGTCCAGGGTGCTCTGGGTTTTGTAGGGCCCTTATTAGCTCGTCGTTCTCTCTGTTTGGCATGAAGGTGCCCTGGGAAGACTCATCGATCGACTGTACAAGCCTTCTGGCCAGATCTCACAGTACCTCCCCAAACACCGCATTGCCTTCATCGTCAAGGGCGCCGCCGTGAGCATAGAACCAATGCCTTGCTCTGTCAGGCCATTCCATTGTTGCGAGTGTGACACCCTTCACTAGCAGGTCTTGTTCCCTCTTCTCCCATTTGGGTATTGCTTGGCGGTAACCACCAAGGCCGAGTCGGTGGTGGTAATTCTTCTTCTATGCATTCAGCTTGTTCTTCTCACTCAAACTTTGACCTTCGTCCGAAGTCTTGTAGTTCACGAACGCATCCCAATGATCCTGCAACTTTGGGCACTTGGTGAAGTCGGGCGTTCGATTCTTCTTGATATACTCTGTGTTCAACTTTTTTTTAAAGTTTGAAATGCGATGGCCATCTTCTTCAGAGTGTAATTCTTCACCTTCACTTTGGTCCCTTAGGGGAAGGTGAATGTCTCCTTCATATCGTTCCAAAGCATGTTCTTCGTATCTTCATGGATCTGATCCCATTTCGCTATACTAATAGGCATGTGGTCCCTAACGTGGACACCGCATGCCGAATTGAATGGCCCAAGCGCCCCCAAGGGTGCAAGAGGTTGGCCGTTCTCGCCGACTTCGGTGATAACGTGTCCTACCTTTGACTTCTTGCTTGGACCTCGCTGACGTGATTGCCTGCTTGGTTGACCGATTTGAAAGCATGGTACAATCATGAACGGGTCAGAATGTTAGCTTAGCATGATAATGGAACCGACAATCATGAACGGGACTGATTGTTACCTCGCCGGCCTCATCATACTCATTGGCCTCGGTGGCCTCGGCGGCCACGGGTTGATCCACATAGGCGGGTTCAGGCTCCCTTGCCTCATGACCGTCATCTCCCGCAATCAAATTTCTCATAAATTCTTCTTGATCAAATCCTTCACCTGCCATTGTTGTTTCTTAGGCTAGAAAAAGGCACTGAAAATTAACGAAAATAAATCAACAAAAGGCCAAATACTATCGACAAGTGAAGATCACGTTTCATGTAAAGCTGATGGTACTACTCTAAAACGGCGAGGGGGACGGTGGGAAGAAAAGGTAGAGAGGACGGGCCAAATACTATCGACAAGTATACTTATACATTGCACATGGTACATATACATTTGACATTTCACATATACTTACACATTTCACATGATACTTATACACTTGACATTTCACATATACTTACACATTTCACATGATACTTATACATTTGACATTTCACAGTATTTTAATAAAATGAATTAAGTATATATAAATGGTGTGTGTTCTGATACTTAGACAATTCCTCAGGCTATTTAGCACTAAAATCAGATCGAGCATTAGCTATCATTGTATCACTATCTTTCACCTCTGGCTATAACAAAGCAAATTCAAAATGGTAGATTGAGAATCCCATCAGTTTGGAATTTTGCATTTTTCCATAAGGGCATTACTAAGTGACCATTCTATAGAGCTCAATATTATGAATAATGAACATAAAAAAATAATGAATAATTTATTGAACTCTTTTGGAGCGAAAATAATTTTGGTGAATTTGAAAGGTAAGCATTCACAAGTACCCGTTCTCCTATTCAAAAGTGTCACTGTTGTTTGGAATGGAGTAGTTTCTCTCCCTAACATGACCAAATTTTTGTTTTGAGTAGACTTTTTTTTGGTAAACCTGAGCGGATGATGGCAGCATGTGCTCGTACCTATGCCTTAACCAAGAAGCAATACAAGTTAACCAAGAGCAACTCCAACCCACCATTCCTATTACTCACCACTATTATTTATTAAAATATTATTATTACTTTGCATCATGAATTAATATTTTAATATCAATTATGGTTTTGAATGGCTACGCGTTTTTTATGGTGCCATGAGCTAGTATTATACAAACTATAGCATGATTTCCTAGCTAGATTTCCATTAATTTATTTGAAAATTTTATTCCATATCAAACTATAGCATGCATGATGTGATATATATCGTTAGACTAGCTTATCTATAATTAACAAAAAATATATCCATATCCGCAAATACATCCATATTAACAAAAAAATACATCCATATTAACAAAAAATACATCCATATTCGCAAATACATCCATATTAACAAAAAATACTAAGTTACTTTTTTATTAAGTAAATACATCCATATTAACAAACTCACTCATTTACTCACAAAAAATACATCCATATTTGCAAATACATCCATATTAACAAAAAATACATCCATATTTGCAAATACATCCATATTATCAAAAAATACATCCATATTCGCAAATACATCCATATTAACAAAAAATACATCCATATTATCAAAAAATACATTCATATTCGCAAATACATCCATATTAACAAAAAATACATCCATATTCGCAAATACATCCATATTCACAAATATATCCATTTTTACTCACAAAAAATACATCCATATTCGCAAATACATCTATATTAACAAACTCACTCATTTACTCACTTACTTTTTTATCACATACAAATGAATACAAGAAATTCTTAAAAGTCACAGAAGGAACACACTGATATGCACATAGCCCTTCAAATCGACTTAGTCAGCCAGCTAGCCCATCCCAGCCCTGGTTTTACCCAACCCATGACGGTTCACTAAGGGAAGCCTTATTCTACATTAAATCAAGATAATCCAAAACGCTAAACATATTGTCATTTATACATTGAAATATATCTCCAATTACATATTGATGAGTATATGTTTATATATATTGCTCTCAGACTTAGGGTTTAAATGAAGATTTAGATCTTCAACTTCTATCATGAATGGGCTAAATAATTAAATCAGCGAATAAGGCCTCAAACACTTACCACCTTAACATGCACAATAAAGCTTGCAGAAGTACCAACCGAATCAACAAGTGAAGTACTAATCAATAGCTAACGAGTTAATTAACCAAACCAATAAGCAATATCTTTATACCATGACTACAATTTAGAACAAAGGTATCTTGTGAAGCTAAAGAACTCAGGTTTAATCAGACAAACATTGACACAAATCAAAACTTTCTAGCGTGTGAATCTATTAGTTCAAGGCCTTATTCATATCATTAACTATTACATTCATTAAATAACCCAATATCATCACCGAGCAATCCCACAGGTAGTCAAAACAGAATGAGCCAAAACAGAATGAGCAATCCCTCAAGTGATGCTGCGCAAGACAATCATCCACACAATGTCCACACAATCATCCACACATGTGTTCGGTACCAGGAACCGAATCCACGGCTCCACTGGCACAAAACACAGCAATCCCTCAAGTGATGCTGCGCAAGACAATCATCCACACATGTGTTTGGTACCAGGAACCGAATCCATGGCTCCACTAGCACAAAACATAGCAAATCGGCGAACAGAAGCTTACATTGTACTTAGGGCACGGCGAGAACGACGATGGCAATCGCAGGGTCGTCGGAGGCGAGGAGGATGGCGGCACACGTGGGGTCGTCGGAGGTGAGGAGGACGGCGGCGCACGTGGGGTCATCAGAGGCGAGGAGGATGGCAGCGCGCACAGGGTCGTTAGAGGCGAGGACAGGAAAGCAACGGCGATAGCGAGAGAGAGAGGTTGGGAACGAGCAGGAGAAGCAGAAATTGGGGAATTGGGGAAGAGATAGCGGCGGGAGAGATTTATAAGGGGCACCATCAGTCCCGGTTGGAGGCACCAACCGGTACTGATGCCTCAGCCTTGGCGGAAGCCCTAGGCACTATCGATCTGGGTTAAGTAATAAGAACCCATCTTGATGCCTATTTTTTACTAGTCATTTATAAATTTCTTTTATAGTTTACTAGTCATTTATAAATTCCTTTTATAGTTTCTACAATTCATCAATAATATGAAAAATTCATATATCCTTTAGAATATTATTTTCCAACCATCTAATATAAATTAAAATTATAAAAATATAAGAAATAAAGTAATTTTGCACTCTTATAATTCCATTGCAAAGTTTCACCTTGTTATATAAATTCAATTATCGCAATAAAAATAATAAATCATACCTATTCCACACTAAAATGATTTTCAAAAAATAAAATCAGGTTTCTAGTCATTTATAAATTCCTTTTATAGTTTCTACAATTCAGCAATAATATGAAAAATTCATATATTCTTTAGAATATTATTGCTTATTTGCTTAATAAAAATAATGAATCATTCTTATTCCATACTAAAATGATTTTCAAAAATTAAAATAAGGTTATAAATCCATAACTATTATGTTAGTAGTCTATTACACCAAAAGAAAGCAAAACGATCTATCCACGGACACAAGGCATTAATTTAAACCTTCCATGTCAACTAGACACCAACTCGCTTGGTGATACCTTATATAAATACAAAGAATTGATTGTTGATCATGAGCTAGCTACCCGTAAATTGACATTCACACACACACACACACACACACACACATATATATATGATGCATGCAAGTTGTACAGCTAATACTCAACAATGAATTGTTGTTGTCGCTGTAGAATTTGAACAGAAAATACAGAGCAACAGGAGAACCACTAGAGGGATGAGAAACTAGTATGTTAGTAGTCTATTACACCAAAAGAAAGCAAAGCAATCCATCCACGGACACAAGGCATCAATTTAGACCTTCCATGTCAACCAAGCACGTTGCCTCGTGGCTCCGCCTCTTAGTGTATCGGACGCTCTCCTGGCAGCCATGCTTCTTGAACTTGCAGGGGTTGGTCAAGCCAGCCAGGACCTTCTCCAACGACCGGCACCTGATGTCGCCGATGGGCTCGCTACAGCTGAAGCATGTTTGGTTCATCTTGTCTGAAGATTCAGCATGCAAAGATGCCCGTTCCTACACTGATCATTAAGATAAGAGATAATGCTAATTAGCAGAGCGATTAATTGTGCTGGTGTATGAACAAAGTGTAAGCATCTCCATGCTTGTATGTTGGAGCAATCAAGACACTACAGTGTATGATGAAGAAATCTCGAGCTAGATACTTGCCATGAACACTTGAGCTTCATATGGCATGAAGCAAATCACACACTCCAGTGTGTCAGGTTCGATGAAGAAGGCCGTGGCTACTGTCTCCTCTTCGCCATGCCGTGTGGTTGGCTTGGTTGCTTTCTTAGGCGTATCCGCCGTCTTCTTTAGCGTGCAGCTGTCTATGGACTTGTTCGCATTCCTTTTCTTCATCGATCCCTAGATCATGTACCCCAACACCGATGGTTCAGTCAGGGGCGATGCATACGGAAGAACTACTCCCTCTACGTGAGACGAATGAAGGAAAAAAGAAAACCTACACGTTTGGATCCTTATTTGCTAACATACTTTGTTTTTACAAGTGATCCTTCATTATGATCGCGGCGTACTTAGAGAGATTGCTCTGTATCATTCCGGACACTAATGTCTATGTCCACCGTGAAAAGGAGGCAGTTCGTCGAACTGATTATACTCTTCTTCGTCTGTGACGCCCTCAACTCCGACAATCCTTCTTTTACCTAAAAGAACTACGTGGCGCATTGGCTGATCGCTACTGCTAGATTTCTCATTCTGCTTTTTGTTCTTCTGCTTTTTCGGTTTGTTATCCATGTCCATCACATAGAATACCTGTGTCACATCATTAGCGAGCACGAACGATTTGTCCCTATAGGCCACTTGCTTGAGGTCCACGGTTGTCATACCGTACTCGTCGATCTCCACAACTATCAGTTTGACCCATTAGCACCAAAATAGAGGGACTTTTAAAGGTACATACTCGAGCTCCCAGATCTCCTCTATGAAACCATAATAGGTGTCCATCTTTCCATTTTTGTCCAAGACATCCATACGGACACCGCTGTTTTGGTTGGTGCTCTTGCTATCATGGGCTATCGTGTAAAATGTGTACCTATTTATCTCATACCCTTGGAATGATACGATTGTCGTGGATGGTCCCCGAGCCAAGAGTTTCAACTGTTCATCTTCTGTCTGGTTGCCCAATAGTTGTTTTTGTAACCAACCACCGAAATGATCCATTTGCTCGACTGCGATCCACTTATCTGACTTCTGTGGGTATTGGTCGCGTAGACTCATCTCGTGATCATAGATGAACGGAGCCACTACAGTTGCTTGTTTTAATACCGTAAAATATGCTTGTTTAAATGAAAGTAGATCATCGTTATAGGATTCTTTTCTCCCTAGAGTCCCTTTTCCCCGTAGCCTCCCCTCATAACGTGATACAGGGACGCCAATCGAATTTAGATCATCAATGTAATTAACACAAAACTCAATCACCTCCTCTGTACCAACACCCTGCGCAATACAGCCTTTTGGGCAAGACCGGTTACGAACATACTTCTTTAGGACACCCATGTACCTCTCGAAAGGGAACATATTGTGGAGGAACACGGGTTTGAGAATTTCTATCTCTTTAACAATGTGGACCATGAGATAGACTATAATATCAAAGAAGGACAGATGGAAGATCATCTCAAGGCTAACCAGACCACGTCATCCTGCAGATTAGATACCTTATTCGGCTCGATGACCTTCTGCGACACCGCATTGAAGAACGAACACAACTTTATGATTGTAATATCAAAGAAGGACGGAGGGAAGATCATCTCAAGGCTAACCAGACTATCGACCACGTCATCCTGCAGATTAGATACCTTATTCAGCTCGATAACTTTCTGCGACACCGCATTGAAGAACAAACACAACTTTATGATTGTCCCTCGTACCCAGTCCGGCAGAATACCTCGCACCGCCACTGGGAGCAATTATGTCATCAACACGTGACAATCATGGGATTTTAGGTATACGATTTTATTCTCTTTTATGTTTATGAGTCTCCTTATGTTCGAGGAGTATCCAGAAGGGACCTTCACACTGTTCAAGAACTTAATCATGTTTTTTTTCTCTTCATTGCTCAGAGTGTAGCTCGCGGGGTAGAAGTAATGTTGTTCTTTCTCTCTCTTTTTCGGATGTAGGTCGTTCCTGAGTCCCAATAGCTGTAGGTTCTTTCGTGCTTGAAGTGTATCTTTTAATTTGCCGTACATATCTAGGAAGCCTAGCAGGTTCATGCAGACATTCTTTGTGATATGCATAAAGTCTAGTGAGTGGCGGACATCTAAGTCTTTTCAGTAAGGTAAGTCCCAAAATATTGACTTCTTCTTCCAAATGGGCTTCGTGTGACCTTGTTCAGTCGGGACAGGTTTACTACCAGGACCTTTTCCAAATACTACTTTCAGATCCTTTACCAAAGAAAATACAAGTGTCCCACTGCGATGCAAGGGCTTCTTACGTTTCTCTTCTGTCCCATCAAAATTCTCACCCTTCCTCCATAACGGGTTCTTCATATGGAGGAACCTACGGTGGCCCATGTACACAACCTTTCTAGAGTTTTTTAAGTACTTACTGTCCGTATCCTCTAAGCAGTGGATGCAGGCTTTATATCCTTTAATAGATAGGCCCGACAGGTTACCAAGTGCAGGCCAGTCGTTGATGATTACGAATAGCAATGCATGTAGAGTAAAGTGCTCTCTTTTGTACTCATCCCATACACGTACACCATCGTTCCACAGTATTAGCAGATCTTCAACCAATAGTTTGAGGTACACATCGATGTCATTTTCAGGTTAATTCGGGCCTTGGATAAGCAATGGCATCATAATGTACTTCCGCTTCATACACAACCAAAGAGAAAGATTGTAGATACATAGAGTTACAGACCAAGTGCTGTGACTGCTGCTCATCTCGCTGAATGGGTTTATCCCATTCGTACTTAACCCAAACCTTATATTCCTTACATCCTCAGCAAAGTCCGGGTATGTTCTATCGACTTTCCTCCACTTGGAGCCATCAGTAGGGTGCCTTAGCCTTCCGTCGTCGTTACGGTCTTCTTTGTGCCAGCGCATCATCTGGGCATGCACTTTGTTCGCAAATAAACACTTCAACCGGGGGATTACAGGGAAATACCACACCACCTTAACAAGAGGTCTCTTTTTCTTACACTGCCCCTCTACCTCACCTAGGTCATCACGCCTGGTCTTATTCCGTGAAGTTTTGCACACCGGACAAGCTTCCAAATCCTCGTACTCATTACGATAAAGGATACAATCATTACGACATGCATGTATCTTCTGTACCTCCAACCCCAAAGGGCAGACAACTTGTTTGGCATCGTACGTAGTTTCGAGCAGTGTGTTCCCCTCTGGAAGTAGCTTCTTTATGAGGCATAACAACTTGTCAAATCCCTTATCAAACAATCCATTGGTCGCCTTCCATTGCATCAGTTCTAGTGTGGTACGCAACTTTTTATGGCCCTATCATAGTTTGGGTACAACAGTGTTCCGTGGTCCTCCCATAGGCGTTGGAACTTTTTATAATGTCTTTCATCGATATATTCTCTGTAAGACCCCGTTCTGATGAACAGGAACCTCCATGTGATTACTGTGCTATTCCCTGGATCAGTAGCTAGCACTCACATGTTTACAACAATTGGAAATCACAACCATACATTAATTTATTAAGCGGAAACGATTAACTACATAATTATTACAATTCAGAGAATAAAGCAGCGAAAGAAGCTATAGCTTGCGGTTTGCCCATCCATTCCCGCAGGCAACTGACCAGGCATAACTCCTTAGATAGAATACGACGAAGAAAATCCCGCAACTTACGATGAACAATTTCGAAGCTGCGCTAACTCAACCACCTACAATATAATTAAGCAAGGGTGAGTATTTTACATACTCAGCAAGACTTGAGCAATTCCTACCATATATGCAGGCCATTTCAAAGGAAAAGCTGCTACGGCTAATTTGCATAAAGCGAATTTCATTTGTAAATCAAGTTATTTGCAAACGGAATTTATAAAAGCAAGATTGATTGATAACAAATAAGTAAAGCATAATTATCACTCACAGTCCTCCATGACGTGAGCGGCGAACACTCCATAACCTGAAAATCATCCATGCCGGCCCTTCGGCAAAAAGCACAGTTTGCAAAACAAATGATACCAACCCATTTGAGAAATAATAAAACATCTAGCATTGGAATGAAATCACCAAGTGCTCATGACCGCGAGCGCGGCTAATTAATTAGATTTAAACTCTGCAGAGGTGTACAACTTTACCCGCAAGGAATGATCAACTTTTGCCCGACACACTTCCTTAGGTGTGACGTCAAGAAGACCATACATAGTCATTACATTACCTAGACGTGGCTTTGGTCCAGCCCGGGACGTTAACCCCTGCCGTAGAACTAGAAACACACACCCAAGCCATGGGCCCACATTCACACACCCAACACAACGTTTCTAAACACGGCGAGTATGCACACCGCTGCATTAGCAAGTAGACTGACCGAATACCCCGTCAGGGTAGTCCTGACCGGAAAACCTGTGCAAAGCTCCCGCCTACCAATGAACAAAGCCATGTCTAAATACATAACAAGCTATGGCTAACCCATCCTCACCCTTGTGGTTTGCACGGAAATCTCGGATCAATAGCGTCCCATTGCTCGGTCCTTAATCCGACACGGGCGACACTCCACCCTACACTACGTGCAATTCCTGACGCACATCCGGCTATTGCCAATAATCGCCCGCATCAAAGCATAGTTTCATTTTGGGTTTTTAATCAAAGTACCATAACCATTTTTCTCAAACAGACCATTCGGGTTCCAAAAGAACATTTCGAAACAAACTTTAATCATGATCATCTGTTCTTTAAATACTAAAGCATGGCTAAGCGAGTTAAATATGTTAGATATACCCAAAATGACATTAAGAAATGTCTAACCTTAATCTATGGTTATCAAGGTTCACATGTTCATAATCATCAACGGAGGATCACGAAACAACAGTATAACTACCAACTCACAAAATAGCAATTTACATAAAGTAATCGCATGCATAAAGCAATTTGATGCACAAAAGGAATATAAAATCTGGGCTCAATATGGTCAAAGGATGCTTGCCTTGCTTAATTGCGAATATGACGAAGACGAGGATCGGCGGCGGCATTGACGCGAAGCTAGAGACGTCGGGTTCTACACGTTGAACAACGGAAATAAAGCAAAGCAATAAACTAACTTCAATAACGGCAAGAAGGAAATAAATAGCAAAACGAATAAACCTGCACAAGAAACCGGATTGCTCTTTTATGAATTTATTAGTCTTATTTTACGAATTCTAGATGCAAAGATTGGTTAGATTAATAGAATTAAGCATTAGTTGCAAGGTTTCATTGATTTACTATTCACAACATGAGCTCTGACAATCTTTAATATTTGCGGGTTTTGCTCTATTAGGATTCAGATTCAAAACAATATTGATTTAAACTTTTGGTTACTAATGGCTGACCTCTATGACTCATATACATCAGATAGGAATATATGAGCAAAAGAGCACACCTGAAGACATGCAGGCATACATATGCTCAATTGCATTGTGGCTTTTAAGCACATGAGCGCTTAGGGTTGTTTGGCTATTAGGATTTGTATGCAAAACATGATGGAATATGGTCAATTCTTCATATTAAGATGATTTATACTTTGTATAACAATCCTAAGCTGATTCCATGAATCTTTGGCTTTAGCTGGTACATTATAATCATTGCTGAAAATGCTAATATAATATCAAGGTTCACTTTACAAGAATTCGGATTGAACATGCGCAGTGAACAATTATCACTTAAGGGTTTTGGGCTATTAAGAAGAATGTGCAAATCTTGATAAAATGAGATTATCTTTTCCTAGCAGCGTAATATATACTTTGGAGAGTGCTACAGGATCAATTTCATATGTTTTACGACTTAGATGAGATATTATATTCATCGTTGAAATAGCTTAAGTGGCTTTGTAAAGTTAACGATAATCGAATCGGCAGAAAGTGAAACAAAAGGTTAACACTTAAGGGTTTTGAACTAACAATATTAATATGCAAACCTTAATGGAATAAGGTTCTTTTTACAGAATATGGTAGTATAAACTTTGTAGAGTGTTACTAAACTGGTTTTGCTAATTTTAGTATTTGGATGAGTTATTTTATCTGTTGTTGAAATAGCCTAAATGACCATATGGGTAACATTGAATCGCCAAGCTTCATTTTGAGTTTCTAACTACACCATACATGCTCTTTGATTCATTTTCCGGTATCGACCGAATACCATCCTAGGAACGTTTTAAAGTTGGTTTAGCATTATTTCAACTTTAATTGCAATAGATTATCTATTTACTTATTGTTATCTTTAACATTTTCTTTCATTAAGAGAATGCAAATTGAATTTGATTTTGAGTATTTATGCACACATGGGCTCTTGCTATTTCCAGGAACCAATTCAAAGTGTTATTACCATTTTATGGGCTAACATGCTAGTATCTTGCTAATGGCCATAAAAGGGGTTTAATGAGGATTAACAACCAACTTTATTAAACTTGGTCCTAAGATTAAATATTTTTGCCTGATTAGGTTTATTACAATCCCAGAAGCACATAATCATTTCTTATATGATTTTATAAACTATTATACACTCATTTCTATTAATGGCCATATGAAGAGTTACTAATGGTTGCTAAACAAAGCATTAAACTTAGTTCAAAAATTAAATGTATTTGTATATTTGAATACATCCTGGTCCTAAAATCTCATGGATTTTGATTTCATCATTTCATCACTTAGTATACACAAAATCTCATTATCAACCATATTAACATCCTAATCAAAGTTTAACATAAATAATTATTCTACATATCCAAAAATTAGATATTTTTACATATTTAGATTCTTCGGATTTTAGATGAATATACAAATTTATTTCATTGGGATTGAAACTATATTTAAAAGATATTCATGATTGAATGCTACTCGGTTTGCAAATGTCCAAAAATCGAAAATACGTTTTACCGAGAGGCATATACGGACTCGGGCTTCTTCTACCCAGGCGAGGGCTCCTGTGCGCAGAGACAGAAACAGAGGACTCCTAGGGCTGGCCGGCGAAGGTGTTCCGGCGGATCTCTGGCAGCGACAGCACCAAAGAAACATCGGCTCGGCAAGGGAACTTGGGAGGCGTCGGTTATTGGAAGAGACAAAGAGGCGACAAGAATCGAGCTCAGCGGCGTGAAATGGCGCGTGGAGGAGACAAGCAACAGCGTTAGGGTTGAAATCGGTGGCACTAACAAGCATCAATGGATGCCGAGATTCCATTTGAGAGGTCGAACGAGGAGGAAACTCACGGGAGCTACCACTGCCACGGAGTTAGGGATGACAAAGACGGCTCTAAAGACAATTTCGCAACTAGGGTTCCAGGAATTGCTGAGGGGTTTTGATCAGTGGTGTATGAGGATGCTCTCTGTAAGAGGGATTCGAGAATGGGGGTCTCTCTTGCTCGGATTTCCCATCGCGCCTTGAGCACAGAGCTTCGGCCATGGTGGCTTCGGGGTGAGTTCTTGCGCCACAGGCTTGAGGAAAGTGAAGGGGACCGAGGGGGAATGAGGGAGCACTGCCTTGCGGTGTGGTTTGTAGCCAAGAAATGCAGGGAGTGAGTGGGATTCGTGGCAGCGATCGCTGGTAGTGCGCCACTCAGCTTCGGTGATTTCGTCAGTGGAAGAAACGGTGTTGGGGGACGATGCATTCGGCAGCAAGGTTCCTGGGACCACTACCAGTGACTGGGGGCTTCACCAATGTGCCAACGGAACGGAACGGCGACGAATGGCCCACATGGCAGCGACTGAGATTAAATTCCGTTTCGAATTCAAATTTTTGATTGAAATCAATTGAAGCACATTATTTTTCAAACTTTGTTTTTCAAAAATATTTGATCTCAGAATACTTCTATAAATTTTTCAATTCCATTTACGACTCCATTATTTTATGTAAATTCTGACAATATATTATTTTGGATTTAAAAGTTATCTTTTCATTTTACTTCTTCAATATTTTATGCATAAAATCTCAATTAGTAGCTAAAATAATTTAATTGAATGATCGTGGTTCTCGTGGAAATTTTCTAAACTTTTACTTTTGTATTCTTGCCTTTTTCTATTTTTCCTTCTTTATTTTCCATTTATTGAATTTCTCATGCAATGCAAAACTCCAAAAGAAATTCGAATAAAATTCAATAATGCCAAGAAACTCAGAAATAAATATTTTCAAATTCAAAACATTCATTTTTACTTTATTCAATTTTTCAGGATGTTACAGATCTACCCCCCTTACAGAAATCTCGACCCCGAGATTTGGTGGGTCTAAAGAAAAGTATTTCTAAAAGAAATCAGGAAACTTCTTTTTGAGTCGGTCTTCTCGTTTTCCAAATTGCTTCTTCTTCAGAATGATTGCTCTGCTGAATCTTGATCGTCTTGTGGGGTTTATTACGAGTGTGTGGCGTTTAGTTTCTCTTAAGATTTTTAATCGATGCTCTCGATAGGTTAAATTGGGTTGTAGATCGATTTCATTTAAGCGAATGAGCTCGAAGGAAGATGAAAACATCTTCTTAATTGCGATACATGGAAGATATTATAAACACCGGATAGGGGAGATGGCAATTTTGATTTATATGTTTTCCTTTTCTTCCATCATCGTAATGATATGATATGGCCCAAAATTTCATAGCGCCGGTTATCACGGATTTGGAAATGGTGAATACCACGAACTTCATAATTCTTGTGGATGAGACAGATTCGGGAATTCTTATCGGAAGTGACCTTGTCGTGTGGTTGACACTTCGCCTTCATTGCAGTTGCTTCACTGGACCTTCGTCTTGCGATTTCAAGCTGACGTGCGAAGAAATAGAGAAGAATTCTATTTGAGTCTTAGGTAAGCAGATGAGAGATACTAATACTTTATATATATTTCTTTTGGTTGAATAATTAGTACTGTTTATAAGGATAATTCAATTTAGAGAGTGGCATGTGGTATATTTAGAATCCTTGAGGCAAAAGAAAGATTGCATTGCTAGTAGATTCATTTGGGAAGAATCGAGTGTTAACATTAAGAAGGATGTTCGAATATAATAGCCGATTTGCATAGTTCGATAGTAGTGATGAATTTAACTGAGAACAGATGTCACTCTAGGTTAACTTTAGTTTGAGAACAGGGTAGAGATAAATCCAAGGGTTGGATTGAGGTAGAAAAATTAATAGGTGATTCTGATGATTTGATTCATTTGATCGCTTTGGTAGACAAAGGGTTTTCATCTCTTTTGGATTGGCAAACTATGAAGGAATGAAATGTACAGAATCAACAGATTATTGGCAAGAATTGAATACACAAGGAATGTACTCAATATCACAACAGTGCTAGATACATTCATATGAAAAAGATGTTTATGCTCAACGCCCGATATCGGCGGGGTTGACATCGAGGTTGACATGAGCGCTTAATGTTTTCTAGGTCTTTGAGGCAGTTAGAAACTACTAACGTCTTTCTTGACGAGGTGATGTAGAACTCTTCTTGGGCAGATGTTGGTGAAGTATCTAAGTTCTTCTCGATTGGTACAAGTGACATTATTCATTTTATTCGAAACAACAGTAAGGTTGTTTGCTAATGATATAAAGTAAATGATTCAAAAAGTGACTAGAATCGAGGAGTTGTAACGGAGCTAACTTGAATACTGGTAGGGTTCAAATGTATAAATATCATACCTAATAATACATCTAGTAGGTCATAAGCTTCTTTTGCAAAGCGGTGTTGTTGGAGGGATGAACAGATGGTGATTGAAATGGAGAATGAAGCTAAGCAAAATTCTTTTAGGGACAAGTATCTTTGTTCACGCCTCTTCTTTAACTGATTCTTCTAGCAATCCACTTCAAATCTTATTTCTTCTACTCTTGGAGTTATAATACGGTGATGAAACTTCTAGTATGGTTATGATTGTAGAATATATTTGTTCAACTTGCGACGTTGTTTAGCAACATGGTTCCTTTTGTGACAAACTGAATTATTCACATTGTTCTCATGGTGTCTTAACGGGTATATTTATATACTTAATATTATTTTCCTTATGAATTTCAACTTGTCGCTTTTGTAACATTCTTTTAGCCTAATGATTTTCTTTATCGATCGTAAACATGGCGTTGAAATTGCTATTTACTACTTTCTTAGTGAAGGTAGTTAGGGTTAAGTGGTGTTTCTATAATCCTTTAAGTGATATTTCCTATGCAGCGAGATGAGTTTGAAAGAAATCATCACTCAAAAGTGATGATCGCTTTCAAAGGAAAAACAGATCGGGGACAACAACTAGTTTCAAGTTCACCGACACTAGTTGTTCATTTCACACGTGATTCGTGAAGAAGGATTTTTGCAAGGATGCAAAACAAGGAAGCACTAAAACAACTAAAATCAAAGTAAAAGCGATGGCCGATGAGCGAGATCTTCGCCAACCGGAGAAGTTTTTGTGCGTTTATTTTCACCGGTTTCACATATGTGATGCTTGGTTAGAAGGGTACGACAATTGACTCTAGAATCTTTTTGGAGACAATCATTGAACCATTATCCCGATGGATGATTATGGCTATAGAAGATAGTTGTTCTTCTTGTGGGCATCATTTTGCAAGATGGTCACGGTAACCACATGTGTGCTATAATTATCACGAAAGTGGTCATCTTGTTAGGTTTAATTGCATGTCCGATACTATCTTCCTTGTGAGTCTCAACTCATTGCTTCATAGGACATCCTCAGAGCGACATTTTCTATGTAGTGACTTTTCTCTTCCGCTTGTCAAATCTTTAGGAACTAAGGCTCAAAATTTCTCTCATCGATGTTGAATCCTATTGACAACTGTTAGATCTAGGGGCATTGAGCTAGGCACCGGTATTTACAAGAGACAAGGATGGTGGCATCGGTGTATAAGTGGGTGACAGTTTGTGGTGCTTGCGAGAGAAGAAGCGGGCTAAATTGAGACAACCCCGGTCGGTATTTAAAAGAAATAACGATGTTTCCACAAAATATGAATAAGTGTGAGTAAAGACAGCCAAGTTGTAACGCAGTGCATGCAACAAATGTTGTTTTCACCATTTGATTGACCAAGGAAATAGGGAAAGCTTAATAGTTGAGTGTATGCACGATGATGGTGAATGACAGAGTTTGAATGGGAATGCATTCAATGATTCTGGCAGCTATAGCTATGGCAAAGAAAATAACATGGGGTAACTGCCGTCGCCACAAAAAGGAGCAAGGGCCGCAAATGGGCAATCAATGTAATGTTGATGTTTGGCTTTGGCCAAGACACAGAGAGTTGGTTGCTTGCTGGCATGGAGCAGAAAAGTATCATCACATAAACTTAAATGAATCATGTTGATAACTTGAAAATCATCTGGTTAACCCTGATAAATTGGAAGAAAGAAACAGGATTGTGCAACGAACAGAAAGTTAACACACTGTAGATAAAGGTGGCATGGTACTACTGTGGCATGCTGTTGAAAGGAAGATTAAAGATTTATCAATTTATCAAGTTGAACAGGAAAGTGGAGAGGTTGGATATTCCAAAAAGAAAATGGAGGCAGCAGTCACAAGACTCACAAGTATCTAGTACTTAGATATTGTTGTACTCCAATTTGTAACTTTTAAAGAGATCAGATCATTGAAATATCATAGCAAGCAGTGAAAGATGAGAGTTACACACGAATCACCACAATATTGATGTAAAAATGTTAAGTGGAATGGTCTTTGACGAACATAGTGACATTTTGGCAGCTTTCCATCTGGCCTTTCTCATGGGTTTAGTTGCCACAATAGCAAACCTGGATAAGCTCCCATTTGTCACCAAGAAAAGGTTAGCCCACTGATATATGTTATCACTTAGTTTGACCATATCATGGAGTTCTGTTGGGTTACAAGGCAACATTTCGTTCTTTAAAATTGTATTTCAGGAAAAGCTTCTATGCAGATTAAGTAGTTTTTAGTTCGGTTTATAAGGCAACGTTTCGTTCTTTAAAATCTTTTTAATTAAAACTTTCTTATTAAGCAGGGTTAACACATCGCAAATTTCAACCTAGTGGTTTAACCTTCACGAGAGTAACCCAAAAGCAATACAAAATATTTGCAACAAAATGTTTCACAACACAGAAGCAATATGTATATATTTTGCTTAG
Source organism: Guadua angustifolia (assembly GCA_036346375.1). Lineage (NCBI taxonomy): Eukaryota > Viridiplantae > Streptophyta > Magnoliopsida > Poales > Poaceae > Guadua > Guadua angustifolia. The sequence continues at coordinate 67,569,765 of CM070500.1, read as the reverse complement.
TATGTAGGAAGGATATCTAAGGTTTTTCTTTTACTGGCCATATGTATTTATGTATAAAAGTTTACTACATAGCTAAAATAATGTGTAGCTCGCATACTGCTATCATCCAGAGTAGACTATTCAGTGACGAGTCTTCTTTTATCCTTTGCACCACTTGTTGATGTCGGCATTCCGAGGCTTCTATAAAGTTGGAGAGGTTGTGCTGCTCGTTATTTCCATCTTCTTGAAGTTGTTGATGCAAACATCATGACGTTGCTGACTTGTTGCTTAAATTGTTCTCAACAAGTTTGTTGAAAATTTCCATTTTGCAAAAAGACAGGGAGAGGAATATTACTAAAGGAATAACTTAGGAGTAGAGAAGAAAATTCTATAAAGAGGAAATGAGTATACAGATACGGAAATTAAATTCTATAGTCGAGGAAAAGAGTATATGTGTAACTAATGTTAGTCTTTTATATTTCTCTTTAGAAAAATGGGGTTTTCGATTTTCTTTCTAGTTTTCATTCTTAAAGTTCATTCGAAGGTTTCTGTGCAGAAGATTATAGCTATTCTGGTTCCAACTCATTTTCATGGTATATAATTTAGGCAAGGCAATGAGGTGAGTTTTGAGGCACGGTTAGAAATTATATTGGGAAAAGATTAGGTTCTAGCTAGACTAGAGCAGTTTAAATTAGTTTGGTGGTCGTTAGCGACTTGGCTTGGTTTGCACATGGATGGTGTGATCTCAAGTGAAGTTAAAAGTAGTAATGGAGACTATACTGCTAGTCCTAGTGAGGTTTTATTTTTGAGACAAATTAATAACCGTGATGGCTACATAGGTGAGAACTGCATGAGAGGAGATAAGTTCATAAAAAGTTCTATGGAGGAAGATGAGACTAGGTTATGTTTTTCTTTTGACGATCATTCTAATGTTTATATTCGGAAGCATAGAACTTTTCCGACTCTAACTTAAACTCACAAGATATAATTTAGGTAAAATAATGAGGTGAACTTTTAGGCCCGATGAGGAGCTGTTATTGAAAAGACCAGTTTTAGCTAACGAAGATGACTTAAGTAAACTAGTGGTTACCAATATGGCAAGATATTGGTATTAATCTATATATAAACGGCGTGACCTCTAGAAGCTAGTAGCGATAATGGGAGCTATATTACTAATCTTGATGAGACTTGATGCGAAGTATCGACCTCACGAAGATGATATCGAGTTAATATCAACCCACGGCTCAATGAAGAGACTTGATTTTTAAGAAGAGTTAATGACCATAATGGCTACCGGTGATAAGTCACACAGATGAACGAACGAGTTTATATAAAGCTTCATAAAAAGATGAGAGGAGCTATTTCATGACTTTTTTATTCATCCTATGGGTTGAGTTTTCTGTATTCATACATAAGGACAATCTATTGTGAAACTTTAACCTTAGTGGTCAAGTTACACATAAATCAATCCCAACGTTCAGAACAAAGGCCAATCTCAAGTAGCAGAACATAACAACAACATAAGTTGCTCTATATAATTAAAGCGGAATAATATACTACGCGTATGGGTTCTTATCTTAAGGTAGGTCGCAAGATATTCTAATCTTCCGCTTTTTGTTGTTGAATGATGCTAACTCTTTATGAAGTAGAATCTTCAAGTTACCCTTCGCTTTTGTCGAGGTTAGCGAAGTGTTGTCAATTTTCTTGAGATGGTTGTTGTAGACGTTGTAGTCTTCCTTGGTTGTCGTGAAGGATGACAAGAACTCGACTCAACATCTTCGAAACAAAGAACGAAAAACCATTTTTAAGGAAAGAGGCATTTGTTTATCAAAACGAAATGAAAACAGAGACAAGAGTAGAGTCCTAAGAATGAGGAAAGGATGGCGAGTCTACAATTTTGCAAATATGCTAGCTTCGAAAATATGATTTTGAATTTGGTTTAATCCAATGCTAGTGACCATTCTATCTAAGGTTTATCCTACGGTCAAGATAGCTCGATACCAAAGTCAGAAGACCCGTTCGATGAACAGGAACCTCCATGTGATTACTGTGCTATTCCCTGGATCAGTAGCTAGCACTCACATGTTTACAACAATTGGAAATCACAACCATACATTAATTTATTAAGCGGAAACGATTAACTACATAATTATTACAATTGAGAGAATAAAGCGTGAAAGAAGCTATAGCTTGCGGTTTGCCCATCCATTCCTTGAGCAGTAACCGACTGCATAACTCCTTAGATAGAATACGACGAAGAAAATCCCGCAACTTACGATGAACAATTTCGAAGCTGCGCTAACTCAACCACCTACAATATAATTAAGCAAGGGTGAGTATTTTACATACTCAAAGAAGACTTGAGCAATTCCTACCATATATGCAGGCCATTTCAAAGGAAAAGCTGCTACGGCTAATTTGCATAAAGCGAATTTCATTTGTAAATCAAGTTATTTGCAAACGGAATTTATAAAAGCAAGATTGATTGATAACAAATAAGTAAAGCATAATTATCACTCACAGTCCTCCATGACGTGAGCGGCGAACACTCCATAACCTGAAAATCATCCATGCCGGCCCTTCGGCAAAAAGCACAGTTTGCAAAACAAATGATACCAACCCATTTGAGAAATAATAAAACATCTAGCATTGGAATGAAATCACCAAGTGCTCATGACCGCGAGCGCGTGGCTAATTAATTAGATTTAAACTCTGCAGAGGTGTACAACTTTACCCGCAAGGAATGATCAACTTTGCCCGACACACTTCCTTAGGTGTGACGTCAAGAAGACCATACATAGTCATTACATTACCTAGACGTGGCTTTGGTCCAGCCCGGACGTTAACCCTGCCAGAGAACTAGAAACACACACCCAAGCCGTGGGCCCACATTCACACACCCAACACAACGTTTCTAAACACGGCAGTATGCGTAACCGTTGCATTAGCAAGTAGACTGACCGAATACCCGTCGAGGTAGTCCCGACCGAAAACACGTGCAAAGCTCCCGCCTACCAATGAACAAAGCCATGTCTAAATACATAACAAGCTATGGCTAACCCATCCTCACCCTTGTGGTTTGCACGGAAATCTCGGATCAATAGCGTCCCATTGCTCGGTCCTTAATCCGACACGGCGACACTCCACCCTACACTACGTGCAATTCTCGCCGACATCCGGCTATTGCCAATAATCGCCCGCATCAAAGCATAGTTTCATTTTGGGTTTTTAATCAAAGTACCCGCAACCATTTTTCTCAAACAGGACCATTCAGGTTCCAAAAGAACATTTCAGAAACAAACTTTAATCATGATCATCTGTTCTTTAAATACTAAAGCATGGCTAAGCAGGTTAAATATGTTCGCATATACCCAAAATGACATTAAGAAATGTCTAACCTTAATCTATGGTTATCAAGGTTCACATGTTCATAATCATCAACGGAGGATCACGAAACAACAGGTATAACTACCAACCCACAAAATAGCAATTTACATAAAGTAATCGCATGCATAAAGCAATTTGATGCACAAAAGGAATATAAAATACTGGGCTCAATATGGTCAAAGGATGCTTGCCTTGCTTAATTGACGAATATGACGAAGACGAGGATCGCGGCGACGACGACGACGGCGAAGCTAGAGACGTCGGGTTCTACACGTTGAACAACGGAAATAAAGCAAAGCAATAAACTAACTTCAATAACGGCAAGAAGGAAATAAATAGCAAAACGAATAAACCCTGCACAAGAAACCGGGATTGCTCTTTTATGAATTTATTAGTCTTATTTTACGAATTCTAGATGCAAAGATTGGTTAGATTAATAGAATTAAGCATTAGTTGCAAGGTTTCATTGATTTACTATTCACAACATGAGCTCTGACAATCTTTAATATTTGCGGGTTTTGCTCTATTAGGATTCAGATTCAAAACAATATTGATTTAAACTTTTGGTTACTAATGGCTGACCTCTATGACTCATATACATCGATAGGAATATATGAGCAAAAGAGCACACTGAAGACATGCAGGCATACATATGCTCAATTGCATTGTGGCTTTTAAGCACATGAGCGCTTAGGGTTGTTTGGCTATTAGGATTTGTATGCAAAACATGATGGAATATGGTCAATTCTTCATATTAAGATGATTTATACTTTGTATAACAATCCTAAGCTGATTCCATGAATCTTTGGCTTTAGTGGTACATTATAATCATTGCTGAAAATGCTAATATAATATCAAGGTTCACTTTACAAGAATTCGGATTGAACATGCGCAGTGAACAATTATCACTTAAGGGTTTTGGGCTATTAAGAAGAATGTGCAAATCTTGATAAAATGAGATTATCTTTTCCTAGCAGGTAATATATACTTTGGAGAGTGCTACAGGATCAATTTCATATGTTTTACGACTTAGATGAGATATTATATTCATCGTTGAAATAGCTTAAGTGGCTTTGTAAAGTTAACGATAATCGAATCGGCAGGAAAGTGAAACAAAAGGTTAACACTTAAGGGTTTTGAACTAACAATATTAATATGCAAACCTTAATGGAATAAGGTTCTTTTTACAGAATATGGTAGTATAAACTTTGTAGAGTGTTACTAAACTGGTTTTGCTAATTTTAGTATTTGGATGAGTTATTTTATCTGTTGTTGAAATAGCCTAAATGACCATATGGGTAACATTGAATCGGCCAAGCTTCATTTTGAGTTTCTAACTACACCATACATGCTCTTTGATTCATTTTCCAGGTATCGACCGAATACCATCCTAGGAACGTTTTAAAGTTGGTTTAGCATTATTTCAATTTTAATTGCAATAGATTATCTATTTACTTATTGTTATCTTTAACATTTTCTTTCATTAAGAGAATGCAAATTGAATTTGATTTTGAGTATTTATGCACACATGGGCTCTTGCTATTTCAGGAACCAATTCAAAGTGTTATTACCATTTTATGGGCTAACATGCTAGTATCTTGCTAATGGCCATAAAAGGGGTTTAATGAGGATTAACAACCAACTTTATTAAACTTGGTCCTAAGATTAAATATTTTTGCCTGATTAGGTTTATTACAATCCCAGAAGCACATAATCATTTCTTATATGATTTTATAAACTATTATACACTCATTTCTATTAATGGCCATATGAAGAGTTACTAATGGTTGCTAAACAAAGCATTAAACTTAGTTCAAAAATTAAATGTATTTGTATATTTGAATACATCCTGGTCCTAAAATCTCATGGATTTTGATTTCATCATTTCATCACTTAGTATACACAAAATCTCATTATCAACCATATTAACATCCTAATCAAAGTTTAACATAAATAATTATTCTACATATCCAAAAATTAGATATTTTTACATATTTAGATTCTTCTGGATTTTAGATGAATATACAAATTTATTTCACTGGGATTGAAACTATATTTAAAAAGATATTCATGATTGAATGCTACTCGGTTTGCAAATGTCCAAAAATCAGAAAATACGTTTTCGCAGCTGAGAGGCGCCTTCTGGACTCGGGCTTCTTCTACCCCAGGCGAGGGCTCCTGTGCGCAGAGACAGAAACAGAGGACTCCTAGGGCTGGCCGGCGAAGGTGTTCCGGCGGATCTCTGGCGAAAGCGAGCACAGCAAAGAAAGGCTCGGCAAGGGAACTCGGGAGGCGTCGGTTCATTGGAAGAGACAAAGAGGCGACAAGAACCGAGCTCCAGGCGGCGGCGGAAATGGCGCTCGTGGAGGAGACAAGCAACAGCGTTAGGGTTGAAATCGGTGGCACTAACAGCATCAATGGATGCCAGAGATTCCATTTGAGAGGTCGAACGAGGAGGAAACTCACCGGGGAGCTCCGCCCACGGCGGCCGGAGTTGGGGATGACAGGCGCACGGCTACAGCACAATTTCGCAACTAGGGTTCCAGGAATTGCTGAGGGGTTTTGATCAGTGGTGTATGAGGATGCTCTCTGTAAGAGGGATTCGAGAATGGGGGTCTCTCTTGCTCGGATTTCCCATCGCGCCTTGAGCACAGAGCTTCGGCCATGGTGGCTTCGGGGTGAGTTCTTGCGCCACAGGCTTGAGGAAAGTGAAGGGGACCGAGGGGGAATGAGGGAGCACTGCCTTGCGGTGTGGTTTGTAGCCAAGAAATGCAGGGAGTGAGTGGGATTCGTGGCAGCGATCGCTGGTAGTGCGCCACTCGGCCGGTGATTTCGTCGATGGAAGAAAGCGGTGTTGGGGGACGATGCATTCGGCAAAGAAGGTTCTGGGACCACTACCGGTGATCGGGGCTTCACCAATGTGCCAACGAAGGAACGGCGATTTAATGGCCCACATGGCAGCGACTGAGATTAAATTCCGTTTCGAATTCAAATTTTTGATTGAAATCAATTGAAGCACATTATTTTTCAAACTTTGTTTTTCAAAAATATTTGATCTCAGAATACTTCTATAAATTTTTCAATTCCATTTACGACTCCATTATTTTATGTAAATTCTGACAATATATTATTTTGGATTTAAAAGTTATCTTTTCATTTTACTTCTTCAATATTTTATGCATAAAATCTCAATTAGTAGCTAAAATAATTTAATTGAATGATCAGGGTTCTCGTGGAAATTTTCTAAACTTTTACTTTTTGTATTCTTGCCTTTTTCTATTTTTCCTTCTTTATTTTCCATTTATTGAATTTCTCATGCAATGCAAAACTCCAAAAGAAATCCGAATAAAATTCAATAATGCCAAGAAACTCAGAAATAAATATTTTCAAATTCAAAACATTCATTTTTACTTTATTCAATTTTTCAGGATGTTACAGATCTACCCCCCTTATAGAAATCTCGACCCCGAGATTTGGTGGGTCTAAAGAAAAGTATTTCTAAAAGAAATCAGGAAACTTCTTTTTGAGTCGGTCTTCTCGTTTTCCAAATTGCTTCTTCTTCAGAATGATTGCTCTGCTGAATCTTGATCGTCTTGTGGGGTTTATTACGAGTGTGTGGCGTTTAGTTTCTCTTAAGATTTTTAATCAGATGCTCCCGATAGGTTAAATTGGGTTGTAGATCGATTTCATTTAACTGAATGAGCTCAGAAGGAAGATGAAAACATCTTCTTAATTGCGATACATGGAAGATATTATAAACACCGGATAGGGGAGATGGCAATTCTGATTTATATGTTTTCCTTTTCTTCCATCATCGTAATGATATGATATGGCCCAAAATTTCATAGCGCCGGTTATCACGGATTTGGAAATGGTGAATACCACGAACTTCATAATTCTTGTGGATGAGACAGATTCGGGAATTCTTATCGGAAGTGACCTTGTCGTGTGGTTGACACTTCGCCTTCATTGCAGTTGCTTCACTGGACCTTCGTCTTGCGATTTCAAGCTGACGTGCGAAGAAATAGAGAAGAATTCTATTTGAGTCTTAGGTAAGCAGATGAGAGATACTAATACTTTATATATATTTCTTTTGGTTGAATAATTAGTACTGTTTATAAGGATAATTCAATTTAGAGAGTGGCATGTGGTATATTTAGAATCCTTGAGGCAAAAGAAAGATTGCATTGCTAGTAGATTCATTTGGGAAGAATCGAGTGTTAACATTAAGAAGGATGTTCGAATATAATAGCCGATTTGCATAGTTCGATAGTAGTGATGAATTTAACTGAGAACAGATGTCACTCTAGGTTAACTTTAGTTTGAGAACAGGGTAGAGATAAATCCAAGGGTTGGATTGAGGTAGAAAAATTAATAGGTGATTCGATGATTTGATTCATTTGATCGCTTTGGTAGACAAAGGGTTTTCATCTCTTTTGGATTGGCAAACTATGAAGGAATGAAATGTACAGAATCAACAGATTATTGGCAAGAATTGAATACACAAGGAATGTACTCAATATCACAACAGTGCTAGATACATTCATATGAAAAAGATGTTTATGCTCAACGCCGATATCGGCGGGGGTTGACATCGAGGTTGACATGAGCGCTTAATGTTTTCTAGGTCTTTGAGGCGCTTAGAAACTACTAACGTCTTTCTTGACGAGGTGATGTAGAACTCTTCTTGGGCAGATGTTGGTGAAGTATCTAAGTTCTTCTCGATTGGTACAAGTGACATTATTCATTTTATTCAAACAACAAAGAAGGTTGTTTGCTAATGATATAAAGTAAATGATTCAAAAGTGACTAGAATCGAGGAGTTGTAACGAGCTAACTTGAATCTTGGTAGGGTTCAAATGTATAAATATCATACCTAATAATACATCTAGTAGGTCATAAGCTTCTTTTGCAAAGCGGTGTTGTTGGAGGGATGAACAGATGGTGATTGAAATGGAGAATGAAGCTAAGCAAAATTCTTTTAGGGACAAGTATCTTTGTTCACGCCTCTTCTTTAACTCGATTCTTCTAGCAATCCGCTTCAAATCTTATTTCTTCTACTCTTGGAGTTATAATACGGTGATGAAACTTCTAGTATGGTTATGATTGTAGAATATATTTGTTCAACTTGCAGACGTTGTTTAGCAACATGGTTCCTTTTGTGACAATTGAATTATTCACATTGTTCTCATGGTGTCTTAACGGGTATATTTATATACTTAATATTATTTTCCTTATGAATTTCAACTTGTCGCTTTTGAGAACATTCTTTTAGCCTAATGATTTTCTTTATCGGATCGAAACATGGCGTTGGAAATTGCTATTTACTACTTTCTTAGTGAAGGTAGTTAGGGTTAAGTGGTGTTTCTATAATCCTTTAAGTGATATTTCCTATGCAGCAGGACGAGTTTGAAAGAAATCATCACTCAAAAGTGACATGATCGCTTTCAAAGGAAAAACAGATTGGGACAAAGAACTAGTTTCAAGTTCACGACACTAGTTGTTCATTTCACACGCGGATTCGTGAAGAAGGATTTTTGCAAGGATGCAAAACAAGGAAGCACTAAAACAACTAAAATCAAAGTAAAAGCGATGGCCGATCGGCGAGATCTTCGCCAACCCGAGAAGTTTTTGTGCGTTTTATTTTCACCGGTTTCACATATGTGATGCTTGGTTAGAAGGGTACGACAATTGACTCTAGAATCTTTTTGGAGACAATCATTGAACCATTATCTGATGGATGATTATGGCTATAGAAGATAGTTGTTCTTCTTGTGGGCATCATTTTGCAAGATGGTCACGGTAACCACATGTGTGCTATAATTATCACGAAAGTGGTCATCTTGTTAGGTTTAATTGCATGTCCGATACTATCTTCCTTGTGAGTCTCAACTCATTGCTTCATAGGACATCCTGTAGCGACATTTTCTATGTAGCTGACTTTTCTCTTCCGTTTGTCAAATCTTTAGGAACTAAGGCTCAAAATTTCTCTCACCGATGTTGAATCCTATTGACAACCTGTTAGATCTAGGGGCATTGAGCTAGGCACCGGTATTTACAAGAGACAAGGATGGTGGCATCGGTGTATAAGTGGGTGACAGTTTGTGGTGCTTGCAGAGAAGAAGCGGGCTAAATTGAGACAACCCCGGTCAGGTATTTAAAAAGAAATAACGATGTTTCCACAAAATATGAATAAGTGTGAGTAAAGACAGCCAAGTTGTAACAGTGCATGCAACAAATGTTGTTTTCACCATTTGATTGACCAAGGAAATAGGGAAAGCTTAATAGTTGAGTGTATGCACGATGATGGTGAATGACTGAGTTTGAATGGGAATGCATTCAATGATTCTGGCAGCTATAGCTATGGCAAAGAAAATAACATGGGGTAACTGCCGTCGCCACAAAAAGGAGCAAGGGCCGCAAATGGGCAATCAATGTAATGTTGATGTTTGGCTTTGGCCAAGACACAGAGAGTTGGTTGCTTGCTGGCATGGAGCAGAAAAGTATCATCACATAAACTTAAATGAATCATGTTGATAACTTGAAAATCATCTGGTTAACCCTGATAAATTGGAAGAAAGAAACAGGATTGTGCAACGAACAGAAAGTTAACACACTGTAGATAAAGGTGGCATGGTACTACTGTGGCATGCTGTTGAAAGGAAGATTAAAGATTTATCAATTTATCAAGTTGAACAGGAAAGTGGAGAGGTTGGATATTCCAAAAAGAAAATGGAGGCAGCAGTCACAAGACTCACAAGTATCTAGTACTTAGATATTGTTGTACTCCAATTTGTAACTTTTAAAGAGATCAGATCATTGAAATATCATAGCAAGCAGTGAAAGATGAGAGTTACACACGAATCACCACAATATTGATGTAAAAATGTTAAGTGGAATGGTCTTTGACGAACATAGTGACATTTTGGCAGCTTTCCATCTGGCCTTTCTCATGGGTTTAGTTGCCACAATAGCAAACCTGGATAAGCTCCCATTTGTCACCAAGAAAAGGTTAGCCCACTGATATATGTTATCACTTAGTTTGACCATATCATGGAGTTCTGTTGGGTTACAAGGCAACATTTCGTTCTTTAAAATTGTATTTCAGGAAAAGCTTCTATGTTAGATCATCAGTACCGGTCGGTGCCTTGAACCGATACTGAGCTCCCCCTGCAGCCCTGTAGCCGTTGAACCGGGACTGTTGTAACTATCAGTCCCAGTTCGTGCCTAACTGGTAATGATGGGTCGGTATCAAAGGCCAGTTTTATAGTAGTGTTCTGGCGAGGCTCAAATTTGCGAAGCCACCTCTTTTTGTTTTTTTTGTTTTTTTAAAAATTGACTCATTTTTACACGAATTTATAAATCTAATCATCTTCTCTACCGTGGAAGGCGCGACAGTGTCACCTCCCCCGTCCAGGGAGCGTGGCAGCAGCCGTTGCCGTGCCTCCTGAGTGCGGGAGGAACCGGTGCTACTGCAGCAGGCGAGCGCTAGAATGGATGTGCTACGGCCGGCGTGTGCAGGAGCGGAGGTGCCGCGGAGGGGAGCATGGGAGGCACTTCTATAGTAGAGGAGTATAGAAGGTGCCTTCTACAGTAAAGAGAGGGAGCTAGATTTATAATTTTATTTAAAACGAAGCTAATTTTTCTAAAAATGAGAGAGAAAGAGGTCAGAAAAAACATGATCAATTGCGAACTCGCCCAGCGTTGCCGAACGTCACCAATGATTTGAACAGGACAGCGCTCTCCACTCTCTTTGGACAATGACAAGACCTACGGCATCGTCGGCATGTGCTTGCCATGCTATTTCATTTTAATCCGACATCAGGTACCCAGCTAAGCTATGAGTTAATTGAGATTTTACCATTCCATACATCGCGCTTCGCCAGAATACCATTAGTCACGTGGATTTTGTCATAATGCCATCCCGAACGTGAGTCTCACCGCCAGAATGCCATTTTATATTTTCTCTTATATTTTTCTTTTCTTTTCCCTCATTTTGCCGCGTGAAAGGACTCTTTTGCCCCTGCGAAATAAAAGAACGAGACTACTGTACAGGGCGTGGGATTCATTAAATTTAGCTATCAATTAAAGTTGAAATTTTCGAAACTTTTTGACTGAGATCCGGGGATAGGCATTGATATCCAGAAAAATTGGTGGATTAAAATCTTGTGCAGAAAAATCACAGTAATTCTGACAAGGCTGCTGCATTAAAACTTTGTTTTCAGATTTTTATTTTTATTAGATAACAAATAAACTTAATTTTATATGATACTTTTTATGTGAAATAATAATAATTGTTGGGAACTAACATAAAATTTTCAGACACTTATCAGTTATATTTATTTTTATAAAATTTCTAACATTTGCTAATATTGCTTTTGATTCCATTCTGTTTTGATTTTATAAAATGGTTAATTCAACTTTATTATTTTTGAAACTTTTTGTAGAGGTTTATTACGGCTATTATATTTTATTTTAATAATCTCAAGTCAATATATATTATATTTTATTTATAAAAATTCTGATATTGATATTATTGTATTTAGTTTAAGCGCAGGGGCAAAAGAGTCATTTCATGTGGCAAATGAGGGAAAAGAAAAGAAAAATACAAGAGAAAATATAAAATGGCATTTTGGCGGTGAGACTTGCATTCGGGATGGCATTATGGCGAAGTCCACGTGACTAATGGCATTCTGGCGAAGCGCAATGTATGGAATGGCAAAATCTCAATTAACCCCTAAGCTATATAGCTAAAGGACATTGACTGTTTTAATTTGGTCTTTAGATCTGTTGCTGTAGCGGTCTAATGCATTTGTTCACATGATTCGTACATTTGACGGAGGCGTTCTATGGCAGTTGGCAACTAGATCGGCCATAGTTTATATGTTTGGCAAAGGTGCACTATGACTATTTCAGAAATACAAAGCTGTACGTATATACTTTGTTTAAGGTAGGCCATGTTTTTGTTAAATAACCCTTTTGTTAAAAATATTTCAGAAATAACATTTACAATAACTTATTTTAGAAATGACCCCTATTTCCATGCTATTCTCGGTAGCATTGTTTATAAACATTGACACACCACGAGTAAGTCTAAACTTATTTTCCGTCGGTGACATGGCATAACTACACTGCCATGCTAGACGCTGTCACTTGTGGCGTGACAAAAGAGGACCACTCTGGTGCAAAGCTGTGGATGTATGACAACCTTTGGCACTACCAATAATAGTGATGTTTTTGTTTGAGATTGGTATAGTTAAGACTCTGAGTTGTAGTTATTTAAAATTTTTTTACTCTATTTTATTGTGGATGATTCTCAATCTGTCTCTTGTTTACTTTCACTATAAATATGACATTCACTTGTACAAGATAATCAATCTAATAAAGAGAGAGTTGTGCCTTCCTATAATGAGTGTGCTCCCTTGTGATTGTGTTTGCTATGCCTATTCGATTGTGCATTGTGATTAACCTACGACGTCGTCGTCATTTTACAACACATTATCAGCACGAAACTCCGTTGAGGCTGATCAAGATCATCTACCTACATCAATCTACACTACATCGAATTTGACCGGCATCAAACGATTAATCTACTGCAAGACATACGTAAGATCATGGCACGTAAGTTAAGTATATCTAAAGAGCTTTTTTAATTGTGCAGATTAATTTCTCTAATTGTCTAGTTTACTCGTTTAATCAAATTGGTAAGTTAGACTTTTGATGTTACTGTTTGTCAAGAAAAAATATTTAATAATGCTTGCTGTTCAGCCCAGCGCCTGCAACACACTGTCGATCGCATCCACGGCTTAGGGCACACTGGCTGCATGGAAAAAAATTTCGTGAATCCGGTGTCCAAACCGGATGCCTGCATACCTGCTGTTGATTCACGCCGCGTGGAACCGCGCCTTCGGATCGAGCTTCCTCGCGACGCAGCCCCGTGAGCCACGCATCGCCTCGGCTTCCACCAAACGAGCGAGCCGATTGGTGCCTTCCTCCTCCAGCCAGTCTCCCCATCGCGTCCCTGGCGTTTGGGGAAAAAATTCTGTGGCGCCGCATCCCTCGTCACCGTCACCTCGCATCCCTAGCGCCGCCAGTGTCCTCCCGTGAAGCGAGTCTCCCCCATCGCGTCCCTAGCACCGCCGCCATTAGGCATTCTCCTCGCGTGAAGCTCCGGTGCTTGATCCCCTCGACGACCTGCGCTCCCTCCGGACTCCATACGACTGGTACATGGAGAGCTGCGCCGCGCGCCGCGTCACCGCCGATTGTACTGGAGATGACTTGCGCCGCGTCGCCGCCGATTCCAAGCTGCGGGTACCTGGCGCCGATTGCAAGTTTTTTCCTACTCGAGAACACAAGGTCGATGTAATTTTGATTACTTTGCTTTGTTAGCATATGGTGACAAAGATGCTACTACCAAACATCTCGGCTGATTCTGTATCCATTTCAGATTCTAAAAGATGGAATGCAACGTGCAGGAAAGCTCATCTGTAGTAGCATGGTGGCAGGGGCGGAGCTAGGATTTCGGGTTAGGGGGGGCCACGTGGACCAACTAAAAATTATCGTAGTATCTATAAAAAAATATCATAGCAATATCGATGCATTTAAATTTAAAAATAGCATAACCATATGTCCACATAAGAAAAATATGACATATTTTTTAGATTAAGAAACTTACATATCTATTAACTTAAATTTAGTTCTACGACTACCTAGAAGATCATACAAGTCAATAAGTTTATCTGAACTAATTTTTGCTGCTAGTTCTTTTTCAATGTAAACTATCATGCAATGTCGAAGAAAGTCATCTCCTATTTTATTTCGAATGTGGGTCTTGACAAGTTGCATAACTGAAAATACTCACTCTGTGGTTGTTGTTGACACCGGAAGAGTTATAACCAATCGTAACAGTCTATCAACCATTGAATAATGGGAAGTTTTACCTGTTTTATATAGTCCATTTGTTAAGTTAGTAAGAAAAATTAAGCATTGTATACATCAAGTTGAGAAAAATGGAATCTTTACCTATTAAGAATGGATTAGATCTTTATTTGCTGTTTGCTAATACTAGCTACTACTAATTAATATATACTAAACCTTATTTTGATTAGGGGGGGCCATGGCCCCTGCCGGCCCCCCCTTGGCTCCGCCCCTGCATGGTGGCAAGAATGGATTCAGAGCCAAAGAGTTGGAGGATACTTGGTGGGTAGTAATTATATGAATCATATGACCCTTTTCTGAGATTCCTTGAAATTGGCATGCCAAATTTAGTTGCAGATTTATGAAAAGATAAAATGAGTGTTCCCTGTATCGAATGGTATATGAAATAAGTATATAGAATATTAACATAAGAAATGATAATGCATTTGTCCAGATTTTTTTTTTGTGCTTTAAAATTGAGGTACAAAAAAGTAAGCCATTGCTTGTCATTGTAGGGAATGGCTGTTGTTGGTTGTTACAGGCTGAGCGACAAGGCTGCCAATCTATTTTTCTTTTGCAAACGGAAGGTAACCCTTAGTGACTTGTTTGCTAAAGGGGAGGCCATGTCAACACTTTACATTGTAACGGTGATGGAGCTGGCATTGGATTAGCATCTACTGTATGTTCAACAACTCAAGGGAAGGTACACATATTTGAAAGAATACATCTGTTTTCAGTTACTCTGTCATTCGATCAGGGAAATGCAGAAAGTAAAATGTGCTTTACAAGAATGACCATTCTATTAGGTCGTTCAGAGTTATATGGTTGACATAAAAGCGTTTCTATCATATGCTAAATGAACTTGCCGTAGATAATTGTTTTGATTTTTTTAATCTTATGCCAAAATAGCAATAAAGACCATACATGATTCTTGAGCAGAGTGCGCGCAACTGGAGAGGATGCCCTGAGGGGGTGGCTGGTTGCTGCCTTTGCATCAGAGATGGAGAGGTCAGGTGTTGGTTCACGTGATTCAATTATAAATGAAGCCTACAATTTTTCGTAGTTACAAAGATGAATGGATCAATTTATTTTCACTTCACATTATCTGTAGAACAATTTTTTATGTCCGTTGCCATTTGTCAATCATATGATCATTATGCTAGCTACTTTCAGTGTAGTGTGTATCATAGAAATGAGTGGATGTTTTGTCTGAGGGCGAGAACTTCGTTTTGATGGTCAGAAACCTGAATCATACACGAAATGGAAAACCAAGACGTGCTGTTCAGCTGCCGGTACTTCAAAGGAGGCTACATCTTTTTGCCTACTGTGCTGTTTTATGGTAAAAAAAATGCTGGCTGACTGGTCTAGGAGTATTTCGGTTTCGGATCTGAGGCGCTTTCTGATCTGGCTACACAAGGTTTTAAAGGGAATGTTATCTTGTCTTTCATGCGTTTCATTCTGTTTTTGAGAATGTACCAAATGATGGCTTCTGGGAGTTCGAATAGTATTATTTATCCTTTCATTTTATTTTGCCTCTTCAGGTGATTACATTGTGTGAGAGGTTGGCTGGGCAAGATGCCAATGTAACTACCGTCCCTGTTGCAGTCTTGAGATTTACTCATCCCTGTTGGCTGGACATAAAGAAGGTGATGGGATCAGAGGCCATCAAGATCAGTATTGAATAAAAGTTTCCTGTTCATTTGTATCTTTGATGTACTGTTTGATTTCTAAGAGCACACTATTGTCTTGGCATTGGTAGATGAACAACTTCAGCAAGGAGGAGTTCGTCCAGGTTCTTCGGCGACAGGGCAAGAAGTAATCCACTCATTCATCAGAACAAAACCAAGAAAAAAAGGAACTTTGTAGTTCTCAAACACAATAGTATGGAGCAATGGCTTGTAATTTTCTTTGCTGTTTTGTACTGGAGATAGAAGCTGCGTGGAAGCCTTTGCCGAAGAAGATTGTACTGGAGATAGAAGCTGCGTGGAAGCCTTTGCTGAAGAAGATTTTGTTTGCTGTTTTGTATGGAGGAACGGCTTGTAATTTCTTGAGCTTTACATGAATGTGACTGAATTTGTACTGCTATGTACAATTTTCATGTATGGTGACCTTCACATTGAATGAAATTGAATTACATGCGATTGAAATCAACACTTGTGCTTGTAATTTGTTTATGTTTTCTCTGGAGTTAAAAACAGCAGTTCATGGTGATTGGTAGCAAAGACTGTATGTTGAAGATATGGCAATTGAAAGATTGTTCTTGAGCTAGGAATGAATTTTCTGTCTGCTGAACAGAAACTGAAGTTTCAAGAGTCCTGATCAAGGCAAACCCTTTTGGTTTTCTCCCATGACAGAAATTGAACAACAAACCCTGTTTGGTTTTCTCCCATGACAGACAAAGGCCAATCCAGATCAAGAAACTAAGTTGGAGTGAAAAAACCTATTGCCAAGCAAAGAACAAAGCTTTTGCCAAGCAACTGAATACAGACAAAGGCCAATCCAGATCAAATAACAGAAATACACTGAAAACACCTATTGGCAAGCAAAGAATACAGACAAAGGATAGTCCACATCAATAACCTATTGCCAAGCAGAGAACAACGGTAAATCGTGAACGACGCGTAATGTAGAACTTTTTATGCTTATTCCTCCAAAGAATACAAATAAAGGCCAGTCCAGATAAAGAAACTAATGAGCACAACGTAAGTTTGTTTCGGGAAGAAAATGAATTTCATGTATGCTATTCATCGAAATGTAATTGTCTAGCAGACGAGGACAATGTGGCATCTTGCTGAACTCCAAATAAAAGACTTGTAAATCTGCCTTGGATGAAAGGAGCAGCCATGGTCGAAGATTGCCCATACACATCATGTGCAATGTTTGGCATTGTACTATTAGTGCCAATGGTACCAGCATGAAGTCCCTGTGTCATAGAGTCCAAGTCATGTCTTACAACCAATTGCTTTGGGTCATCACTTTCATCTCTATTTTCTGCTGCATTATTTGGATCTTCTCCTATAGTTAGACATATAAAATACAAGAAAAAAAAGTTAACTATAGAGGCAGCCCAAATGGAAACAAAACAAGCTACAATGGGTAGGATAACTACCTTTCTTTTGAGCACTTTTCTTGTTCTTCCCTTTCTTCTTTTCAACTACGCTCTTTGCTCGTTTATTCATTGCGCCTTTTACCACCCGAGGAACTCTAAACGATATTGTTCTTTTTAATGTATCTGTAGCACAGTCATTCAAAACTAGAGGAACCTCATTGGATTTTTCTTGTATCTTGCTTAGAGAATTATCTGCTTCCAGGTCCAACTTATCTATGACTTTCTCCAAATCATCAAGAAGTTCTTTTGATAATGAACACTTCAACGCAATAGATGTTGCCTTTCGAGAGATACGTGCAGCATGTGTTTTCAAATTTTCCTTCTCACTTCCTTGTTTCTCAATATAAAATCCTCTTTTTGCATATTTTGTCCATCTATGCAGTATATATTGAGATGGCAAAATGAAAACTCCATTCGTATTGAAGACTCTGAGGGCATGCTTGCACAATAAACCTATATGGATGCCATTTTTATTAGCAATTGCATTAGAAAATATATTGCAAATTGTAATGGGTATACGTACCAATGGATTCATACTTTCGCAAGAACATGTAATGGTGCTATCTGCAATGTTGAATACAAGCTGTTGCTCCATGGTCGATTGCATATGCGTAACCATGAATGTTGAGATTGACCCTCGGTTTGTAACAATTCACAAGACAAGGTAAATTGTGTCTTAAATTCTTCCTCAAACTCGAATACATCCTCCTTGTATATGATTTAGTCTGCAGTCTTCAACATTGGTAAATTTGGGACGAAGGAACCGGTTCTTTCGACGTGACTTAAAATCTTCATCCAACTCATTTTCACGGAGACTAGTGAAACCTTTTCACATTCTACAAGGAGTTCTGAGAGACCGAAGTTTCCTACGAAATCTTTTCTTGAAGACATTATTCATACCTTCACTCCTTTGAGTCGAGGTCATATCAGCTGTAAAAGAGTCACGGTAGACAATAGCCCACTTTTCCCTCAAATCATATAGGTTTGCAATCCATGCATTCTCCTCAAGGTTGTATTCACTCAACAATTCATGCCACTTCTTGTTGAAGTAATACTCCGATCTGTCTTCGTACACACATCTCTTAAAATCAACTAGAAACTTGTTATCCGACTTGTGAATTACATGCCCGAGATGCTTAGCAGCATTTAGATAAATGTGCCACAAACAAAGACGATGCCTTGTATTTGGGAATACATAAGCAATTGCTCCTGCCATGGCCGCACATTGGTCGGTGAAAATTGTGCTTGGATGCTTGCCTGACATTGCCTTTAGAAAGGTTTCAAAGACCCAAACAAATGATTCAATTGTTTCATTAAATAACAGTGCAGCCCCAAAAATTATGGTTTGCTTGTGATGGTTGGTTCCAAGGAGAGGAGCAAAAGGCATTTCAAACTTATTAGTCTGAAACGTGGTGTCAAATGACACGGCATCACCAAAGCATGCGTAATCCATGATAGACTGACCATCTGCCCAAAAGAAATTAGCTATCCGACCATCTTCCTCATCTATTTGAACAGCATAAAAAAATGTAGGATCTTCTATCTGCTTATTCTTCAAGTACTCCAACAGTGTTTTAGCATCATTGGATTCTAAGTACTTCTTGCGCCATGACCAATCTCATTATTGCAATCCATCCTTGAGAATGGCACTTTGTCGCCCTCCATAAAACTCCTTCATGAACTCATACACTGGTGGCTTCATCCCGCTTCCGTGTCGCCAATTAGCTTCTGTCCGCCTCTATAACACGTCGTTGGGATCTCAGCTTGTGCGACTTATTTGGACTAGCAAGATAATGATTGTGATCAAGTACAACCTTTTGCACTGTCCAAATACCCTCTCTGCTGACACTAAACTGAACACGAGCATCGCAACCCGTCCTTGTAGTGTCCTGTGATGACCCAGTTTGTCGATGTCCTTGGTTACTGCAAACTATATATTTCTGATATATAGTTTTATCTACTCGGCGCTTTGTCTGGCTTCTCCTAATACTGAACCCAACCTTACCGGCATAGGTCTTGTACATCTCATAAGCTTTGTCCTCTGATTTGAACGACATTCCAACTTCAGGAACGATCAAACACTACTACAGAATAGGTCATCACTGCCGGTTCGTCCACGCCATTACTGCCGGTTATGGGCGCCGGCAGTCATTGGTCGGCAAGGATACTCGGGGTTATCCTTGCCGAGGAACCGGCGGTGATAATAGATATCACCGCGGTTCATTATACAACCGGCAAGTGATATTAGACTATCTCTGCCGGTTTACACTAGCATCCGGCAGTGATACTCAACTATCTCTGCCGGTTCAACCTAGAATCCGGCGATGATATATGTATATCTCTGCCGGCTTATACGACGAACCGACGGTGATTGTGTATATCCACGCGGTTCCTAGACAACCGGCAATGACAACGATTACGAAAAAATTTGTAGATGTACTTCATAGATTACTCTACCTATGTATAATATGAGGACTTACAAATTCAATTTTTGTAAGTCCTCATATGTATTGAATTTGAAGTCCTCAATTTTATACATAGGTAGAGTAATCTATGAAGTACATCTACAAATTTTTTCGTAGTTTTCGTGACTTTTATTAGTTGGTGTGCACGATGTGTACACGGAAGGCTGTGTGCACATGATATGTTGCCTTCAAATATATAGTATATGAAGCGTCGTTAGATCATAATTAAAATATATTAAAGCATCACAATATTTAGTTTTTACAATTAATAGTCTGTTCACAAATGTAGTGTGAGTACATCTCGCTCACTTTAGATCGAAGCTTCCGTCAGGAACTCGCCTTTGGATCGATGACATGTTAGTCAATGAATCCAAATGATATGCTCTTGAATTGCTAAAATTTCTTTCGACAAGAATCGATTGGTTCTCGGCTTGGAGCTATTTGTTATTGAAGAAAAGAGAAATTTAATTAATAATGATAGATGTTAAATGAAAGAAAAGTAGGCATGAATGTGTAATTATATACCATGTCTTCGTTATAGCCGATATCTTCGTGACAATTGCATGTAAATTTGTACATACGTAGTATGCGATAAACTATTTCCGGTCCTGCCTCATGCATGGAAAGTCTGTTATTACTTTGAAAGTTGTCTCAGAGGGAAGATGCGGACCACCTTTCTTGCAATACCGTGTGAATGCGCTGTGAATGATTTTAAATAGTAATTAACCTTAAATACAATAGAATAAAATATTACTAGAGCAATACGCGAACGATCGAGTTTACTGCTCATCATCTTCCAAAATTATGTTCATACTCACGAAGTTCTTTTCTCAACGAGTCCAAGACATAAACCCCGCTAGCTTCTAACTCGATGACGAGGAGGACCCAAAGGATAACTAGACATATATGTTAACACAAACCTATTAGTCCCACACCGTGTCACGCAAAAAATAGTAAAACAATATTAGAAGTAGGGTAATACGATCGAAAGTTATAGGGTACAAGTACGGAGGTTTTCTTTCTCACTTGAAGAAAGTCCTAAATAAATAGTCTTCAACAAACTTTGGGTCATCACGGACGAAGTTTTCGTTAACAAGCCCGGATCGAGAAATCCTAAAGCTTCATCCTTATTTTTGCACATAACTGTATTCCATTCTACATATGTAAAAAGAAGTTAGACATACTGATTGAACGGTACAAGAATATACAATAATATAATTAGAGACTTACAAAGTCCACAGTCGACCAAAGGACGCGTCGAGCATCCGTAAATACAACATATACAATTCGCAGAACTCTAACGTAACATGCCATCCCCATTGTGAAAATCCGAATCTTTGTATTTCATCGATCGCCCACATACCCTCTTGGCATCGCTGCATGTAATAATCGATGGGCGCGCCGCAATTTTGTTGTTAGGTTCTCTAAATCTTTTGGGGAGCCATCGGTTGCCCTTAATGTACTTCCGGCTTAGACCTAGGTCGTAATTACGACGTTGTTCAAGAAGATCTTTTTGAGCTTGCGACATCGACGCCAAAGACTAGCCATCTTCAAGTTTTGCTTTCTGGATATGCGCTCGTAGTCCGACATTTCGAAGGTTCAGAAGCCCGCCCTGTCTCTTTGGCTTTTGCCATACTCAAGAAAAACTCCTGCGCATTAGCATCGACTTTAGTCTTCTCGGGTGATGGCACCTTTTGAAGTGAGATGTTACCTCGGCCTTCGTTTGCTCTTTGCGTTCTTCTTCATCATATCGGCCGGTAATTTCTTCCGAGGTCAGGTTGCCTTCACAGATGACCGAGATTTGGTACAAGACGATCGCGGACTTCCGAGATGGTGCCGATGTTCGACTCTTCTTATGTGCCTACCGAGGAGTTGGACCTTATTGGTGGTGCCGAGGAGGAGTTGGACTTTTTTCGATGGTGCGGCGGAGGACTTGGACTTTTCTGGTGGTGCGGCGGAGGAGTTGATCCTTTTGTGGATGGTGCCGCGGAGGAGTTGGACTTGTCCTAACCGGTGCCGCGGAGGAGTTGCACTTTTCAGTGGCGGCAGTCTGCGTGTGGAGAGTGCGGCTCATCATCATCGTCGCCGTTATCGGCCTCATCGTCCGAGCCGAACATAATCAAGCTCTTGCGCCACGCGAGGAAGCCATGCACGTTTTCTCCAAGTTTGTTTTTTCCGTCCTCGCCAGGAATCTCTACCTCCATTTTGCGATATTGTCGGACTACACTGTCTACTTCGACCTCGAGAATCCCGGTGCAGATTGGGCGCAGAAACTGCGAGGAGGCACATGGCCAAGCCCCGCCATCACCACCTTGATGGTAATGCCATGTGCGGACAAATGCGCTTGCACGGTGTCGGTTCGTGATGTCATCCATCGAAAATGGAGTCGATGCTCTCCGGAATCGCTATGACGCTGCAGCCTGCTCTTAAGAACACCGTGGATCGAGGTTCGAGGGTCTGTCATCGAGTGGCGGTCGTGAGTCGAGAGCTTTTTTATCGCTTGCTCCACAACTTGATCCAAATTTCGCTCTCTCTTCCTCTAACGCTCTTGACACAAAGATCTTGTATTTGACTTTGCGTTCATATTCTCCTATTCTTTTCGCCGCTTGTACATAAGTACGTCATCCGGGAAGCCTTCTTTCCACGGCACCAAACCAACTCCTCTGTGCGCCAGATGCTCTCTGTTACCAGAACTTGAATACTCATCATTCTCCTCCGTGGGATGAAAAGCCCTTCGGAAGACTCCACGTGAGCATCGATATTTTTCGGGACACCTCCGGGCTCTATCGCTCCCGGCTCAAGCCGCCATCTTCTGAGATAGAAGTCCCCCTCCCAAGCAACCAGTGCTTTGATCGTGCAGTGAACTCGGCCGTCGCAGGAGTAACGCCCTTGAGGGTTAGCTCTTGTTCGCGCCTATCCCACGCAGGTATTTTCTTCACGTAGCCACCAGTGCCTAGTGTGTGAGGGTGGATATTCTTATCCGCGTTTGCCTTGTTCTTCTGACTCACTGTCTGGGCTTCTTCAGAATTCCTATACTCCACAAAGTCCTTCCAAAATTCTCTTATCTTTGGAAACATGTTAAAATTTGGCGTGACATTCTTCTTCACATAGGTCTTATTCAATTTGAGTCTTCCAATTCTTCCAAAGATGTGCACATGATACCTAGTGCGTTTCTTTGCAACCAACTCTGACCCTTGGGGGAAATGGAATACTTGTTTTAGCTTGCCCCATAGCGATTCCTTCAGGTCATCGGGAACAACCCACTGATCACCTTCGCGGCCGGTCCATGATCTATAGATGATGGGCACGTTATCCCTAGCAAGTACTCCACAGTCGTCTGTCTGGCGCAACGCCGACTCGGGTATAGCAGTTCCCGACTTCCGAGAGCTGGAGTATGTTGTGAACGCCCGGCATCTTGTTAGAGCCACTACTCGCGCCCGGCTTTGTTCACCGACGCTTGAGCCTACAATTGGATCTTGTTATTAGTCGTATGACCCTACAATATTTTGGGATTCACAACGTACTAATACTTTACCTCGCCCATGTTAGTCGTCGCCTTGGTCCATGGCAAGGCGTCGACTTGGCCCATAGCAGGCGCTAGTTTGGTCCATGGTCGTGGCGTCAGTTGCTCCATATCAATATCCTCAGAGGTCCAAGTAGCCACTTGGGCTACCCACTCCTACTGTCTACATTCGAGGGCCGAACTCCTCCGCACTTGTCCCCGATTCGAGGCCATTCCTAACAATCCAAAATATGCACATGTAACTTTAAAATGATACTTATACATGAGAAAAAAATCACATGATACATATACATCTCGAAATGAAAAAATAATATGAAAAAATTCATATATTCTTAAGAATATATTCCACACTAAAATGATTTTAAAAAAATAAGCTTTCTGCAAGTTCATGTTCAAAAAGCCATGAGGAGATTAATGAAAAATTTCATATTCTATGAAGATATAGAACATGAAATTTTTCATTGGAAAAGTTGGACACGAAAGACTCCATGATCAATGAAGAAGAGGAGCGGAGGAAACCTATAGACAAGGGTACGCTAAAAAGACAAAGAACTAAGTCCCAAGTCCATTTCAAGCAAGCATGTCTCCTCATGGCTCCCTCCTTCTGTACCGGACGCCTCGTGACACCTATGATTCTTGAACTTGCAGGGCTTATTTTTTTAAACACATACATTTTTGGTCAACAAAATATACATACACATAAAATTAGAATCAAATTATTATATATCGAGAGTTACAAACAAGAGAAAATTCTAGCAAGTTTAAACTCTATAAACTTGTCGACTTTTTTCTTTTTGTAACTATCGGTATATAATGAATCTTGAAATTTCATACAACCGCTACTATTACAATTAGTGGCACAACTATTAACTAAATGAACTACAACTACTTACTATTACAATTAGTGGCACAAAACAAATATTTACAACACATGTATACATCTTTACTTAAACAAATATTTACAACACATGTATACATCTTTCAAGAAGATATACAAAGCACCAAATTGAAGTTTACTTTTGGCTGCAATATAAATAACCACAGAGCAAAATGATCAAAACAAAGACATGTGCAGATGTGAATTCACAAGGCAACTAGCATAAAGCTCAACTTGTTTATTTTGAGTGTTCTCGATGTCGGGTTGCCCAAAGGCCCTCCTCGCCACAAGGGACGAGTAATAGACTAATTTAGACAACCTTACCTTAGTTTCAACCCTTACCACCTTAACATACACATTACAAAAATTGATAATCAAGCTCATTGTTATCAGATTATATTCAGTTGAGCATACATTCAGATCAAGACATTAAATATTTGCTAAGTGAATCTTGAAATGAAGTAAAGTGACAATGTATAAAGTGACAGAGAAGTGCTACTAATAGACTAAGGAACTAAACAAAATATAGACAACAGTATAGACATAGAAGTGCTACTAACATCATCAGGTATTGAACACTAATTAGACTAAGGAACTAAGGAACTAAACAAAATATAGACAGAGAAGTGCTACTAAGGACCTAAACAAAATATAGACAGAGAAGTGGTCATGCAATACATGCAATACAAGATTGTTGAAATAAGGGCAAGATGAGCATAATGAGACATATACTTAACCCAGATATGACTACACAACTTATCCACAATGTCCGAACATATGAAATGATCATGAATTCAACAGTATAAGCTTATAATCACATAGATTCATGATATGAACACATATATACAGGACATTCAGCATGGATAATAAATGAATTAACCGTAATAAAGATACTACTCATGTTTGGTTTTTCCAGTATTGCTCTCAGATTGAATAACTTGATGGGTTGCTTCAAAGAAGCCCTCCAACACCAAATTTCAGCAATATATCACAGGGTATATCAATCTGAAATTAGTGACTCTATTCAGATTCAAAGACCGCTTAAGAAATATTGACCGACTAATACTCAATTATGGATGACACGCCATCAACAACAAAATTGCAATAATTTTGCCTACGACAGTGATGCCAAGCCGTGAGAATTGAGTTCCATATTAGTCCAGATATCAAAGTTATGAAAGGAACTATTCTCAGGATAGCATATCACATATACACAGCAGCAACAAAGAACAAGTTAAAGTATTGATACAATGATCTAACAGTGCTGAATTACAGAATGATTCACTAACTAGCGTATAAATATTGCCTCATTTATTTGTATCATCATCGAGCAAAGAGTAGAGAATAAAATCAATGCCTCATTTATTTGTATCATCATCACGAATAAATCTCTATCTCATTGATAACCCTAGAATCATCACAGATTAGTTGTCACAAATTGTCTATTGCGTCCCAAATCCTCATCAACACTATACCCACATGCTAGGTCCCCAAGCCAAATGAATTGATCGCCCCTTAGCATCTGCACATGCACATCTGAAACATTCACAATCACATTCACAATCACATGCACATTCACATTCACATTCATCGCACATTCACATCTCAAGACAACCACATTCGCACATCGCAAGAGCAGATTACAAGGCGACGCGGGAGACGGTGGGGAGGTCGAGGCGACGGCGGGAGACGGGGGAGGTGAAGGCGACGGCGCGCTCGAGTCGAGGCGGCAAGGCTCGGGAGCCTGGGAGGCGACGGCCCGAGTCGAGGGCGCGGCGCTGGGGGAGCTCAGAGGCGAATGGCACAGAAATCGAGAGGAGGCGCGGCTAGGGCTAAGGTAAATGAGAGGAAGCGCGCGTTTCTATTTATAGTGGAATATCACTTTCACGGCTGGTCATACCAACCGGCAAGGATAGATATTATCGCGGTCCATTGTACAACCGCAAGTGATAGTGGAATACTACCGCGGTCCATTGTACAACCGGCAAGGATAGTGAATACTACTGCCGGTCCATTGTACAACCGCAAGTGATAGTGGAATACTACCGTCCATTGTACAACCCAGTGATAGGAATACTCCATTGTACAACCGGCAGTGATCAGCTCTTTGCCCATATTCTGTTAAAATTTGTCTTTTTTTATTGCTCTTAATATAGGACGAATTTGATCATGAAATTTTATATGTACATGGGGTAAGATGAGATGTACATCCATGATTTTGTTTCAGAATTTTGGAAACTTTTCTTAGTTGGATTGCACGGTGATTGCACCAAATGTCACAAATTCAACAAATTCAAGTGCAATCAAAATCACAAAAATCCAAATGCAGTAAAACTTTCAATTTGATCAAAAGAAAGCATAACCTCAATTTCCATTATTGCATATATTACATTAATT
The DNA here is from genome assembly GCA_036346375.1 of Guadua angustifolia. NCBI lineage: Eukaryota > Viridiplantae > Streptophyta > Magnoliopsida > Poales > Poaceae > Guadua > Guadua angustifolia. Next base: position 67,543,111 of record CM070500.1, on the reverse strand, counting down.
GTTACATATGAGAAAATAAACATGTCGTTCATACAAAAGAAAGCATACATTTCATTACTACAACTAAGCTACGACTCGACCTTCGTTATGATCGCGGCGTATGTATGTAGCTTCACACCGCCTTCCATGGTACTTAGGTCAACGCCCTTCCAAAAGGGGAAGCTCATCGAATTGGTTGTACTCTTCCTCGTCGACAACATTCTCAACTCCGACAATCCTTCTTTTTCCTTGAATAACCACGTGGCGCTCCTTGTTAGCCGGTCCGCCATAAAGAAGATTTGTGTCACGAATTAGCAAGTATGAATGGTTCTTCTCAGATCCGACGAGTTTGAGGTCCACGGTAGTGATGCCGTATTTGTCGATATTCACGCCGAAGAAGTCGACCCATTGGCACCGAAAAGAGGGACCTTCAAAGGACCATAGTCAAGCTCCCAAATCTCTTCTATGAATCAGAGTAGGTTTGCCTATTTCCATTGTTGTCATAGGCATCTATACGGATACCGCTATTTTGATTGGTGCTCTTTTTATCTTGCGCCTTGTATAAAATGTAAAACCATTTATGTCGATCCTTGAATGTCCGAATTGTAGTTGACGGTCCTCGAGCCAACAATTTCAACCGAGTGCGATCGTCTCCAGACGATCATGTGTCTACACAACCAATCGCCGAAATTATCTCTGTGCTTTCTCGCGAGCCAACCCTCGACCTCCGGGTTTGTTTTGATAGCACGTTTGTGCATGTCGACATATGGGGCCACCACAACCGATTGTCCCAAAACTCGCGAAATGTGCTTGTGTAAATGCAGCTAGATTGCTAGTACGCATCGATTTCTCGCCTAGTGTCCCTTTCCTCGTAGCCTTCCTCATGCCGAGATCTGAGCACACCAATCGGTTTGAGATCCATATAATCGACGCAGAACTCAATGACCTCCTGTTCCCCGACCATCGGCAATGCAGCCTTCCTACGATTTGCATTTAACATATTTCTTTATAACCCCATGAATCTCTCGAAGGGTACATCCGATGTAGAAATACGACCAAGAATTCAGATTCTTTCACAATGTGAACAATGAGATGGACCATAATATCAAAAAAGATGGAGGAACACATCTCAAGCCCGCATGCAGTGTGAACCACGCCTTCCCGCAGGCTTGTCTAGTATTAATGGATCGATGGCCTTCGTGAAATCGCGTTGAAGAATGAACACAACTTGATAATTGGGTCTCGGACTTTCTCCGCGTAACCCCCTAATTGCAATTGGAAGCATCTGTGTCATCATCACGTGGCAATCGTGAGACTTCATACCAATTAACTTTAAGTCTTTCATTGAGACTAGTCTCTTTATGTTAGCAGAGTAACCAGACGGAACTTTGATTCCGTGTAAGCATTCGCAAACGCTTAATTTCTCTTTCTTGCTCAAAGTGTAGCAGTCATGGAAGGTACTTTTTGCTCAGATCCATTTCTTCATGATGCGCTCCTTCCTCGCCATATCTTCGAGGTCCATCCTTGCTTGAAGTGTATCTTTCGTTTTGCCGGTATGTCCAAGAAGATACCAAGCAAGCTATCACACACGTTCTTCTCTATGTGCATGACGCCGATTGCGTGTCGAACTTCCGTGTGCCGCCAATAAGGTAGGATCCAAAATATTGATTTCTTTTTCCACAAAGGAGCCTTATCCGGAAGTCGGAATAGATGTACCGCGGCCCCTTCCGTGAATAATTGTAAGGTCCTTTACAGCCGCAAATATCTGCTTCCCTACCGATTCTTCTGAGCTAATGCGCTCCTTTGTCCCGTCAAAAGCTCTCTTATTATTGCGGTATGGGTGATCCTTACGAGGAACCTACGATGCCGCATGTAAGCCATTTTTCATTGTTCTTCACCACCGGCTAGTCAGATCATCCGAGCATCGGACGATCCGTTGAAGCCTTTTGTCGTGCGGCCCGACAGTTGCCAAGAGCAGATAATCATTAATTGTTACAAACAATAATGCCCGTAGGATAAAGTTTTCTTTTATACTCATCCCATACCGCACACCATCGGTCCACAATATTAGAAGATCTTCAACCAATGGTTTGAGGTACACATCGATATCATTGCCGGGTTGCTCGGCCCTTGGATCAATAGTGGCATCATAATGTACTTTCGCTTCATGCAAAGCCAAGGAGGAAGGTTGTAGATGCATAAAGTCACCGCCAAGTGCCGTGGACGACTACTCATGTTGCCAAAAGGATTCATCCCATCCGTACTCAACCCGAACCTTATATTCTCACATCATATGCAAAGCGCTTATATTTTTCGTCGATGTTCCTCCATTGCACGTAATCGCGAGGTGTCCGAGCATTCCATCATTCTTATGCTCCTCGGCGTGCCATCGTAGTAATTGGGCATGCCTTTTGTTCGCAAACAATCGCTTCAAACGGGGGATTATAGGGAAATACCACACCACCTTACGGGACACCTCTTCTTCTTCGCCACCCCGACATCTTCGCTCGATATCGCTGCCGCGTTCTTATACCGCTTTTGCTTTGCAAACAACACAGCATCCATGTCTACAAACTCATTGCGATACAATATGCAATCGCTTGGACATGCGCGTATTCTTTGTACTTCCAATCCCAACAGGCGGATAACCCGCTTGGCTCGGCACGTAGTTGAAGGCAACACGCTACCCTCTCGAAGCAAGTCCCCAAGAGACATAACAACCAAGAAAGCTCTTATCGGACCAACCATTGCTTGCCTTCAATCTGCAGAGAGTGAAAGCACGGTATGCGACTTTCGTGCTCCTCCTGCAGCCCGTACAATGGCGTTGTAGAGTCTTCTACCATACGCTGGAACTTTTGAAACTCCCTTTCACTCGTGAAGTCCCTCCCCATCACGCAAAGATTTGATCTAGATCATCTTCGTGGGTATCAACGAACGATCTTCCACCGCCATCATATCGTTGTCTCCGCCATCTCCATCAATGTGTTGCCCTTCATGAACAATATCATCTTCATCAATGTTTTGCCCTTCATGTATAATATCATCTTCACCGTGCTCACCCAACAGTATAGCCACTTTGAAACCCCTTCAAGCAAGTGTGCACGACGACTCTATGTTACAAAACATCTTCTCATTTTTGCAATCAACGATGGACAACACATATAGTCCGCCAGTTTCTTGACTTGTGTGCCGCAAATAGCATTCGTAAAACAAGTCACACCATTAAAGAACTCGCACCACGACGGTCCGTGTCATACATCCACCTTCGTCCATCTACGCTAATTATATCAAACTACATTACTTAAACATCCACTACATCACTAAAATGGATATAACAAATTTTCATTAATTAAATTAATTACAATTATGCATAATTGTCCATCTAGCAATTTTATTACTTAAACATCCACTACATCACTAAAATGGATATGAATTTATCGCAAATAACAATATATAATTGTAAATGATTAGTTTTACAAATACATCTAGCAATTTTGCCTATATAATACATCAAACCTTTTTCACTATTTAAATATCCATCTAGCATTTTTACTTATTTAGAAGATTTCTTCATTTCATTTTGTTATGTAGCGCTAGCTATTAAATTAAATTAATCTACAACAAATTAACAAGCATATAATTGAATATAAGGATATATTTCTAAATAATTATTTATGTTCCAACTTTCATTATTGCAAAATCCATCTACCATTTCCCATTATTTAAATATTCAACTAGCAATTCTCACTATTTATAATTGATCATCTAGCAATCCTTTACTATTAAAAATCCATATAACAAATTTTCATTAATTAAATTAATTACAATTATGCATAATTGTCCATCTAGCAATTTTATTACTTAAACATCCATTACATCACTAAAATGGATATGAATTTATCGCAAATAACAATATATAATTGTAAATGATTAGTTTTACAAATACATCTAGCAATTTTGCCTATATAATACATCAAACCTTTTTCACTATTTAAATATCCATCTAGCATTTTTTACTTATTTAGAAGATTTCTTCATTTCATTTTGTTATGTAGCGCTAGCTATTAAATTAAATTAATCTACAACAAATTAACAAGCATATAATTGAATATAAGGATATATTTCTAAATAATTATTTATGTTCCAACTTGCATTATTGCAAAATCCATCTACCATTTCCCATTATTTAAATATTCAACTAGCAATTCTCACTATTTATAATTGATCATCTAGCAATCCTTTACTATTAAAAATCGGCGTTGAATTATAATCTATTCAATAATTTAGCTAGATCTTAATTTGAGCAAGACTGACATAAACCTGCTCACACCGCATAATCAGCAATTATCAACATCTATAGCACTCGTAAAGTAAAATTTTACAACATATATAACATACATCAAGTCAAGAACCTCAAAAATTTTAATTAATACAATTTTTCAAAGAAGAACTCCCCAAGATAATACTGACTCCTCTTTGATTTGTTCAATCGGAGAAGATGTCGATTCGATGAAAAATATGAACAAAATACTAACACCAAATTTCGCAAAGACCTCTCCAGAAAAATACACCGAGCAAAGAGCGCCTCTCTTCGCTTCTACCGGAAATGCGTCGGTCCGTGAAGATCGCTATATAAATAGCTTATCATCGCCGCTCGCCAACAACCGGCAAAGGATAAGGTCATATTCTCATTACAGTCATTCAAAACTAGAGGAACCTCATTGGATTTTTCTTGTATCTTGCTTAGAATTATCCGCTTCCAGGTCCAACTTATCTATGGCTTTCTCCAAATCATCAAAGTTCTTTTGATAATGAACACTTCAAGCATAATAGATGTTGCCTTCGAGAGATCGTGCGACATGTGTTTTCAAATTTTCCTTCTCACTTCCTTGTTTCTCAATATAAAATCCTCTTTTTGCATATTTTGTCCATCTATGCATATATATTGAGATGGCAAAATGAAAACTCCATTCAGTATTGAAGACTACGAGGGCATGCTTGCACAATAAACCTATATGGATGCCATTTTTATTAGCAATTGCATTAGAAAATATATTGCAAATTGTAATGGGTATACGTACCAATGGATTCATACTTTACGCAAGAACATGTAATGGTGCTATCTGCAATGTTGAATACAACTGTTGCTCCATGGTCAGATTGCATATGCGTAACCATGAATGTTGAGATTGACCCCTCAGTTTGTAACAATTCACAAGACAAGGTAAATTGTGTCTTAAATTCTTCCTCAAACTCTGAATACATCCTCCTTGTATATGATTTAGTCTGCGGTCTTCAACATTGGTAAATTTGGGGCGTAAGGAAGCAGGGTTCTTTCGACGTGACTTAAAATCTTCATCCAACTCATTTTCACGGAGACTAGTGAAACCTTTTCACATTCTACAAGGAGTTACGAGAGACCGAAGTTTCCTCTGAAATCTTTTCTTGAAGACATTATTCATACCTTCACTCCTTTGAGTCGAGGTCATATCGGTTGTAAAAGAGTCACGGTGAACAATAGCCCACTTTTCCCTCAAATCATATAGGTTTGCAATCCATGCATTCTCCTCAAGGTTGTATTCACTCAACAATTCATGCCACTTCTTGTTGAAGTAATACTCGATCGTCTTCGCACACACATCTCTTAAAATCAACTAGAAACTTGTTATCCGACTTGTGAATTACATGCCGAGATGCTTAGCGACATTTAGATAAATGTGCCACAAACAAAACGATGCCTTGTATTTGGGAATACATAAGCAATTGCTCTGCCATGGCGCACATTGGTCGGTGAAAATTGTGCTTGGATGCTTGCGACATTGCCTTTAGAAAGGTTTCAAAGACCCAAACAAATGATTCAATTGTTTCATTAAATAACGGTGCAGCCCCAAAAATTATGGTTTGCTTGTGATGGTTGGTTCAAGGAGAGGAGCAAAAGGCATTTCAAACTTATTAGTCGAAGCGTGGTGTCAAATGACACGGCATCACCAAAGCATCGTAATCCATGATAGGTGACCATCTGCGCCAAAAGAAATTAGCTATCGACCATCTTCCTCATCTATTTGAACAGCATAAAAAATGTAGGATCTTCTATGCTTATTCTTCAAGTACTCCAAACGGTGTTTAGCATCATTGGATTCTAAGTACTTCTTGCGCTCGCGACCAATCTCATTATTGCAATCCATCCTTGAGAATGGCACTTTGTCGCCCCTCCATAAAACTCCTTCATGAACTCATACACAGGTGGCTTCATCCGGCTTCCGTGTCGGCAATTAGCTTCTGTCGCCTCTATAACACGTCGTTGGGATCTCGACATGTGCGACTTATTTGGACTAGCAAGATAATGATTGTGATCAAGTACAACCTTTTGCCTTGTCCAAATACCCTCTCTGCGACACTAAATCGAACACGGCGCCATAACCGTCCTTGTAGTGTCTGTGATGACCGGTTTGTCGATGTCCTTAGTTCTTCGCAAACTATATATTTTCGATATATAGTTTTATCTACCTGGCGCTTTAATCGCTTCTCCTATCTGAACCCAACCTTACAAGCATAGGTCTTGTACATCTCATAAGCTTTGTCCTCGATTTGAGCGACATTCCAACCGGAACGATCAAACACTACTACGAATAGGTCATCACTTGCGGTTCGTCACGCCATCTTTTGCGGTTATGGGCGTGGCGATCATTGGTCGGCGATGATACTCGGGGTTATCCGCTTGCGGTGGAACGGCGATGATAATAGATATCCTGCGGTTCATTATACAACGGCGATGATATTAGACTATCTCTGCGGTTTACACTAGCATCCGGCGGTGATACTCAACTATCTCTGCGGTTCAACCTAGAATCCGGCGGTGATATATGTATATCTCTGCCGGCTTATCTGACGAACCGGCGGTGATACGTGTATATCCTTGCCGGTTCCTAAACAAACAGCGGTGACAACGAATTCGAAAAAATTTGTAGATGTACTTCATAGATTACTCTACCTATGTATAAAATTGCGAGTTCAAATTCAATACATATGAGGACTTACAAAAAGAGTTTTGTAAGTCCTCATATGTATTAATTTGAACCTATACATAAATAAATAATCTATAAATACATCTAAACCTAAATTCGTGTTTTATTAGTTGGTGTGCACGATGTGTACAGCAGGAAGGCTATGTGCACATGATATGTTGCCTTCAAATATATAGTATATGAGCGTCGTTAGATCATAATTAAAATATATTAAAGCATCACAATATTTAGTTTTTACAATTAATAGTCTGTTCACAAATGTAGTGTGAGTACATCTCGTTCACTTTAGATCGAAGCTTAGTCGTGGAACTCGCCCTTTGGATCGATGACATGTTAAGTCAATGAATCAGCGATATGCTCTTGAATTGCTAAAATTTCTTTCGTGATGGCGATTGGTTCTCGGCTTGGAAGTATTTGTTATTGAAGAAAAGAAATTTAATTAATGATGATAGATGTTAAATGAAAGAAAAGTAGGCATGAATGTGTAATTATATACCATGTCTTCGTTATAGCCGACGATCTTCGTGACAATTGCATGTAAATTTGTACATCGTAGTATCTTTATAAACTATTTCCTGGTCTGTCTCATGCATGGAAAGTCTGTTATTACTTTGAAAGTTGTCTGTAGGGAAGATCACGGACCACCTTTCTTGCAATACCGTGTGAATCTTGTTGTGAATGATTTTAAATAGTAATTAACCTTAAATACAATAGAATAAAATATTACTAGAGCAATAGCATAGCGATCGAGTTTACTGTTCATCATCTTCCAAAATTATGTTCATACTCACGAAGTTCTTTTCTCCATGAGTCCAAGACATAAACCCACCTAGCTTCTAACTTCGATGTGAGGAGGACCCGGTGATAACTAGACATATATGTTAACCTGCCTATTAGTCCCACACCGTGTCACGCAAAAATAGTAAAACAATATTAGAAGTAGGGTATCGTCTTGAAAGTTATAGGGTACAAATACGGAGGTTTTCTTTCGGCTTGAAGAAAGTCCTAAATAAATAGTCTTCAACAAACTTTGGGTCATCACGGACGAGTTTCTCGTTAACAAGCCGGATCGAGAAATCCTAAAGCTTCATCCTTATTTTTGCACATAAGCTGTATCTCCATTCTACATATGTAAAGAAGTTAGACATCTGATTGAGCGGTACAAGAATATACAATAATATAATTAGAGACTTACAAAGTCCACGGTCGACCCGATGTGGCGTCGAGCATCATCGGTACAACATATACAATTCGCGAACTCTAACGAGAACATGCCATCCCCATTGTGAAAATCCGAATCTTTGTATTTCCTTGGGATCGCCCACATACCCTCTTAGGCCTTTGCTGCATATATCTTGATGGGCCGCGCCAATTTTGTTGTTAGGTTCTCTAAATCTTTTGAGAGCCATCGGTTTGCCCTTAATGTACTTCGGCTTAGACCTAGGTCGTAATTACGGCGTTGTTCGCGACATCTTTTGAGCTTGCGACATCGGCGCCTCGGCACTAGCCATCTTCAAGTTTTGCTTTACGGATATCGCTCGTAGTCCGACATTTCGAAGGTTGAAGCCATACTGTCTCTTTGGCTTTTGCCATACTCAAGAAAAACTCCTGCGCGTTAGCATCGACTTTAGTCTTCTCGGGTGATGGCACCTTTTGGAAGTGAGATGTTACCTCGGCCTTCGTTTGCTCTTTGCGTTCTTCTTGATCATATCGGTAGGTAATTTCTTACGAGGTGTGTTGCCTTCACAGATGACCGAGATTTGGTACAAGGCGATCACGGACTTCGAGATGGTCTTGATGTTCGACTCTTCTTATGTCTTGGTGAGGAGTTGGACCTTCTTGGTTGGTCTTGGGAGGAGGAGTTGGACTTTTACGGATGGTGCGGTGGAGGACTTGGACTTTTCTGGTGGTGCGGCGGAGGAGTTGATCCTTTTGTGGATGGTGCGGCGGAGGAGTTGGACTTGTCCTAGCTGGTGCCGGCGGAGGAGTTGCACCGTGGCGGCAGTCTGCGTGTGGAAGTCGGCTCATCATCATCGTCGTCGTTATCGGCCTCATCGTCCAAGGCGAACATAATCAAGCTCTTGCGCCACGCGAAAGCCATGCGTTTTCTCCAAGTTTGTTTTTCGTCCTCGCCGGGAATCTCTACCTCCATTTTGCGATATTGCCGGACTACTGTCTCGCCGACCTGGAGAATCCGGCGGTATTAGGCGGATCACGAGAACTGCGAGAGAGGCACATGGCCAAGCCACGCCGCCAGCCACCTTGATGGTAATGCCATGTCGCGGACAAATCACTTACGCAGTGTCGGTTACGTGATGTCATCCTTTGGAAAATGGAGTCGATGCTCTCCGGAATCGTTCTTGGTACCTTGTTGCTCTTAAGAACACCGTGGTGAGGTTGGAGGCTGTCATCGAGTGGCGATCGTGGTGAGCTTTCTTTCTTGCTTGCTCCACAACTTGATCGGCTCGCTCTCTCTTCCTCTAACGCTCTTGACACGACATCTTGTATTTGACTTTGCGGTTCATATTCTCCTATTCTTTTACGCGCTTGTACATAAGTCGTCATCTGGAAGCCTTCTTTCCACGGCACCAAACCAACTCCTCGGGTGCGACCGGGATGCTCTCTGTTACCGAGAACAGCGATCGACTCATCATTCTCCCTCCGTGGGATGAAAAGCCCTTGGAAGACTCCGTGAGCATCGATATTTTAAGGACACCTCCGGGCTCTATCGCTCCTGAAGCTCAAGCTGCCATCTTCGAGATAAAGTCCCCTCCCAAGCAACGATGCTTTGATCGTGCGATGAACTTCGGCCGTCGCAGAAATGCGCCCTTGAGGTTAGCTCTTGTTAGCGCCTATCCCGCGAGTATTTTCTTCACGTAGCCACGATTGCCTAGTGTGTGAGGTGGATATTCTTATCGCGTTTGCCTTGTTCTTGACTCCTTTATCAGGCTTCTTGAAATTCCTATACTCCACAAAGTCCTTCCAAAATTCTCTTATCTTTGGAAACATGTTAAAATTTGGCGTGACATTCTTCTTCACATAGGTCTTATTCATTTGAGTCTTCCAATTCTTCGGCATGTGCACATGATACCTAGTGCACGTTTCTTTGCAACCAACTCGACCCTTGAAATGGAATACTTGTTTTAGCTTGCCCCATAGCGATTCCTTGAGTCATCGGGAACAACCCTTGATCACCTTGCGGCGGTCCATGATCTATAGATGATGGGCACGTTATCCCTAACAAGTACTCCTGAGTACATCTGTCTGGCATGTATGACTTCGGGTATAGCGGGTTCCCCGACTTAGGAAGCTGGAGTATGTTGTGAGCAGCCCGGCATCTTGTTAGAACCCACGACTGCTTGGCATGGCTTTGTTCACCGACGTTTGAGCCTACAATTGGATCTTGTTATTAGTCGTATGACCCTACAATATTTTGGGATTCTAGCGTACTAATACTTTACCTCGCCCATGTTAGTCGCGTCGACTTGGTCCATAGCGATGGCGTCGACTTGGCCCATAGCGAGGCGTCGGTTTGGTCCATGGCTGTGGCGTCAGGTTGCTCCATATCAATATCCTGTAGGTCCAAGTAGCCACTTGGGCTACCCACTCCTACGCCGTCTACATTCGAGGGCGAACTCCCTCGGCACTTGTCACGATTGAGGCCATTCCTAACAATCCAAAATATGCACATGTAACTTTAAAATGATACTTATACATGAGAAAAAAATCACATGATACATATACATCTCGAAATGAAAAAATAATATGAAAAAATTCATATATTCTTAAGAATATATTCCACACTAAAATGATTTTAAAAAAATAAGCCCCTGCAAGTTCAAGAAGCATGGATGTCACGAGAGCGTCCGGTACAGAAGGGAAGCCATGAGGAGATATGCTCGCTTGAAATGGACTTGGGACTTGGTTGGTGTCTTCTTTCGCGTACCACTGTCTATAGGTTTCCTCCCGCTCCTCTTCTTCATTGATCATGGAGTCCTGCGTGTCCAACTTTTCCAATGAAAAATTTCATATTCTATGAAGATATAGAACATGAAATTTTTCATTGGAAAAAGTTTGAACTGCATCGAATGATCAATGAAAGCAAAGAACTAAAGAATTCAACTGAAGCTTACAGAAACACATACATTTTTGGTCAACAAAATATACATACACATAAAATTGTAGAATCAAATTCATTATATATAGAGAGTTACAAACAAGAAAATTCTAGCAAGTTTAAACTCTATAAACTTGGGACTTTTCTCTTTTTTGTAACTATCGATATATAATGAATCTTGAAATTCATACAAGCGCTTACTATTACAATTAGTGGCACAACTATTAACTAAATGAACTACAACTACTTACTATTACAATTAGTGGCACAAAACAAATATTTACAACACATGTATACACTGAAATAAATATTTACAACACATGTATACATCTTTCTGAAACAAATATTTACAACACATGTATACATCTTTCAAGAAGATATACAAAGCACCAAATTGAAGTTTACTTTTGGCTGCAATATAAATAACCACGAGCAAAATGATCAAAAGCAGCACATGTGCAGATGTGAATTCACAAGGCAACTAGCATAAAGCTCAACTTGTTTATTTTGAGTGTTCTCGGATGTCGGGTTGCCCAAAGGCCCTCCTACGCCACAAGGGGCGAGTAATAGACTAATTTGTGACAACCTTACCTTAGTTTGAACCCTTACCACCTTAACATACACATTACAAAATTGATAATCAAGCTCATTGTTAGCAGTTATATTCAGTTGAGCATACATTGAATCGATTACATTAAATATTTGCTAAGCGAATCTTGAAATGAAGTAAAGTGACAACGAAGTAAAGTAAAGAGAAGTGCTACTAATAGACTAAGGAACTAAACAAAATATAGACAACAGGTATAGACATAGAAGTGCTACTAACATCATCAGGTATTGAACACTAATTAGACTAAGGAACTAAGGAACTAAACAAAATATAGGCAGAGAAGTGCTACTAAGGACCTAAACAAAATATAGGCAGAGAAGTGGTCATGCAATACATGCAATACAAGATTGTTGAAATAAAGGGCGGTATGAGCATAATGAGACATATACTTAACCGAGATATGACTAAGCACAACTTATCCACAATGTCAGAACATATGAAATGATCATGAATTCAACAGGTATAAGCTTATAATCACATAGATTCATGATATGAACACATATATACAGGACATTCAGCATGGATAATAAATGAATTAACCAGAACAGTATACTACTCATGTTTGGTTTTTCGATGTGCTCTCAGATTGAATAACTTGATGGGTTGCTTCAAAAGCCCTCCAACACCAAATTTCAGCAATATATCACAGGTATATCAATCTGAAATTAGTGACTCTATTCGATTCAGCACCGTTTAAGAAAAATTGGTGACTAATACTCAATTATGGATGACACGCTACTGAACAACAAAATTGCAATAATTTTGCCTACGACAGTGATGCCAAGCCAGTGAGAATTGAGTTCCATATTAGTCCAGGATATCAAAGTTATGAAAGGAACTATTCTCAGGATAGCATATCACATATCTGGCTGACAACAAAGAACAAGTTAAAGTATTGATACAATGATCTACTTGATCTTTGAATTACGAATGATTCACTAACTAGCGGATAAATATTGCCTCATTTATTTGTATCATCATCGGCGATAGTAGAGAATAAAATCAGTGCCTCATTTATTTGTATCATCATCACAGAATAAATCTCTATCTCATTCATAACCCTAGAATCATCACAGATTAGTTGTCACAAATTGTCTATTGGGTCCCAAATCCTCCTGAACACTATACCCACATGCTAGGTCCCCAAGCCAAATGAATTAGTGGCCCTTAGCATCTGCACATGCACATCTGAAACATTCACAATCACATTCACATTCACATTCACATTCACATTCACATCTGCACATTCACATCTGCACAACCACATTCGCACATTGCAAGAAGCGTACCAAAGCGGCGGCGGGGAGGCAGTGGGAGGTCGGCGGAGGGAGGCGAGAGGTGAAAGCGGCAGGTGACAGTCGGCGTCGACGGTCGGAGGCCGAGTCGGCAGCGTCGAGAACTCTTCGAGGCGGCTGACCGGCTCGAGCGGCGGCGTCGGGAGCTCGAGGCGACAATATTGTAAAAAGCGAGAAGCGGCGGGCTGGGGCTAAGGTAAATGAGAGGAAAGCGGCGTTTCTATTTATAGTGGTGGAATATCACTGCGGTTGGTCATACCAAGCGGCGGTGATAATATACCCGGTCCATTGTACAACCCGGGTGATAGTGGAATACACCGCCGGTCCATTGATAGTGGATATCAGAACTCTTGCCGGTCCATTGTACAACCGGCGGTGATAGTGGAATACTCTGCCGGTCCATTGTACAACCGGCGGTGATCAGACTCTTTGCCCATATTACATTAAAATTTGTCTTTTTTATTGCTCTTAATATAGGGCGAATTTGATCATGAAATTTTATATGTACATGGGGTAAGATGAGATGTACATCCATGATTTTGTTTCAGAATTTTTGGAAACTTTTCTTAGTTGGATTGCGGTGATTGCACCAAATCTTTGTCAAATTCGAACAAATTCAAGTCGATCAAAATCACAAAAATCCAAATCTTGATAAAACTTTCAATTTGATCAAAAGAAAGCATAACCTCAATTTCCATTATTGCATATATTACATTAATTGTTACATATGAGAAAATAAACATATCGTTCATACAAAAGCATACATTTCATTACTACAACTAAGCTCGACTCGACCTTCGTTATGATCATGGCGTATGTATGTAACAAATCCTTTATCTTCCATGGTACTTAGGTCAACGTCCTCTCCAAAAGAAGCTCATCGAATTGGTTGTACTCTTCCTCAAATCGACAACATTCTCAACTCAGACAATCCTTCTTTTTCCTTGAATAACCACGTGGCGCTCCTTGTTAGCGAATTCGATTACAAAGAAGATTTGTGTCCTGAATTAGCAAGTCTGAATGGTTCTTCTCTGTATCAAGCGAGTTTGAGGTCCACAGTAGTGATCTTGTACTTGTCGATATTCACGCCTTGGGAAGTCGACCCATTGGCACCGAAAAAGGGACCTTCAAGGACCATAGTCAAGCTCCCAAATCTCTTCTATGAATCCGTAGTAGGTTTGCCTATTTCCATTCTTTGTCATAGGCATCTATCACGGATACCGCTATTTTGATTGGTGCTCTTTTTATCTTGCGCTCTTGTATAAAATGTAAAACCATTTATGTCGTATCCTTGGAATGTCCGAATTGTAGTTGCGGTCCACTGAGCCAACAATTTCAAGCTGAGTGCGATCTGTCTCCGTCGCATCATGTGTCTACACAACCAATCGCGAAATTATCTCTGTGCTCTCATGAGCCAACCCTCGACCTCCACAGGTTTGTTTTGGATATACGTTCTTGTGCATGTCGACATATGGGGCCACCACAAGCGATTGTCCCAAAAGCTGCGAAATGTGCTTGTGTAAATGCAGCTAGATTGCTAATGCGTCTTGATTTCTCGCCTAGTGTCCCTTTCCTGTAGCCTTCCCTCATGCGAGAATCTGAGGCACACCAATCGGTTTGAGATCCATATAATCGACGAGAACTCAATGACCTCCTCGGTTCCCCGACCATCGGCAATCAGACCTTCCGTTCGATTTGATTCTGAACATATTTCTTTATAACCCCATGAATCTCGAAAGGGTACATCGATGTAGAAATCACGGGACCAGAATTCGTATCTCTTTCACAATGTGAACAATGAGATGGACCATAATATCAAAAAAGATGGAGAAACACATCTCAAGCACGCGCAGTGTGAACCACGTCTTCTGCGGCTTGTCTAGTATTAATGGATCGATGGCCTTACGTGAAATCGCGTTGAAGAATGAACACAACTTGATAATTGGGTCTCGGACTTTCTCTGGCAGAACCCCTAATTGCAATTGGAAGCATCTCATGTCATCATCACGTGGCAATCGTGAGACTTCATACCAATTAACTTTAAGTCTTTCATTGAGACTAGTCTCTTTATGTTAGCGAGTAACGAGGCGGAACTTTGATTCCGTGCAAGCATTCATAAGCGCTAATTTTCTCTTTCTTGCTCAAAGTGTAGCGAGCTGCGGGAAGGTACTTTTTACTGTATCCATTTCTTCATGATCAGCTCCTTCCTCGGTTTCATATCTTGAGGTCCATCCTTGCTTGAAGTGTATCTTCGTTTTGCGGTATGTCGATAAGATACCAAGCAAGCTATCACACGTTCTTCTCTATGTGCATGGCGTCGATTGCGTGTCGAACTTCCAGTCTTGCCAATAAGGTAGGATCCAAAATATTGATTTCTTTTCCACAAAGGCCTTATCCGGGAAGTCGGAATAGATGTCTGGCGCTCCTTTCCGTGAATAATTGTAAGGTCCTTTGGCGGCAAATATCTGTTTCCCGGTCGATTCTTGAAGCTAATCGGTCTCCTTTGTCCGTCAAAAGCTCTCTTATTATTGCGGTATGGGTGATCCTTACGGAGGAACCTACGATGCGCATATAAGCCATTTTTCGGTGTTCTTGACCACCGGCTAGCTGTATCATCCGAACCTTTGGGCGCATCCGTTGAAGCCTTTTGTGCGGCGACAGGTTGCCAAAGCGGGATAATCATTAATGGTTACAAACAATAATGCCCGTAGGATAAAGTTTTCTCTTTTATACTCATCCCATACACATACACCATCGGTCCACAATATTAGAAGATCTTCAACCAATGGTTTGAGGTACACATCGATATCATTGCCGGGTTGCACAGGCCCTTGGATCAATAGTGGCATCATAATGTACTTTCGCTTCATGCAAAGCCAAGGAGGAAGGTTGTAGATGCATAAAGTCACCGGCCAAGTCTTTGGCGACTACTCATGTTGCCAAAAGGATTCATCCCATCGTACTCAACCCGAACCTTATATTCCTCACATCATATGCAAAGCGCTTCTTATATTTTACGTCGATGTTCCTCCATTGCACAGAATCGGCGAGAATGTCTGAGCATTCCATCCTTCTTCACGCTCTTGGCGTGCCATCGTAACAATTGGGCATGCCTTTTGTTATAAACAATACGCTTCAAGCGGAGGATTATAGGAAATACCACACCACCTTACGGGGACACCTCTTCTTCTTCGCCTCACCCGACATCTTCGTTCTCGATATAAATAAATGCGTTGCCCTTATACCGCTTTGCTTTGCAAACAACACGAGCATCCATGTCTACAAACTCATTGCGATACAATATGCAATCGTTTGGACATCGTGTATTCTTTGTACTTCCGGTCCCAGCAGGCGGACAACTGCTTGGCACGATGCGTAGTTGAAGGCAACACGTTACCCTCTGGAAGCAAGTCCCCCAAGAGACATAACAGCTCAGTAAAGCTCTTATCGGACCAACCATTGCTTGCCTTCAAGCTGCGATGGTAAAGCACGGTATGCGACTTTACTGTGCTCCTCCTTGCGGCCGGGTACAATGGCGTTGTAGAGTCTTCTACCATACGTTGGAACTTTTGAAACTCCCTTTCACTCGTGAAGTCCCCCTCCCATCCGCATGACATTTGATCTAGATCATCTTCGTGGGTATCAGCGAACGCATCTTCCACGCCGTCATATCGTTGTCTCCGTCATCTCCATCAATGTGTTGCCCTTCATGAACAATATCATCTTCATCAATGTTTTGCCCTTCATGTATAATATCATCTTCACGTGCTCGATCCAACGGTATAGCCAGCCTTGAAACCCTTGAAGCAAGTGTGCGTGTCGACTCTATGTTACAAAACATCTTCTCATTTTTGCAATCAACGCATGGACAACACATATAGTCCGCGGGTTTCTTGACTTGTGTGCCGCATGTAGCATTGAAAACAAGTCACACCATTAAAGAACTACGCACCACGACGGTCAGTGTCATACATCCACCTTCGGTCCATCTCAGATTAATTATATCAAACTACATTACTTAAACATCCACTACATCACTAAAATGGATATAACAAATTTTCATTAATTAAATTAATTACAATTATGCATAATTGTCCATCTAGCAATTTTATTACTTAAACATCCACTACATCACTAAAATGGATATGAATTTCTTGCAAATAACAATATATAATTGTAAATGATTAGTTTTACAAATACATCTAGCAATTTTGCCTATATAATACATCAAACCTTTTTCACTATTTAAATATCCATCTAGCATTTTTACTTATTTAGAAGATTTCTTCATTTCATTTTGTTATGTAGCGCTAGCTATTAAATTAAATTAATCTACAACAAATTAACAAGCATATAATTGAATATAAGGATATATTTCTAAATAATTATTTATGTTCCAACTTTCATTATTGCAAAATCCATCTACCATTTCCCATTATTTAAATATTCAACTAGCAATTCTCACTATTTATAATTGATCATCTAGCAATCCTTTACTATTAAAAATCCATATAACAAATTTTCATTAATTAAATTAATTACAATTATGCATAATTGTCCATCTAGCAATTTTATTACTTAAACATCCATTACATCACTAAAATGGATATGAATTTCTGCAAATAACAATATATAATTGTAAATGATTAGTTTTACAAATACATCTAGCAATTTTGCCTATATAATACATCAAACCTTTTTCACTATTTAAATATCCATCTAGCATTTTTTACTTATTTAGAAGATTTCTTCATTTCATTTTGTTATGTAGCGCTAGCTATTAAATTAAATTAATCTACAACAAATTAACAAGCATATAATTGAATATAAGGATATATTTCTAAATAATTATTTATGTTCCAACTTGCATTATTGCAAAATCCATCTACCATTTCCCATTATTTAAATATTCAACTAGCAATTCTCACTATTTATAATTGATCATCTAGCAATCCTTTACTATTAAAAATCGGCAGTGAATTATAATCTATTCAATAATTTAGCTAGATCTTAATTTGAGCGTTCCGACATAAAACTGTTCACACCGTACAATCAGCAATTATCAACATCTATAGCACTCCGTAAAGTAAAATTTTACGACATATATAACATACATCAAGTCGGTAACCTCGAAAAATTTTAATTAATACAATTTTTCATGACAACTCCCCAAGATAATACAGCTCCTCTTTGATTTGCTCGCGTCGGAGAAGATGTCGATTCGATGAAAAATATGAACAAAATACGACACCAAATTTGGCGGCACCTCTCCGGAAAAATACACGAGCAAAAGCGCTCCTCTCTTACGCTCGTAGGAAATCGTCGATCGGTGAAGATAAGCTATATAAATAGCTTATCGCTGCCGCTCTGCCAACAACGGCGATGATAAGGTCATATGCGGCGGAAAATACCTTATCACTGCGGTTACGTGCGAACCGGCGGTGATAAATCATCTGTGAGAAAATTGCGTTGCGGCGGAAAATACATATCCTTGCCGGTTGAATATCGAACGGCGGTAAAATTAAATATCACTGCCGGCTATAAATTAAAGCGGCGATAATATTTCACTTGCCGGCTATAGGTATTAACGGCGGATGATAGTCGATTATCCTTGCGGTTGGTAATACAAACCGGCGATGATACTCAATTCAACTCGCGCCCGATAGCCGTCAGCGCTTGCGGTTCTCTGCCGCACCAACCGTTGCGCTTCACATTCCTCCTGCTTGTTGCCCTTCCCATTCTGCCTCTATATAATGCGGTATTGTTGCATCAATCCACTCTTGTCACAATCCACACAATCCACTCTTGTTGCAGCCCCACACAATCCACTTTTGTTGCAACAATGGCACCCCCTAAGCGTGCGTGTTGGTGAGCCCCAGTCGATCCGTCGCTCTGAGAAGGAGGAGGAGGAGGAGGAGGAGGTGGAGGCGGAGGAGGAGAAGAGGAGGCAAAGGAGGAGGAGGGCGGCAGCGATGATAACGACAGCAGCTGGCCCAGCGAAGCTGCGGCGTTAGGGCAAGACCAACTCCGCCACGAATCGGATTCGGATGAGAAGGAGGGCGAGCACCGCCGCATCAAGCGGCAACTCGGCTGACGAGGAGGAGGAGGAGGAGGAGGAAGATGGCAGCGGCAGCGAGTTTTGGATATAGGGCTTGGCGCCATTAGACTATTATAATTAGAACTAAATATGTAATCTTGAACAAAATATGCTTTGTAAATGTTATTTTAATTAATACATATCCATAAATTACAAATTTGCTTTCATATATTCTGTTTTTTAACTAATTATGCTTTCATATGCTCTGTTTTTTAACTAATTATGCTTTCATATGTTACATGCGAGATAAATTACAATATTTATTATATTACATGCCGAACTATCTTGAGAAACGATAATATCACTTTATCGGTTCTATAGTAAAACCGGCGGTGAAAATAATCTTATCCTTGCGGTTTTACTATAGAACCGGCAATAATAATCACTACGGTTCTACATGTAAAGCGGCGGTAATATCTTCTTATCACTGCGGTTCTCTATTAAACAATGATATTACCTCCATTGCTGCGAAATTGAAACTAATCTTATCACTGCCGATTGAAGTTTGAACGGCGGTGATAATATATCCTTGCGGTTGAATTTGGAACGGCGGTGATAATATCCTTTCCGGCTCGGACCTACGGCGATGATGAAATCGCGGATGAGGCGATGCAGTAGTAGTGAAAGTTTGCCCAAGCTGAAGCAACCACCGGTACATACAATGGGATAAGACTTAAAGCTATATTACCTGTCTCGAAATATTATAATCTCTCTCGATTTTGTTAGTTTTAATTTACGTTACCTCATCGGGTCTTTCATCCATAATTGCTTCATCATCTCACATAGCGGATTGTGTTATCGTCACCACGGCGTTGGCATCAATCACTGCGGTGTCTACTCCGATGGTGATCGGTTCCATGTTACGTGCAATATGCACGTAATTATGATTAAACGCATAGATGAAAAGAAAAAAAACATGATGATCAAAAACTACGCAATTGTTTCATCATCTTGGCTCCTCTTGCCATGGCTGAATTGCGTCGTCATCTGGGTCTCCTCCCGCCATGGCGGCTGCGTCGTTTCTGGACAAGGGAGTCGCACCGTAGATTATTCAATCTAGTTGCCCCAGTGACAAAACACTTTTGGGCTTCAAGCCTTCTTCTCTGCAAAACACAATCACACATAGAACAGAACAGAGCAACTCTGGTGCATACAAGCGTTTGAACAGAATCGAGTTTTGAAAGCAAACTTCACACTTTTTCTTATTCATCTGTCTAATACTTATACCCAGTGCTTACATACATCAATACCGACTCTGATTACAATCCGGATTGTATTATGCAGTTTTGCCAAAACCGAATTGAAACTGACTAAATGAAGTTCCGATCACTACTCCAATTCCGGCACACACACGGATGCTTATCTGAACTTTCAGAAACTTTGTTGTCTACGACTCAACTCATGTCTACGACTCAACTCAGACTCA
The DNA here is from genome assembly GCA_036346375.1 of Guadua angustifolia. NCBI lineage: Eukaryota > Viridiplantae > Streptophyta > Magnoliopsida > Poales > Poaceae > Guadua > Guadua angustifolia. Next base: position 67,522,562 of record CM070500.1, on the reverse strand, counting down.
ACTCATGTCCAATCGGCGGCGCTGACTAGGGCGTCCCGACTTCAATCGGCTTCCGCAGCGGCGCAGTCGTACCTTACCGCTTGCAATCGGCGAAATCGCGTAGACTCTCCATGTACACGATCGTATAGGTCCGAGGAAGCGCAGGTCGTCGAGGATCAAGCATGGAGCTTCTACGAGGAGAATGCCTAATGGCGGCGGTGCGAGGACGCGATGGGGAGACTCGCTTCACGGAGGACAAGCGGCGCTAGGGATCGAGGTGGCGGTGACGAGGATGCGGCCATGCAAATTTTTCCCCAAGCCCGAGGGGCGATGGGGAAGGCCTGGTGGAGGAAGGCACCAATCGGCTCGCTCGTTTGGTGGAAGCGAGCGATCGTGGCTCCGCAGGGCTGCGTCGCGAGAGCTCGATCGGCGCGGTTCCACGCGGCGTGAATCAACAGCAGGTATGCAGGCATACGCTTCTAGGATTTTAAGACCGACAGCAGGTATGCAGGCATACGCTTCTAGGATTTTAAGACCGTGGTAGTATACAACTCAACCATGCAAAAACTTATTGCCAAATTGATATTTTGTAACAAAAAAGTTACTGATGTTGAAATGATAGACAAGACATTACACACTTTCTACCCTAATATGAGGATACTACAGAAATAATATCATCATGCCAAGTACCAAAAGTACTCTGAGCTTATTTATATTTTGCTAGAATTAGATGATAACCCTACAAATATTTGCACACATAGTTTGATGCTGGGAAATCAAAACACCCAAACTCCATCGTTGTGGAAAATCACAAGGAGTTGGAAAAAATTAATGAAGAGATTTCCACAAATTATGTGTATTTAGGAAAGTTCTATAAAAAAAGACTACAGTTGTCTACATATATTTCATCTCAAAAGTTGCTAAAACTCTTGAGTTGGATCCAGAACCAAAGTCCATGGTAGATTGCCAGAAGCGCTCAAATTGGTTCAATCTTATAGAAATGAAGAAGGCCACGGAAGAAAGCGCTGCTGGGGAGGCCAAACCCGCGCTGGAAGAAGGATTCGAAAACCACAATTTCATCGGATTGCGGAGTGGGGATGGATTCACCTGCGGCTGGCCGCGGGCAGATCAATGCCAAAGGAGGAAGAACTCCGGAGGTGACTAACACCTCCAAGCGCCCCTCTGTTGATATCAAAATGGCCCAGCCCTCAGGCGAGGGCTTCGCGGGAGCGCTCTGGGAGGAAGAAGAAGACATCTTCGAAGGGGTTAGCGGTGGCGCAGAATCAAGATGCACCAAGTCTCTTATTTATAGGGGGCGATGCTAAGTTCCGTCCTGAGCGGGAAAGGTCGCTTCGCCTCCCAAACTTTGTCCGGACTTGACCTAGGGCATGCCCAAGATGGGCCGCCAGTTGTGCGTTACAATCGTTACGTACAAAATGCTTTCGGGTCAGGTCCAGTTTGGGATATGGTATGCCCCATGATGGGCCAACTGCCAATGACCGTGTTAAACAGAATCTGGGCGCCTTCCAAATTGAATCATAATGACCTCTTGTGATATGCCTCATGTTAGGTCGATTTTCATTCTACGTGTAAAACTAAATCAGATATCACAAGTTGGTTCAAAATTAGAAATCCAAAGTGCGCCACATGATGGGGGCACTTGGTGTATTTGCTGTAAAATCGGTCTGGTACCACTTGAATAACCCGCGGTGTGTCTCATGACAGGCCAATAGCTGTGTGCCAAAGGTGCACATGCACCACTCGGCTAAAAGCCAACTCAAGCAAAGATTTGCCCCCAGTTGGGCCAACTGCTAATGTCCCCAATGAATTGAGTTAGGGTGCCTCCTGGACAAGGAGAACCCAGAAATGCTAACTGAGTCCTCTGCAATATCCTCGCTTGCAAGCATGGCACTCGGCGCTAAGAAGAAACCAGTCGGGAGACCAAGGAAAGACCTGGAAGCACTCGGCATGGATCATTGCCTGGCCAAAGAATAATCATATGGGCGGCAACTCGATCGCAAAGCACTCAAGGGCTACTGTGGAGTATACGATCCCTGGGTATATGCAAGGCAGGCCGGGCGAATCGTTCAAGGAAGGATGGGCCGGGCTAACAAGCATGAAGAAGGCTACCGCCTGGGCTACTTCCAGCATGTACAAACGTTAGGACTCTAAATATAGAAACCAACCCCGTTTCGGTTGGACATGGTTATAATCCTAACCACAAACATGTTGCGCAGATAAGGAAAGAGATACGATCTCCGTCCTGTAACCGATTAGGACTCTCCTTTGTAACCGCGCCCCTCTACTATATAAAGGGGGGTAAGGTAACGTCCTGAGTATGAGAGAAAGATCATCTGCAATAGGCTAGATACATATAATTCCAGAGTACAGGATTAGGGTATTATCTCCTCCGTGAGAGCCCGAACCTGTATAATTCTTGTGTCTTGTGCTACCATCGAGTTTAGATCCAACGCCTTGCCCCATTTTCATTATTGCCGAGAACAAACGTCGACAATGCTCTTCTTATAAACATGGTAAGATGACTGCAGGTTCACATTCACCTCTTACCATAGTGATGACAAACGCTCCAGGACAGCTACTACATCTTGACACGGTTGGACCTTCTCGTGTTCAATCTTTTGGAGGCAAATAGTATGTACTGGTTATTATTGATGATTATTCTAGATACTCTTAGGTTTATTTTATTGTAATATTGCGAAACCTCGCTCCAATTTTGGGCCTTCCGCCGGGAGTGTTTTGGCCGTCCGGCAGGTATTCTCGGGGGTGGTCGGCCTATTTAGGAGAGTTTGGGTTGAATGATTCTTGAGTGGGAGGGGTTTTTTCGGAATTTCCCCTCCCCACCAACCTTTTCTCACCTAACCTCACTTTTTTCCCTTAGTTTGTGTGGCTGAGATTTGGCTGGCTGCCTTTTCCCCAAATTCCCCATGCGACCTTGGCTTCTTCTCAAGCGGCCCGGCTTCCTCTCCTCCTGCGCCATCCTCTGCCGGAGTCCCTCCAGTGGCGCCTCCTCCTGCGCCTTCCCTCCAGGCGCTCTCCTCCTCTGCACCTCCCTTCTTGGCTCGGCGCAGAGAACAGACAGCGGTCAGCAGGCCTCCCTTCCGGCTTGGCGCGGTGGGAGCGGCAGGCCGCGACCTCCCTTTCTGGCTCGGCTTGGCGGCGTGTCGGCAGCGTGATTCAGGTTGAAGGCGGCGCCCTCTCCTTCCCTCTGTCGAGCCATGGCATGTGTCAGCAGAGCGATGCGATCGGCCGGCGGCGGCGGCAATCCGGCGGTATGGGCGGCAGACACCAGTCGACCGGCGCCCCCTCCAGCGCCTCCTTCGGCCGGTGTCTCCTCCAGCCTCTCCCCCACCCCCCTCCTTCCTCCATGGGCAAGCTTTGAGGTATATGTTGGGAGGGAATTAGCTTGCCTATATAGTGTTTGATGAAATGCCTAGTTATGAATTTGTATTGGTAAAGTTTGATTTCCCTAGACATTGTTGGTATTTAGCTATAGAAGTGGTTGAAAAGAAGGTTGACAGCGCTTGCAGTTTGATGATGTTTGATAGATGGGTCAGAAGTTCATGCTTGAAGTCTTGACAGGAAGTAGGCATGCTGATTTTCCTTGTGAATATGTATGGTTCCTATTGTGATGAAGTGTAGACTTAATATGTAGAAGTTTCATTATGTGTATGCGTGTCTCTCCATGATTAAATGGTACAAGTTCTAGAGATTCTATTTGCCTATGTACTGACATCTTGAATCCTGAAATTTGGAATAATGCCTAAATGTGGGTTCACACAATGGCTATTTGGTCAATCTTTTGCTTTTAGCGAGATCAACAGGTTAATAGAATTAGTTTCAATCTCATATGTGTTTATGTTATGAATCTGAATGGTATACATGGATCGGTCTTTGAGCCCTTGTGTTGATTGAGAGAAGTATGGATTTGAGTAGCTTGCTTCTTCTTGCTTCAAATTCTCGATAGTTCTACTGTATGTGTATAAATATGGTTGGCTAGATAAATTCTGCTGCTCAATGATGGTGTTGTTTTGTCTTATTGAGGTAGAGAGTAGAGTTTACCATTGAGGCTAATCCATTTTATGCTTAGAAACAGAGAAGGGTTTGCGATTACTGCCATATGGTTATTTATCTAATGCATAAAGTTCTAGATCGGCTAATGTTTATATTTTGAATTGGATGGTGATGTAGCTTTTGGGGAAAGGAAGCTGTGAATATGTTGATGTTTTTCATTGTGATCTTTTATGTGGGGAAACCCATGATCATTGCTTTGGAATGGATCTGAATTCCTGTGATTAGGATGTGTATGATTCAAAGGTTGATTGTGTGATGCTTAATTTTGAGCTCTGGTAAATCATGTTTAAGGCATAAAAACTTAGCCCTAGTATATGCTTATGTGTCATTTGGTACTAGCTTCCATAATTTTATGATGCCAAAGCCTATTAACATGTCACTTCAATTGTATCTCTTGTTAACAGCAGAAGTTAACACATTTTTAAATGGTTGAGGGTATGGGTGCAAATGTATTCCTAGATTGTGGATAGGAAGTTATTTTGATAATTAAGCCCTAAGATTGTATTAATGCTAGCAAAAAAATGCAAATGAAAGATAATGAGATAAGTGTTGGCACTTTAGTGTAGATTATATTTATCTCGAGTCAACCTATAAGTGGAGCTTTCATGGTTGTTGTTTGGGGGCGTAGAGCATTTTTGAAAGGGTATAGTTTGTAAAGCATTTTGCGACGGTTATTTCAGGTGGAGTAATTTTGGGAGTGGCATAGCATCTTCCTCGCGCCACTCCGCTCCTTCCGGTAAAAGGCAAGTATCTTGAGTTGTGTGCCTAATTGAGTTGTTCATCATTATTTACTGTTCTTGGCTAATTTCTATTGATTGTGGCAAGTTTGAGTTATATTGGTGATCGTCCTGTGAGGCGTGATTAGCTATTGGATTTGGTGGTCGCTAGTAAGCCTTAATCTCGATGAGTTTCTTTACCTTTGTTAGTAATTGCAGTGAAGTAGCGAGTATGAGATGCTTGGAGACTCGTGGTTAAATTACAAGAGTTGTACTTAACTCTCCTTCATCAGGGAATGGAATTAAGTATGTGGAATCGATTAGATGATTATGAATGCGATTGAAATTAGTTGCGTTAATTGCATGACGAAGCGTTGTAATGTGTTGCCATGTCGATTGTTAAATCTGATTAGACTAGTACAGTTGCAACTTAAATATGAGAATTGGCTACGTTTATGCGTGGTTATGGTTATGTTAGTGTTGGCAACGAGTGAGCGGTTACATTTCATTCGCGTAAATTGCATTGCGCATTTATTAAAGGAAGAGGCGACCCATTCGATGCGGGCCTCTGTGTTCTACGTAGTGAACACGAATGTCACTACCTCGTAGTCCCATTCATCGAGGTGAATGGGGCGAACGATGAAGTAGGCACCTTCCACGGGATGGAAGGGCGTGAGGGTGTCTTACCGACGGGTGGGCACTTTCGGCGTCTGCGTACGTCCATCAAAGAGAGCATTCATGTGCATTACATTATAACGATTATTTTGTGCTAAATGGAAAGGTGTCGAGTTGGGATCAGTCGTGGCCTCATCCAAAAGATTAAAGAGATATATGTAGGAATTTAGTAATGAAGTGAAACGGTGAGCATGAATAATGCATTACATGAGTGTAGGAGTGTGATGGATTATGCAAATCAATACTTTCATGTGCATGAAATGTATTATTCAGATTCTGTACTTTCATGTCTGTGAAATGTATTATTCAGATTCTGTACTTTCATGTCTATGAGATGGATTATTCAGATTATGTATTTTTATGTCTGGTTGCAAGATATGATTTATGTTTTCAAGTTATATGTTATGTTTCATTGTCATGGAGTTGTGAACTCCATCAAAGATGAGCATGGAGTTGGTTTTGGAGAATTAGTGGTGATATTTATGTTTTATCTGCTTGCTGTACTTATGTAAGGATGGGTGTTATGCTCTTAAGTAGGACAATGTGATTGATTATGAATTTAATCTTTGTTATACTTCGCTGAGTCATCGACTCACGCTTGTTGTTTGTCTTGTTGCAGGTATCGTGAAAATAGGCATGCATGGATGGGGGTAGTAGCACAATCACATTTTGCATCATCACCCTTCCATCACGTCGATTTATAGTTCCGATCTTAAATAGCTCTCGAAGATTCTTGTAAAGGGTCATCTGCAATTGTGTTTAATGAGTTCCTATCCTGTAATAATGATGTGGTAGAGTTTATGAATTTCCATGGGATGTGTGATTGGTTAACTAAGGTCCTGCTAGAATGATATCCTAGCTGCATATATTTTACATTCTGTGAGTGGATGTCCCTATTTCTAGAGAGGTCATGCGAATTTTTATGAATTTGGTGGCTTAATTTTAAGCGGTTTTAGGAGTTTAGAAGGTTGGTAGCCATCGGCGGCGTTTGGCGTGGGGTGTTACATTTATGGTATCTAAAGATGAGGCTTTTAGTCGGTTTTAGAAACTTGTTGTTAGATTATCTGTTGATCACCCAGGAGCACTTAGAGCTATCGAGTAATAATGGGCCTGAATTTAAAAATTCTTCTTTTGATAACTTTTGTGTTGAAAAGGAATTGATCATCAATTTTCTTCACGAGAGTGCCTCAACAAAATGGTGTAGTTGAAAGAAAGAAACAGGACTTTGGTTGAGATGGCTAGAACTATCTTTGGATGAACATAACACTCCTAGCAAGTTTTGGGCTGAATCGATTTCAACTGCATGTTATGTTTCTAATAAAGTGTTTTTGAGATGGAAGCTTGGCAAAACTTTTTATGAGCTTCGTTTTGGTCATAGGCTTAGTGTATCTCATTTCCGAGTTTTTGGATGCAAATGCTTTGTCTTGAAATCTAAAAATCTTGATAAGTTTGAAGCTAGATCAACTGATGGTATTTTTCTTGGATATTCTGCTCATATACGTGGCTATCGTGTACTTATTTTGGAGACTAACAAAATTGTAGAAACCTATGAAGTTACTTTTGATGAGGCTAGTCCTGACACTAGTCCAATTGATGCAAGTACGGATGCATATGTTTAGGAGGAGAATATCTTTCTTGATGATGATGTTGAGGATGAAGTGTTGATTCCTGTACAATCAACAGCTGTAGCACCTTTGGCACCTACCACTACATCACTCTAGCATGGATCATTGCTCGCCAAGAATAATCATATGGGCTGACAACTCGATCGCAAAGCACTCAAGGACTCTTGTGGAGTATACGATCCTCGGTATATGCAAGGCGGTAGGCGAATCGTTCAAGGAAGGATGGGTAGGGCTAACAAGCATGAAGAAGGCTACCGCTGGGCTACTTCGGCATGTACAAGCGTTAGGACTCTAAATATAGAAACCAACCCCGTTTGGTTGGACATGGTTATAATCCTAACCACAAACATGTTTGCAGATAAGGAAAGAGATACGATCTCCGTCCTGTAACCGATTAGGACTCTCCTTTGTAACCGCGCCTCTACTATATAAAGGGGGTAAGGTAACGTCCTGAGTATGAGAGAAAGATCATCGCAATAGGCTAGATACATATAATTCAGTAGTGAGGATTAGGTATTATCTCCTCCGTGAGAGCCCGAACTGTATAATTCTTGTGTCTTGTGCTACCATCGAGTTTAGATCAACGCCTTGCCCCATTTTCATTATTGCGAGAACAAACGTCGACAATGCTCTTCTTATAAACATGGTAAGATGATTTGCGGTTCACATTCACCTCTTACCATAGTGATGACAAACGCTCCAGGACAGCTACTACATCTTGACACGGTTGGACCTTCTCGTGTTCAATCTTTTGGAGGCAAATAGTATGTACTGGTTATTATTGATGATTATTCTAGATACTCTTAGGTTTATTTTATTGTAATATTGCGAAACCTCGCTCCAATTTTGGGCCTTCCGCCGGGAGTGTTTTGGCCGTCCGGCAGGTATTCTCGGGGGTGGTCGGCCTATTTAGGAGAGTTTGGGTTGAATGATTCTTGAGTGGGAGGGGTTTTTTCGGAATTTCCCCTCCCCACCAACCTTTTCTCACCTAACCTCACTTTTTTCCCTTAGTTTGTGTGGCTGAGATTTGGCTGGCTGCCTTTTCCCCAAATTCCCCATGCGCCCAGCCTTCTGGCTTCTTCTCCCAAGCGCCCAGCCCCTGGCTTCCTCTCCTCCCTGCGCCATCCTCCTGCCGAGTCCCCTCCAGGCTGAGCGCCTCCTCCCTGCGCCTTCCCCTCCAGGGCGGCTCCTCCTCTGCACCTCCCCTTCTTGGCTCGGCGCAAGCGAGCAACCTTGATGCAGAGCCTCCCTTCCGGCTTGGCGCGATAGGAGCAGCAGAAGCCGCGACCTCCCTTTCTGGCTCGGCCTGGCGGCGATCGGCAAGCGAAGCAGGAGGAAGCGGCGCCCCTCTCCTTCCCTCTGTCGAGCCAGCAGCAGTAGCAATCGACAGAGCGAAGCGATCCCCGCGGCGGCAAGAAGAAGAATCCCATGAGCAGCAGCGGAAGAAGTCGGCCGACCGCCCCTCCGGCGCCTCCTTCACGTGTCTCCTCCAGCCTCTCCCCCACCCCCCTCCTTCCTCCATGGGCAAGCTTTGAGGTATATGTTGGGAGGGAATTAGCTTGCCTATATAGTGTTTGATGAAATGCCTAGTTATGAATTTGTATTGGTAAAGTTTGATTTCCCTAGACATTGTTGGTATTTAGCTATAGAAGTGGTTGAAAAGAAGGTTGACAGCGCTTGCAGTTTGATGATGTTTGATAGATGGGTCAGAAGTTCATGCTTGAAGTCTTGACAGGAAGTAGGCATGCTGATTTTCCTTGTGAATATGTATGGTTCCTATTGTGATGAAGTGTAGACTTAATATGTAGAAGTTTCATTATGTGTATGCGTGTCTCTCCATGATTAAATGGTACAAGTTCTAGAGATTCTATTTGCCTATGTACTGACATCTTGAATCCTGAAATTTGGAATAATGCCTAAATGTGGGTTCTGCACAATGGCTATTTGGTCAATCTTTTGCTTTTAGCAGATCAACCGGTTAATAGAATTAGTTTCAATCTCATATGTGTTTATGTTATGAATCTGAATGGTATACATGGATCGGTGCTGAGCCCTTGTGTTGATTCAGAGAAGTATGGATTTGAGTAGCTTGCTTCTTACGTGCTTCAAATTTCGATAATTCTGTGTGTATGTGTATAAATATGGTTGGCTAGATAAATTGCTGCTGCTCAATGATGGTGTTGTTTTGTCTTATTGAGGTAGAGAGTAGAGTTTACCATTGAGGCTAATCCATTTTATGCTTAGAACAGAGAAGGGGTTTGCAGTGCCTGCCATGGTTATTTATCTAATGCATAAAGTTCTAGATCGGCTAATGTTTATATTTTGAATTGGATGGTGATGTAGCTTTTGGGGAAAGGGGGAAACTGTGAATATGTTGATGTTTTTCATTGTGATCTTTTATGTGGGGAAACCCATGATCATTGCTTTGGAATGGATCTGAATTCCTGTGATTAGGATGTGTATGATTCAAAGGTTGATTGTGTGATGCTTAATTTTGAGCTCTGGTAAATCATGTTTAAGGCATAAAAACTTAGCCCTAGTATATGCTTATGTGTCATTTGGTACTAGCTTCCATAATTTTATGATGCCAAAGCCTATTAACATGTCACTTCAATTGTATCTCTTGTTAACAGCAGAAGTTAACACATTTTTAAATGGTTGAGGGTATGGGTGCAAATGTATTCCTAGATTGTGGATAGGAAGTTATTTTGATAATTCGCCCTAAGATTGTATTAATGCTAGCAAAAAAAATGCAAATGAAAGATAATGAGATAAGTGTTGGCACTTTAGTGTAGATTATATTTATCTGAGTCAACCTATAAGTGGAGCTTTCATGGTTGTTGTTTGGGGGCGTAGAGCATTTTTGAAAGGGTATAGTTTGTAAAGCATTTTGCGACGGTTATTTCAGGTGGAGTAATTTTGGGAGTGGCATAGCATCTTCCTCGCCCTCCGCTCCTTCCTAGAAAAGGCAAGTATCTTGAGTTGTGTGCCTAATTGAGTTGTTCATCGTTATTTACCTGTTCTTGGCTAATTTCTATTGATTGTGGCAAGTTTGAGTTATATTGGTGATCGTCCCTGTGAGGACGTGATTAGCTATTGGATTTGAGTGGTCGCTAGTAAGCCTTAATCTCGGTGAGTTTATTGTACCTTTGTTAGTAATTGCGATGAAGTAGCGAGTATGAGATGCTTGGAGACTCGTGGTTAAATTACAAGAGTTGTACTTAACTCTGCCCCATCCGGGGAATGGAATTAAGTATGTGTGCGAATCGATTAGATGATTATGAATGCAGTTGAAATTAGTTGCGTTAATTGCATGACGTAAACGTTGTAATGTGTTGCCATGTCCGATTGTTAAACTGATTAGACTAGTACTACCGCAACTTAAATATGAGAATTGGCTACGTTTATGCACGTGGTTATGGTTATGTTAGTGTTGGCAACGAGTGAACGGTTACATTTCATTCACGTAAATTGCATTGCGCATTTATTAAAGGAAGAGGCGACCCATTCTGATGCGGGCCTCTGTGTTCACACGTAGTGAACACGAATGTCCTACCTCGTAGTCCCATTCATCGAGGTGAATGGGAGCGAACCAGTAAGAGTAGGCACCTTCCACGGGATGGAAGGGACGTGAGGGTGCACACCGACGGGTGGGCACTCGGCAGTACCGGTACGTCCATCAAAGAGAGCATTCATGTCGCATTACATTATAACGATTATTTTGTGCTAAATGGAAAGGTGTCGAGTTGGGATCGAGTCGTGGCCTCATCCAAAAAGATTAAAGAGATATATGTAGGAATTTAGTAATGAAGTGAAACAGGTGAGCATGAATAATGCATTACATGAGTGTAGGAGTGTGATGGATTATGCAAATTCGGTACTTTCATGTCTGTGAAATGTATTATTCAGATTCTGTACTTTCATGTCTGTGAAATGTATTATTCAGATTCTGTACTTTCATGTCTATGAGATGGATTATTCAGATTATGTATTTTTATGTCTGGTTGCAAGATATGATTTATGTTTTCAAGTTATATGTTATGTTTCATTGTCATGGAGTTGTGAACTCCATCAAAGATGAGCATGGAGTTGGTTTTGGAGAATTAGTGGTGATATTTATGTTTTATCTGCTTGCTGTACTTATGTAAGGATGGGTGTTATGCTCTTAAGTAGGACAATGTGATTGATTATGAATTTAATCTTTGTTATACTTATCACTGAGTCATCGACTCACGCTTGTTGTTTGTCTTGTTGCAGGTATCGTGAAAATAGGCATGCATGGATGGGGGTAGTAGCACAATCACATTTTGCATCATCACCCTTCCATCACGTCGATTTATAGTTCCGATCTTAAATAGCTCTCGAAGATTCTTGTAAAGGGTCATCTGCAATTGTGTTTAATGAGTTCCTATCCTGTAATAATGATGTGGTAGAGTTTATGAATTTCCATGGGATGTGTGATTGGTTAACTAAGGTCCTGCTAGAATGATATCCTAACTGCATATATTTTCTGTCTGCTGAGTGGATGTCCCTATTTCTAGAGAGGTCATGCCGAATTTTTATGAATTTCGGTGGCTTAATTTTAAGCCGGTTTTAGGAGTTTAGAAGGTTGGTAGCATCCGTGGCGCGTTTGGCGTGGGGGTGTTACATTTATGGTATCTAAAGATGAGGCTTTTAGTCGGTTTTAGAAACTTGTTGTTAGATTATCTGTTGATCACCCAGGAGCACTTAGAGCTATCAGAAGTAATAATGGAACTGAATTTAAAAATTCTTCTTTTGATAACTTTTGTGTTGAGAAAGGAATTGATCATCAATTTTCTTCACCGAGAGTGCCTCAACAAAATGGTGTAGTTGAAAGAAAGAACAGGACTTTGGTTGAGATGGCTAGAACTATGCTGGATGAACATAACACTCCTAGCAAGTTTTGGGCTGAATCGATTTCAACTGCATGTTATGTTTCTAATAAAGTGTTTTTGAGATGGAAGCTTGGCAAAACTTTTTATGAGCTTCGTTTTGGTCATAGGCTTAGTGTATCTCATTTCCGAGTTTTTGGATGCAAATGCTTTGTCTTGAAATCTAAAAATCTTGATAAGTTTGAAGCTAGATCAACTGATGGTATTTTTCTTGGATATTCTGCTCATATACGTGGCTATCGTGTACTTATTTTGGAGACTAACAAAATTGTAGAAACCTATGAAGTTACTTTTGATGAGGCTAGTCCTGACACTAGTCCAATTGATGCAAGTACAGATGCATATGTTCAGAGGGAGAATATCTTTCTTGATGATGATGTTGAGGATGAAGTGTTGATTCCTATTGCACAATCAACTGTAGCACCTTTGGCACCTACCACTACATCACCTACAGTTGAGCATCCTCAAACCACAACATCATCTGTACATGCTAAAAATGAAGAAGGAGAAGGAGAAGTTTCTGAAGTTGCAGCTCTTTTGCACATTCAAAGGAGACATCCACCTGAATAGATGATTGGAGATTTAAATGAGAGAGTCACCCGATCCAGGTTTATTGCTTCTGATTCTCATGCTCACTCTGCTTTTGTTGCTTCTTTTGAACCCAAAGATATATCTCATGCATTAACTGACGAATCTTGGATCAATGCCATGCACGAGGAAGTAGAGAATTTTGAGTGTAATAAAGTCTGGAAACTTGTTCCACCTCCTCCTGACTTTAATATAATTAGAACTAGATGGGTTTTCAAAAATAAACAAAGTGAAGATGGTGTTGTTGTTAGGAATAAAGTTAGATTGGTTGCTCAAGGATTTACTTAAGTTGAAGGTTTAGATTTTAATGAAACTTTTGCTCCTGTTGCTAGAATTGAAGCCATTAGAATTTTTTTAGCATTTGTTGCATCTAAAAGTTTTAGATTGTATCAAATGGATGTGAAAAGTGCTTTTCTAAATGGCTATATTAATGAGGAGGTATATGTTAAGCAACCACCTGGTTTTAAAAATCCCAAGTATCCAGATCATGTGTTCAAATTGTCAAAATCTTTGTATGGATTAAAACAAGCCCCTAAAGCATGGTATGATAGGCTAAAAACATTTTTACTTGAAAAGGAGTTTACAATGGGAAAAATTAACAAAACTCTCTTTTTACTCAAGCAAGGCAATGATCAACTATTTGTTCAGATTTATATTGATAATATTATCTTTGGTGGTTCCTCTCATGCTTTAGTGCCTAAATTTTCAGAAACCATGAGAAAGGAATTTGAGATGAGTATGATGGGTAAGTTAACTTACTTTTTAGAACTACAAATCAAACAAACAAAAGAAGGTACTTTTGTTCATCAAAGTAAGTACACAAAAGATTTGCTTCGTCGCTTTGGGATGGAAAACTGCAAGCCGATCATGACACCCATGGGAGGCACTTGCACACTTAATCCGGATGAAGATTGTGAGATGGTTGATCAAAAGGAATATAGAAGCATGATAGGTTCACTTTTATATCTCACTGCATCAAGGCCGGATATTCAATTTGTTGTGTGCTTGTGTACTCGCTTTCAAGTTTCCCCACGTGTTTCACATCGACAAGCTGTCAAGCGGATTTTCAGGTCTCTCTATGATACTCAAGACTTTGGCAAATGGCTTTCTGCTTCCTCATGCATTAGTTTAAGAGCATTCTCTGATGCTGATTTTAGAGGTTGTAGAATTGATAGAAAAAGTACATCTGATTCATGTCACTTCTTGGGTAATTCTCTTATTGCATGGTCATCTAGAAAACAATCTTCTGTTGCACAATCAACTGCTGAATCTGAATATGTGACTGCTGCTAGTTGTTGTTCTCAAATTCTTTGGATAGTAGCCACACTTAAAGATTATGGGATTAATTTGGATAGTGTTCTTCTTTTGTGTGATAACACTAGCGCAATATGCATTGCTAAGAACCCTGTGCAACATTCTAGAACAAAACATATTGAGATCATATTTCACTTTCTTAGAGATCATGTAGAAAAGGGAAATGTTATGCTTTATCATGTGGATACTGAACATCAATTGGCAGACATTTTCACAAAACCTTTGTCTTCTCGTTTTGCTTTTATTCGAGGAGAACTTGGGTTGGTTCATCCGATGGGTTATTTTTTAGGGGGAGTTTTTGAAGTTTTTGTAATATTTTGTAACATGCTTTTTATTTTGTGTGTTTCTTAAATAAAAAACAATGAAAAAGTACTAAGCATTGTATTTCATATATATATGTCATTTGAAGCCATGTTTATGTTTCAAGATCTTTGCAACTTCATGTTCATGCATATATGGTGTAGTTTATGACATGACTATTTAAATGGAATGACAACTTGAATTAAATCTTGTCATGGTTGAACTTTCTTGGCTATCTTGATCCTACTCAAAAAGTGCTAAATATGAAAGTTAAGTGCTAAAGCTAAAAGAGTGATTGTTGATAAATGCAGGAACAAGGTTATGTACTATCGCACTTCTTTTTTACGAGACTGCTTATTATTGCACTTTGATATGAACTTGGAAGAGATTGTGTATGACTGAAACTATGAAATCTTAAGCTTGTGATTGCTTGGCATGGTTGAAAAGTAAGGCTGATGGTGCATGTAATTCCTTGCAATTGTTATTGTTGCAATCAATTAATGAATCAATTTTTTTAAGTACAAATAAAGTGCACAAAAAATTCAATGTTTTCAGGTTTTAAAATTGTTGAGAAAGGGAGATCATGCCATGCAAAAATCGTTAATAGTACTTGATTTCTAGTTATGCTTACTCTACATTGTTTATGTGTAGATTTGAGGATGCAAGTACTTTTGATAGCATGACTTGGTGATGAATTTGTTACATTTGTGCATGACTTATGATGCTTAATACATAAAAAGACAAACTAGGGGGATTTGAAAATTTGCCACTCTTAACATTGCGAACGACAATATCAGGGGTGACATTTTATCAATTTTTTCAATTTTTTTTGGACACATTTTGCACATTCACACACATTTTTCTTCTTTTTAGGGGGAGATCATTTCTTTTTTTTAGGGCGTGAATTGATTTGGTTAGGCATAATAGAAATTTGGTCCGGCGTACAAGCAAATATTTCTGTCCAGCGTACATGTAAAAATTTGGTCCGGCGCGAAATTTGGTCTGGCGTACAAGTAAAAATTTGGTCCGACGTAATAAGGTTTTTGTTGAATACAAATTAAGCGATTTGAGTCTGTTTGGGGTGTTTCAAAGGTCGTAAAATTTTGATTTTAGCTTCCGCGCAATCATTCACCCCCCTCTAATTGCTATGTTAGTATATTTCGATCCTACAGGTGGGAGGAGGTCCGAGGAGGGAGCAATTGCGTCGAGAATGGTGGTGGCTAAAAAGGAAGTTTTTCGCAAAATTTTGGGCAAAATGAGGGGGATTTGATGGGGAAAATTGCTTTCGAAGGTTGAGAAGACAACGGGATTTGATTTGCCCAAGTTTTTTGAAAGAAATACTACAGAAATCATGAGTATTTGAAGCTCCAAGACTCATTTCGATGGAGGAGAGAGGGAGAAACGTGTATTAAAACTGAAATTACAACAAAAAGACTTTATAAAATCAATATGGTTCGAAATATATTCCATATTAAATAAGTTAAATGAAACAGCAAATTTTTAGATGTCACATTATCCATCCGTATACGATCCGTAGCGCCAGGGAGATGTACATGCTGTCCCTATGAGCAGTGCAAAGTGGCCACGCAATAGCATAGACGTGCACGAGCCTTGTAATCAATCGCAGAGAATCAATCTGTGTACAGCAAAGACGGACGGCCGGACAAGCTAGCTAGCGATCGAGGTGTATGGTCAGTGTCGCGTTCCAGTCATACGGTGGATCGAATAGGCACAGCCAACCGGTCCGGACGGTGGGTTTTCACTTCAGAAAAAAAAAAAAAACAGAAGGCACCGAGGGAGATGGGTGGGGGCAGCGGTGAGCCCTGCAATTGCGCCGTGGCATCAGGCCACGCGACGAACAGCACGACATGAAACAGTGCAACTTGTCACCTCAGTCTCAGCCTCAGCCTCAAATAGTATCGGGTATGGACGTGAAATGGCCAGCAGATTCTTTACACACTCGCACACGCCACTCTGCCTTCCCCTCTCAAGGAATTTCTCGTGCCATCCCTGCTTTAACAACCAGGAATACAGCTCGTGAAGCCACATTTTTTTTTCCTCGCCGAATGGCTAGATAATTTTTTACAAATTTAAGTGAGTACTTGTTTTTAATCAATTGGATATTGTTTTATGATCTTGTTGTATTTTATTATTTTAACTTTGTGATTTACGTTTTTGTTTATCGTATTCCTTGTAGTTTGTTTTGTTCTTTTTTTTTACAAATTTTAATATTATTTTTTATATAATTTAATTTTTATAGTCATGCAAAAATAATATAACATTCCTTGTCTAATACTAAAAAAGTGAGTACTCCTTAATAAAATAGTACTCGAATAGGAGAATAGGCAAATTGATTTTATCTATTGGATATAGATTTGAATGTCAAAATTTAAATACTATTTAGCAATAAAACACTCAAATTCTCTCCGGTATAAGACAGATGAGAGCACACAACTCCCGCCCCCACTCACATCACCACACACGTATTCATGCATATGCGTGTTTTTTACATACGCTGAGATTGTGGATATGTGCCTTTTCACTTAATATATACGGTACGAGTACATATTTTTACCAGGTGAGACGTTCGAACTACTGAAGTCAACCCTGGCCGGCAGCTTGCTCACCTAGCGTAGCCAAGCGAGCGTCGCTCGTCACTCGGTCCGCTGGGAAGCCACATATTGTCAAGTTCAACACAGTACGTGCAGTCTTGAGATAGGGTTTATGTTCAGTCCATATAAAACTGTAACTTAAACAGTTATTAGTTCTCAGAGCAATTTGATTGAACCAACAAACTGTCCGAATCGTCTAGCAGTGACTCAGTGACTCACTATAGTAACCTGTTACAGTAGAAAATCAGACCAGTGTTTTTGTTGCCGTACTTTCTGAAAGATCTAGACTATCGTTTTTTAATCAACAGTCCACATATATCTACTTAAGTTGCAGTCCCAAGTATTTAACCTCTTTCCAGTATTGCTCTTGAGCCTGCTGTACCACGCCTTTGGGGAACAGAGAAGCTCGCTCGCCAAAAATGCTTGAGAAATTAATACATGGTCTAATGACACGGGCAGAAGAGATAAATTGGCTGCATTTCTCAGAAGTTGCGCTTCAAATAGCTAGGGGCCTAGGGCCTTAATTCATCTGATCCGTTTAATCATCAGTTGTACAAGGTCATGCATGCCAGTCTTTTTTTTCCTCTGCTCCACCGCATACTCCCTCTATCCAAGTTTATAAAACTTATTTTTTTAATGATTTTATCCATAAATATAAAGTATGTATATAGATTTAGCAAGATCTTTTCTTCTATACCCTTATTTATTCTCTTTCAACCATATGCATTTATTTATTACTGCCCACACAAAGTATTATCTCTCATCTTCCAAGACAATTAAGTGGAGGCATTTAAGTTATTTTCTCTTAAATCTTTCTCAATTTCAATGTAATCTTAATCCTTTGCAAAGTCAAAAGACGGTTTATATTTTTTGGACAGAGGGAGTAATTAGCATGCCCTTTTATTTAGAACTAACCACGGTACTCGGACGAACGAATTTTTAAAATATGTTTAAATAATTTGGTAATACATTCGCACCTCTCTTTAGTTATTTACAAAATAGATTATTGTATAACTCTATTAATGATATTTTAAACTCTATTATCAAATCGTCGCGCTGGATCCATATAAAAATTGAATTGCATCCGACAGAACTGACGGCCGGTGAATGAGTGAGGAGCAACACAAGAAAGGGTGGCAGAAAGCCTGCGGCTAATGTAATGATTTCCCAGGAGAAGATAGGTGATGCCTTTATTTCACAAGAATGCATGGGGCCAGTGCCCTGATAAAGCTAGCATGAGGAGCTCCAGTGTCTCCACAAAAGGCATATGGTATCCATGCAAACACGTGCACCTACCCTCGTGATCACAGGATGTGCATTCTTTCGAAATGAATACTTATTAGTCTCTCCAAGGCTTATTTGCAAACGTACGTTTGGATTCCTCTAAAAAACAATATGTTTGCTCTAACTTCAGATCAAACTTTCTGCAGCAAAATTCAGGTTAAACTTACCCTAACTAATGGTATACACGGTAAGAATGATCGAATTAATGCTTCTGAAGTCATGTCATGGCCTAGCTTCATGGAGTTCTTGTTGGGCTTATCAAAAAGTTCTCACCAAAAGGACCCCAAAATGTGGAAAGCCATGAATTGAATTGGTTATTGTGAAGGTCCAGCTAATTCTAAGATGCCACTAGTTCTATGTCGAAAGAAATGTGCCTCCAAGTTCTAGGAATGTGCATACATAATAAGTCCCATCCCATATTTCATACACCATGGAAATCACATACATATTTTTATAAGAAAAAAGGAGACAACTAGAGAGGTGAATGCAACTTAACCATGCTATAATTAACTTAACAAAAAACCAAGCATCTTACAGAGATGCGTAGGGTAGAATAATGAAATCTTGCTTCATCTATGAACCAAGCTTCTCGTGTGCCTTGAGCACCGATCGTATGCGTTGGACTCCTGCGCACTAGACTTGGCGAGAACAATTTCTTCGGAAGAACAACAACAAAAAAAGCTCAGGAGGGATAGAAGGAGGAAAGAGACGTGAGTGTGGAGGATGCGGCTGAACGTTTGCGGCAAGTAATTTAGGGTTGGGCTTACAAGAATTGGGGAGTTGAGAAGTGTGACAAGGAGATGAGCAAGACGGTAAGGTTTTGCAAGGTTAGAAAGAAGCCTTGCAAGGTCAAGAACGTTCTAGTACTCCAGAGTGAATAACTAGCTAGTGGCACACATGATTTAACTGAAAGCGGAGACAAGACTATAAGAGACAGATGAAAAAGCTCAATCGGGGTAGCACCATCCATGAACTAGGAAGGCTTCCATATACTAGCTGGAACCCGGAACAGAAACTGTGGAGCTTTGGTTCCACACATGCCCATAGAGAAGCCGAATGTTTCTTGATCATCAAACCAAATCATCTCCAACATGATGTCTATGTCTCCCTCTTTATGCTTGCAAGCCCCGGAACACAGCTGGGGATCACAGGAATGTGAAAAAGGGGAATAAGATATAGCAACATGAGAGAAGCTAGCATATCTTTCACTCTTTAGAGTATTTTAAGAGCTTACATGTTTGTTGCCATTGTTGCAAAATCTACGATCTGCCTTGTCCTCCATTAGGTGTCAGCAAACTGAAAGGTGACCAACTAAAATTCTTCATAATCACTTTGATGCCCATCACCGATTTTCATAGATGGATGCTCAGAAAGCAAGCAAACAGAGATGCGAAAGAGTTAACACTACATATAAAGAGGTACCTGAAGTACAAGTATGCAGAAGCAGCAGCAAGCACCAGGAGGGAAGGGGAGCCAGTGTATGAAGCAAGAGAAAGGGAGAGCAATAGTTGACGTTGCTCAGTCGAGGAGGGAGCCGCTTGGTAGATGAAAGGTCTCTTGTGTTCTTTTAGATTTTAAGTTCCGGCAAGTATCGCACTACATACCTTTGTAGCTATCCTCAAGCTGCATGCGTGGATGTATTCTCTTCATACTGACAGATCGATGTACCACAACAACACAAAGGAGTGACAGCTCGTTTAATGCATAGACACGAGGAAACTGTTAATTAAGACTTAAGAGTCCGAGTAGATATATATATAGCACACTTTTAGTTGACAGATTAAGCTTTTGAGTGGCATGAAACTCATCAGAAACTATTTCTCAACTCTGAGATATCATTGGTCAGATGCAGAAATGACGTTTTCCCTAATGACGATCGATGACACGATAGTTATGTCACGGAGCCAATTTCTCACAAATTATTACAGCGGGCCGTTATCGTTAGGATTTACATGTCGGGCCATCAGATATTAAAAAAAAAAATGCATGTGTTGTAGTTGCATGTAAGTAGCGAACACAGTGTAGGCACAACGATATGGGTAAAACATGATAAAATACAATGGAAATGAAACGAAATACAGAAAATCCTTAGTAGACTACGAGGGGCAAGAAGAGAAAGCACATGCGCAAAACAATTTTAGTCAACAACTCAGTTTGGTCGGGAGCCAGGTGAGCTAACGACCCATCACGAGTTCGATACCTGTGATCGACTTGTGGGCCTCACCCATAAATAAAATTAGTATGGGTACATACACAAATGTACGTTCAGTAAGATAGTTAGCTAGAAACTCTAGAGGCCTCTACAATATTTCTATGCGTGTGTAAGACGCACACATGTGTGCGTGCATTATTTGAGTGTATGGTATGTGTGTTATGTGCGTTCTTGTACCTAAAAAAATGATGATGGCAAAAGGCAATGGATAAAACGGGAGGAGAGGCTTTTAGGGTGTGAGTGTAGCGATTTATTTTCGTCCATTTCACTTTTTTATTTTTTGAAAATTGGCTAAGAGCTCTGACGTTCACAATAGAAGAAGAATAACCCTCAAGCTACAAACGTATACATACATCCTCCCTCACACACACCCCCCATACATGCGCACACGCTTGCATTCAGTGCCGTGCACGTCTGCATTGAGCGGTGCTCAAACGCGAATAGGCGAGATGCGTGTCGCGCGCTCCCACCGATCGAGCGACGCTCGGCCTATCCATTTCACATATTTTTTAGATAACGAGGACAACATACTTTATTTCTGCTCCATGGGAGCCTTAGACTATCTCCAGTGGCATCCCTTCAGCCCCCAAATCCCTCCATAGACAGATCCCAAGCACTCCAACGAATTCTCTTCACGGTTCCCTTCGGAAAGGATTTGGAGTGAGAATCTCTTCAGAAAAGGATTCTCTTTCCAATCCCTATATAAAACCTTTCGAGGGGATGCTGCTGGAGATGATAGGAATGAAGGGAATGAACATGGAGAAGGGAATGAGGGAAGAGAAGGGAATGAAGGGAAATTGCTGAAGATAGTCTTAGGTACTATGAAATAATTTAGCGCTAGCTTGCAAATAAAAATAGTGGCAAAATTATTGATAGGTGGACAACTAAGTGTAATGTTGGATATAACTCAAATATCTCTAACTATCATATCTTTTGGTTTTATCCACATAGGTTGTTAGTCAAGTCTTTAACAATTAGGTCTCTGTTGGCTATATAAGCCAACCCTCTGTACTTGTAATCTTTGAATAATTATAGTGGACTGTTTTCCGTGGTTTTTTCCCGTAATGGTTTTTTCATGTTACATTGTGTCTCTAATATTTTTCCGTGTTTCTAACCATTACAAGTGATATTAGAGCCCTAATAAGTGGTATCAAAACTACACTTTCTAGATCCAATCGCTGCTGACGAATACTCATACCAGGGGTACCCCACAGCAAAGTATACATCTATTTCAAGATCGTATTTCTCTCAGTCATCCGGGCACGACGGCAGCAAGGCTGGCAGCGATGCAGAGTGCTGGAGAGGGTATTACCAAAGTCTCCATCCCTCACAGATGGGATTGTCGCTCAATGTTGGCTGAAATGCCAAATGAGCCATCTTGGGCCCAGCTTCTCGGCCCAGGGATCTCGAAGGATCCCCGGCCCCGATCGAGCCCACCAGGGCGACTCCGACCTGGCCTCGAGTCAGGTGCCACTGCCGGCTCCGACCTGAACCCGGGTCCAGCGCCCTAGCAGGCTTCGACCTGGCCTCAGGCCGGGACTCCAACGAGCTTGAACCCCGTGCCCTCCGTCACGCCAACGGTCGATAGCGGGCTGGTCGCCTGCCCGGCGAACATGACAGTCGTGCTATGACGGGTGGCTCCTTCCCAAGGCGGCCAGGAGGCCGCCAGAATAAAGCACCCGTCCCGTCACGCCGTCTGACAGGCACACGGAGGGCAGGTGCGCGCCTTCCCAATGGAGCGCTGTCCGTTGTGTCTACTGACCCCAGCATGGGATGAACAGGGATCCGTCAATCACCAAGACCGAAGACCGGGACACCCGGGCATAGAGTACCCCTACCTTTTTCTCAAAACTCCCGTGTAACCTGCCCCCTCCACCTATATAAGGGGAGGCAGGGCCCTCAGGGAGGGGGCATGCAGACATCAACCGATCCATCCCTTCTCGTGTAAATCGGTTCAAGCCTTCCGACTCAGAAAAACACTCCCGAGTTTCTCCACTCGGACGAGCGCTAAGGGCCTGTCCTCAGCTCTCGCTTGTAATCCCTTGTAGTCCACTACACCCAGAGCAATAATCACCACCACGAACTGGACGTAGGGACATTCCACCCGAACCAGTATACATCCGGGACTTCATTAATCTAACCATTCAAGGAGAGGGGACGTGCGACCCCTATACTTACAAATTCACTTGCCGGTTATACGAAACACCGACAGTTGGCGCGCCAGGTAGGGGCCTTCGCGCGTCATCTTCGTGATCTCCGGATTCCCATCTCCCTCCTTGATGGCTTTCTTCACCGATGACGACGCGTCTGCGTCAAGGAGCTGGATTCGCTTCGGCTCCCTCGACTTCATCGCCACCCCGGCGGGAGAGTTCGTGCTCATCCCCGCCACTCCTCAGGCTCAGGCGTTCGCCTCGAGCATGGACTCCGTTGCCGGTACCCTCGGCGACCTTCGGCTTGGGGACCCCGTGCGGACCCAAATGCCGGAGCCCATCCAGCGCCGTGCTGCCCCTAGCAGCAGCGCGTGCGGGCTTGCGCAGGCGGCGGCGTTGCCTCCGGCAGGCTCGCACCTCGTGGCCTTGGTCGGCCACCTGCCGGCCTCCGTCTACGACTTGCTAGAGAGTTCCTCCAGCCACGACTTCAGTTCCGACACGGAGCACACCTCCGACGTGTTGTACCCTCGCGAGTGCAACTTGGCGGGAGTGGAAGAGCCGACCGCCACCTCTGTCAGTCCGGGAACCACCACCCGGCGCGCCGAGGCGCGAGAGGCGGAGATTCAACATGAGCAATATGAAACCTCAAGCTCGCGCGTGGAGCTCGGCAGCATGAACAATTTGGAGGCCCAAAGGCTGCTTGAGCGAACTCGAGCCGACCGAGTAGGGTCACCAGACGCCGCATGCACTGATGCTGCGTGCCGCCAGTTCACCAACAATTGGCCGAGGGTTGCACGATCTTCCAGACTTCCCCACGCCACCGGAATGTCGCCGCTGCGTGGCGATCTTTGCCGCGGCATTCCCGAGACAGAGGACTCGGGGGCCAAGGCCACCTACCAGAACCTCCGGTTGGTTGAGCGTCTTCTTGTGCAAAGACATGCAACCTTCCGTTCCCTCGCTCGGGGGCTTCCTCGAGTCACCCGAGCCACACTGCCGCTCCAGACTGTCGGGGTCCGGCGCTGACAGTGTCACCCTCCGAACGGCCCCAGGCCTCCCGCACTCTGGTGCGCGTGCGCTTGGGCGAAAGTCGCGACGTTCGCAGCACTGCCGAGGCCCGGAAGAGGGCGGCCGACGTGATGGCCCAGTCGCAGGCCGTGGACAGTGGCCGGCGCCACCACCGCAGCCCGAGCCCCGACGGCCCGGGACCGCGGGTGTTTGGCCGGAAGATCCGCCATGCGGACTTCCCCATCAGATTCTGGGCCCCCGCCAACATAACCAAGTACACTGGGGCCACGAACCCCAGTGTCTGATTGGAGGATTTCCGGCTCGCATGCCGGGCGGGGGGAGCTACGGATGATCTCTTCGTCATCCAGTACCTCCCCATCTACCTCGCGGACTCTGCTTGAGCCTGGCTCGAGTACTTGCCCGCGAACACCATCAGGAACTGGGCCGACCTGAAGAACCTATTCGTCGGTAATTTCGTGGCACTTAAGCATACAGGAACTCTGGGACTCAAGAGCAAGCAGGCAGCAATGGGAGTCTCTCCGGGATTACATCCGGCGATTCTCCCTGCAGTGCAACGAGCTCCCCGACATCTGCGACGCCGACGTCGTCGGGGCGTTCATTTATGGCACCACTTCGAAAGCTCTGGTGCACAAGCTGGGCTGCGCCAAGCCCAAGACCACTAAAGAGCTTCTCGACATCACCACCAACCACGCCTCCGGCGAGGAGGCCGTAGGCGCTATCTTCGACAAGGGGAAGGCCAAGCGGGAGGCCACCCCCAACATCGATGTTCCCTCCGACCGCTCCGACAAGCGGAAGCGGAAGGGGAAAAAGGGCCGTGAGGGTCCTGTGGTCGCAACCGCCGATCGCTTCGCTTAAGCAGCAGCGCACAGACCCGACCACTTCAAAAAGCGATGGACAGCCAGTGTCGTGATCACGGTACCCGTCAGCACAAATCATGAGGATTGCGAAACCCTGAAACGCTTCATCTCTGGAGCCCCCACGCGGGGCAAGGAGAAAAAACGCGGCTCGGCAGCGGATGCCGAGCCAAAGGAGGCGGACGCTGAGTTCCCGGAACCCGATGGCTGCCTCATGATCTTTGGCGGACCGGCAAGCTACGCCGACAAACGGAGGCAGAAGCTTGCCTTCCGCGAGGTCCACACAGCGGCCCCCGCCGTGCCCAAATACCTCTGGTGGTCGGAGTCACCGATCACCTTTGATCGGGCTGACCACCCCAACCACGTCCCGCACCCGGGGAGATATCCCCTGATTGTAGCCCCCATCGTCGGGACAAAACGCCTCTCTAAGGTGCTCATGGATGGCGGCAGCAGCCTCAACATCCTGTATGTTGAGACCTTCGATGCCATGGGGATCCCTCGCTCGCATCTCTGACCGAGCAAGGCGCCTTTCCACGGCATCGTCCCTAGCCTGCAGGCCCATCCGCTCGGGCAGATCGACCTGCCCGTTACCTTTGGGAACCAGGATAACTTCCGCACCGAAACCCTCACCTTCGAGGTCGTGAGGTTTCCTGGCTCCTACCACGCTATCATGGGGAGGCCATGCTACGCCAAGTTCATGGCGGTCCCCAACTACACCTACTTCAAGCTGAAGATGCCGGGGCCACGGGGAGTCATCACCGTGGTCGCGTTTTCAGCTTCGCATAACCGCGAACAAAGCGATTCTGCGAAGTTGGCGTCAGCAATCATTGCGTCCGCCGAACTCGAAAACCTCCGGAGGGAAACCTCGGAGTCTGCCCCCCGACTCCAGCAAGTCGGGGTCCGGATCCTTCAAGTCCGCCGAGGACACGATGGAGGTTGCGGTCGATCCCGAGGATCCGATCGAGACCGTGCGGATCGGAGCCACGCTCCCCGCCAAATAGGAAGGCGCGCTCGCCGACTTCCTCTGCTCCAGTCGGAATGTCTTTGCATGGAAACCGTCTGACATGCCAGGCATCCCGCGGGAAGTCGCCGAGTACTCCTTGAATATCCGACCCGGCTCAAGGCCGGTCGTCCAACACTTGCGCCGCTTCGACGAGGAAAAGCGCAAGATTATTGGTGAGCAAATCGCCAAGCTTTTGGCTGCAGGGTTCATAAAAGAGGTCCGCCGACCTCCACAAGCCTTCCGTCCATCTGGACCCGCCCTCCGAGCGGCTGCCCCACCCACTTGGTGCGCCCCCTCGGACCACCGACCGGTCGGGCGCGGGACCTACTGGGTCAGGCCACGACGTGCTGATTGTCGACTCCGACTGGAGGAAGCCCTTCGTCAACCGGTTGACTGACGGATCACTCCCCGCCGACCCAACCGAGGCTTGACGCCTCGCTCGGTGGGTGAAGTCCTTCGTCCTGGTCGGAGAAGACCTCTACAAGAGGAGCCCCTCCGGAGTCCTCCAGAAGTGCGTCCCGATCGACCAAGGGAAGCAGCTGCTGCTCGACGTCCACGGCGGCGTCTGCGGCCACCATGCCGCACCACGATCCCTCGTGGGAAAGGCCTTCCGTCAAGGTTTCTACTGGCCAACCGCCGTGGCCGATGCCGAGCAGATCGTTCACACCTGCGAAGGGTGCCAATTTTTTGCTCAGCAGACGCACCTTGCAGCGCAAGCCCTGCAGACGATCCCTATCACTTGGCCATTCGCCGTTTGGGGACTCGACCTGGTCGGGCCCTTCAAAAAGGCACCCGGAGGCCTGACACACCTACTCGTTGCGGTGGACAAGTTCACCAAGTGGATAGAAGCTAAGTCGGTCGCCACCATCACTTCGATGCAGGCGGCCAACTTCTTCCGCGACATCGTTTATCGGTTTGGAGTCCCGAACTCCATCATCACCGACAACGGGACGCAGTTCACGGGGAAGGAGTTCCTCGAGTTTTGCGATGACTTCAACATCCGCGTCGACTGGGCAGCTGTAGCCCATCTGCGGACCAACGGCTAGGTCGAGCGCGCGAACGGCACGATCCTCCAAGGGCTCAAACCGCGAATCTTTAGTCGACTGAAGAAATTCGCGGGGCGATGGGCAGCCGAACTACCCTCCATTCTCTGGAGCCTGCGGATAACACCGACCCGGTCGACCGGGTTCACACCATTCTTCCTAGTGTTCGGTGCCGAAGCCGTTCTGCCGACCGACCTGGAGTACGGCGCCCCAAGACTGCAAGCCTTCAACAAGGCTCGGGGGCTCGAAGCTCAACAAGACGCCATCGACCAGCTCGACGAGGTGCGCGGTGTGGCCGTCTTGCGATCGGCCAAGTACCAGCAGACACT
The DNA here is from genome assembly GCA_036346375.1 of Guadua angustifolia. Lineage (NCBI taxonomy): Eukaryota > Viridiplantae > Streptophyta > Magnoliopsida > Poales > Poaceae > Guadua > Guadua angustifolia. Next base: position 67,495,847 of record CM070500.1, on the reverse strand, counting down.
GCGGCGTTACCATGATCATCAGGTCCGTGGGCGGTCCTTCGACGTTGGCGACCTGGTCCTGCGCCAGGTTCAGTCCAACGTTGGCAGGCACAAGCTATCCCCCTCGTGGGAAGGGCCCTTCACCATTGTGGAGGTCCTCCGACCCGGCACCTTTCGACTCAAAGACGCCGATGGCAACATTGTACCCAACGCATGGAACATCGAGAAGTTAAGGAGATTCTATCCTTGATTTTCATCTTTTTCCTCGCGTCTCCGCCAAATCCCCTGGACTCAGAGCACTGCGTGTCGATCACACTTTGGTCCTCACGCGCGACTCGGGGGCTGCTTGTTTGCCCGCTTGCTCAAGTCCGCGTCCTAACCGACCATCGGGTCCCCCGCGAGCGGTAACCCACTCGACCCAAGTGCTACGGCCTACGCCCCAGCGGCTACGGCTGCGAAGTAGTGTCTTGCGGGAGAAGGAACTACCCGTGCGAGGCGATCCATGGTCGACTTAGGGCGCGCCTCCGGGCCGCTAAGTCCCTGGCTATTCTTGCATTTCCTTCAGAGTGTTAGCGCTCTGACTTATGCTCTAATGACCCCAGCGGTTCCTAAGAGCTACGGTCGTTCGACGAGTGCTCATCACAGAAAGGAAACGCGGAATATCAAACAAAGTCCCGAAGGTCCACAACATAGAATGTACATGCATTACATCACACGGAAGCAAAAGTTAGACGCGGGCGCCTGGGGCGTTCCTAAGTTAAGCTTAGGCATCGCCCTCGATGGTGTTGTCGTCGGAGCTGTCGCTGCTCTCGGCAACGTCGCCCAGCCCGGCCACCCTCTCTGTCGCCAGCCACACTCTGGCCCGCACCTAGTCAGCGTCCCCTTAGATCCCGGCGACGGCCGTGATCGGGTCGAAGGAGGCATCGCGGCTAGCGCAGCAGGCCAGCACGTACTCCACCGCGGCGACGGAGGCCGACCGCCCCTCGCAAGCGGAACGCTCGCGCAAGGCGCGAGGCAGGTCGGCCAAGGCGTCGGCCGCCTGGGTGAGGCGGAAGGCGTACCCCGACGGAGTAGGCTCCAACGGCTCCTGCAGCCTCACCCCCAGAGGCTCCAGGCTCCTGCCCATACTCTCGAAGGCTGGGCGGAGCATGGACAGGAGGCTCTTGCGCGAGGCCACGCGCTCCTCGTACATCGAGCCGAGGTCCTCCACGACGGCCTCGACCCGGGCCCGCTGCGATGACGCCTCTTCGCGCATCTTGGCAAGCTCCTCCTCGAGGGCGTCAGCCCGAGCCTGCCGCGCCGCCACCTCCTCGCGCGCCCTCGCCAGCTCCTCCTCGGTGGCCTGGGCCCGAGTCCATTGGCACAAGACTTCCGCCTCCCGGCGGGCGTTGCGGCTCGAGCCACTGTGGAAGCTTCGGCAGCGCCCGCCAGCGGCATCATACCGGCTGCCCGCGCCCTCGTCGTGGAGACGGTGGTGTCCACCTCTCCCGCCGAAGCGACCGGCGCGGGCGCAGCAGGCGGTTCGCGAGAGCCCGAGCCGGTGGCGCTAGGAGAAGCGACAGGCGGTTCAACATCAGCAACAGAAAGAAAGTCGAAACCATCGCAAAGACAAGCAAAAAAAACTCACTCCGGGAGAGGATTCCGGATGCGGAAGATCGACGAGGGCAATATGAGCCCTCCTCTCCTCGCGCGCATGGAGGACCCAGCAGCGGTGCGGGACTTCTTGGGGTCCGACCCCGAGGGGTCCGCCACCGCCTCCCGCTTGCCGGCCCTCCAACCGTCGTCTCCGCTCGCCATCGACAGTTGAGTTTCCTGGCCCTCTCCCTCTTTTTCTCGTAGAAGGGCAAAGCCAAGGCAGGAAGACGAAGAGAGTGGCTATGCGTGGTCGCCCCCCGCGCCATATTTATAGGGGCGGGGCGGAGCGGTCGAAGCGGGAGTCACCCCGGGCGGTGCGCCGCACGTGCATTAACTCCACGTCCCACGCGACAGGACGTGCCCTGTCCACGCCTCCCATCTCGCATTAAAATGCGACGTGACTGTTGGGGCGAGAGGGCGCTGCTTCGGCCAGGGAGGCGCAGTGCGATTCTTCGATTTCGGCTCTGGGCCAGGCTGACTGCACTGACATGACGAAGGAAGGCCTGGACAAGCCGCGAAGGCACCGAGGTGGCTGAAGGCCCATTAACCCGACCTCCCCGCCGGAGGGTCGAGCAAGGGGCCCAACAGCCACGACATCTCCGACATGCGGGATAAAAACGGTAACCTTTTCGACCCAAGCACTCGCCACACCGAGTTTACAGGCACCTGCCGAAGCACGCGCCAGCCGGACAAGCATCGACCGATCACTCGCCAGTCAAGCAGACGTCACTTTGATTGAAGCATCGCGCGTCCCGCTACAAACGCCGCGTCAGGCCGCTGGTAAGACGTATCGGCCCCAATCATTTCGCTTCGCATTTAATTTTCGCACGCGCATTAAATGCTAGCAGGAGGCGCCAGGGCATCGCTCCGGCGGGACGCCCTGCGACCTCTCGATCTCCGCCTCCGGGCCGGCTCAAACTGAGCCGAAGCATGTATGAAAAGCCCACCGGGCCGTAGCGGCCTCGAGGTGACGAGAGGGCTTGAATGCCTCGCGATCAAGACCTGGCTGTGGGTTCCGAAGGCAAAATCCACCAAGTGGATCCCTAGCCACCCCCAGTAGGCGAAACGAGCGAGGGGCGAGTCCAAGGCGAACCCTCGGCGGGTCTCTAGTTGGGTTGGCGGACGACCCAATCAACTTGACTCGTGTTCGAGACCATACTTCAAACTCTCCCGCGGAGCCCCCCGAAGGGTAGCAGCCAGTTGCGCCTCGAGTTACAAACAGCTCGGGGTCCGATACGGGATCGAGTAAAGAAAGGTTTTTATGGGTCACCCCCAGCGGGTCGGACACCCGACGTAGGGATCGTCTGCTCGGAGATCGCGTGATCTCCAGGGCCCACTCGGATAACCTGTTAGCAGCTCCACGAGCACGGTGTTCGGCCGACGTATGGTAAACACGCGTTTGCTCACCCCCTCTAGGTCCCACACCTGCGGACGGGGTGTACACGTGGGACCGACAGCGGCCTCTCCTCCCGCAGATAGCCTCGCCCGACGAGGACTCAGGACGAATGCCCTTCGCCTAGCTCCAGCGTTAAACCAACCCTACTAACTCGCCTAGCTTCGGCATTAAACTAGCCATACTAACTCGTCCAGCTACAACGTAAAACGAGCATTCGGGAACCAGAACCTCTCGCGAAGGCATCTGGGCATCCCTGCCGACCACGGCCGCGTCCAGCTACGACGTAAAACGAGCATTCGGGAACCAGAACCTCTCGCGAAGGCATCTGGGCATCCCTGCCGACCACGGCCGCATCCAGCTACGACGTAAAATGAGCATTCGGGAACCGGAACCTAGCACAAGACACCTAGGTATCCGCACCGACCGGAACAGCGTCGAACTAGGCCCCCCGACCAAGTCGGTCGGGCTCATCTGGCAAGGGTAACCCCCCAACCAGCTCTCCGACCTACTCGGGGCTCGGGTTACACTCCACCCAAGCGCGACGCGACACCCGGCCGAAACCGGCCGACCAAGTCAGTCGGACTCCGCCAACAAAGTCAGCCCTCCGATCCGCTCGGGGGCTCGGATCCAACTGGGTCCACTAGATTCGCCAAGACGGATATTCACCAACCGAATTAACCCCCTGACCAGCTCTTCGATCCGCTCGGGGGCTCGGGGGCTACACCCACTAGGTGCGCTCGCATGCACCCGGTCGAAACCGGACGACTGAGTCGGACGGACTCGGCCGACCAGGGCAGTCACCCCAAAGTTCCACAAGGAGAGCCTCCCCATCGTCTCCAAAGATGAACACCAAGATAAGCCGAAGCGTCGTCACGCCAATTAAGGCAGACCGCGCCGCCGAAGACGAAGGGTCCATCCGGGAACACACACGTTTCAGGATGGCCCCGGGGGCTACTGACGAATACTCATACCAGGGGTACCCCACAGCAAAGTATACAACTATTTCAAGATCGATTTCACAAATCATCCAATCCACGACGGCAAGAAGGTGGCGGCAATCTGAAGTCCGAGAGGGTATTACCAAAGTCTCCATCCCTCACAGATGGCATTGTCGCTCAATGTTGGCTGAAATGCCAAATGAGCCATCTTGGGCCCAGCTTCTAGGCCAAGGGATCTCGAAGGATCCCCGGCCCCAATCGAGCCCACCAGACGACTCGACACGGCCTCGAGTCAAAGCATCACGGCCCGACTGAACCCGGTCCGGCGCCCAAAGAAGTTCGACTGCCTCAGCCGAGACTCCAACGAGCTTGAACCCCTCACCCTCCGTCACACCAACGGTCGACAGCGGGCTGGTCGCCTGCCCGGCGGACATGACAATCGTGCTATGACGGGTGGCTCCTTCCCAAGGCGGCCAGGGGGCCGCCAGAATAAAGCACCCGTCCCGTCATGCCATCTGACAGGCACACGGAGGGCAGGTGCGCGCCTTCCCAACACAGAGGCTGTCCGTTGTTCATCGACCCAAAGATGGGATGAACAGGGATCCGTCAATCACCAAGACTGAAGACCGGGACACCCGGGCGTAGAGTACCCCTACCTTTTTCTCAAAACTCCCGTGTAACCTGCCCCCTCCACCTATATAAGGGGTGGCAGGGCCCTCAGGGAGGGGGCACGCAGACATCAACCAATCCATCCCTTCTCGTGTAAATCGGTTCGAGCCTTCCGACTCAGAAAAACACTCCCGAGTTTCTCCACTCGGACGAGCGCTAAAGGCCTGTCCTCAGCTCTCGCTTGTAATCCCTTGTAGTCCGCTACACCCAGAGCAATAATCACCACCACGAACTAGACGTAGGGACATTCCGCCCGAACCAGTATACATCCGGGACTTCATTAGTCTAACCATTCAAGGAGAGGGGACGCGCGACCCCTATACTTACAAATTCACTTGCCGATTATACGAAACATCGACACTGCCCTGGAGGAGCGACTCCCGGGCGACACCTGCACTGCTATTCCCCATCTACTTCCCGATCTGCAACCTGGCCATAGAGTTCTTCGCCATCTTCGGACAGGCCATCGACGTCCGTGCCTTTGCGCTGGCTTCGAAGTCACCAGCGCCGCCCCGCACCATCCGCCATCGCTTGGGCCAGATTTTGCACCCCTCCACGCCAGCCACCAGTCCAGTCTTTTGCCTCTGGTCTGGCCTGTTGTCGGGACTAGATTTCCAAATCTGAACTCTCTGTGTACAACCGTGCTAGTCCAGGAAAAACTAGCACACACAACAGAAACAGTGATGATAACACCATCATATCACAAATCAAATAATATTAATTGAGCAAAAAGATATCAGCCTAATGGCTAAATATTACAAATAGGCATGCAGCTTCTTAGCTTGAGTTCAATAAGAACAGTAAAAACGAAATAACAGTAGCAGGATAAGCCCATCCATTTACCCAATAGGCAATCAACTGGGGTACGCGTCCTAGTAATCCGGATCGTCATCATCATAACCACAAGCATAGAACTCATAGTCACCTTCAGTTTCTGTGCACTACTCTGTGGAAAGTTGGGATGTTGCAAGGGTGAGCACAAAATGTACTCCGCAAGTCTTAGAAACATAATACATGATAACTATATGCATGGCTAAACAATTGAAGGTTTAATATGGCTCTTTTAGCATAAAGCAAAGTTTAACGGTAAATATACAAATAGTAATTTCGCAAAGCATCATTTGATCAAAATGTAATTGAATAATAATTGTATTTGAAATGATGACTAATCAGGTTCTAACCACCTGACTGGCTCCAACCGCCAAACCACAATCCGAGAGTTCCGTCCACTCATGAATTCCCAAACTATCATTTTTATTTAAAACAAAACCATAAAATCTACAATGTACAAGTATACCTTGCTTACCCTTGACCGTGGCCACAACTACTTAAGTAGTTTTAACTCTGAAGAGTGTGTACAATTTTACCCACAAGACATAATCAATTCTTATTGCTATGCAATTAACACACTTCCTTTGATGTGTCGACAGAGAGATCATGACAAGGCCTTTACAATGTACAATCTTGCTATTAACTTTGCCTACTAAGATTTCGCCGCTGAAGGGTTCCATCACCCAGTCAAAAGCCCCCTCTTGCGCCATGTGGGGAAAAACTGTCTCCATTCGATACCCACATTCCACCGAATAGTGAAGCCAATTACTAGTTGCATAAATTAATTAGGTAGGTCATACCATAGACTTGTGGTTGTACGGTAATGCTCGGTTCATGGTAACACATATTTCGGTCCTTAATTGACTAGAACGAAACATTCAATTTCAAGGTCTCGTGCATCCAGCACTAACCAAACATCCATCAGCCCTGGTCTAAACCATTTCTGCTTTATTTCATTTAAATAACAGTAGCAATACCAATTGCCACAACTTCACAAATAAGTTTAAGCAATGTTTGAAACGATTCTCATAATGGCATAATACTGAAACGTCTAAGCTGGACTAAGCAATTTTACCGTCCCATGCTACACTATTGGTTATCACTAGATGAAATAGCTAGTATCACCTAAGGTGACAAAGGTTCGTCATGATTAATGTCAATGAGGGTATAACAAGTCTGAAATTTAACTAAACCTTAATACCACATTTAAAGTAAATTGCATAAAAGTAAGTATGTATAATTTAAAACAACATAAGCATTTTATAAAATTTGGGATCAATATATTCAAAGAAAGACTTGCCTTTGTTTCATCCTATTGGTTCTACCTTCGACTGTTGATTCAACTAAGCTACGACTGCATCTCCTACATGTGAAACAAGAATTAATAAATAAAATAAATTTAAATAAAATTCAAAAATTTAAAAGAATGGTTTTTGAAGGTAGATCTTCAATTTAGATGAATTTAGAAATTTGAATTACTGGAATCGGAGCTAGAACGAGGGAGAACGGGCTCCTAAAAATTCCTCGAATAAAAAATCAGAGAAAAGGACAAAAGTCTGACATGTGGCATGATCTGATTGGCTGCAATTTTGGATTTTCTGGAAAATAGAAAAAAGAAAAAGAAACACCGACTGACATGTGGGGGCCGTGCGTCAGTGGCCCGGCTCACGATAGATCGAGAGCACCAAGGGGATTTGGGGGTGACGTGGCAAACCGGCCGACGTGGGGTGCCAGGGGTGCAAGCGGGAATGACGTGGCGTACCACGCGGCCACTAGGGCTAATGTGGCCTGCCACTTAGTTGCCACGAGGCGTTGACATGGCCGCCATGTGGCGATTGATGTGACGCGGCACTGACCCAGCGGGCATGGTTCTGTAGTGGCTGCCACGCAGTGCGAACGTGAGTGCCAGCATGGCACGGTCAGCACGGAGTGGCGACGACTCAACGACGATGTGATGACGCCTGAGCAGAAGAATACGGCACGGTTGCAAGCCAAATCGTGACGAAAACTGACGAGACTTGAGGGAAAACATAGAGCGCGACACTGGGAGTTCAACGATGCGAGTGACGGTGGTGGAGGCTCACTATCAGTGGAGAACGATGATGAGGAAGGTTCTCGGGACTGCATTGCAATTCGGCGGCTAGGGTTTGGATTTTCACGGCGCACAAGCGATGAAATGCAATGAGACTAGAGCGGAAAGCGGCGGCGGCTTATATAGATGCGGATCCCCGAGGGGTTCAGCCCGAATACAGTGCGGTTGGCAAGAAAATCACAGTAATGGGTGTGGGATTCGGGCGGCGGAAGAGATTGGGTCGGAGATGACAGTGCTAGCTACTGAAAGGTGGGCCCCGTGCATCAGCGGGCACGAGGTGGGCCATGAGAGGTAGTGGCGGAGAGGGCCACAGAGCAGAGGCCCAAGGAGAGGGGAGACGGGCCGAACCAGGCTAAGCGGAGGGAGAAAGAATGTGGGTTGCGCGCAAGAGAAGGGACCAGGCCAAGTGGCGAAAAAATGGACCGGGAGAAGGAAAATGGCCCACACGAAAAAAGGGAAAAGAAAAGATTTTTCTTTTTAAGAAAATTCTAGAAAAAGCAAAAGTGCCAAAATAAATAGCAAATAATTTTGGAAAAATCCCAGAAAATTCTCAAAAATAGTTTTACACATTTGGAACTCAAATAAATTATTTCCAACTCATTTAAACCTATAATTTAGATTCAAATGATTTGCTTGCTCTTGAGAGCTCGATTTAAATTCACAAAAAAATTTGAAACTTAAGGAAAATTTTGAAATGCTAAAATTTGGAATGTTACACCTGTGTCACCTCACCATCCGCTCTGACCTTCATGCCTTTAGCTGCCTTCGCCTCAACACAACCAAACGTGACTGCCTCCACTAGCAAGCAACTTCTGGCCTCTTTTCCCATGCCGCCATCTCCCGGCTTCCATTCGCTGGCCTCACTCGGCGTGACACACGACGCCTTCGAATCGGCCACCATCCGGCCAGCCCCCCTCAGGCGCCTCCATCCAACCGTCGTGGAATCGTCTTCAGCCCGACACGCAGCTAGTCCACGTAGCGCTTCCCACAGCTGTGCACCTTGCACAGTGGCGTGCTGCCTTCCGCGCCTCTTGCATGCATGTCTTGCTGCCGTCGTGGGCCTTGAAGAACTCTGTGCTCCCCAACGCAATCACGCGCACGCCCAGAGCCCGGTCACTCCATCTTCGATCGCTCTGCGCCGGCCATTCCTCCCCTTTGCACTACAAGTGTTTGAATTGACTGTTCCAGTCTTTCTTGTTCAGTAATCTTTTGGACTTTTTAACGCACTTGTATTCAATACTTTACTACCATTTGGGGTTTTTTAGAAACAATTTTATTATAGATTTTGAGTTAAAGGGGTGTTTATTGGAGATAACTCAAATATCTCTAACTACCATATCTTTTAATTTTATCCACATAGGTTGTTAGTCCAAGTCTTTAACAATTAGAACTCCTTTGGCTATATAAGCGAACCCCCTGTACTTATAATCTTTGAAATATTATAGTAGATTGTTTCCCGTAGTTTTTTCCCGCAAGGAGTTTTCCATGTTAAATTGTGTCTCTAATATTTTTGCTATACCCATACACTAGAAGAACACTTAGATACTATATATAATATGATTTTGATCATTTGAATAGTGAAATTGACTTTAAATACTTTATGGTGCATAATTTAGGAAGGTAAGAATTCAGGCCTTACTTGCTTAATTAATTGCCTCGTTCAATTTTGATTATATGACCTTGGTGTAGTGGAGGTAAGAGATTAGTCTCTAACAGCTCTACACCATGTGCGCGGGGAGACTGAAGGTCTAACCTTTAGTAGCCTGAATCCTGAGAGCACTCTATCATACAATTATTCATTAATATGTTAAGTAGACATGATTCAATGTCAAGTTGATATAATAATTACGAGTTGCTTTATCCTTTCGATTATGTCATTTTTGCAAGCTTAAAATTGTGCACATTATATACATTCATCATATAGTGTGTGTGTGTGTGTGTATATATATTATATACATATATAAAATAGAACCTATCAACAAGATAAATGATATGGAAAAGTTGTTGAATGCTAAACAAAAACTTGAGATAGAGATAGAACAACTGAAGAAAAAGTTTAATTTAATAGAAAAGATTTATGAGATGAAACAAAAATGGGAGACACAGATGACAAATCGTAAGATATTGATTTTCGTAACAAGGCACTCATCATTAAGGAGTGTAGGACAAATGCAGAGCTGGAGAAGCCAAAGTTGAGCTTATATGGGTAATATAAAGGTTTCTAGTATTTAATTCGATATGGTTACTGATAATATACCAAGACACCTTTTTCATAATAACATGCTCACTATTCTAGGGATTAAGAGATATGACTGGAAGTTAATCAGTTATTGGTGTCAAACAAATGGGCACTATGCTGAACCGGTGGAACTTCAGAGACAACTGGAAAGCCTCTATTACGGAAGCTATAGTGTAATATCTCAGACTTTTCCCAGGTTGTGGGATTTCCCGTTCGGGGTGTGTGCCCCTCTGGCACGCGCTCTCAGTGTGGGTGGACCTGCCGGTGATCTGTAAGGTGCAAAGGTTAGGTGTGTGGGAGAGAACTAAAGCCAACTACTTTTCACCTAACCCCTCTCTTTCTCTCTCCTATGTGTGGTTGAAAATCATTTGGAGAACTGTCTTTTCCCCATCCTGGCCGATTTTTCCTCCTCCCCTTGCTGGTTCCATGCTTCCAGCTCCTCCTGCAGAGCACTCCTCCCGGCCAGCTCCTTCTCGAAAGCACTCCAAAGAAGAAACCCACCACCAAGAACTTGGCCAAGCAGCCAAAGCCGGGCGCCCTCTCCTCCTGTCCTCCTATCATCCACTGAAGAAGCTTGCCAAGAAGAAAGCTGCTAGCAACAGCCGGCGCCCTCTCTCCTCTGTCCTCCCTGCCGATCCACAAAGAAGCAGCTGCCAAAGAAGAATAACAAAGAGAGCGGCGCTTTCTCCAATAAGATCCTCTCGGATGGTGCCTCCCTGCCTCTCCCAATCCTCGCCGAACAGTTGCTTCTCCCCTGGACTCCCTCCTACCTCACCAAGCAGCCAGGAGTAGCAATGACATCGAGGCGGCAAAGAAGAAGACTAACTGCAACAAAGAAGAAGACTAAAGAGTAGCATCAAGAAGATCAAGATTGCTTTCCCCTTGCCCTCTTGTGGTGAGAGCTCAATCAATTGAAGTTGTGGTATTTAGTTTTCTTGTGCATGCCAAGTGTTTGATGAAATGCTTAGCTAAGGTTTTCATGAGAATAATGTCGCTTTCAAGAGTGGTTGATTAAAAGGAAAAGTTAATGTGCTTTCTAATTTGTTGTGTGAATGAACTGAGTAAGCCCCACTTGATTGCTCTTAATTTGAAAAATTTACTTACTCTTAGAAGATAGCTATGAAACATATGTCTTCCGTAACCATGATAAGCAAAGAATCGGCTAACCAATTGGCAAAGTTAGTGTTGTATTTACTTCCACCCTCTTGTGGTAAATAAAATCCGTGTTGGACAATCACACAAATAGTGCAAGGTGCGTTGCAGAGAATTCTTTGTGTGAAATCATTCTCTTCGCACCTAGTATCATCCATTCTTTGTGTGAAGGGTCCAGCAGAGGTGCTACAATTTTCAAATGTGTCATGTGAGTATTTATGGAGTATTGATTGCGAACTCTTGGTTAATACACGTAGTTGTATATGTATTGTATATGTGGATTTGTTCTTGATGCATGCCAACTACTTATATATGTATACCAAGATTAGGTTCTTGAAGATTTTGTGTCTTTGTTGTTTATTATGGTCTGAAATATACACATGTGTTATTTGTGTATGAGCACCTTGTAAATTGTTATCCAAAAGATAAGGCTTAGTTTACAAGAAAATACTAATTTGTGCATAAATTTAAGTGGAATGGGTATTGTTTAATTGCAGAGAAGATTCTGTCGGGAGTGGCCTCTGCCGTACGCCACTCCATTCTTCGTCGATAAAAGGCAAGTGCATTCTCTAGACTGTGGCTAGGAGGATTAATCGGTTGTTGCTCTTAGCGTAAGTAATTGCCGGTGCATATGCAAGAGGTAAGCTTGGCTTGGTTATAACTAGGAAGTGCTTCCTCTTATGAAAATGTCTATGGTGAGTAAAGAGTTTAAGGAAATTGATGCAAGTACACCGTGTGATTGAGTGTTGATGTGTGTTCTTATGTGATGCTCCTTCGTTTAATTGTTGCTCTATTAATTAGATGAACTCTAAGTGAGACCGAGCTTTTTTTATAAGGTTGATTATAGTGAGTAGATTGTTCGAGTGATTGGGACCAGCATGGGTTTGGTTCAAACGGATAAGTCCTTTATAAAGATAGTATACGTGAGCATTTAACTGCAAGTGTATGGTGTGAACATGGTTCGATGGCCGTAGGATGTAGTTGCATGATAGAAACGCTGTCATGAGTTGCCATGCCTTACGGTGGAATCTGCTTGTACCAGTACCGCTAGTGACTTAGGAGTGTGAGAAATTGGCTATGTGTGTGTATGTGGTTATGGTATGTTTGTGTAGGCATTGAATGAAAAGTTGCATTTCATTCATGAAAATTGTATTTGTGCATTCATAATGGAAGAGGCGACCCATGCTGATGCGGGCCTCTGTGTTCACACGTAGTGAACACGAAAGTCCTACCTCGTAGTCCCATTCATCGAGGTGAATGGGAGCGAGACAGTAAGAGTAGGCACCTTCCATCTACGGGATGGAAGGGACGTGAGGGTGCACACCGACGGGTGGGCACTCGGCAGTACCGGTACGTGCATGGAAATGAGCATTCATGGGCATTGCATCTTTCATAATGAGTGTTGTGGTAAATGGTGTGTTATTTGGATGATGAGTATGGTAATTGAAGTTGAGTTGTGGACTCCACCCAAAAAGGGGAGATTGAATTGTTTTTGATGATTTAGCGCATTTCTTTGCCCTACTAATTACGTTGTATGGATAACCTGGAGTGAAATCGAGTTATGAACTCAGCTAAATTTGATGAAAATGGTTTGAGTTGCAAAACGGAGTGGTTGAGTCGGGAGACGTTGTGAGTTAGCGTTAAGCAATGGTTCTTGGGTGTTGATTGGTTTTATTATCAAGTTGATGACTTGGTTGCAGTAATTTTCCTTTTTGGTATGGTCAAGTCATTGCTTTAATTGGGTAAATGCGTGTTGTCTGGATATTGCTTCTTTTGCATTACTTGCTCTTATGGTCAAGCTCTTGTTTACTTGAGATAAATTGGAATTGTTACTCTCGTGTACTTGCTGAGTCATCGACTCACGCTTGTTTGTTGTGTTGTTGCAGGTGCATTGAAACCGGCATGCATGGGGGGAGTAGTAGCACAAGCACGTTTTCGTCAAACCCTTTAATCGATTTGTAAATCCCGATTGTATTGATTATGGTTGTACTATGTCGTCCGTCGTGGTGTAGTTATTCAATTCTGTTGGATGTGTGATCGATTAACTAAGGACCTGCTAGAATGATATAATAACTGCAATTGATTTCTGTCTGCTGAGTGGATGTCCTACTATCTAGAGAGGTCATGCCGAAATTTTCTAGATTTCGGTGACTTAGTTTTAAGCTAGTTTAGAAAGTTTCAAGGTCGGTTTCAACCATTTATTAGAGGTAAAAGGTTTAGTGACTCGTTCGTTGAATCCTTAGGTCATTTGAACTTCTTGTTGCGTTTTCATTTCTTGGATCTTGTTGGGAACACGCTGGGCGAGAACGGTTCCGAAGTGTTGTAAGCGTCAATCAGAGTCTTTTGGTAGAATTTGCGGTGCGTTTGTCGCCGGGGTGTTACATATAGCACATATGGTAGCAGACAAGGAAAAGCCCTAAGGTCTCCTTGTCTTGATCTATCAAATAATTAATGTTATTTATCAATTTATGTTTGTTGATATTTATAGTATCATATCTTGTCAATATATTGCCACATGAAATTATCCTTAATATTTTCTCATCTTGAATCCAAGGATTGAATAGTATCTTGCTTGTGCGGCTGAGCGAGTAGCTTAGTTGGCTCGCTCGCTCGCTGAGCAGCTAGCCCGCCTGCGTTCGACGTCGCTCGGACGCGGGCGCGCGTGAGGCGTGGTGCGTGTCGCGTGAGTGCGTGTGTGGAGTGCGTGTGTGTGGAGTGCGTGGGCGCGTCGCCTACCTGGTGATTCTTCTTCTATACTGAATGCCAGATCTCCTAGCCAATTTCAAAAAAAAAATAGTATCTTGTTTGTTGGAACCAAAAGTTTTTCTGTAACATCTCAAAAAATTCAAAAGTAGGAAAAATGAAAATTTTAAATTTAAAAAAGTAATTGAATGAAAATTTCAATTGGAATCAAAATTTTGATTTAAAATAATATCTTTTCCTCATTATTCCAGTAATTTAATCTTTCAAAAGTATAAGTTGTAATATTAAAACTTTTCTTCTAAAATAAACCAACTATAAAAATAAATATTAAGTTTTATCTTTAATTTGAATATTCATTTCCTGATTTTTCTAAAAGTTATTTGTTTTTGCATTAAAACAAAATTCATATATATATTCAAATGGTAAAATGGTAAAAGTAAGAAGGTAAAAGTAAAATATAAAAAAATCTAAAAACAATATTAAAATAATGGAACACTCCAGAACCCTAATCATAATATTAGAGATAATCTGAACATTTAAAATAAAAAGGAAAGTTATGACAATCATGGGATAATAAATCTGATCTAGATTTTGATTGATTTTCGTGGAAATATATATCTTATCTTGAGCTGAGATTTTTACCATGCTCACCTAATAACATTATCTACCTGTCACAAAAATATCAAAAATTAAAACTTATATTTGTAGTCTTCAAAAATTCAAATGCACAAAGCAAATAATTCTGGAAATAGCATGTAACATCCCCGTTTTCGGCTTTCTGTTAAAAATTTAATTTAAATTATTTAATTTAAAGATTTGGAGTTTATTTGGTTTGAATATCTATCCTGGCATCCTTTCAGTCCGAATTCGGAATTTATTCCAAATTCATCTCTAAATTCTAAGTTCGCTTCAAATCAAATTTAAATTCAAATTCAAATTTCAAATCAAATTCAAATCCGCCATCGCATTCATTCAATCCGAAATTTAATTATGAATCCGTTTCTAATTTTAGTCCATTTTCTTCTTGGGTTAAAATCCATTTTGTTGGGCCCAAAGTCTAAAGCTTTTTTTTCTCTCTCTTCCTCTTCCCTGTACCTTGCGCACGATCTGGAGGCTTGCAGACCGAAGCTTGCTCAAGGGACATCCATGGCTGCCTCTTCCTTTCCAAAGACACTCAAGCCAAATTACTCCACCAATCAATATGGGATCTGAAGCGTTGGAAAGGCAAGGGTCAGGAGAATCAAATCCTGCAGTTAGCTTGTCTTTTCCTCTCCCGAAACGGCCGCAATCGTGATCAATCCGCGAATTATTGCTCTTTCCATAACTCAGCCGTTTCTTTGTCTTCTCGCGGGCTTGAGTACCCGATTTGTTCGTCTCAACGCCCCCGACGCAGTGCTTCTTTTCCTTTCTCGATTCATCGACGTTTCGACCTCTGATTTTGAGCAAGAACATCCGGCCGACGTTCGTCGTCGACGCCGCCGAGCCAACTTTCAATCTGGTGAGCCAAGCCATGCATTAACCGTGTCATATCGTGTCTCTTGGCATGTAAGATCTAAAGCCCTCAACAAAATTTCATCTTCGTTGCAGTTTCGGTCTTTGATTTGAAGATTGTTCGTCGTCGCCCGTTCGTCGTTCATCGCCGATTCCTCGCAAATTGGTAACCTCCAGTCCAATTCCCTGCATCCTCATACTCATCCCATCATTTGTTATCTATTGCGCTCTTCAATTTTACAAAATCTTGCGAATTGGAGCTTTCCCCAAATTCTTGCTCTCCTGTTTTGCGTGCGTACTGTGCAACCTCCATTGTTGCTGGCCGAAGCTTGCTTCACCGCCTCTGGAGTCCTCCCCGGCCATCTCCAGCGCGAGCACCACCTCCGGCCGCCCCCACCTCACTCCTCCCCACCCTCGCCGGCCGCCGTCTCGCCGCTGTTCGCCGTCCCCGCGTTCACCTGGTCACGCCGGTCATGGCCGCCGTGGACCCGTCGTCTCGGCCACTCCCGTCGGATGATGAGCCCTCCACCAGTTTCCCCGAGTGCCGCCGGTCCTCACGCGCCCCTCCGCCGGCTGCCCTCGCCTCCCGTCCGTCCGCGCGCCGTCCAGCTCCTCCGCCGCCCTTGCGGGTCCCGCGCGCGCCTCTCCTGGTCATGCCGCTTCCGGCCACCGTGCGCCGCAGCCTCCCCATCACACTGCCGTCCCGTTTTGCTATTCGCCATCGTCCGCCTTGGTCTCTAGTGCCGGCGCCAGGAGAAGCCAGAAGCTCTCTGTGTTGACATGGGAAAGTCTGGAGGTAGAAGAAGCCTGGAGAGGATGACAGCTTGGCCCCACAAGTCATTGAAGCGATTGAGTTCAGGAAAATCAGCCAAAAAGAAGATTCCAAGAATATTCCCCCGTTTTTCATTTTTCCAAACCGAGTCCATTCAAACATTTTTATCTTTGTCATACGAACTCCGAATCAAGTGATTCAAATTGCTAAATTCATCTAAAATCATCCTCTATATGCCAGTATTTTTATTATAATTTTTGGTGCTTTTAAAATTTATTTTATTCTTTTGTGTCGCTCCGTTTTGCGCGTAGCCGAAGACGTTGCCGTCGCCGCCGAGGACGATCTCCATTTCCAGACCGACGTTCCGCTGTCCCGCTGCGAAGGTAAGTCTCCTTGACGCACATTGATCCCATGTTTGCAAATGTTTTACAAAGTTTTGTAAACATGCATTGCTATCTTTATAACCGTATGTCAAATATAGATTATTAGTTATTCCGAATTGCGATCATCTCCTTGATTGTTGATATCCATGTTCAATTGTAACTTTAGGACACTTTGCTATGTCATGCCTAATTTATTGTGACATTTGATGGTTAGAACGGTAGTTTTGCTTAGTACAAAAATTGATTAAATGACCTACGGGTGGGATTATATCAAAAGTATGATTTAAAGTATGATTTGAGAATTGTAGCAAAGTTCTTGCTGCTGTGATTGCAAAATAAAAATAAAATAAAAATGGTTTAGATTGGGCGGAATGGTTTGTCAAGTAAAGCACAGAGCATCGGTCTTGGCTTGTGGAAGCCGCCTAATCAAATTAAGGACCGACTCTTATGATTGTCCATTCTTAGCACAACAAAGACAACCACATGTTAAATGGGCTCGACTGGCTGAATAATTTGTAGAAACCTAATTTAGACTCACCAGATGGTGGAATGTGGGTGCCAGAGAGAGGCAAGTCGATTTCCACACCTGCCGCAAGAGGGGCTTCTATATCAAGAGATAGAACCCTAATAGCGGTGAAACCTCACGGTGAGTCGGGTTAGGCGATACATTGTAAAGGCCTTGTCATGATATCTCTGCCGCACACCTAAGGAAGTGTGTTAATAGCTTGGCATCAAGAGAATATCATGTCTTGTGGGTAAAGTGTACAAACTCGCAGAGTAAATAAACTATTCGAATAGCCGTGTTTACTGGTCAAGGGCGGCAAAGAATGCTTTGCATATTGGTAGTCCTTTGGTTTTGTTTTCAAAAATGAACTTTGGGATTCGGGAGTGGTTAGAATTCTCGGATGTTTTATTGGCAGATTGAGTCAATCAGGTAGATGGAACCTGTTTTGATCATGACAGATAGAGTCATGAGTTGGTTTACCTTAATCTTTTAAATGTGGCAGATAGAGCCTTTATACTAGTGATGGTGGATTGAATCTTCACTAGAATATTAAATAATTCAATTGTTAAAATAATTGTTAAAATGTGCTTTGTGAAAATTATTATGTATGGTTTGATGAAACTTGACTTTATGCAAAAGAACCCTATTAAGCCTTTCCTTGGAAAGCCATACATGTTGCATTTTCCCAGACTTGCGGAGTACGTTTGTACTCACATGCTACACTCAACATGAATCTCAGAAGCTTTCGAAGCTGCCGTGGACGACTACGACTTCTACATGTGAAAGATCTGACAAAGGCCATCCGGAGTACTAGGACGCGTTCCCCAGTCAATTGCCTGTGGTAAATTGATGGGTCCTCCCATGTTGGAGTTTATTGTTCTTATTTTGTTGCTTCCGCTGTAAGACTTTATGTCTTGTAATAATTGGCCATAAGGTCGGTACTCTGTTATTTTTATTTATGTTATTATTCGTACTTGGTTATGATTCATCACTGTTTGACTGTGTGTACTAGCTACTGATCTGGGACTAGTACAGAAATGCACAGGAGGTTCCGGATGGTAAATCTGGGGTCTCACATAGCAATGCTAGGATTTATAGAAATTAAATATCCAATATGAAAATATGAAAATTTTACAGAAGATGAAAAATTTTATTATAACCCTTTGAAAAAATTTCATAAAATATGGACATCATATTATCTTAAATTATATAAAATTTAGAAAATAGAAAATCTAACAACACGCATTGTCAGAATTTCTAAAATTTTTCTACCATGATTTTTAATCTGATATTTTTGCTAGATAATGAACCTTGTCTTGCCGACATACACAAAAATGTTCATAAAATATCAACTTGATTTGGCAGCCCTAGTTAATGTCTTAATGTCCGACTATCCAGAAATGGTAACCCTAGAGCTTTCTAACTGAGATAGACAAGTGGGCCCCAACTCAACATGACCCAGCCAACCGGAGCCTAGTTCATTCGACTGCTCTCTCACTACCAAATTGCCCCACTGGTCAGACTCATCTTCTCCAGCCTTCTTTCCCCTTCTTCTTTCTTCTCATGCCTAAGTGATCAAGCCATTGCCTCTCTGCGTTGCTCCAGCTGGCGCGCAATTTCGCAAACCAATGTCACCTGCACGTCACCCTGACACACCGCTACAACTTCGGTCGGTGTACCCTCACTTGTGCCAAGCAAAGCCCAAGAAATTTCTCTGCCGAATTTGCTATCTCTCTGTCGCAGCAAGCCATCTCCCCTGCTATTCTTGTCAGGGCACACTGTGGACGAGTCTTGGGCAGCAAAAATCTCGATGCCAACTAGCCCATTTGCCAACACAGTTTGTCTTATCTCTGCCATGGTAGCCTATCTCCCCTCATTTCTCTGCCACGGCAGAGAACTCTTGCAACTTCCTGCTCCACCGAAACCAGCCGCAATCCAAGTGTTGACACCAAAAACTTGACGGAGGGTTTTCAGCCTCAACACACCGGACGAACACCAGGTTCAAGTGTGTAGGCGTGCCAGCCGATTTGACCTTGCAATCGGCAAGAAGATAAATGGATCTAATCGACTTATGCAAGTCGATTTCGATCAACGCGAATGGTAAGTCTAGTCGATCCGGACGGAAAGACTGGATGGGGTAAATAGGCAACTTCTTCCCGAAAAAGGCGATGCGCAACAAGATCGAAGAAAAAGATGAACCAAAAGGGGTGTAATGCAACAAAGATCAATACCGGCGATGCGCAACTCAATTGATCAAAGAGTATTACAGATGAAAGATTACAAGCTAAATTGGCTACTCCTAATTGACAGGAAAGTAAAGGAAAAGTAGATGCGTGTTTGTGGGTTGGCTCTGGGCGTCTTTTCTTCATGCCTCTAGTCCTCTTATATAGTCGCCGATTTGATCGTATTCACCTTGGACTCTTTGTAAATCTTATCCGTATCGGCGTCTTGATCCTTCCAAATTTGGCGTCGTATCGGTTCAGGAGTCTGATTCTTAACCAAACCCGTCTTATCTTCCAAAACCGATTAAGATCTTCCAAATTTGATGAACAGTATCCGTGTCGGTCTCTTCCTTCCAAACAGATTTTCTGAGATATTCCTAAGTTATATTCTTTCCATGTTTCGTTGACCTGGGACTTGCCGATATTGACCATTCTTGCCAAATTTGGGTGCAAACATATGCCCCCCATTTTTGGGAGATAACTTGTTATCTTCCAAAAATCTCCATCATCGGCTTGTACTTCATCGGCTATTGAATATTAAGTAGCCGATACACACTCAGCTTCCTTGTGGCCAATTCATAGCTGGATGAATGCCTCTTTAGCCGATTCTGTCTTTATTTTAATTTCGACTGGCAGAGTAAACACCATGTTGACGTCCATTGGGGGGGTGTCGTCGGCGAGCTCTTTCCAATTTATTTGGCCAATTATCTGGTCGATGAGAACGCTGCCCTTGCCGACTACCTCTTCTTTCATATTTCTCAAGTAATAGAGAAAAAGTCGGCTTAAGTTTGGGTGCTGCTTTTCGTGGAGATTCTTCAGCCTCATACCATCGTCCGACTTGCAGCTCTCTTTTCCTTTGCGTGAGCAGTGGACTAGGTAGATCGAAAAAAGGTTGACATCGACCTGCATCGTCGGCTCTTCTGCAAACTTCAGCCGATCGTCTTCAATAGCTGATTGTATCTGTTGGCGAAAAATATTGCAATTATTAGTATTATGAGAGTATGAATGATGCCATTTGCAATACCTTTGCTTCTTTATTTCATCAGCCGACGGTATAACATGTCCTTCTGACAACCGTATCAGCTTTTCTTGTAACAATAAGTCAAAGATACGGTCACACTTGGACACATCAAATGTGTACTTGGCTTCAGTTTTGTTCTTCGTCGGCTTTAGCCAAGTATACACAAGCGATTTCTTCAGGCCTTTGATCCACTCAGCCGCATCGATATCGGCTTCATCTTCGTTAGAGACTTCACTAGAGTCAGATTCACCATGTTTATTTCAGCGGTCTCTTTATTTGGTGAAATCCTTCTTTAAAGTCCTTACTTTCAGGATATCGGCTTTCTTGCGCCGATACTCGATGGAGCAAACGATCTAGATCAGGAAATTCCTGTCCAGCAAACTTCTCCCTTAGCGGCGGAATTAGCCCTTGATAAGCTAAATCGCCAATTGGTCATCGGGTAAAGTAACGTTAAAGCACTGCTATGCATTTCCAAACCGTTTTATGAAGTCGGCGACAGTTCACCGAACTTTTGTCGGACCGAGCTCAAATCGAGATTTTGAGCCCCGCTTCAAATGAAGAAGTATTCATGAAATCGACTTCTAAATCGCTCGAAGTGGACCGAATTTGGAGGAAGATTTATGAACCACGTGAAAGCGCCTGCACAATGATAACGAAAACAATCTAATCCTTAGCCCATCGGATCGGCGGCTTCACCGCATTGGGCAATAAATCGTCCGATGTGTTCTAAAGTAGTGTGAATCGCCCCCGAGAATTTGGCAAAGTCCGGGACTCGTAATTGCGTGGATAGGCCATGTGATCAATGTAATCCGCACGGCTTTGAGTCGCAATCGTCCTACCCTTGGTTGTAGGCCAAACTGGTCTCTCAATACAATCGAGATTTGGTCGACCCAGTTGACATCCTGCCCCCCGAGTGCCAACTCGGGTTGCCGATTAGGCCTTTGGCCATAAACAGCATCCTGCCCCCCGAGTGCTAGCTCGGGTTGCCGACCGGGTCTAGCCTCGAAGAAGGCATCCTGCCCCCCGAGTGCAAACTCGGGTTGCCGACCAGGTCTAGCCCCAAAGAAAGCATCCTGCCCTCCGAGTGCAAACTCGGGTCGCCGATTGGGTATCATCTCCTGGTATTGTTGTGGTGCTTGATCTCGTCTATCGGCTCTGGGTGCAGGTGGCTCTAGCACGGGTGCAAAGGGTTCTGTGTAGGCAACCACTCTATGAGTCGCCAGATTCGCGGTCGGAATCGGCCTGTACATGTGCTCGTTCGGCTGTGTAGCCGATTGGGTATAGGCACCAAGCGATACCGAAGGCAATAGCGTAGCCGACGTGCTGGGTTTTGCAGCGTCGGTATATGCATAGTACTGAGTGAATCCATCGGATTGTCTCAGCACTGTGGGTTGAGTCGGCATTGCAGGAATTGCTGATGCCGACTTAACTGCCATGTTAGTTGGCGCCCCCGTGTAGGCAGGATACGTCGGAAGTTGTTGCAATGGTTCTAACAGACTTCCTGACGTGGCCAACTCTTGAGCGATTGTCTTAACGCTGTTTTCTATCATCGGCCCCAAAGTTGTGACCAAGGCCGATGATTGGTTGATCAGCGCATGATGTACCGACTGCTCAATCATAGAAGATAACTCGGCCTGAGCCGGCATGTATCGACTTACCCGATTGGGCTGGTTTGTTGGTATCGCCGATAGGGTTGAGCGTCGGGAGAGCTGTTTTTTGGATAACCCCTCGTCGGGTTTTTGGTAGCAACAAGATCATCTCTTCGAAAGCAGCTTTTCTTTCTTCGATCTCTTGTCGCTGCTCAGGAGTCAAGTCCTCCATTGTGGCGGCGATGATCGCCTCCGTGTTGACGCTTACCGAGCGATGGACTTGTTTATGCTCATCCTGTAGATTGGTTCTTTTGTCCCACCGGGCGTGCCAAAAATGTGTTGACACTAAAAACTTGACGGAGGGTTTTCAGCCTCAACACACCGGACGAACACCGGGTTCAAGTGTGTAGGCGTGCCAGCCGATTTGACCTTGCAATCGGCAAGAAGATAATGGATCTAATCGACTTATGCAAGTCGATTTCGATCAATGCGAACAGTAAGTCTAGTCGATCCGGCGTAAAGATCGGATGGGGTAAATAGGCCACTTCTTCCCGAAAAAGGTGATGCGCAACAAGATCGAAGAAAAAGATGAACCAAAAGGGGTGTAATGCAACAAAGATCAATACCGGCGATGCGCAACTCGATTGATCAAAGAGTATTACAGATGAAAGATTACAAGCTAAATTGGCTACTCCTAATTGACAGGAAAGTAAAGGAAAAGTAGATGCGTGTTTGTGGGTTGGCTCTAGGCGTCTTTTCTTCATGCCTCTAGTCCTCTTATATAGTCGCCGATTTGATCGTATTCACCTTGGACTCTTTGTAAATCTTATCCGTATCGGCGTCTTGATCCTTCCAAATTTGGCGTCGTATCGGTTCAGGAGTCTGATTCTTAACCAAACCCGTCTTATCTTTCAAAACCGATTAAGATCTTCCAAATCTGATGAACAGTATCCGTGTCGGTCTCTTCCTTCCAAACAGATTTTCCGAGATATTCCTAAGTTATATTCTTTCCATGTTTCGTTGACCTGGGACTTGCCGATATTGACCATTCTTGCCAAATTTGGGTGCAAACACCAAGCTTGCGATCAAACCAATGCCGAACTAACCTCATCGCCTATATAAAGCACCAAAAGCTTCACTTACCATATTCCTCGGCTTGCTCTACGACCGCAAATATCACCAAAACCTCCTCCTCCTCTTCCAAATCCGATGACAACCAGAGAAGGGGGAAAACCTTGATTAGCCACTCCGTTGAACCAAAGTTCGAATAATTTAGCTGAGAGTCTGCCCATAGCATCTAGAGCTTGTTTCCACCCTCAGTTGAAGCTCATCTTCTCCGGCAAGTTGTCACACCGAAGCTTCTCCTTTCGCCACCACTGCACACGGTGAGAACCCTCCCTAGTAGCACTTCTACTTGTATAAGACCAAAAATGGAGTCCCCAAATCCTACTGATGCCATATACGGTGAAAACACACCATGAAATCCATGATTGTGCCTATCTACTGGTCAGCCATGGCCGCCGTCGCCCCCATGCGGTGGTGACCCATCTTCCGACCACCACCAGCCACACCAACACCTCCCCAGCATGTGCACAAGTGCCCTGATGCTCATCGTGGAACCAATTCGCTAGCTCCAGCATCCCCTCGCCGGCGGCGAGCTCGAATTCACTCTCCTCTGTTGAGGTCACTGCCATGTGGGCCCAACCGGGCAGTCTCCTGAACATGTGGCTCACACCGACACATGGCCCGAGTGGTCAGCGCCTCAACCCAGGCCTAGTCCAAAAAGGGAAAAGTTTAATCCCAGTTTAAAGGTGAACTTTCCTGTTTTGGCAAATTTCTTAATTATCAGCAATTATGTAGACCTAGACTATTCAATTGTTCATATCTTGTATATTTCAAGACCAAATTTGATGAAATAAATTTATATATTCATGTAAAATCATGTAGTTTCATAATATAAAAAATATTTATTTTTGAATCAAAATTCAAAATATTTGAATTTAATTTTATTCAAAACTCTAATATGATCTTTATACAAATGTTGTGCATCATGAACCTTAAAATGATGAAATAATTCATATATGCTCCTGAGGCCCTAATAAATACATTTGTTCCAAAATATTTAATTTTCAAACATGATTCGAATTGTTTTAAATTAAAAGTTCAAACAAACCTTAATATGGTACTACTACAAATATGTAAACCACAACACCTTGAATCATGAAATAAATTTTATGATAATCCTGAGATCATGAGTACTCCATCTATGCTAAGATATTTAGATCTGAATCTAGTTTGATTTAGAACTATCTCTCAATACATAGAAATTAAAATAGTTGTAGTTAGAGCATATGAATTCAAATATTGGTGAAACCAAATCCTATGCTTCATTAGGACCATAAAACCCCAGTTTATGCAAAAATATTTCATATTAATATAAGTTTGAAATAAGTTTGTAGTTTATCTTGCTTAAAAAAATGCATAAGATTAATATATATAATCCATAATTAATTGCTAATGTAATCCATTGATATGTTATAGCTCTAAGATTAATTAAACTTGCCGAGATAATTATATTTAGCTTAACATGTAACCAATTTCCTAAATAATATTACTTTCTAAATACAAAAGATTTAACATATGCATAACTATCAATGAGTACTAATACAAGTAAACCTAGTTCATATATGCTCTTATAACTCAAGATCAACCTATTATGTAGAAGTAATTCTGTTTTCAGCATGCATTGCATTTGAATCCTGTTAAAAGCCTAACCCTGTGTAGTATAAACCCTAGAGTTCATAACAAGTAATAAGAAAACAATAATCAAAACATTTAAATCACTAGAACCTTTTTAAAATCATGAACATATATCCTAAAACCAGTAGTCTAAACTTAGACCCTTCTCGCGTTATAACAAATACCCTGTAATCCATATGAGTTAACCATTCCTAAACTCATGTTTTAATCCTATTAATCTAAATAATTTTAACTTCTTGAATTCGTAAGATAAGAATAAATAATCTATAAAAGAAACTGTGTATCACTCAACCTGGAAGCTGTTAACAGTATGAATGTATATGCATATAATCAATCAACTAAAACACAAGAATGTGAAATCATGCAAACCAAACCCTAAACCATGCTTGTTTTCTATAGTGAGTCTTTATTTGTTTCTCTATCTGTCTTCTTTTCATCCTTATTGAAGTTCGTTATTTGCTATATTTCCGTTGAACGACGTGTAGAACCCGACATCACTACTTCCATCATCGACTACGTTGACTACGGCTTCAACTTTGTTGAAGATAGCAATTAAGCAAGGCAAGCATCCCCTTTGATCATGTTGATCCCAATATTACAAATGTTTTATTGCATACATTACGTTCATTAAACTCTGCTACTTTATGGTTATTGGCAGCTATACTTGTAGTTGCATGGAACTTCCTTGATAAGGATGGATTGTGAACCTTTTTAACCCTAAAATAAGGTAGACAATATCTAATGTCGACATGGGATAACTCACACTTAGAAATCATGCTTAGCCATGCTTAAAGAACTTTTAAATTTCAATATGGTTAAAAATGTTGGATATGAAAAAATGTTGGGTAAGACCTTTCCTTATGGTTGGTATTTTGATTAAAAATGAAAATATATAAAACTATGTTTTTGATGCAGGCAATTATTGGTAATAGCCGAAGGTGCATGGACTTACATATAGTGTAGGGGAGATTATTGCCTGTATCGGATTAAGGACTGAACTATGGGTTGTTTTCAGGCCAAGATAACCGTACAACCACAAGTGCTGGTATGGGACAGACTTAACCTATTAAGTTACTTAAAACTAGCTTTGCATATTGGTAGGTTGGAGTAGTACGGGTTGTTCCGTTATGGATTGCTCAGAGGGGCGCCCACACCGAGGTATTGGGAGTCACGTTTGCTGATACAATGATGTACACCATGCTATGGGGAGGGGGGAGAAGTGGGACAATCTAGTATATCACCATTTGTCGTACTATATACACATATCTTCTGCCACTACAGGGAGAAGTGGGATAATTTGGTATACCACCGTTTGTCGTACTAGTACACATATCTTCTACCGCCATAGGAAGAAGTGGGACAATTTGGTGTGCTACCATTTGTTGTACTAGTACATATATCTTCTACCGTCATGGTTTGGGTTTGTCATCACCGAGCTGGTGCAAAGTTAGGGTTAAGTAATGTAATAGTTATGTTATGATCTCTTTATCGACACAGCAAAGGAAGTGTGTTACCAGCTTGACAAGAGAGGTTGATCATTTCTTGTAGAGAAAGCTATACACCTCTGTAGAGTGAAAAATTAATCGATTAGCCACGCCCACTATCGTGGGCACTTGGTAAAGTCATCACATAGTTAGCTATTTTATTTTCATAAAATTTGGTTTCTACTGTGTGTCGGTGATTTCTACCGTGTATCGGTGGATAGTGGTTCATGAACGTGGTCATATCATCCAGGTTCGTGATTTTACTTTTTCGTACTTTACATACTTTTATTTTATATATTAAATTGCTTTTACTTAAATTATGTTTGCAATCTACTATTCAGTATTTACATTTCAAATTGGCTTTATGCAAATTAACTGTAGAAGTCTTTCCTTTGAAATGGCCTGCATATATTATAGGTTTTGCAAAAGTCTTGCGGAGTAAGAAAGTACTCACCCTTGCTTATTCATTATTTTTAGGTGAAGTTAGTAAACTTTCAGACAACATATATATTGATGTAGGCTGCGGGAATATTATTAACGAGTTTTTCTAGGGATTATGCCTTATCAGTTGCCTAAGGGTTGGATAGGCACACTACAAGACTTTTGATTCTTTCCACTGCATTACTCTGTATTGTAAGACCTTATTGTGTAAATTACCAATATTATTTTTAATAAAGAGTACGGATATGATATCAATTGTTGTAAATATGCATGCTAACCACTGATCATGGGACTAGTACTGTATGCACATGAGATTTCTATTTTTGCATTTATGTAAAAATAGGGGTCGTTACAGTTGGTATCAGAGCCCATATTAATTGTAGGATAAACCCTAGATTGGTCGTTAATTGCCATGCTGACTGTAGGATAAAATCCTAGATAGAATGGTCGTTAGCATTAGAATAAAACAAATTCCTCTTGCCTAAAAGCATTCTCTCACCCATAGTTAGTTACCTTTGCTATCTACGCTTGAAGACGTTTGAGACATGTTGCTACCATTCTTCATGTCTAGCCAGTGAAGACTAACATCTACACCGACAACCTCAAGGAGACGAAAATAATACTTCACTACCCCGACAAGGCAGAAGTAAAGCCTGAAGATTCTACTATAATGAAGAGCCGGTATCACCCATAGTAAAATGCAAAAGATTAGAGTATATTAGGTTCTTTGTTAAAAAAAAGGAAGCCCTATGCATAGCCGTATTATTTTTCTTTAACTATATAAAACATTTTTATGTAGTATTTATATCTTGCTATTTGCAATTGGTTTTTATTCTCTTGCCCAGGCTGATTTACATGTAAACTTAACCTTTAGGTTAAAGTTTCCTGATGAATTGCCCTATTGTATGAATCAAGAAACCTCAACCCAAAGGATTAAAAGGAAAATTCATAATATAGCTTCTCTTCTTTCTATATAATTTCCCACAAGCTTATCTTTTCTCTTCGTAGAACTCCTTACCTGTATATTCTTCTAGTCACTAACTTTCCTAAAATCCAATCCCATCAGAGTTAATATAATAGCACAGCCTCCATCGCCACTCTCAGCTGTACATAAACCTATAACCACCATAAATGAACTAGGGCCAAGATCTTGCCATACTAATAACTACCAAATATACCTAAGCCACATTAAAACCAGCCACTATTCAATCTTCCCCACAAATATCACCTAACCATGTTGTTGAACCTAGAGACACTCCATCTCATCACTTCGCTTGGACGGTGACTACAAGTCGAAGCCAAGGTGGATTTATGTTTCCAAGATTGAAAAGGAGACCTAGAAGATCCTGACGATGCCAAGTTGCTCCATGATGAACCAAGAATTAGTATTGTTAGGCGGCAAAAGAGTACACTAGAATAGGTTAGCTAATAAAGGAAAATTTTACACCCCCCTATTTACATTGCGTGAGATCTTTTACCTTGTTCGACTTTTGATGTGTAGCTTTCTGTATTGCTTCTTGGGTTACTCTCGTGAATGGTTAACCCTCAGGTTGAAATTCACGATGTGACAACCCTTAATTAATAAGAAAATCTAATTAAGAAAATTTTAAAGAACGAAACATTGGCTTATAAACTGACCAGCAATTGACAATCCATGACTATTCTTAAAATAATATCTTAAAAAAATGGAATGTTACCTAAAACAATATGAATTGAATTCTAATAAACAAAGATAACTTTGAATTAAATCACTCATATAACTATCCCATCTTCCCTAATCTAAAAAAGTTTTAATAACAAAAAGATTTTAAAGAATTGGAAGTTACTTCATAGTCAAACCAATTCTCATCTTACCTCTTTCTATCTTACCTATCCTCCCAATAATTCCAAGGTCAAGCTCTTTGATCTTAGCCACTTCCTGATCATCCATTTTACAACATCAGTGAACAACCTTTCTATTGTTCCAAACAAGACGAACCACATCACCTGCATCAACCATGAAGAACCTGAACACTCCGCCAGCATCTGTCCAAGAAGAATTCTACTTCACCTCTCAACTTCAAGGAAGTTAGCAGCAACTTTCAAGTCATCTCGAAAACCTAGAAGACATCAAGTTTCGAGAACAACCCCTGTCTCGACGTTAGATTCTGGACACAAACATCTCTTCATGTGATTGCACCTCACCCTTTATCATGGTATTGTATACGTCCCTTGTGTATTCAATACCTACAATCAATCCTTTTGATTCTTAACATTCCATTTCTCTATGACCAAGACAGTTGTCCAATCCTAACAAAATCAGAACCCTATATATACCAAGATGATTAAAAGAATCCAATCATCAGAACCACTCTATGATCCCTTCTCACTCCTTGACCCAACAAATCTCAGGGATGAGATTCCTGTTAAGGGGGGTAGTCTATAACATCCCACAAAATTCAAAAATAGGAAAAAAATGATAATTTTAAATTTAAAAATGTAATTTAATGAAAATTTCAATTGGAATCAAAATTTTGATTTAAAATAATATTTTTTCCTCATTATTCCTGCAATTTAATCTTACAAAAAGTATAGGTTGTAATATTAAAACTTTTCTTCCAAAATAAATGAAATATAAAAATAAATTTGAAGTATTATATTTAATTTGAATATTCATTTCCTGATTTTTAAAATTTAATTGTTTTTGCATTAAAATAAAATTCATATATATATTGCAATGGTAAAATGGCAAAAGTAAAATATGAAAAATATTTTAAAAATAATATTAAAATAATTGAACACTCCAGAACCATAATCATGACATTAGAGATAATCTGAACATTTAAAATAGAAAGAAAAGTTATGATAATCATGGGATAATAAATCTGATCCAAATTTTGTTAGATTTTCGTGGAAATCTCTAGATCTTATCTTGAGCTGAGATTTTTACCATGTAGACCTAATATCATTATATACCTGTAGTAAAAATATCAAAATTAAAAATTATATTTGAAGTCTTTAAAAATTCAAATGCACAAAGAAAACAATTTTGGAAATAGCAATATCAAAATTTCTAGAAATTAAATATCCAATATAAAAATCTAAAAATTTTACAAAAATGAAAATTTTTATTATAAACCTTTAGAAAAAGTTTCATAAAATATAGACCACGTATTATTCTTAAATTAAATAAAATTTTGAAAATAGAAAATTTGATAGCATGCATTGTTAGAATTTCTAAACTTTTTCCACCATGATTTTTAACCTGATATTTTTACTAGATAATGAACCTTGTCTTGCCGACATACATGAAAGTTTTCATAAAATATCAACTTGATTTGTAGCCCTAGTTAATGTCTTAAAGTCCAGTTGTTCAGAAATGATAACCCTAGAGCTTTCTAGCTGAGATAGACAAGTGGGCCCCAACTCAACAGGACCCAGCCAACCGGAGCCTATTTCATTTGATTGCTCTCTCACTGCCAAATTGCCCCACCGGTCAGACTCATCTTCTCAAGCATTCTTTCCCCTTCTTCTTTCTTCTCGTGCCCAGGTGAACAAGCCATCGCCTCTTTGTGCTGCTCCAGCTGTTGCCACAATTTTGCAAACCAATGTCGCCTGCACATCACCCTGACATGCCGCTGTAGCCTCGGTTGGTGTACCCTCACTTGCTCCAAGCAAAGCCCAAGAAACTTCTCTGCCGAATTTGCTATCTCTCTGTCGCAGCAAGCCATCTCCCCTGCTATTCTTGACACGGCACACCGTGGGCGAGTCTTGGGCAACAAAAATCTCAATACCAACTGGCCCATTTTCCAACACAGTTTGTCTTATATTTGCCATGGTAGCCTATCTCCCCTCATTTCTCTGCCATGGCAGAGAACTCTCGCAACTTCCTGCTCCACCGAAACCAGCTGCAATCCAAGTTGCGATCAAACCAATGCCCAATTGACCTCATCGCCTATATAATGCGCCAAAAGCTTCACTTAGCATATATACCATAATCCTCAGCTTGCTCTACGGCCGCAAATATCACCACAGCCTCCTCCTCCTCTTCCAAATCCGACGATAACCAGAGAAGGGGGAAAGCCCCGATTAGCCACTCCGTTGAACCACAGTTCAAATAATTTGGTTCAAAGCCTCCCCATAGTATCTAGAGCTCGTTTCCACCCTCAGTTGAAGCTCATCTTGTCCGGCAAGTTGTCGCACCGAAGCTTCTCCTTCCGCCGCCACTATGCACAATGAGAACTCTACCCAGTAGCACTTCTACTTGTATAATCCCAAAAATGGAGTTCCCAGATCCTACTGAAGCCATATACAGTGAAAATACACCGTGAACCCACAATTGTGGCCATCCGCTGGTTGGCCATGGCCGCCGTCGCCCCCATGCGGTGGCGACCCATCTTCCTGCCAACACCAGCCGCAACAACACCTCCCCAGCAATTGCACGAGTGCCTTGATGCTCATTGTGGAACCAATTCACTAGCTCCGGCCTCCCCTCGCTGGTGGCAAGCTCGGATTCACTCTCCTATGTGGCGGTCGCCGCCATGTGGGCCCAACCGGACAGTCTCAAACATGTGGCTCACACCGACACAGGGGTTCGACTAGTCAGCGCCTCAACCTAGGCCTAGTCCAAAAAGGGAAAAGCGTAATCCCAGTTTAAAGGCAAACTTTCCTATTTTGGCAAATTTCTTAATTATCAGCATTTATGTAGACTTAGACTATTCAATTGCTCATATCTTGTACATTTCAAGACCAAATTTGATGAAATAAATTTATATATTCATGTAAAATAATTTAGTTTCATAATATATAAAAATATTTATTTTTGAATCAAAATTCAAAATATTTGAATTTAATTTTATTCAAAACTCTAATATGATCTTTATACAAAGGTTGTGCATCATGAACCTTAAAATGATGAAATAATTCACATATGTTGCTGAGACCCTAATAAATACATTTGTTAAGAAATATTTAATTTCAAACATGATTTGAATTATTTTGAATTTAAAGTTCAAACAAACCTTAATATGATACTATTACAAATATGTAAACCATAACACCTTAAATCATGAAATAAATTTTATGATAATCCTGAGATCATGAGTATTCCATTTATGCTAAAATATTTAGATTTGAATCCAATTTGATTTAGAATTATATCTCAATACATAGAAATTAAAATAGTTGAAGGTAGAGCATATGAATTCAAATATCAGTGAAACCAAATCCTATGCTTCATTCGGACCATAAAACCCCAGTTTATGCAAAAATATTTCATATTAATTTAAGTTTGAAATAAGTTTGTAGTTTATCTTGCTTAAATAAATGCATAAGATTAATATATATATATAATCCATAATTAAGTGCCAATGTAATCCATAAATATGTTATAGGTCTAAGATTAAATAAACTTGCTAAGATAATTATATTTAGCTTAACGATAACCAATTTTCTAAATAACATTACTTTCTAAATACAAAAGATTTAACATATGCATAACTATCAATGAGCACTAATACAAGTAAACCTAGTTCATAAATGCTCTTATAACTCAAGATCAACCTATTATGTAGAAGAAATTCTATTTTCAGCATGCATTGCATCTGAATCCTGTTAAAAGCCTAACCCTATGTAGTATAAACCCTAGAGTCCGTAACAGGTAATAAGAAAACAGTAATCAAAACATTTAAATCACTAGAACCTTCTTAAAATCACGAACCTATATCCTAAAACTAGCAGCATAAACTTAGACCCTTCTCGCGTTAATCGGTTGAATAATAAATACCCTGTAATTCATATGAGTTAGCTATTCCTAAACTCATGTTTTAATCCTATTAATCTAAATAATTTTAGCTTCTTGAATTCGTATGATAAGAATAAATAATCTATAAAAGAAACCGTGCATCGCTCAACCTAGAAGCTGTTAACGATATGAATGTATATGGATATAATCAATCAACTAAAATACAAGAATGTGAAATCATGCAAACCAAACACTAAACCATGCCTGTTTTCTACAGTGAGTCTTTATTTGTTTCTATATCTGTCTTCTTTTCGTCCTTACTGAAGTTTGTTATTTGCTATATTTTCGTTGAACGACGTGTAGAACCCGACGTTACTACTTCCATTGTCGACTATGCCGACTACGGCTTCAACTTCATTGAAGACAACAATTAAGCAAGGCAAGCACCCTCTTTGATCATGTTGATCCTAATATTACAAATATTTTATTAAATGTTTTATTGCATACATTACATTCATTAAACTCTGCTACTTTATGGTTATTGGTAGTTATACATGTAGTTACATAGAACTTCCTTGATAAGTATGGAATGTGAATCATATTAACCCTAGAATAAGGTAGACAATATCTAATGTCGACATGGGATCACTCACACTTAGAAATCATGCTTAGCCATGCTTAAAGAACTTTTAAATTTCAATATGGTTAAAAATGTTGGATATGACAAAATGTTGGGTAAGACCATTCCTTGTGGTTGGTATTTTGATTAAAAATGAAAATAAAACTATGTTTTTTATGCAAGCAATTATTGGCAATAGCCGGAGGTGTATGGACTTGCACGTAGTGTAGGGGGAGATTATTGCCCGTGTTGGATTAAGGACTAAACTGTGGGTTATTTTCAAGCCAAGATAACCGTACAACCACAAGTGCTAGTATGGGACAATCTTAACCTATTAAGTTACTTAAAACTGGTTTTGCACATTGATAGGCTTGAGTAGTACATGTTGTTCTGTTATAGATTGCTCAGAGGGGCACCCACACCGAGATATTAGGAGTCACGTTTGCTGATACAATGGTGTACGCCATACTATGGGGGGAGAAGTGGGATAATCTGGTGTATTACCATTTGTCGTACTGTGTACACATATTTTCTGCCACTATAGGAAGAAGTGGGACAATTTAGTATACCACTGTTTGTTGTACTTGTACACATATCTTCTACCGCCATAGGGAAAAGTGGGACAATTTGGTGCACTACCATTTGTTGTACTAGTACACATATCTTCCATCGCCATGGTATGGGTTTGTCGTTACCGGGCTGGTGCAAAGTTAGGGTATGGATGTGATATTAATTATTGTAAATGTGCGTGCTAGCCACTGATCATAAGACTAGTATTGTATGCACATGAGATTTCTATTTTTGCATTTATGTAAAAATAGGGGTCGTTACATTTTCTTCCTATCTTGGTAGAACTTTTATGAATAGTATCTGTTGTTTGAAATTTTCTTCATTTTAGATATTTTCGCAATGATATCTACAAGGCACAACCAGTTATTAATTTTGTAATTAAATATTTAAACGTCCTAGGTGCATCGACCATATTTATAAATTTCTGCTTAAATAGTTTAAAAGCAATCGTCTTTTATGTGCAATAGATGTAGATAATTTTACATTAACTTCAGTGGCATTAGTTTGAGACCAACTATCAATAAACGAAGAAAGGTACATCTCGTGTGGCTTTTAGTTTATAATTATATAGATACTTATGGCTTCTGAAAAAACTAAGTAAAAAACCGTCTAAGTATTTAGACATTGATTTTTTAAAACTTTTAAATTAATGATAAAGTCCAAACAAACGTGCGCGTACAAAACCTCCCCTTTCTTTTGAAACCCAATAGCCCGCAAAACCAAATGTCTCAGAAGCATGCGACCACCCTCATCAAATCCCTGTGTGCGCGCGGCGCGGTCCGCCACGCCCGCGCCCTGTTCGACGAAATGCCCGACCGGGACGTCGTGGCGTGGACGGCCATGCTCTCCGGCTATGCCTCCAACGGCCGCCACCGCGAGGCGCTGGAGGTATTCCGGCGCATGCTCGCGGCGGGCGTCGGCCCTAACGAGTTCACATTGTCCAGCGTTCTGACCGCGTGCCGTGGCGGCGCGGCGGCCGGCGGCTGCCAACCATCTCTCCACGCTGTCGCGGTGCGGCGGGGCGTGGATAACATGCCATACGTCGTGAACGCGCTCATTGACGCCTACGCGTCCTGCTGGGAGGGAGTGGGGGACGCGAGGAGGCTGTTTGATGCGTTGGGGTGCGGGCGCACGGCGGCGTCGTGGACGTCAATGATCGCCGGGTATGCCCGGTGGGAGCAGGAGCACACGGCGCTACAATTGTTCCAAAAGATGATTCAGGTGGAGATCTCTCTTACTCGTAATGCTGTCCGAGGGCCATTAGTGCTGCGTTGCACCATTTCCTACCATGTTTTTCATAAAATTGTATATAAGGAAATTTCTCTTGTTGACCCGAAAGTGTTTTCATTTCTGTTGTGATCAAACCAACTATATATCCTTTATTGTTGTGGCGTTAAGAGGGCATAACGGAGGAACTAAAATTGTCTATGCTCTTTAAACTTTAGCTAAGGGTGTTATACTGTTATGCATTTTGCGATCTTGACAATCTGTTAGTTATCGGGTAGTTTAAAGCTTACCACTAGCTGTGTTCTTGCATAATGGTAAAAGTTGACAGTAAATGTATCAAATGATGAAGATTAAAGTATTCGGTTGACATATTCTTAATTTCCTGTACTTTTTTCGCCCCATAATTGATGCCTTTAGCCTTAGCAAGATGATCGGCAAATGTCAAAGGCGATGTACTGTTATGGTATTTCTAAATGTCAAAGGCCATGTACTATTATGGTATTTTCAATATGAATTCCTGTTAAGCACCTGTTTGTTTTCATTAGCCATTATCTGCTGTTTCTGCAGTGCAGGATGGTGTTGAGCTGAGTCCATTTACATGCTCTACTGCATTCCACGCATGTGCTTCTATAGTTAACTTATGTTACGGACAGCAGCTTCATGTACTGTCCATAAGGAAAGCTCTTGGAGCGAACCTTGCCGTTACCAATTCTCTGATTGACATGTACTGCACCTGTGCAAACATTTTGGATGCAAGGAGGCTTTTTGATGAAATGCCTGAGAGGAACTTGGTCACCTGGAATACCATGATTGCCGGGTCTAGCCGATGCAATCCTCTAATGGCCTTGCAGCTGCTTCTTGACATGAACCTAGAGCCAAATTGTGTCACCCTAACTAGCATTACATCAGCCTGCGCTGGTCTTGCAGTTCTGAGATGTGGGCAACAAGTTCATGGGGCTGCCCTTCGGAGAAACTATGGCGAGGACCTACAAATGTGCAATGCCCTTGTGGACATGTACTCCAAGTGTGGGAGCATAGCTAATGCGAAGAAGGTGTTTAACAGGATGAGTTACAAGGACTTACTGTCGTGGACATCAATGATTGCTGGGTATGGGATAAATGGGTACGGGTACGAGGCTATCCACCTATTCAATTCCATGGTCCATGCTGGGGTGCATCCTGACCATGTTGTGTTCATGGGCCTCATAAGCGCTTGCAGCCATGCTGGTTTAGTAGATGAAGGATGGAACTTCTTCAGGTCAATGATACCTGAGTACAATGTGCAGCCTAACAAGGAGGTTTTCGGTTGTGTCATCAATCTCCTTGCTCGTGCAGGGAGGCTGAGAGAAGCTCTTGGACTGATTGATACAATGCCATTTGCTCCTGATGAATCTGTTTGGGGGGCACTGCTTGGTGCCTGCAAGATCCACAAGAATGTGGAGTTTGGCAGACTGGCAGCAAGGAAGATCATTGAGATGAATCCTGATGGGCCGAAGACTTACATCCTGCTTGCAAA
The DNA here is from genome assembly GCA_036346375.1 of Guadua angustifolia. Lineage (NCBI taxonomy): Eukaryota > Viridiplantae > Streptophyta > Magnoliopsida > Poales > Poaceae > Guadua > Guadua angustifolia. The sequence goes on along the minus strand of CM070500.1, from coordinate 67,459,891 downwards.
CATATATGCTGCAGGCAGCCAATGGGACGAGTATGCTGTCACAAGGAGGTTGTTGAGGGGCACACGAAGCAGGAAGGAGGCCGGAATGAGTTGGGTAGATGTAACAGATAAAATGTATGGCTTCAGCACAGCTGACACTAGCAGCCCTCATGTTATTTTGGCAGATGAGGTATTGCAGATGTTGTCTCAACACATGGATGAATATGGAATTGATTTTTTCGATGAGTTTTTCAGAGGTGCATGAATCATTTTTGCTTAAATGGTTCATCAGGTCTTGAAATCAAATGCTTGCAGAAATTGATGCTGGAGGTTGTGATAGTACCTTTTCAGAACTAAACAATTGCATACACAATTTAAAGAAAATCTATGGTACGTTTCCTGTTTAAGAATTTTTTGAGTAGTTAGTGCAACAAATATGCAGAAAATATCATTTTCTATAATTTCCTGTTTTCTATTATGGTTACCTCATTTGCATTTGGGAAAAACAAAAGTAATAAGATCCATCTGTTTGCTTTTACTTCCTGTTATATGACTTTAGTTTCAAATTTGAATGCTGGAGAAATATGACATTCTTTTATCGCCACTGAGAATTTTGGAACAAAAAAGTGGTCAGTGTTTTTGACTGAACTCATCCAGATTGTCCTGAAGTGTCATTAAATTGAAATAAGAAGCTTCAATCAACATTGGTTGATGGAGACACAAACTGAAAACCATCAATTTGGTGAAGACATGAAAACCATTTTGGTTGAGCACCACATCAAAGAGTTTCATGGTTGTCTATGTGCCTATAATTAACAGATATGCATCATTAGCCATTTTGTATATGGAATTATCAATGGAGTCCTCAGAATGAATAACATACAAGAAGAATATGTTGTCGTGTGGTATATCAATAAATGGCTGATGCAACTATTTGTTGCTCTTGTTTCTACAGTAGCAGTACAGTTGGAAGGAACCAAGTTCAAAGCGAAAATTGTCGAGAAAGGTTTTCATGGTGCTTTGCTTAAATCTGTTGGTAATGCAGATTATCATATTATACTTTTGAGAGTAGTAGCAAAACTGCAGCGCCCTCTTCACATCCGAAGGATTGTACTTTGTTAATCCAGTACATGCCTTTTACTATGATGGGTGGTTGGTAGATACGATAGCAAAGGGCTGGAATTTTGGCTGAACATCTGACGCCTTACTGATATTGGGTGGGCATTGGTAGTCAAAATAGCTCCCTGGTAGGAGCTATTGCGTTGTTTGTGACCCAGTATATATATTTGATTACAGCTCTAGAAATTAGGGCAGTTCCTAACGAATTAATTATAAGTAATTTTTCATGAGTGGTCTGTATGTGTACGTGCACCATGTGCTTTCAGCTGTCCCTATGTTCCTATGTTGATCTGATGTATCTCCTTATTTGTGATTGCTAATGCTTATAGGCTAGTGTATAGTTTACTTTCACAAGCTGAACTGAATATGGTAAATTTTGAAGTAAATTGTAACATCCTAAAATTTTTTTTAAAACGTATAAAATAAAATTTTATAATTTAAAAATGGAGAAAATAAAAAAATTTAATTGAAACTAAGATTTTAATTTAAATTTCTACCTTTTTCCTTATTTCCTTAAATTTTGGTCTTTAGGAAAGAACATTTGCATTATTGAAATCCTTTCTTCCAAAATAAACAAAATATGAAATTAAGTTTGGAATGTGATTTTATATTGAATTTCCATCATTTATGAATTTATGCTGAAATTTTGGTTTTTAAGAAAACCATTTTTATTGTTGGATTTCTCTATTCCAAATATGCAAACCCAAAATCATATGAAGATAAAATCTCAAGGAAATTTATTTAAGTCCTAATCCTGATCCAGAACTATCACAAAAAGTTTCAAAATAATTTGAATACATTTAGTATCTCAAGAAAATAAAAACAACATTTAAACAAATAACATGAACCTTGTGAGATTTGTTCAAAAACATCTAGGCATGATCATTCACTAAAATTTTTATGGATCCTTGTACAGACTCTAAGAAACCGGCAGAAAAGTTTCAAAGGAATTTGAACATATTTATTTCAGATGTAAAATTAAAAACAGTGATAGGTAGCTAAGAGCAGTACCTGTGTCGGAATTTATTAAAAATGTATGAATGAGATGACATGCTGGAAATTTTATGACACCATACACAGTACCGAAGGAACCAACCTAAAATTTTTTAGAAAAATATAACCCCAATTGATATATTTAGAAAATAAAAAATAGAATCAATTTAAGAACAATGTAAATGTCATTATATATATATATATATATATATATATATATATATATATATATATATATATATATATATATATATATATATAGGAAGCCTTTTCCGTACTCTCAGGAGTACATACTCTCACCTTCAATATACCACTTAAATGAAAGTATTATACTTCTTTATCATTTTCGATATACTCCAATAATGATTCTAAGATACTCCAATGTGACATGGTTGAAAAAAATCATGAGAGCCCTATATTTTTTTGCTATATACACTTTTACATATGTGAAAAGAATATATAAATAAATTATGCTATAAAGGGTGGACTTTGATGAATTTTTTTGTGGAACTCACTTTGGAGTATCTTATAATCAGTGTTAGAGTATACTCAAAAGGATAAAGAGGTATAATAATATCATTTAAGCGGTATATTGAAGGTGGGAGTACGTATCTGTGAGTATAGAACCATTTTCTATATATATATATATATATATATATATATATATATATATATATATATATATATATATATATATATATATACGTATACTCCCATCTTCAGTATACCATTTAAATGATGTTGTTATACCTCTTTATCCTTTTGAGTATACTCTAATACTAATTATAAGATACTCTAAAGTGAGTTCCACGAAAAATTTCATCAAAGTCCACCCTTTATAGCAATATTTATTTATATATTCCTTTTACATATGAAAAGGGTATGTAGTAAAAAAATAAATGGTTCTAATGAAATTTTTTCAACCATGTTGCATTGAAGTATCTTAGAATTATTATTGGAATATACCGAAAGTGATAAAGGAGTATAAAGCGTTCATTTAAGTGGTATATTAGAAGTGGTATCTTAGAATATATATATATATATATTTGAACATCATCTGAAAATTTTATGGAAACCTCTAAATACCCATGGGATCACCCAGGAAAATTTACAAATAAAATGGACTCCATTTAGAGCCCAAGAAAAATAAAAAACAGAGAGCAATTAACTGTAACAGTGGCATTGATAAAATTTTTAAAAATCACACAGAAAATATAATGACCTAAATTTTCTACAGGATGACAAGAACTTTAATGGGAACACACAAAAAAAATTTCAGACAAGAATGATAGCTCATTTAATTGCTTAAACCCTACCCTGTCCTAGAGAGGGATTTCAGAAACCCAGTTTGCTTTCACTGACCTGTCGGTGGGCCCAGCCCCTGATCGACCCCACTTTGCAGCGGCTCAGCTCTAACACCAGCCTCTCTTTTCTTTGCCCATGCGTCAGCTCACCGCTTCACGCCTCTGCCCAGGGCCTACCATGGCAAGCCAAAGCCGTCGGCTTCGCTGCCGTAGCACATTTGTGCTGCCCTCGCCGACACGTCGCGAAAACTTCCTAGTTAATTCAAATAGGACTGAACTTTGCTAATGTCTAGCGTCAGAGTTATAGATAGACACACACGCGCACATGAATACTACTTGCAAACAGCACTTTCTACATGCAAACTGATGCAGGAATACCTTCTAGTCTGGCTAGCATTTGTATCAGATACTGAGCTACTACAGAAGAGAATGAAATATTACTTACAAACAACACTTTCTACAGGCCCATCATCTAGGGATGAAAACGGATAGTAATTCGGATATCAATTTTTTGTCTTTGTTCTTCAATGGGAAACAAATAGATATAGAATTTTCTATCCAATTCATATTCTTGTTTGTGGTGTTGAGCTTATTCAAATTCATAAAAAATGAACCTCAAATTCATTATATATTTATTTAAATGATAGAAACAAAATTGATATCAATGGGATCACGGATTAGGATATTTTTCACCTTTTATTTATGGAAGCAAATAATCGTAATTTTTTATCTAATTTTATAATCTTATTTTTATAATGAGCTTGCTAAAGTGTTAAAAATGAAAACCAAAATCGTTATATATCTATTTAAAAATATCAATTTGTTCAGAAATTAGGATATCGTTTTCATCCCTACCATCATCATTCCGAGATAAGTCCATCACCATATAATCAGTACCACAAAAATACATGCAATAAACTATATGTCTACACCAGAAATTCAGTACAAACCAAGTAACCAAACAGACATCCTCAAGACCTGATCTACAAGTCCTCTAGCAAAAATAAAAAAAAAATTATCCCCTTCCACCTCTGTATTCACTCTCCATGCACAAAGCTTTCAAGTCTCCAGCCTCTGCAGATATTGCTCACATTAGAAACAAGCAATAATAGACCAATATACTTAAATTCAAACTAAAAGCTACAATATATATTACTTGCAACAAAGGAAAACAAATCCGTTTTTCCTCCTTCTGAAGGTATTCTATGCATGCCATACAAATCTACATGTTACAGCCACAAAATTATAAATATCCCTATGAGCATCATTTCTTTCAGATTTTACAAGCAGCATCATTTCTTTCAGATTTCACAAGCAGCATTCCTCACATGTATCTCTACTCATTAACACAAGGAAAACAATTGAGCATAGGTTTTGCTCCTAGATACATATCTGCCACTAGTAAAGAGATATACTATAATGCTACTGTAACTCTGTAAAGTGGCACATAAGTTGAACTAAGAACAAGAAATTAATACATGACTTGCAAAACAAAGTATCTGAACTTAAGAGATTAGCCACCTATTACCTTCACCAAGATTCTAGAAGAGAATATAATAAGCATGTTAGTGGTCCGGCATTTTCTCCCATAAAAATTTCACTAAACAGATACTAATATTTAGCCATGTGGGTTACAGAAGCCCTCAACTCAATTGAAGCTACACCACCAATGTAACAAATTGCTTACTAATCTGAAACTGTAAGATCCCAGATGCTTGGCTATCATTTGTTTCCAACAATAAACTTGATACCAGACAACTTAAGTGAGGGAACTCACCTCGAAATTGCTTGCAAAGGAATCTGGTACCATTCCTCCTAAGTGCCAGCTGAGTGATGACAATAGGCACAAAAATATTCAGATTATATCAAGGACAATAATATTCAGATTATATCTAGGACACAATATGCACAATATTCTTGCCCGGGCGCATTAGAAATTTGACTTGCAAACACCCACAAATGCATCAGCTTGTTGTGCCCATCACATGTAACAACTGGTGTAAAATAACTTCCTTTCGTGCAAAATTTCCCAGGAAACTCTATAGTTCCTACTTTATCTTACCACTTTAATAAACAAACAAATGCAGGCACAGCTTAACCCAATTCCTATATTGAAATCGCCAATGCCAACACTCAACGAACGAATAAGCAACAAGAATAATATTGTGTTAAGCTGACCGAGAAGTTGTCGGAGATGGTTTGCCGGTTAAGCGCGGCCTCGATGGTGGTGGTGAACTTGTACAGGATGAGCGCGATGACCTCCGCTGCAATCCCGCCAAGCAGCGCCTGAACTGGCGACGGCGGCTTGTCCGTCTCGATCGGCGAGGCGCTCACCAACCTCAGCCCATCCAGGGCCTCCTCGCTCAGGTTCTTGGGCTTCTGCAACCCGCCAGACCGCACCCTCTGCACCAAATGAGCAACACCAAGAAACGCGAAGAATGAAAGATGAGGCGTTGTATTAGAGAGTGGAGGTGGGAGATGGGAAGGAGGATTACGAGCTCCGTGGCGTGGCTGCACGAACGGAAGAGGAAGACGAGGATGGCACCGTGAGGAGGACACCGTGGCGGTCTGGAGCGGGTTGGGTTTTGTCGACGGAGAAGAGCGTTGGGGCATTGAGCTCTACGGGCCTTTGCCGCCGCCGCCGGCATTGCCGACGTGGAGGCTCGCCATGAGGTGGACGGCGGGGATTCCGGCTCGGCGAAGAGCAAGACGACGGCGATGGCTTCCCACCGCGTGCGAGCGAGGCGAGGAATCCCACAACCTTCCAGCCGTGTGCGAGTGGGACGAGGAGAACCAACCGTGCGGTGAATGATTCGGTCCTGAACCAATCGGTACAGCCGAATTGCCCGTATCGAACAGTACAGCATCTTCAAGGAATATTCTAAGAATCTGTACCATCCCATCCTGTATCAAACGGTTCCGTTCAGCCAACCAAACACTAAGATAAAACCAAATCTTGTACGGAACGGTTCGGTTCACCCTGATACATCCAACCAAACGCACCCTAAGAAACCGGCAGAAAAGTTTCAAAGGAATTTGAACACATTTATTTCAGATGTAAAATTAAAAACAGTGATAGGTAGCTAAGAGCAGTACCTGTGTCGGAATTTATTAAAAATGTATGAATGAGATGACATGCTGGAAATTTTATGACACCATACACAGTACCGAAGGAACCAACCTAAAATTTTTTTAGAAAAATATAACCCCAATTGATATATTTAGAAAATAAAAAATAGAATCAATTTAAGAACAACGTAAATGTCAGTATAGCTAAGAGCAGTACCTGTGTCGGAATTTATTAAAAATGTATGAATGAGATGACATGATGGAAATTTTATGACACCATACACAGTACCGAAGGAACCAATCTAAAATTTTTTAGAAAAATATAACCCCAATTGATATATTTAGAAAATAAAAAATAGAATCAATTTAAGAACAATGTAAATGTCAGTATTATATATATATATATATATATATTTGAACATCATCTAAAAATTTTATGGAAACCTCTAAATACCCATGGGATCACCCAGGAAAATTTACAAATAAAATGGACTCCATTTAGAGCCCAAGAAAAATAAAAAACAGAGAGCAGTTAACCCAAGAAAAATAAAATGCCCGGCAACATTTTTAGCAAGCGGTCTAACTTCAAAGAAGATTTCAACAAGGTACTCAATCAATCACTGACAGTACAAGAATTTGAGCATGCATGGAAGGAAATAATTTGCAAATATGGGTTGAAAAACAATTCATACCTGAAGCATATATGGGATATTAGGGAAAGGTGGGCATTAGTGTGCAAACCATATGTTTAAGATGTTTGTTACACCTTCATGCTCGATGAGTGGGTTCGTGAGAAGATATCAAAGATTCTTTATTGACTGATTGCAAGTGGAGGATGCAGAAGAATTCCAAACTAAAAATGTGAGTATGCTTGATATTGAGATGTGTTATACTTGCTTTGATCAGTAATGTAATCTGTATCTTATATAAAAATTTGTAGAATGATTTCACCATGATCAAGATCACCAATCGAAAGACATGCTTCAAAAATATATACTAGAGCATTGTTTGATTTATTTAGCAAACAACTAGATGAGAGCTTATCGTTTATGGTTCAGCCATCCGAGAATGAGAATGTTGTTAAAGTAATCTACTTGGGAGGAGAAACATGTGACATCTGGAGACGAAAAGAGTTTGAGGTATATGCTGATAGTAAAAACGCTGAATATTGTTGTGCTTGTAAGATGTTTGAGCATAAGGGCTTATTATGCTACCACATACTCAGGGTATGTTGTATTATGCAACAGTAAAATATAACATTTTGTATTAAGTGTTCGTACAAAACAGAACTAACTGTTGTGGTGTTTTGTTAGGTGGTCAGTTCACCAAGTCTCCTATGACCACTAGCACAGCTTTTTGAAATGATTTAAATTCTATAGAGGTGTACAGCTTTACCCACAAGAAATGATCAATCCCTATTACCAGGCCAATAACACACTTCCTTTAGAGTGTTAGTTGGGAGATCATAATATAATCATTACATTACCTAGATCTAACTTTGCACCAGACCGATGGCGTTAAAACCCTTACTATGGCAGTAGAAATACACACCCAACATATGATAGTTCATTCTTGTCATTCTCGGCATTCTATCCCAATAGCAAGGCATATACCTTTGTATTGGTATATGTTTGACCCACATCTCTGTGTGGACACCCCTACAAGCAAACCTGCCCAGAGAGTCCGTACTACTCTAGCCATCCAACGCAAAGTTAAATCTAAGTAACTTAATAGGTTAAGGCTGTCCCATATCAGCACTTGCGGTTGCACAGGTATCCCTTGGATCATACAACACTACGTTCGATCTTTAATCCGACACGAACGATAATCTCCCCCTATAATACATGCAAGTCACATGTATATCTGGCTATTGCCAATAAATCGCCTGTGTCAAACCATAGTTTCATGTTCATTTTTACCAAAATATCGACAGCATTTAATGTCATATCCAAACTTTTTAAATTATAAAGAGCAACATGTCTTTCCATTTAACTTTCCGTTTTTAAAGCTTGGCTAAGTATGATTAATATGTTCGGCTTGATTCAAGTTATGAGTCGATGAGCATCGGCCTATTTATTTCTGTACCCTCTTTCGCAGGAGACATAGATCACGTTTATTATCAAATTGAATCTAACAGAACATTATGTTCATCGTTTTCAGGAACCTGTGAACTTTTGTCTTCTATTGTTCTTGCGAATTCTTGGAATTCGACTGGATTGATCCATTGTAGTCGCGCAATTCATATGCCTACCTTCATTCCAGTTGTGTGGACTGGATAATTTATAAGTGTTGTGATGTGATTGCTACTGTTTAGATCATGTTGCTACCCTCGAGTTATCCTCGTTCATCGTGTGATCATCGTCGTCACAAGATCGGACCACCTCCTATCATCTTGGTATCTGAGCCTTAGTTCTGCGGTGACGTTTTCTATCCCTTAGTTTAGGTTAATTTTTTGTCCTACCAGATAAATCTTTTAAAAAATTATTGGCCTCTTGTTTAATCTGCAATTTAGTGGGTTAGGTTAAGTTTTATTCCATTAGAACTTTGTTTAGTTTGTTAATCATCGATTCTTTCCTGTATCTTTTGTTCTCTAATGTCTATCTGTTCATTAGCTTCATTTTGCTCCCCTAATTCTTTGCACTATTCCTGATCTATAGCATATTTTTCTAGTGATCATGCATTAGGATTCCTGATATTACCTTAATTCTCCTTGTTAGTCGATCAAAACTACCCTAGCTTTTTGGTGCGCATAGCTGCTGCTGTTGATCTTCTGTGTTTGGTGCACCTAGAATATGGGCTTAAGCAATCAATGAAACTAGTACATAATTAAGATCGAAGATTTGTAAAAGGATAGATAATGGCTTCCAAAATTTAATTGAGAATTAGGCCAAAGTGATGCGCACTAACAGATTTAAGTGAGGATCAGGCAACACATCACTACTAGACACACAATGAATTTTTTTATGGTGTGGATTAGTACTATTCAGCATCCTAATTGCACAAGGGTACTTGGAGTGATGCGGGGAATGAGCACAGCAGATGCAGATCCCCTGGAACGACGGGTTCCCAAGCCTTAAGGCTGTCATCGTCATGTTGCGCACCCGGGTGAACTCTTGTCACAACAGAAGTACTAGGGTGTCCATCGGTGTTGCTCACGTGGTATCCTTGTGTTGACCATAGTGAGAAAAGAAACAGAGCAAAGGACTAAGGTAGTATGTGGAGAGGTTGTAATAGAAATATGTGGGATAAGTTTTCTAGCAAATCTAATAGTGTTAGAATCGCAAGGGCTAGATGTCATCTAAGGGATAGATTGATTCTCTAAATACAAAGGACAGATAAATTGTGCAAGCCAAATGATCAAACTCGTTGGTAAGGATGGAAAGTCGTATCACGTTTATTTCTAACAGAGCAAAGCCATCCTTCCCTTCTCTAACTGTCTCTCAACCTCGGATTTCAGTAAGCTGTTAATGGTGTGTGAGTACCACGACGTGTTTTTCAAAAAATTGCCAAGAATGCTACCAAATATAGACATGGAGTTTGTGACTTGTCTACTAGCCAGAACTGCACCGTACACACTTATGTAACCAAGAGAGTTTTGATTCTTTTCCGAATAACCATACCTGGATGGAATCCAACCGTTCCAGGTGTAACACACGTCGCCCATCACAGAACCTTGTTATCGCCTACAAGGAACGATGGCCGCACGTATCCACACGTCGGATGGTTGAGAGCAATTCGGGTATCGATCCAGATATGTGACTGGTGCTAGTTCCCAAGATCAATACCTAGAGCCAAGATATCCCGCATTCAAGATGCATCATAACACATACACACATGTCTAAACATTTGACAAAGCATATCATAGACTAGAAAGCTATTACACCTACTTAATATTATAAGTATGTGGCCGACCGGCCAAATTTACACACAAAAGTAAATTGCAGCTGAAATTAAATATAAAGTAAAAGTAGGACAGCGGTATGCCCATCCATGAACCCATAGGCAACTGACTAGGAAGAGCCCTAGTTCATCCATCCAAGCAGTCGTCAGACGCCAGTCCAAAGTATAAATCGTCGAGGGATTTCTTCTGTAATACTGTAAACTTTGGCTAGGGTTTTGGTCGGTGTTGTTTTTGTCTTCTTAATTTTTGAATTTATTCTGGTGGGAGATATGTTGTGTTGTCGAGCAATTTGCAGATTTTATCAAAAGTTTTGGATTTCTTTCGTAAGCTTCTTTGGAAAAAGGTGATTCGTCCGAGTCGTTTAGTTTGGCGGCAAATTTGTTTTTTTGTTAATTGTCGTTTCGTGCCAAGAATTGATATTAGTTGATTCGCTTTAAGGGCTTAAAGTGGATTTGTGGTTTTTGGAGGGTCTTCATTTTTTCCCCTAACCCTAAGCCCACATCATCCAAGGGAGCTAGCCATTTCATTTTTCCAAGCCTCCAGCCGCCCCTGGCTCCTCCTGTCGCCCCTCCCGACTCCAGTCCAGGCGCAGACCCTGCCTCCTCCCGGCCGGCTGCGCCGCCCGGCCAGCTCCTCCTTGCCGGGGTCGCGCCTCCCACCAGCCGCGCCCTTGCCTCCCCCAAGTCCGGTGCCTCCCCCAGCCTCCAGCAGCGGCGCCCCCGCCCCCAGCTCCTCCTCGCCGGCGCTCTCCGGCCCTCCTCTAGTGACCCCTCCTCCGGCATATCACCTTCTCCACCTCCCTCTTTCCTCCTGAGTAAGATTCGAGGTGAAAACCCTAGGAATTTGGGGATTTTATTGCTTGCATAGGTGTTTGTGATAATGCTTAGCTAGGATTCATGATTTTGAGATGTTGGGGGTTGGGGAATGGAGAGACTAGAGTAAATTGGAATTTTCTGTTTCGGACAGATTTTTGTCCATTGTTAGAACCGCTATTTGAAAATTCTTCAAGCATTTCCTGGGTGTTTGGCTATTGTGAAAGTTGTAGATAATCAAATCACCTTTCAATAGAGACCAAAATCACTAAGTTCCGTTCATCCATCTAAAAGTTATGACTGTTTTACTCAGGGCTGTCCAGAATGAGCCGAGTGGTCGGTACCCTCTGTTCATCATAGATCTGGGAACATCTGGTGCTTTAGACAAGGGAATGGCTATGTTATTCTTGTATTTTATTCCCTTGCGGTCGTTTTGAGTATAAGAACATGAAAATCCGCTGAGCCAATCAAAAGTTACGCTATTTGGAAGTTTTTGTCCCGAAGCAGGGAATTTCAGCGAGCTCAGTTTTGCGGCTGAAATTTAGTGTGTGATTTGGTGGCCTTTGTGGCATCTCTCACTTGAGTGGCTGTGTCGTAGCTGTATATTAGCCTCTTATGGTTAAGTAGAGGTAAAGATCCCATTTTTCGGCTAAACCAATTAGGAGTTAGGCTCTTTAAAGTGCTGCTGTCCCGGTTAAGCAGATTTCTATTTTTCGGGCTTTGGGAGTGGATCGTAGGATCGAAGTCGTTATAAGTCTTGTGTTTGTTTTGTTGGTATGTTTTGAGTAGAATGTATATATTTGCATGTGGTGTGATCCCAGGAGTGGCATCAACTTCTCGCCACTCTAGTCGAGAGGTTAAAAGCAAGTACATCGAGCTGTGTGCTTAATTGAGTTGTTCGTTGTTATTTATCTGTTCATGGCTAATTTCTATTGATTGTGGCAAGTATGATTTATATTGGTGATCGTCCCTTCGCGGACGTGATTAGCTATTGGATTCGTGTGGTCACTTATAAGCCTTAATCTCGGTGAGTTTACTGTACCTTTGTTAATATTGCAGTGAGTAGCAAGTATGGGGTACGGGGATACTTGTGGTTAATTTACAAGAGGTGTACGTAATTGTGCCCTATCTGGGGAATTGAGTTGAGCATGTTGATTGAAATGTGTTTTAGTTGAGAATTGATGTTGCATTCTTGCATTCATGATTTGCATTCATAAAAAGGAAGAGGCGACCCATGTCGATGCGGGCCTCTGTGTTCACACGTAGTGAACACGAAAGTCCTACCTCGTAGTCCCATACACGCGGATGTATGGGAGCGAGTCAGTGAGTGTAGGCCCCACCACGGGATGGTTGGGAATGAGAGGGTGTACACCGACGGGCGTGCACTCAGCTATACCGGTATACTCGTTGAAAAGTGCATTTGAACATGGAAACATATCGCATTGCATAGCATTGCAAGTATGGGTTGCGGTGATGGTAAAGGGAGGTTGAGTCGTGGACTCAACCCAAAAAGGGGAGGTTGAATCAAATTTGGTGAATTAGCGCATTTTATTGCCGTGCTAGTTATGTTGTATGAATATCGTGGAGGGAAGTTGAGTTATGAACTCAACTAAAAGTGACGAAAATGGTTTGAGTTGCAAAAAGGGGTGGTTGAGTCGGGAGACATTGTGATTTAGAGTTAAGTAATGCTTCTTGGGCGTTGAATGGTTTTATTATCAAGTTGATGACTTGATTGCGGCAATTTTTGGTACGATCAAGTTATTGCTTTAAATGGGTATAAATGCGTATTGTCCGGATGTTGCTTCATTTGTACTAATTGCTCTTATGATCAGGCTTTTGTTTTGCTTATGATAAATTGGAATTGTTAGTCTCGTGTACTTTGCTGAGTTTGAACTCACGCTTGTTGTTTTCTTGTTTTAGGTACCTTGAAGCTGGCTCGTTGGGTTGGGAGTAGTAACACGTGCACGACTTCGGTCTCCAACAATTTATTTAACAAATTCGTTAAGTCTGGATGTAATTAATGTGGTTGTAATGTATTATTCATCGTGGTGAAATTTATTAATTTCTGTTGGGTGTGATTGATTACCTAAGGACCTGCTAGAATGATATCATAACTGCAAATGTTTTCTGTCTGCTGAGTGGATGTCCTACTTTCTAGAGAGGTCATGCCGAAATTTTGTAAATTTCGGTGACTTAGTTTTAAACTGGTTTAGAGAGTTTCGAGGTCGGTTTCAATCTTTTAGTAGAGGTAAAAGGTTTAGTGACTCGCTCGTTGAGTTATTAGTTCAATTGGACTTCTTTGTCACGCTTTTATTTCTTGGGTCTTGTTGGGGACACTCTGGACCAGTATGGTTCCGGTGTGTTGTAAGCGTCATTTAGGATCTGTTGGTAGCATTCGCGGTGCGTTTGGCGCCGGGGTGTTACATCTTCTGTACCTTCATCTATATATTATAGATTAAGCATTGGTGAGTACATGTATGTACTCGCAAGACTTTAGTGTATGGAAATACGATACAAGCGGGGTTAGATTAAGTATAACAAGCCACTACACTAAGTTTCATTTTTAGCATAATGCGGATTTTGTTTCCAAGAGAATAGTTCATCAAACGGTAACGGTATTGAAATGAGCATCTGTAATGAAACTAATAACAGTAAATAGAGTTCAATATCATCATTTCATAGCCCTTCTTGGCTGTGAATAGCGAGTAAAATGTAGCCATCCTTGGCTCACAAATTTACCAACCCGTCACAACACCTATTCCAAAAGTTTTCACAAAAACAAGACTATACTTGACATTACTTCCCTAAGTTACTCATGACCGCAAGCATGGCTAATTAATTACATTTAAATCTCTGCAAAGAGTGCACACTTTACGCACACGACACATTCTAGTAATCATATCAACCATGCCTCGCGATACCTACGGGTCCCGATTTGCTAGATTTTAACGAAACCATTTGACTAGCTAAAGTTTGGCCTTGCACCAGCCCCAGTGATGATAAACCCTTTCCATGGTCTAGAGTTCCGGACCTAACAATGGTTTACACCCCATCGCATCCTCTCCCTATGGCAAGGCATACACCATTATATTAGAATGCTTTAGCCCCAACACCTCAGTGAAGGGAGCACCTAAGAGTGGTGGTAGCATCAAGTTCGGTCCTTAGCTGACCTGGGCGAGATCATCCCCTATCTATGCTCAAGATCCCTCCTTACACCTCAAGTTTAAGTAGTATTTCGCCCGTGTCAAACCATAAGTTTTTGGGTTGGATTTTTATCAAATTACACGAAGACCATAACTCAGCTCCGTACCTTTACAAATTGCTCAAGTCTAGATAGAAATGTGTCCCAACATTTAAAGACATTCTAAGTAAGCATGCTTAAGCTTGTACATGAGATATTTCGCAATTATTACCCATAATGACGCTAAGTAATGTCCAAATCATAAGCTAAGGTTACAATAGCAGGTAATCAAGTGTTAGGGTAAGGGCAATGCATTCAACAATAACTACCAGTACCTGTAACATAGCAAGTCGAATACAAACATACACGTATGCATATATAGTTTGATAAAACAACATAAAAACTGTAAAATAATGAGATCAACATGATCAAAGGAGGGTGCTTAAATCTTAAATGTTTTTGCATAAATAGAGAGAACATCATTTAAAAAGGTCATAGGAGATTATTTGCATAAGTTATGATTATTTGGGTTTTTGCACGTATTGAAAGTGGCCTATTTAACCATTTGATGCAACCTATATCAAAATTCAAATATTTTTATATATTTGGAAATATTGTAACCTTGGCAGCATGGTAAAATTGGTTTCATCATTTTTATAATTAGTTTGTGAAAATTTTGTGTTGAGCAAATCTTTTGCCTAAAGCATATATTAGAGCTCATTTATTGCACAGTGACTATAATTAAAAATAGTTTTTACATATTCACATTCTACATGATTTTACACAAATTTAAAAAATTGTTTCATTAAATTGGGAGTTTCCTAGCACAAGTTATAAGTATTAGAATATCCTAGGGTTTGAAAATTTATTGAAAAATAGAAAACTTCCGAAAATGGAAAGTGCGCTTTCTTTCTCTGAATACGCATTTCCCTTTTCAGCATATGTTTAAATTAACAATGCCACCTGATAGCTGGGGCCCGCTATCAGCAACCGTGTGAGGGGACTAGCGCATGCGACTGACAGCTCAAGCCTACTATCAGCGATAGGGAGAGAGCGTGCACACACGTGAGACTGACAGGCTGGCCCCACTTATTAGTGGCAATAAAGCAGAGCGTGGCTCAGGGGAGCTCATCGATGGCAAAGCAGTGGCTGAGTCAGTGAATCAGTAGCTCGGTGAGTGAGAGGGGGTCACGGTGAACCTGTAGGGCTGGTCAATAGTAGCGAGGGAGGCTGGCAGTGGAAGGGGGCGGTGCTTAGTGGAATGGCTTGACGAGGAGGGGGAAGAAGGCATGCAGAGGCTCAACGGAGGTGGGGAACAACTTCAGGAGGTGAAAATGCATTGCCTTGGCTACCCCAGTGTTGCGGAGGTTGGTCGGAGTGGTCCACCACCGTGTTGTCGATGTTGGGGAAGAAAGGTGGGTCGCGACGGTGCTAGGCGGGTTTCTGCAGGAGTCAAGTGAGAGGATGAATTAGAGGGACTAAGAAGCGGCTTCATGTGCATGGAATCAAGAAGGCAAGCTCACCCATGAAGGTTCAGCTAGGAGGCATGCTCGCTGATTTTGCCACGCCCTCGGTGTATCCGCGCACATGGGAAGCTCGAGGCGAAGGCAAGAGGTAGAGCTGAGGCGGCAGGTGAGTGAGCCAAATAGCCTTTAGTGTAGCAGAGTAGGTGAGCGAGATGGGTGACGGAGTCAGTGAAGCTCGGTGGGGTGAGGCAATGCGGCGCAATTTTTCTACCGTGGTGCGGCGTGGCAAGGAAAGAGCGTGTCGCAGAAAGATCGAGCAGTGGAGAAGGGAGGAGAGGGAAGGAGAGGCTGGCCAGTGGCCCCTCTAGCCGGTGTGGCCCATTGAGAGTGATAGCGCTGTGACATTTCATCGAGCAGCTCACCAGCATACTTTAGCTTTAAGAAATTAAGGTTGAATTCGGGTGGGGTAGTTAGGGTAGCTAAAAAATAGGTCTAATCATTCTAAAAAATTCTCAGAAAATTTATAAGATAGTCCAGTGATCTAGTTTCCATTTTCTTTGGTTTCATTTCATTCCCTATTGTAGTTTTCAAATGAAAATTCTCAAAATTTTGCTGTTTCAAACTATTTTTTGAATTTTTAAGCCATTTAAATGCTATGAAAAAATTCTATAAAATTTATATTTATTCATATAAATGATTTTAGTATTTTATAAAATTATTACCCAGGTTAGGTTATTTGGGATTTTTCATGTTTTCTTTTGAATGTATTAATTTAGGTGAAAAGGACATTAAATACATCAAAATAAAGCCTAAAAATAAATAATTTCAGAATAAATCCATATGTGCAATAGAAGCATACTAAACCACTTTATTTCATTTTTCTCAATTTCTTGGGATGTTATACTATCGCTCATAGAACGAAGTGACCATCAAGAACAAATACCCACTACTAAGGATTAACAATTTGTTCGACCACATGATGGAGGTCTAGTCTTTCCAAGATTCATACGTGATTGGGCTACCACCAATTAAAAATCAAATCAGTGGATATTTTGAAAATAGATTTCTACTTGATATGGATTGTATGAGTATACCGTTATGTCGTTCAGATTAATTAACACTCCCGCCTACTTCATGAACCCGATGAATAACATATTTCGAGGTCTTGGTTGATTTGTAGTGGTCTTTATAGATGATATACTTATATATTTAAGGAGTGAAGAAAAACACAACTGTCATCTGAGATTGTATGGGAGAAGCTACAAGAGCACAAGTTGTATGCAAAGTTAGCAAGTGCAAGTTTTGGCTAAAGAGGTTGCCTTTTGGGTCATGTGTTGTCCAAAGATGGTGTCATGAAGGATCCAAATAAGGTTAGAGATGTGTTGGAATGGGATGAACCCAAGACTATTTCAGAAGTCTAAAGCTTCCTTGGTTTAGCTGGATACTACCGACCATTCATCGAAGACTTCTCCAAGATTATAAGACCGATGCTCAACATCTCAAGAGGGAAAAGAATTTTGAATGAACTATGGAATGTGAAGAGACTTTCCAAGGGTTAAGGAATAGATTGACCATAACCCCAATGCTAATCCTACTGAATATACATAAAAACTTTGACATCTATTGTGATGCATCTCGCCATGGACTTAGTTGTGTGTTGATGCAAGAACGTAAGGTTGTAGCTTATGCCTCACATCGTGGAGGCCCCATGAAGCAAATTACCCTATTCATGACCTAGAATTAGTAGTCAGAGCATGACCTAAAGATTTGGTTATATTACCTTATCAGAATTGTTGTGAAATATATGTGGACTACAAGAGTTTACAATATACATTCACCAATTAGATCTAAACCTAAGATGGAGGAGATGGTTGGAATTGATGAAGAACAACAATCTTGGCATCAATTACCATCCCAAAAACCAAATGTGGTGGCTAACACTTTGAGCTAGAAGTTGTATTGTAACACTATCATAATCAAAGAAAAGCAGTCGTCAGTACATGAGGAATTTCAACGCCTTAACTTAGATTTGGTAGAAGAAGGTTATATTATTGTATTAGAAGTAAAACCCACCTTGGAAGAGCAAATCAATACAGCTTAGAAAGAAGGTAAAGATATTGAGAAAGTCAAATACAACATGAAGAGGGGTGTGATTACACAATTTTCAAAGGATATGCAAGGTACCATTTGGTATAGGAAACACTTAGTTGAACCAAACAAAAAGGAGGTTAAGAAGTTAATTCTTAATGAGGCTCATGAAGTGTTGTATACATACACCTTGATAGCATGAAAATGTACCTAGACTTAAAGATGGGATTTTGGTGGTCTAAAATGAAGAGAGATAGCAAGATTTGTTATTGAATGTGATGTATGTCAAAGGGACAAGGCTGAGAATCAGTGACCTCCTGTACTCCTACAACCATTGCAAATACCCAAATGGAAGTGGGATAAAGTTGGTATGGATTTTATCACCAGAATACCAAAATCGCCGAAAGGGCACGATTCGATGCGGGTTATACTGGATAGTTTAGCCAAAGTTGCTCATTTTATACTAATAAACATGAGAGATCATGGATCAAAGTTTGCTGAGTAGTATATGTTGAAGATAGTATGTTTGCATGGGGTGATAAAAAGGATAGTTTCAGATAGGTACCCAACTTACTATGCACTTTTGGAAAAGCTTATAGGAGGCTCTAGCCACAAGTTTAACTTTTAGGACAACATACCATCCCCAGACTAGAGGTCAAACTGAGAGAGTGAATTAAATTTTGGAAGAATGCTTAGAGTATGTTTGTTGTCTTATGGACCAAATTGGGAGAACTGTCTGTTGTATGCAAAATTTTCCTACAAAAACAATTATCAAGCAAGTCTACAAAAATCACCCTTCGAAGACTTGCATGGAAAAAGACGTACGATATCCCTCAATTGGTCTAAGAATAGAGAAAGACAAGTATTCGGTCCAACATCCATAAACAAAGTTGAGGAGCAAGTTTGGTTAATTAGAACCAGACTAAAGAAAGCACAATCCAGGCAAAAGAGCTATGCCGATCATCACCGTTGACTATGTTTCCGTGAAGGTCATGCCACTTTGTGGCACTCACCACTTCCAGGTCCAATGAAAGTTGGCATTGATATACAATAGACTGTATAGAATAATTGAAAGGAAAGGAGAAGTAGCATATCAACCAAAGTTGCCACCCAAGCTTTCAGATGTGCATGATATCTTCCACGTGTGTCAACTCAAAAAGTGTCTACGAGTCCTGAATAAGCACAATCCACTAGAACAGATCGAGTTAGTACAAGACCTTACATACTATAAGCATCTAGGCCTCAATTTTAGTGATTAATGATATTTAATTGTCAAGACTAACAATATTTAAAGGTTTTAAGACAAGTTAGTGCTTGTTTGTTATAATAGGAGTTCTTGATGTTCATAGACCCCCGAAAAGGTATAATTGATAGTGAAGCATGAAGATCAAGGACAATGTATTTAGAAATGATCCAAGGTGTTGAGAATGGATTATTGTAGTGTTAGATCTTAATTTTGATTTGGCCGTACTATTAAAGTGGGTTTAGGCTAGTAGCTTAAGCTTGGTTAATTTGGGTAGCTAGTGGTGATGCATACTAGGCTTGTCTAGCTCATCAGTAGCCAAAGGAAGCCCTTGAAAAGTTGAAAATGAAGTGGAATCAAAATTGGAGCAACATTGACTAAGTTTGAAATTTGTCAATGCATTTTGGATTATCATATAGCTACTGGATAAGCAAGCAGATTATTGAGATAAAGAGTTAATTTTTGCGATGGGCTAAATTTTTGTACATCCAGATTATCTGGATGGAGAGGATCATCCAAATATAAGGATGATTCGGAAGCTAGCGGATGATATGTATCATTGAGACAAGAGCTGGTTTTTGGGATGGGCTAATTTTTGTACATTCCAGATGATTTGGAAGCTACCGGATGATATTTTCGGCCTATAACGACTAGTTTTTTTACTGTTGAACTTTAGGATTTAGGATGATCCGGAAGGGGTCTGGATGATCCAGATTATGTTGATTTCTCAAGAAAGTGAGTACAGCAACTAGTTTCTTCAAGAAGGCTATAAATACTTGGTATGGGTATCTTTGTGATGACCTTTGGTCACTCTACAGGTTCATCTTATACCAGGGGAAGAGCAAGAGCTTTCGAGAGCATATTTAATTTTGAGAGATTGGAGAGGTAGTATAAGCCTTCAGCATACATCACTCTAGTTGTTTGACCTCTCTGCTTCAAGTGATGGTGTAGACTTATTACCTTTGGAGATCAATGTCTCCTAGATGGCTTGAAGGTGTGGTTCTCGATGACCTTCCAAGGAGGAGCTTATGCAAAAGGCACCGAGAGGTTTGCGAAGGTTCTAAGTTGAAGGACCATAAATGGCGATCGAAAGGGGGTGAATGATCATAAATAATTTTCCCCCTAAAAGAACCAACCAAAACCTCACTTGATCAAATATTAACAGAAAAAGAAAGTTTTTAGAGAAAACTCGTCTAGGGCAACACTACTGCCATATAGAGGGTGGTACTATTGGATGAACAATAAAATCAGCACGAGTTCAAATCCAAGAATTGATGTAACTTTTGATTGGATGATCCAAAACTCGTGAAACTTTGTATGCACCTTTTTGTAGATATCATGAACCTATTCCAACCTTTAATCATAAGGATTTATTTCAAAATTTTACCTTTTTCAAATTTAGAGAAGTTTACACCAAAACCAGACCAAATGCACAAACTTCACCCTAAGCTTGCTCGTAGAGATTTGATGGTTGAAATGATCTTATATGATCTCCCAGATATCACAGTAAGCTAGAACACCAAAGAAATAGCCCTCAAATACATAAGAACATGATCTACCATGAATCTTTCCTTCTCATGCCAAAAATCGATTTCTTGAGAAGAACTTGGGAGATCTTGTTAAAACTTGTCTAGATGATTGGGATATGATCTATAGAGGATTCATCCATTAATCATTCATCATTGGCAAACTAAGATTAAGAGAGAAAGATACCAAGAGAGATTGAAAAACTCAAGAAAGAAGGAAGACGAAAACTTGAACAAGAAATTGATCGCAAATTTGATTTCTAATTTTAGATCAAGATGGATGATTATAAAGTCTCTCCAAAGAGGGCAAAGCTCCCAAGGAGCACTCACACACACAAAAGAACCAAAAAACTTGTGGAAACCCTAATCCTTTACCTAGAGCTTAGAGGCTTATCTCCCTCTATATCTCTCAAGTTGTTATATAGAGGAGGAGGCAACCCTAACCCTGGACCTGTACACACAAGTCGATACTATCCATATTCACATGGGCTAACTTGCTAACCCAACACATAATGGGTTTTACACACACATGCATGCTTTTCGAAGTGGCCTTCACATGATGCTTCAGTTCACTCCACGAGCCCGAATTCATGTCCACTCCCTCTTTGGCTTGACCTAAACCACTTAGGCCACTGCTGCGATTTTTGTCAAACCATCTCAATCTTGGTAATTGACAAATTACCAATTTTCCCCATGATTGGTCTTTTCCTTCCTCTTAAAGCATCGTCCATACTTTGTCACCTTCCATGTGACCTCAATAACTTGCCGTCAAGCCTCTCATGTGTCTGAAATCCCCTGAACCATCCTCACTTCCAAACAAACCTAAGTCACTTAGCATGCCACATGTTCTTCTCCGCTTGACCATGATGCTTTCGCCTTCCTTGACTATTCTAAACCTCAGCTCCTTCCTGAGTCTAGTCCTGGTCCATGCTGTTACTCACCATATCCATCACTTCAGTTCCTTATCTTCATGGCTTGCACCTAGGGGTGGAAAAAAAAACTCGAAACTCGCGAGTTAAACGAGTACTCGAAAACTCGACTTGACTCGGCTCGAACTTGTTTCTTAACGAGTCGAGTCGAGCTGAGTTTTGAACTCGTTAACAAAACGAGTTAAACGAGCCGAGCTAACGAGTTAATCGAGCTACATGGAAAAAAACCCTAAATCCCCTAAATGGCTAAATCCCTAACGAGTTAATCGAGCTACATGGAAAAAAAACCCTATGCTCCCTTGCTCACATTACTAACGAGCCTAACGAGCTAACTCGAGCCAACTCGAGTTTATAACGAGTCGAGTCATGTTGAGGACAAAAGTGCCACCCTGGATGAACCAATAGTTCATGCTCTGAAAAATAACAACTGCTAACTAGGGGCTGGTAGTGCTGCTCGGTCGGTACTATCGTCCCCTAGGGCCGGTAGTGCCGATTTCCCTAAGCCTAGAAAACAACCCTTCTTGGAATATAACTACCACCAACCTAGACCGGTAGTACCTCAAAGCCGGCAACATTGCCCTCTAGGGCCAGTAATGCCACCCACCCTAATAAACACATCAAATTGCTTCAAATTCAAAATGAATTCAAACTAACCTCAAACCTGAGCACCACAAGCTCAAACACAATCAATTACTCATCACAAATATGGGTAGACCACCAAATAATCTCACAGGAATCTACCTATCTAGAGCAAAAAAGGACTACTTCGAGTGGATGGCTTGATTCCTTGCACGGTTTCAAGTCAGAGTGATACTATTGCGAGAGTGCTCCAATGGGGAATAGGAGAGATTGCCAAATCTCCAAGACCTCGGTAAAAATTGGTTGTACTTCTTGTCACTTTTATATTTTCACATTTACTTTCAAGTCATTCAATTCCTAGATACTAGACTTGTGTAGGATTGGAACTTAGGTTGTAAAACTTCATTAGACTTGTGTAGGAGTTATTTTAGCTACACTAGAATGCATAGGCACATAGGTTGGGCTAGGAAAGTTTAAGTTTTTAATTTGACCATTAGCAAAAAGAATCCCAATTAACCCACCTCCCATCTTGAGCATCCAATCCACTACACCTACCGGGAGCATATAATTCAGGTGTTGGAGGAAGCTGCATGTCGCACAAGGAGTAGAACCCTCAAGATGTGCTAAGTACAATGGAGCAACCACACCCAAGATGAAGCAATAGTAGAGTGAGGACCCCCTAGAACCAAGTTTCTGTATTTTTTCCCAAGTCATTCGAATCTTGGGGACAAGATTCTTCTTGGGGGGTAGGTCTATAATAGCCCAAAATTTCCTAAAAAGTTATATTATGTTCTAAAAGCTCTTTTCTGCATTTTCCCAATATTTTCTGTATCTAAGAAAAAATTATATTCTTAGTTGCTATTTTTGAATTTTAAAATTTTACTAAAACATGACAAGAGTATGGAAATAATTTATTTGTGTTCTAATTAGTCCTAGGAGCCTCTCCAAACATATTCATAATTTTCAGAGCTAATTTGTTTATTTTAAAATTTTGAACTTATTTTTGGTGATTAAATCATATGAAAACAAATTTTTAAAAAATCTTCCCATCACTATGGGCCAAATCTGTTACTAGTCAACATCCTCCCAAAGCCACATACAACCCGCCTCCACCTATTGGGCATCATCTTTCGCCTCTTGTCAACTTGCCTCGCCACAATAGCCACTCTAGTGCTCATGTGTAGGCATGCTTGCCATCGCCCTCTCACTGCCTTGCCGCTGGTAATGAACTCGTGGGACCCTGTCATAGGAGTCATCATTGACGAAATCACACAATTTCTCCACTCATCACCCTGTTATTTCAAGCAATTACCATGTCATCTTGTTCCTCAGCACGCCACTTGCCTTCCTTCTCAAGAACCGAGGCATCTTCTCCTTTGGTTTCTTTCTTGCATGTTTTCATAGTTGGAACCGAGAGAAGGCATGTTGCTCTCGTCTTCATTATGCTGATGAATTTGTTCTCCCTATTGTTCACCGCTCCAAACCCTCTCAATCCTTTGCCGGACCTTCGGTGAGCTTTTAGTAGTCCTTAGAAGCTAATGTATTAGATAATCGTGTATTTTCATTGACCCTCCTCTCATTTCTCTCCTTTCTCCCACTTACAACCCGCCTCCACCTATTGGGCATCATCTTTCGCCTCTTGTCAACTTGCCTCGCCACAATGGCCACTCTAGTGCTCATGTGTAGGCATGCATCACCCTACACCATCAAAACAAGTATCAAACCACTAAATTCAACGGTATCGCCTGCTCACATTCCAACAAGTCCACATTCCCACATTTCATGAAACACTCTAAACCCCATGTGAAATCCCCGGACTTGCCCATGATCGCGAACACGGCTATTCGAATAGTTTTACACTCTGCAGAGGTTGTACAGTTTTACCCACAAGACATGAACATCTCTTAGTGCGATCGATATTAACACACTTCCTTTGGTGTGTCGCAGAGATATGATGACAAAGCCTTTACACTGCACTATCCAAACTCGGTACTGCCCTCTAAGGTTTCGCCCCTCAGGGCCCCCTCTTGAGCCATGTGAATCTACCCGTCCATCCCGGAACCCACACAACCAGTTGGCAGCACTCAAGTCTAGGCATTGAAAATTAATCAGTTAGGTCTGTCCCATACCAGACTTGTGGTTCCACGGTTAGGCCCAGTTCAATGGCGCACAAGATTAAGTCCTTAAGTTGTCTCAGGCAAGACAGCCACATCTCAATGTGCTAGAAAGCACCCCCTTTACTGCACGATCACTTGCTCGAGGGAAAACATTTTGTTCAACCAAGACCAATGGCAAACCCCACTATGGTACAAGTTTTACAACAGTGGCTAACGGCCACGATTCAATATTTCATTAAGTCAAGATTAACATTAATTCACATGTGATATAAATCCCAACGTACGACTAAGTAGGTCTAAGTATAACTACGATAACCCATTGTTGGTTTTATGATTATGTCCAACTAGTACCAACCCATCTAGTGGCTAACAATGGATACATAGCATTCCAAAGACGAAGGTGGCGTAATATCAACCAGGTGAATAACTATTCCCATAAACTAGCATTGATACACAGATAGCATGCAATTGTATAAAACAAAGTACTTTTGCAAACATGGGTTTAATATGATAAAAGGTCACGACTTGCCTTGCTGATCTAGCGCTGAGTCTCTATCTTCGAAGTCACTGTCGCTCCTTCGGGATTCGCGTCTACTGAAAAAGAAAACAATGAAACTAAATAAATACAAAACAGAGACTCAAACAAGCCCAAAACTGAAAATAAATGGCTCTGGAAGGTAGAGCTCGATTTTAGAAAAATTTAGAAACTTTAATCGCTTGAATCGGAGTTCGTATGAGCGAGAACGAGCCTCCGGAAGATTAAATTCAGAGAAATTGGCTGAAAAAGAGAAAATATGAATTTCCCGATTTTTTCTATGGGAAAATCGCTTTATTGCACATGTTGACATCAGCAAGCAATTTCCCAAAATTGAAATAAATCTGAAAATCCGTTATTTGACTGACAGGTGGGACCCACGGTCTATAGACCAAGTCCACGACCATAGAGCAGTCCATGGTGGACCGGGTTCACGGCACAGAGGCTAGGGCTGATGTGGTGCTGACGGAGTAGCTGACGAGGTGGCCACACAAACGATGACATGGCAGCTAACGCGGACTAGCCGCGTGTCGCGCATCTAGGGCTCGGTGCGGATCGAACGGTAGAGAGCAAGGGAGGCGAGGAGGCGACACCCTACGATCTAGGACGCAGGTGGCAGATCGGATGGTAACAGTTCACCGACGGAGAGCGACGGCGAGGTGGCAGCGCAACATACCGGAGCCAGGGAAGATGAAGTGAAAACCAGTGAAGAAATGGCGGATCGGGTGGGAGTTTGGCAGATTGGGAAGAGGACTTCACGGGCAACTCGGGTGCGCAAGCGGAGCGGTGGAGACCGACTGAAGACCGAGAATGAAGTGGTGGAAGGTTGCAGACGCAGCGGAGAACTCCGGTGAGCTCGCAAGAGGAGATGGCGGCTAGGGCAGCAAGGCTAGGGCAACCGGGGTGCCGTGCGATGGGGAAGCTTGCACGGGGGTTGGCGGCACCTTAAATAGCCCTAGGAGGCATGTCGAGCGCGGACTCCGAGAGGCGGTGCGGCTAGGGTTCGGGCGAGTTGCGGCAGTGGTGACGCGGCGACGTGGCACAATTCGAGTAGCATACTCAGCATGGATCGGACGGTTGTCGCGGCATGGCGCAACTAGGCTAGCAGGCTGGCGAAACGGGCCAAGGCGAAGGAAATGGGCTGAGCTGAAAAGGAATAGGGATGGGCCAGAGGGAAATTAGCCCACAGAGAATTTTGAGAATAAAAACGATTTTTCCAATTAAGAAATTTTCAAAAATTCAAATAAAAGCCAATAAACTCAAATAAATAGCAAATAAATTTAGAAAAATCTCCAAAAATACAAAAAAATTCCTTGAGGCACAAGGAACCCAACATAAACTAGAAATATTTATTTCGATGCATAGATTAATCAAATTAAATCTTTTCATTATTAGAAAATTCAAATTAAGCTTTGATTAATTCAAGAAAATGAAAATGGTTCATTTTTCAACTTAAACATTCCAAAACTCAAATTTTGAGATGTTACACACCGCCACTACTCCGATGGCTATTGGTCTTTGTGCTAACTATTGTAGCATTGCCAAAGTCCTAGATAATTGATGTAATGACCTGGTTGACTAGTGTTGCCCTCTTTCGCTCAGTTCACTATCGACCTAAGTGCTCCACTGCCCAACACTATCGTGTTGCCACCTTCATCCATCTCTTTGACCACTATAGCCACCCATAGCTCCACCATGATGCCCTTATTCTATTTTTGAGCTTACCCATGCCCTTCCACCGCCACCTGGCTATCGGCGAGATTGAAAATGAGTTCGGCCATGCCAAGCTTTGTTTCCCAATTCTCTCTTTGATCTATCTCTCTAACAAGTGGGCCCTAATGTTTAATGTTAATGATGATAATTAATATTAGTTTATTTTAATTAATTCCATTTAAAACATATAAATTTATGACATTCGGGCTCAGTTAGCATAAATATGTAGTTTTATATTTCAAACTGGTATTTAGTTATGTGTCATTGACAGCTTGGCCCCATCCGTCAATTTAAACTTTTGGAAAAAGGAAATAAACGCATTCATTTTTTGTAGGAATATGCTTTCTCCATAGGAAAACATAATTGGCCAGTTTACACCTTCAATGCCACATCTTAGCACAATATTTTCCTAACCAAGCTAAATTCGAATGCTTATAACTTTTGTGTCCGAAGTCCAAATTGAGAGAAACTAGTTTCTAAATTTTTCTAAACTATGCACTTTCATAATATGATAAAATATTTGGATTTTGTCTTTGTTTGTATTTTGTTGGCTCTTATTTGTGTTATTCGATGTTTTGTGTGTAAATACCAACATTTTGGAATTCCCTGAAGTCAACCCCGAGCAAGAATAAGAGTTCAACAAGCACATCTTTCATCATATATTTTCACTGTTATGTATGTTATATTCAAAACTATTATGCATGTGTGTAATTTCTGTAAAAGCCGCTATATTGGTTAAGGATGATAGATATGTCTAATTGTTACATTTGCCTTACCTTAGCAATTGATACCCTCACTATTTTCACCATAGTAATGTTCTCAACTATTAGATGATAGATAATTGCCATGATCATATTGGTACTAGACAAGCTAGGTTGGAAAATGGTCAAATGGGAAATATGAGTATTGGTCCAGAGGTGGTACCTCTATTATCTTGGTTATCATACAAAGGCGAAAACATGTCTTAAGACTTGGGTGAGTGATTGAAGGGACCGGTGCAGTTGCATGCAGGGGAGTGTGGTAGTCTTTCCTGGATTATTATGGACCGATCTATTGTGTTGTAGACCCATCTATATTCATACAACTACATGTGCTTTTATGGGAAGTCCCTAGCATAATAAGTTGCCATACTCTACCAAATAAACCGCAGGTGGTAGTTGATAGTTATTGGGCTAATGCTTGAATGGAGAGGTACTCTTTGCTTGTAGGGACTTTGCAAGATGCATAAAGTATACCAATACAACATTAAGCTCATAGGATGTTAGAGAGGTACTCCATATCTCAAGTGGGTATCAATGGTGTGGCTTGTTGTTGGAACTATGTTGAGACCCTCCCTTCTGGTGTGGAATACTGAGAAGACCTCATGACTATACTGTATTAGTCCCATAATCAGTGGCTAGTACGTACAAATACAACATTGTTGTCACCTCCATACAATGTCACAAATACATTAAGGTAATATTGTTCTTACAGTATAGTCGTAGCAACCAAATTAAAATGCAACAGAAGATACGTTCGGTCCTCAATCCGACCCGGATGAGAACACTCCCCTACACTACGTGCTAGTCCCATACACATCCGGCTATTGCCATATCTCGCTCATGTCAAAGAATAGTTTTATTTTGAATTTTATACCAAAATACATGCAACTAGTATTCTCAACATCTCCATCATTTAAATTTTAAACAAATAGCATACCCAACCATTTGTCATTCCAATCTTAAAGCACGGCTAAGCAATTGCACATATAATCAATTATACCCATTTAAAATTTTCTATAATGCCTAAACCTAACTTAGGGTTATCAAGGTTGACATAACAATATTTATTAATAAAATTCCATGAAACACAACATTATACCTATTGGTACCCACAATATAGCAAATTTATTGAAAGTACACACATGCATATATATATATATATATATATATATATATATATATATATACATTAAATAGAATACTTGGATTAACATGATTAAAGGGGGTACTTGCCTTGCTCGTTGGTTTCAGTGCCGAAGTTGAGGTCGATGGTGAAATTATCCATAGCGTCGGTATCTATAAGTTGTACATAAAATATCAATAAGAAGCAAAAGAATTAAAATAAATTCAAAATCAAAAATAAATATAGAAACAGGGAGGTCTTATTTTTATAAAAAATTAGAAATTGGTTTTGCAAATTTTGGAGTTTATTAACAAAAGTTATGGATTTTTAAATTGCAAATATACCACTAGTCATCATCTCTAGATGGAAGCTTAATTCACACAAAGTTAAATTTTAGGTATCATTATATAACAGGAAGCACATAATTTTTATAGGACTTTAGGAACTGATTTCATAAATTTTGGAGATTAAGGCCCTGTTTGCAGAGCTCTAGATCCTAGCTCCACCTCAGATCTGAAACTTGTAGGTTAAAATAAACTGAAGTAAGTTTATATTTTTAGTCTAAAATGTAAACAAGATGGCCCACCTAAACACTCTTAATATACCCACAGCTCCATCTCCATAGATCTGGTGGAGTTAGGAATATCTAGCTCCACCAGTTCCACGAATCTGGTAGAGCTGGAGCTGTACCAAACACAGCCTAATTGCTATAGTTACTATTATTTAAATTTTGAATAGGTTGAAAATTAACCTAAATATAATTTTAATTAAAACTGAGATAAAAATTAAATATTTTTGCAAAAATGAAAACTTCATGATTTTAGATGAATTCTGGAGTTGGTTTCATCTACTTTGGATTTTATTGGCAGAAGTTACAAGCATTTAAAATTTCTAAATGTTCTAGGATCTATTTTAATTATAAATAAAATTAAGAAATGGATCAAGTTTTAAATATTTTTGTAGAGTCATAAATTTCATGATTTTAGAAAAAAATTAGAAACTGGTTTGACTAGATTTGGAGCTTATTTGCAAAAGTTATAAGCAGTTAAATCTTGTATGTTTTGAAAATCCCAGAAAATGGCAAAATACTCTTTCTAACAAGAAGACATATTTCTTATTTTCCTGGATTTCCTCTAATTTTATTTTTTTCTAGTCACTAATATGTGGGGTCCATATGTCAATGACCCATCTATCAATAACGGTTTGGTTTCTTATTTAACCCTACCGAGCCACATGTCAGTGACTCATTACTTAAAACCTAGTTTAATTATGAAAACTAACAAGTGGGGCCACTTGTCAGTGACCCAAGCTCTGTGTGAGAAGGGAGACTGACATATCAGGCCCACTGCCCAATGGTAGGGAGCAGGGGCATGTGCAGGGGAACTCACCAGTGGCAAACGGCGGTGCTTGGCAAGGAGTGAGTAGTACGGTTAGCTTCAGTAGAGTGAGAGGGACCTAGGGGAGGTCTTGGTGGTAGCAATGGGTGACTGAGCGATGAGTGGTGAGAGGAAGTGGTGGAGGGGCTTTGGGTAGCTGCGAGAGAGAATCGAAGGTTCTTAAGCTCGCAAAGATGAGGGCAAAGAATTAGGGGAACCTTAGGGCTCCATTTTGGTACCTGGCAGTGACGGAGTGTGTCCAAAGAAGTCTAGTGGCAATGGCTGAAGTTGGGGAAGGAATGCGGTGCGATGGCATTTCAAACTAGGGGACCTACAATTAATACTAGGAAGAAGCTCAGGGAATTGAGAGGTGCTCTGTGTTAAATCTATTGAAGTATGACTATAACACCCTAGGAATTTTAAATTCTTTAATTAAGCATTTTAATACTGATTTTATGATTATTCATGAATTTTTAGCATTTAATTAATGATTTTGTTATTTTTAGATTTAAATAAATATTCTAAATTATACTAAAATTATGCTGGAAATAATTTTACTAAGAAATGCTCCAAAGTAGTTTTGATAATTTTTTCAGAATTTTTGAACTATATTTGTTATTTTCTATAAAGCTATTGGTATTTTAGGAATTATTTCATTCAGAAAATGGATTTAAAATCCCTTTTCTTTTTTTGGGTTGAAGCCCATTTTTCCTTGGCCTGCCCCTCTTCTTGGCCTAGCAAATTAAATTAAAATTATGCTGGAAATAATTTTACTAAGTTCAAAAATGCTCCAAAGTAGTTTTGATAATTTTTTAGAATTTTTGTACTCTATTTGTTACTTTCTATAAAGCTATTGGTATTTTAGGAATTATTTCATTTGGAAAATGAATTTAAAATCCCTTTTCTTTTTTTGGGTTGAAGCCCATTTTTCCTTGGCCTACTCCTCTTCCTGGCCTAGCCAGCCTCCCCCTCTTCCTTTCTCCCCTTGGGCCGCACCCTTAGCCCACCAGGTCAGGCGGCCGCACCCTTCGTCTTAAAATATTTAATTGTTAGTTGTGCCATTGGGTTGTGGGGTTCGTTAGACTTGTCATTGGGTTGTGGGCCTTGTCATAATTTTCTCTACTGCACACTAAAGGAAGTGTGTATTTGGCAAAAGGAGACAATCAAGTCTTGTAGGTAAAGTTGTATAACCACTACAGAGTGTATAACGGATTAATTAGCCTAGCCCTCAGTCATGGGCATGTAGAGCAAGCCTTTCAAATATTAGAATTGGAGATTTCAAAAATGTTTTCAGAAAATTGAGTTTTAGATGGAGCGATTCCATTGAATTTAGATGAAGTGATTCTATTGTGGGAAAAATTGGTTTAGCTCCAGGATGGATTCTGTGATGAAAAATATATAAAAATAAAATATGTGTTACATAAAATTTTGTCTTTAAAAATTTCTTAAAAAATCTAGAAATTATTCCATTGCACAAAATTTTACCATAATGCCTTTCTTTGTCACCTTAACATTTTTAATAATGCATTCCCCTGAACTTGTGGAGTACTTCTAGTACTCGCCCCTACTTATTCTATTGTTTTAGAGGAGTTATATTTCGATGGTGAGGATTAGGAGGACTAGACCATTTCCTGTAACGTCTCGAAATTTGCCCTAATTTTTAATTTTTGGAGTTATTTAAATTTTTGTGAATTAATTAAAATAATTTTGTGTTTAATTGAATTTATTTGAATTTTTGGGAATTATTTGGATTTAATTGAAATTATTTTGGGTTATCCTTCTTTGAATAAATAAATATTAGAAAAGGTAATTATCAAAAATAAATAAAAATATTTTATTTAGGTTCAAAATACTCTAAAATATTTTCTGGAATTTTTCTATAATTTTTTGGGTATTTTTGGTGCCCTAATTAATTACTTTGATTTTCCATATTTATTTTTATTGTTAAAACCGGAAAAATTGCAAAGCTACAGTGTCGGGGAGAATTAATCCAGATTTTCAGTAGAAAAATAAATCATTTAATTCGGTTATTTCTTTATTTGAATTTCAGAAACTTGTAAATGCTATAACTTTTGCGTTTTAACTCGGAATTGAGTGATTCCAGTGCCCAAAATTTTTTAAAAATGTGAACTAATTAATAATGAATTTTATTTTATTTTTAAAATTTATCTTACAGTCTGTATTGTGTATTTATGGTGTATTTGCTTGATGCGAGTAGACTCCGAGTTGCCGGAAGTCGTCGAGAGAGAATTCGAAGACCCATCGCAGATCCCAGACCAGAATCAACTGCTTTTCGAAGGCAAGTCATGCTTTGATCATTTTACGCCTAGATTTCAAAATATACTTGATTTTAAATATTGCATGCTATGTTAAGTACAAACACTATTGATTTTAAATTGGGAATGGTAGTTACAATGCCAATCTTGTTATGCCACCTTGTTAAATTACCTGTATGCCTCAAATCCTTGTCCACCCTAAGATGTTTAAAATGTTGGTTGCTAATATAATGCCAACACGGGAGGCTAGACCGTGATTAGCTGCTTAGCCTGCTTATATGCGATGAATGACTTTCAAATAACAAAAGAATATTGACTAAATGCTTATGGAACGCATTTTTGAAAAGATGCGATGATGTCATGAGACGGAATTGGAATAGTAACCTGTGTGGTGCTATTCATCCAATGATATGAGTAATGGCATGTGTTGCTTAAATATAAAGTGGGGTGGAAAATGATTTGGACCGGGGCAAGTGGCAAGAAGGCTTCATGACAGGTGGATCTGTGTGGCAACGGGATGTATGAAAGATGGTAAAGGCTGTGTGCCGAGAATTGTAAAACGGATGTCTTGCCCGGGACAGTTAAGGACTTTACCTTGCGAGCCTTTGAACTGAGTTTCTCGTACAACCACTTGTCTGGAATGGGACGGACCTAGTTTAGTAGGTCTCTAATATCTTTCCTTTGTTACCTCGGGGTGACAGTTACACCAAAAATGTAACCATATGGGGGAGCGTACCTGTGCTACGGCTTGGTACCCATCTAACGGTATTCGTCTGTTCTAAACTTTGGCTCTGTGTGAGGGAAGTGTTAGAAAGGCAATACTGGAGAGGTTCACTGGTTAAGTGTTAGTATCCGAAAGACTTTGTTGCAATCAATCGCTTTGTGTGGCGGCGATATATCTGTGGGTAAAGTGTACAACCTCTGCAGAGTGTGTGTGTAAATCTATTCGAATAGCCGTGTCCGCGGCATTGGACATTGCTCGGGGATTACAGTCAAGGGTTAGATTTTCACAAAATAAGAATGTGGAACGGGTGGCAGTGTGCCAAAAGCTGATGAATCAAACTAGGGCTGTGTGCCAAACTCTTGGAAAAGAATTGAGAAATTAATTATTAATAATAATAGTTTTACCGCTTTTAATCTAATAGGATTACCTGTTAAAAAGAAATGTTGTTTATGCAAAATAACCATTTAAGCCTTTCCTTGGAATAAGCCATGCATGTAGTAATAAAACTGCATTGTGCATGACTTGTTGAGTATGTTGTATACTCACCCTTGCATCGACAAAAACCTCAGAAGAAGAAGCCGTGCCAGCTTGGGAGGAGGAGTTCAACGAAGGTCAGGAGGATTAGGGTTGAGCCACACTCAGTTGCCTGTGGCTACGAGGGTTTCCATTATCGTACTTTTGCTTCCGCTAAATGAACTTGATACTGTTGTTATTTATCGCCCTGCGTGGCGAGTTATTGTAAGGTGACCATAAGGTCATGTAACTCGATTATATTATGCTTGAAGTACTTTATTATTTATTTCATTGTGTATGATTGTAGTACTTCAACTTTGTTTATCTGTGTGTACTAGCGTGATCTGGACTAGTACGGAATACCTGAGAGGTCCGAATTTGCGATTCGGGGCCCGCGAGGATAATATCGAGCCATCTTGACCGTAGGACTTAACCCTAGTTAGGCGGCGTTCTCTGAGAGGAAAAAGTTAATTTCTAAAGGATAAAAATTCGACAAGAGTAATTAATGAAATCTTGACTTATCCCTTCTTCCTTACTTCATACCTATGCTACATTTTGTTACTATACATGCTCTTTTAAAATTTTAATCTTGTGCGTTGCTTTGGCGGATCACGGATGGTTCACTCTTTTGGCGAGCATCACGGAGGCTACGCGTGGACTCTGGAGGATGCTCAGTCTTTGGGAGGCCGGCCGTCCCTCTACCGATCCCTTTGGGCGGTCAGCAGGATCAACCGTGGTGAGAGGCGATCCTCACTTTGTACGCGCGTGAGCACGCGCGTGCTAGTCGTCCGCTTCACCTCACGGTGAAGCGAGCCAGCTACGAGGCGGGCATACAGGAGTGTGCCCGGGTTGCGCTTCGTCGGGTTAGCAGGGACTACGGCTACGAGCTGTGGGATACCACTTTTCGTGTGTACCCGCACGCGGGAGGACCCTGCAGGCGCGCTTGGAGCTAGAGGACGCCGCCGCCGTCGTGCACCTGGGCCGCTTCGCCACCGCTCAGGAGGAGGTCATGGATGCCACGACTACGAGCTGCGGCATGTACCGCATCTGGAGAGACCGAGGTGGTATGACGAGAGACCCGGATGCACGCAGATCTGAGAGGATCGCCAGTGGAGGAGGCCCTCTGAGCGGGGGAGCGAGGAGGCCGTCATGGGTGGATGGCGACGACGAGGAGGAGCAGAGGAGCGAGAGCGGAGGCGTGCGGAGGACCGGACCAGCCAGTGGTGCCCCAGCTGACACCAAGTGGGAGGGCATGGGGATCGGTTGCCCGATGCAGCTCACTGCCGGTGTCACGTGATCGGCGAGCCAGAGCCAGGATGGCTGGAGGACTGAGTACCGTGTTCGTGGAGTCGAGTAGTTGTCAGGCTTTTGCGTTGAGACTCAATTGTTATGAGTCGCGTCTTTATGATTCGGACTTAGATGCGCATTGTGTTGTAATGAACTATTGATGTGATGAATGTGATTTTGGGGTATGGTTGCACGGCCCTTAGGCCCATGTAAGCAACCATGCGTAACTATTATCGATGCTTTAATATTTAAGGGTTTTTAAGTTACACCTATTTCCCCCATAAGTTCTTCTACGTATCTATTTTCTTTCCCCCCCTCATCTCTAAAACCATCGAAGGAATCAGCAGATGGTGAATACCCGCAACACTGGAGCAGGAGGCAGTGGTTCGCGCCCAGGAGGCAGTCAGAGCAGCACACCACCACCACAGGTAGCACCGCCAGTCGATATGCAGAATCTAGGAGCATTTCTCGCAGCCCAGACCCAATTAGTGCAGACTATGATGGCAACCGTGCAACAAATCAACACCCAGGCAGTTGCGAACAACCCCACTAATAACAATGGGCCACGCCCCTATTCAAGATTGTCCGAGTTTATGAGGACACGTCCGCCGACATTCTCAGGCAATGCCAGTCCACTAGAGGTAGACGACTGGTTGAGAACTATCGAAAGGAAGTGGCATATAACGCAGTGTGAAGGAAACGAGAGGGTGCTTTATGCCTCTCATCGACGATGGAGCAATGGCAGAATGGTGGGAAAACTACTGCGCGTCGCAGGAGAACCCGCAGGAGATTACTTGGGATGAATTCACCATAGCCTTTCGTCAATATCATGTACCGGAGGGTATTATGGAACTGAAAAAGGAGGAATTTAGAGCATTGAGGCAAGGAGGCCAGACAGTGGCCGATTATTTGAATAAGTTCACTTTCGGCACGCTCACGCTCCGAAGACGCGTAACAAGCGACAAGGCGGACAATCCCGTTTCATGAAGGACTCAACTTTGGATTGCGGTGGGGTTGATTACCCACACCATCTCGGATTTTCAAGAATTGGTAAACAAGGCACTTATCTTTGGAGGACAAGCGCAAGGAGCTAGCGATAATCATAAGCGCCGCATGGCTCGGCAAGGAGGGCGCCATGGTCGTGAAAACAAGAATGATGCCCCAGCAGTTCACTAGATTTCAGCCGAGGAGCGATGTCGACACCGCCGCCAATGCCAAGACCGGCGGACAAACCCCTCGAGACCCGGTCGAGATTGCCAATCGAGCGGAGAAACGGCGAGTGTCGGAAGGCGCTGCTACAACTGCAATGAAACTGGACATTTCGCCAATATGTGCCCCAAGAAAGGAGGTGTTACACCAGTACGATCAACCTAGGGAACACACCAGCCAAGACTCCTTCTCAGGGAGGAAGCTGAGGACCTGTCCAAGCTGGAGCCACACCGCAAGCATTCACTCGAGGCAGGATCAATCACATTTCCGCAGACGAAGTCCAGAACGCTACGGACGTCGTGCTTGGTAAGTTCCTAGTCGACTCAGTGCCAGCTACAGTGTTATTTGATTCAGGAGCCTCACATTCGTTCGTTTCTCGAGATTTTGCTGTGACAAACGATCTGGATATTGTTAACCTTAAAAGTACACTTTTAGTCCAATCCCCTGGATCAGAACTTCGCTCTAAGGTCGGATGTTCTGGGATTAAGCTATTAATAAAAGGGGTAGAGTTCCTAGCGAACCTTATTATCTTAGATACCCAAACCCTGGATGTTATCCTGGGAATGGATTGGTTGACTAAGCATAAGGCTGTATTAGACTGTGGGCGAAGAGTCGTGTCTATCGAGAGCCCTGAAGGTAGGAAAGTGGAATTTGAAGCAGCGACAGTTCGAGGAGGACAAATGTTAGTAACCAATTTGGAGACTGTCAGTATAAGCGATGTACCAGTGGTCAGTGAATACTCAGATGTTTTTCCCGAGGAACTACCAGGAATGCCACCAGACAGAGACATAGAGTTCGTAATTGACTTAGTACCTGGGACCGCGCCAATAGCAAAGAGACCATACCGGATGTCCACCGAAGAGTTGGTTGAAATGAAGAAGCAGATCGAAGAATTGTTGGAAAAAGGATTCATCAGACCGAGCTCATCACCTTGGGGAGCCCCGGTTCTGTTTGTTAAGAAGAAAGATGGGAGTTTTCGGATGTGTGTAGATTATCGTGCATACGAAGAGCGATAAAGAATAAATACCCGTTACCCCGAATAGATGATCTTTTCGATCAACTAAGAGGAGCAGGAGTATTCTCAAAGATCGACCTTAGGTCGGGATACCACCAGTTGAAAATCAAGATGGAGGACATACCCAGGACTGCATTTTCTTGAGATATGGACACTATGAGTTCACCGTTATGTCTTCGGATGACAAATGCACCTGCATACTTTATGAATTTGATGAATAAAGTGTTCATGAAATATTTAGATAAATTTGTGGTCGTGTTCATAGACGACATTCTGGTTTATTCCAGGACGGATGAAGAGCACGCCCAACATTTGAGATTAGTGCTGGAAAAACTAAGAGAGCAACAATTATGCATAAAATTGATAAGTGCGATTTCTGGAAGAGTAAGGTAGATTTCCTAGGGCATGTAATGACCGCGGAGGGAATTGCAGTGGACCCAAGCAAGGTTGAGGCAATACAACATTGGGAATCGCCAAGGACGGTTACTCAGATTCGAAGTTTTCTATGAATGGCTGGTTATTACCGACGATTTATAGATGGATTCTCGACAATTGCTAGGCCAATTACGCAATTGCTTAAGAAAGAAAAGAAATTTGTGTGGGCACCCGAATGTGAGAAAAGTTTTCAGGAATTGAAGAAACGACTGACGTCAGCACCAGTACTAGTTCAACCAGATGTGCATCAGAGTTTTGATATTTACTGCGATGCATCACACCAAGGACTCGGATGCGTGTTAATGCAGAATGGAAAGGTAGTAGCTTACGCGTCAAGGCAACTAAGGCCACATGAAGGGAATTACCCGACGCATGATCGAGAGTTAGCAGCCGTAGTGCACGCACTGAAGATATGGCGTCACTATCTTATCGGTAACAGATGTGAGGTGTATACAGACCATAAAAGCCTCAAATACATTTTCACCCAATCTGACCTGAACATGAGATAGAGGAGATGGTTGGAGCTGATCAAGGATTACAACATGGGTATCCATTATCATCCCGGCAAGGCCAATGTAGTGGCTGATGCCCTGAGTCGGAAAAACCATAGTCTGAATAGGAGAGAAGGAGAAAACCAGAAAGAATTGTGCAAGGATCTCCAGAGGTTGAAATTGGAAGTTGTTCCGGAAGGATCTGTAGCCGCTTTAGAGGTGAAGCCTATCTTGGAAGACCAGATTAGAGAAGGTCAGAAGAATGATGAGAAGATCGAGAGAATCAAAGCCAAGATGGAGGAGGGTCAAGCAAAAGAATTCAAGCTGGACGATCAGGGCACACTATAGATGAAGGAACGCATTTGTGTGCCTAACAAAAAGGAGTTAAAGCAGTTAATATTGGAGGAAGCTCATGACTCCAAGTATTCGATTCACCCAGGGAGTGCAAAAATGTATCAAGATTTAAAAGAGAGGTTCTGGTGGCCCAATATGAAGAGAGAGGTAGCTGAACATGTGGCATTATGTGATGTGTGTCAGCGAGTCAAAGCTATGCATCGAGAGGCGAGGACTGCTGCTGACCATTGAAAATACCGAGTGGAAATGGGAAGAAATTGGAATGGATTTCATTCGGATTGCCAAGGGCGCAAGGCGATTATGACTCCATATGGGTCATCGTGGATCGATTGACAAAGGTCGCACACTTCATACCGATAAAGACAACCTACTCGGAGATAAGTTAGCGAGCTATACATGGCAAGGATCGTTTGCTTGCGAATTATAAAGAAGATAATGTCAGACGAGGTACCCAATTTACTTCAAGATTTTGGGATAAATTGCATACTGACAATGGGCACTGCTTGAATTTCGATCTGACTTATCACCCGAGCAGATGGATGGATGAGAGAGTCAACCAGATATTAGAAGATATGTTAAGAGCCTGTGCGTTGGCATATACATCGACTTGGGATAAATGTTTACCATATGCTGAATTTAGTTACAACAACAGTTACCAGGCTAGTCTGCAGATGTCACCTTTCGAAGCGTTGTACGGTCGACCTTGTAGGACGCCGTTAAATTGGAATGAGACTGGTGAGCGTCGTGTCTTCGGACCAGACATACTTCAAGAAACCGAAGAGCAGATAGCATTGATAAGGGAAAGGTTGAAAATCGCGCAATCAAGGCAAAAGAGTTACGAGACAACCGTAGTAGAGATTTGAGCTTTGAACACGAAGATTATGTGTATCTCGAGTTCGCCTCTTAAGGAGTCCAGAGGTTTCACAAAAAAGGGTAAACTTGCGCCAAGATATGTGGGACCATTTAAGATCATAAGTCGAAAAGGTGAAGTCGCATATCAACTGGAGTTACCGCAATCATTAGCAGTCGTGCACAATGTCTTTCATGTATCGCAACTCAAGAAGTGTCTCCGAGTGCCTGAGGAGCAAACATCACTGGAAGAAGTTGAACTACAGGAAGACTTAACCTACAAAGAACAGCCGATAAAAATTCTAGATATAGTGGACCAGGAAAACCGGGAGCAAGACAACCCGTTTTTGCGAGTTCGATGGAGCAATCACACGAAAGCGAGGCCACACAGGAGCGAGAGGAAGATCTGAAAAAGGATTCCCAAACCTATTCTCCGGCTAAGCTTGAATCTCGGGGCGAGATTACATTAAGGGGGTAGGTTTGTAATGTCCCAAAATTTACCCCAATTTTTAATTTTTGGAGTTATTTAAATTTTTGTGAATTAATTAAAATTATTTTGCATTTAATTGAATTTATTTGAATTTTTGGGAATTATTTGGATTTAATTGAAATTATTTTGGGTTATCCTTCTTTGAATAAATAAATATTAGAAAAGGTAATTATCAAAAATAAATAAAAATATTTTATTTCGGTTCAAAATACTCTGAAATATTTTCTGGAATTTTTCTAGAATTTTTCGGGTATTTTTGGTGCCCTAATTAATTACTTTGATTTTCCATATTTATTTTTGTTGTTAAAACCGGAAAAATCGCAAAGCTACAGTGCCGGGTCGAGCCCAACACTGTGCTGACGCCGAAAACCCTAGCGCCGCTAGACTCGGTCCGTGCGATCCTCATCGGATGGCTGTGGTTGGGCCGCGTCACCATCGCCCCTCCGTTGCCGTTGGATGTCGATCTGATGGTGGGACCGTGACCGCACAGTTGCTCGCCCGATGCCGTCGGATCTCCATCGAACGGTCTGGGCGCGTCTCTCCTCGGGAGGGCGCGAACTGCCGCGTCGCCGCCGCCGTTGGCTGCCGTGGATCATGTCAGAGATATTGTGCGCGACTCGAGGCGTGTCCGAGCGGGTGAAATAGACCTCTGTGCTCAGCACTCCACTCCGCTCCTTTTGCCACTTCTCTCGTGCTCTGCCATCCTCCGTAGCGTGTGCTAGAGCTCGCCGTAGTAGCTACTCTCCTCCACCTCGGATTTCTTCGCATTTCGCCGCCGTCCGCCATTCCCCGTCGCAACCAAGACCATCTCCGAGTTCCTCGTGCCAAGGCGCATCCGCTGGGTTACCTCTTCCGATCGGAGAAGCACGGAATCGCTCCGAACAACTCCATCTTCCCCAAGTCCGGCGACCAACGCCACCGTTTCTTCTTCGTCGCCTCGCGTGCAACCTCAACCGCCGGATTCACATCGGACGCTCACGGTAAAGCCACGTTTTTCCCTTTTAAATTCAGGGCGAATCGGTACTAGTAAATCTTGGCCGTTGGATCCGCATCGTGTGGTCCTAAGAAGCCCACGTAGGCTAGGGAATAGTAAACCCGCTGGGTAACGGTAGCCGTCGGATTCTCATCGGACGTCTGAGGTAGCGCCACGTCGTCTCCAGTGGATTCACGTTTGAATAAGCACCGTAGATCTCAGCCGTCGAATTTTGATCCAACCGCCCCCATCGCGCCGCGTAGGCTAGGGAACAGTAAACTGTGTGGGTAACCGCAGCCGTAGGATCCTCATCCGACGGTAGGAGCGCGTCCACGTAGCCTCGGGTCGGCGCGGCTGAAGATGGCCGTCGGATCCTTGATGGAGGGCCGAGATCGCGTCGCGTCAGTCACTGATTGGGCCGGTACTGTGCGGACCGAGCGCTGTTCATGGGCCCACTTGTCGGCGAGTGACCCCCGGGTTTGCTGACGTCAGCTCGACGTCACCCGAGGGCCCACTCGTCAGTGACCGTAAGCGACGTGGTTAACTCCGGTGTCGACACGTGTCACGCCGGGGAGAATTAATCTGGATTTTCAGTAGAAAAATAAATAATTTAATTCGGTTATTTCTTTATTTGAATTTCAGAAACTTGTAAGTGCTATAACTTTTGCGTTTTAACTCGGAATTGAGTGATTCTAGTGCCCAAAAATTTGTAAAATTGTGAACTAATTAATAATGAATTTTATTTTATTTTTAAAATTTATCTTACTGTCTGTATTGTGTATTTATGGTGTATTTGCTTGATGCGAGTAGACTCCGAGTTGCCGGAAGTCGTCGAGAGAGAATTCGAAGACCCGTCGTAGATCCCAGACCAGAATCAACTGCTTTTCGAAGGCAAGTCATGCTTTGATCATTTTACGCCTAGATTTCAAAATATACTTGATTTTAAATATTGCAAGCTATGTTAAGTACAAGCACTATTGATTTTAAATTGGGAATGGTAGTTACAATGCCAATCTTGTTATGCCACCTTGTTAAATTACCTGTATGCCTCAAATCCTTGTCCACCCTAAGATGTTTAAAATGTTGGTTGCTAATATAATGCCAACACGGGAGGCTAGACCGTGATTAGGCTGCTTAGCTCCTTATATGCGATGAATGACTTTCAAATAACAAAAGAATATTGACTAAACGCTTATGGAACGCATTTTTGAAAAGATGCGATGATGTCATGAGACGGAATTGGAATAGTAACCTGTGTGGTGCTATTCATCCAATGATATGAGTAATGGCATGTGTTGCTTAAATACAAAGTGGGGTGGGAAATGATTTGGACCGGGGCAAGTGGCAAGATGGCTTCGTGCCAGGTGGGACTGTGTGGCAACGGGATGTATGAAAGATGGTAAAGGCTGTGTGCCGAGAATTGTAAAACGGATGTCTTGCCCGGGACAGTTAAGGACTTTACCTTGCGAGCCTTTGAACTGAGTTTCTCGTACAACCACTTATGCAGAATGGGGCCGGACCTAGTTTAGTAGGTCTCTAATATCTTTCCTTTGTTACCTCGGGGTGTGATTACACCAAAATGTAACCATATGGGGAGCGTACTACTTTACGGCTTGGTACCCATCTAACGGTATTAAATCTGTTTCTAAACTTTGGCTCTGTGTGAGGAAGTGTTAGAAAGGCAATCTTGGAGAGGTTCAACGTTAAGTGTTAGTATCAAGAAAGACTTTGTTGCAATCAATCGCTTTGTGTGGCGGATCAGTATCTCGTGGGTAAAGTGTACAACCTCTGCAGAGTGTGTGTGTAAATCTATTGAATAGCCGTGTCATGGCATTGGACATTGCTCGGGATTACAATCAAGGGTTAGATTTTCACAAAATAAGAATGTGGAGCAATTGGTACGTGTGCCAAAAGGCGATGAATCAAACTAGGTCATATGCCAAACTCTTGGAAAAGAATTGAAAATTAATTATTATTAATAATAGTTTTACGCTTTTAATCTAATAGGATTACTGTTAAAAAGAAATCTTGTTTATGCAAAATAACCATTTAAGCCTTTCCTTGGAATAAGCCATGCATGTAGTAATAGAACTGCATTGTGCATGACTTGTTGAGTATGTTGTATACTCACCCTTGCATCGACAAAACCTTCAAGAAGAAGCCGTGCCGACTTGGGAGGAGGAGTTCAATGAAGGTCGGGAGGATTAGGGTTGAGCCGCACTCGGTTACTGTGGCTCGAGGGTTTCCATTATCGTACTTTTGCTTCCGCTAAATGAACTTGATATTGTTGTTATTTATCGCCTGCGTGTGAGTTATTGTAAGGTGACTATAAGGTCATGTAACTCGATTATATTATGCTTGAAGTACTTTAATATTTATTTCATGTGTATGATTGTGGTACTTCAACTTTGTTTACCTGTGTGTACTAAGCGTGATCTGGACTAGTACGGAATACACAGAGGATGCCAAGCTTTGTTTCCCAATTCTCTTTGATCTATCTCTCTAACAAGTGGGCCCTAATGTTTAATGTTAATGATGATAATTAATATTAGTTTATTTTAATTAATTCCATTTAAAACATATAAATTTATGACATTCTGCTCACTTAGCATAAATATGTAGTTTTATATTTCAAGTCGGTATTTAGTTATGTGTCATTGACACTTGGCCCCATCCGTCAATTTAAACTTTTGGAAAAAGGAAATAAACGATTCATTTTTTGTAGGAATATGCTTTCTCCATAGGAAAACATAATCGCCGCTTTACACCTTCAATGCCACATCTTAGCACAATATTTTCCTAACCAAGCTAAATTCAATGCTTATAACTTTTGTGTCCAAGTCCAAATTGAGAGAAACTAGTTTCTAAATTTTTCTAAACTATGCACTTTCATAATATGATAAAATATTTGGATTTTGTCTTTGTTTGTATTTTGTTGGCTCTTATTTGTGTTATTCGATGTTTTGTGTGTAAATACCAACATTTTGGAATTCCTCAAGTCAACCCCGAGCAAGAATAAGAGTTCAACAAGCACATCTTTCATCATATATTTTCCGTTAT
Source organism: Guadua angustifolia (assembly GCA_036346375.1). Classification (NCBI taxonomy): domain Eukaryota; kingdom Viridiplantae; phylum Streptophyta; class Magnoliopsida; order Poales; family Poaceae; genus Guadua; species Guadua angustifolia. The sequence goes on along the minus strand of CM070500.1, from coordinate 67,416,401 downwards.
GTATGTTATATTCAAAACTATTATGCATGTGTGTAATTTCGTAAAAGCCGCTATATTGGTTAAGGATGATAGATATGTCTAATTGTTACATTTGCCTTACCTTAGCAATTGATACCCTCACTATTTTCACCATAGTAATGTTCTCAACTATTAGATGATAGATAATTGCCATGATCATATTGGTACTAGACAAGCTAGGTTGGAAAATGGTCAAATGGGAAATATGAGTATTGGTCCAGAGGTGGTACCTCTATTATCTTGGTTATCATACAAAGGTGAAAACATGTCTTAAGACTTGGGTGAGTGATTGAAGGACCAAGTAGCTTGCATGTGGAGTGGTAGTCTTTCCTGGATTATTATGGACCGATCTATTGTGTCAGACCCATCTATATTCATACAACTACATGTGCTTTTATGGGAAGTCCCTAGCATAATAAGTTGCCATCTCTACCAAATAAACCGCAGTGGTAGTTGATAGTTATTGGGCTAATGCTTGAATGGAGAGGTACTGCTTGTAGGGACTTTTGCAAGGTACGCAGTATACCAATACAACATTAAGCTCATAGGATGTTAGAGAGGTACTCCATATCTCAAGTGGGTATCAATGGTGTGGCTTGTTGTTGGAACTATGTTGAGACCCTCCTTCCGTGTGGAATAATCGAGAAGACCTCATGACTATATCCGTATTAGTCCCATAATCGGCTAGTACGCATAAATACAACATTGTTGTCACTCCATACAATGTCACAAATACATTAAGGTAATATTGTTCTTACAAAGATAGTCGAGCAACCAAATTAAAATGCAAATGAAGATACGCTCGTCTCAATCCGACCCGGATGAGAACACTTCCTACACTACGCATAGTCCCATACACATCCGCTATTGCCATATCTCATGTCAAAGAATAGTTTTATTTTGAATTTTATACCAAAATACATGCAACTAGTATTCTCAACATCTCCATCATTTAAATTTTAAACAAATAGCATACCCAACCATTTGTCATTCCAATCTTAAAGCACGGCTAGCAATTGCACATATAATCAATTATACCCATTTAAAATTTTCTATAATGCCTAAACCTAACTTAGGGTTATCAAGGTTGACATAACAATATTTATTAATAAAATTCCATGAAACACAACATTATACCTATTGGTACCCACAATATAGCAAATTTATTGAAAGTACACATGCATATGTATATATATATATATATATATATATATATATATACATTAAATAGAATACTTGGATTAACATGATTAAAGGGTACTTGCCTTGCTCGTTGGTTTCAAAGGTCAAGTTGAGGTCGATGGTGAAATTATCCATAGCGCCGGTATCTATAAGTTGTACATAAAATATCAATAAGAAGCAAAAGAATTAAAATAAATTCAAAATCAAAAATAAATATAGAAACAGGGAGGTCTTATTTTTATAAAAATTAGAAATTGGTTTTGCAAATTTTGGAGTTTATTAACAAAAGTTATGGATTTTAAATTGCAAATATACCACTAGTCATCATCTCTAGATGGAAGCTTAATTCACACAAAGTTAAATTTTAGGTATCATTATATAACAGGAAGCACATAATTTTTATAGGACTTTAGGAACTGATTTCATAAATTTTGGAGATTAAGGCCTGCTTGCAGAGCTCTAGATCCTAGCTCCACCTCGATCTCAAACTTGTAGGTTAAAATAAACTGAAGTAAGTTTATATTTTTAGTCTAAAATGTAAACAAGATGGCCCACCTAAACACTCTTAATATACCCACAGCTCCATCTCCATAGATCTGGTGGAGTTAGAATATCTAGCTCCACCGGCCCACCTAACTGTAGAGCCGAGCTGCATCAAACACACCTAATTGCTATAGTTACTATTATTTAAATTTTGAATAGGTTGAAAATTAACCTAAATATAATTTTAATTAAAACTGAGATAAAAATTAAATATTTTTGCAAAAATGAAAACTTCATGATTTTAGATGAATTCGGAGTTGGTTTCATCTACTTTGGATTTTATTGCGCAGTTACAAGCATTTAAAATTTCTAAATGTTCTAGGATCTATTTTAATTATAAATAAAATTAAGAAATGGATCAAGTTTTAAATATTTTTGTAGAGTCATAAATTTCATGATTTTAGAAAAATTAGAAACTGGTTTGACTAGATTTGGAGCTTATTTGCAAAAGTTATAAGCAGCTAAATCTTAGTATGTTTTGAAAATCCGAAAATGGCAAAATACTCTTTCTAACAAGAAGACATATTTCTTATTTTCCCGGATTTCTCTAATTTTATTTTTTCTAGTCACTAATATGTGGGGTCCATATGTCAATGACCCATCTATCAATAACGGTTTGGTTTCTTATTTAACCTCACCGAGCCACATGTCGCTGACTCATTACTTAAAACCTAGTTTAATTATGAAAACTAACAAGTGGGGCCACTTGTCGCTGACCCAAGCTCTGTGGTGAGAAGGAGATCGACATATCGTGCCCACCGCCCAATATAGGAGCAGGGCATGTGCAGGGAACTCACCAAAGGGCAAACGGGTGGCTTGGCAAGGAGTGAGTAGTACGGTTAGCTTCCAGAGAGTGAGAGGGACCTAGGGAGGTCTTGGTGGTAGCAATGGGTGACTGAGGCGATGAGTGGTGAGAGGAAGTGGTGGAGGGCTTGGGTAGTCAGCGAGAGAGAATCGAAGGTTCTTAAGCTCGCAAAGATGAGGGCAAAGAATTAGGGAACCTTAGGGCTCCATTTTGGTACCGGCAAAGGACGGAGTGTGTCCAAAGAAGTCTAGTGGCAATGGTCAAGTTGGGGAAGGAATGCGTATGCGATGGCATTTCAAACTAGGGACCTACAATTAATACTAGGAAGAAGCTCAGGGAATTGAGAGGTGCTCTGTGTTAAATCTATTGAAGTATGACTATAACACCCTAGGAATTTTAAATTCTTTAATTAAGCATTTTAATACTGATTTTATGATTATTCATGAATTTTTAGCATTTAATTAATGATTTTGTTATTTTTAGATTTAAATAAATATTCTAAATTATACTAAAATTATGCTGGAAATAATTTTACTAAGAAATGCTCCAAAGTAGTTTTGATAATTTTTTCAGAATTTTTGAACTATATTTGTTATTTTCTATAAAGCTATTGGTATTTTAGGAATTATTTTATTCGTAAAATGGATTTAAAATCCTTTTCTTTTTTTGGGTTGAAGCCCATTTTTCCTTGGCCTCGCCTCTTCTTGGCCTAGCAAATTAAATTAAAATTATGCTCGAAATAATTTTACTAAGTTAAAAATGCTCCAAAGTAGTTTTGATAATTTTTTAGAATTTTTGTACTCTATTTGTTACTTTCTATAAAGCTATTGGTATTTTAGAATTATTTCATTTGGAAAATGAATTTAAAATCCCTTTTTTTTTTTTGGGTTGAAGCCCATTTTTCCTTGGCCTACTCCTCTTCCCTGCCTAGCCACCTCCTCTTCTTTCTCCTCGGTCGCACCCTTAGCCCACTGTGTCGCCACAAGACCCTTCGTCTTAAAATATTTAATTGTTAGTTGTGCCATTGGGTTGTGGGGTTCGTTAGACTTGTCATTGGGTTGTGGGCCTTGTCATAATTTTCTCTACTGCACACTAAAGGAAGTGTGTATTTGGCAAAAGGAGACAATCAAGTCTTGTAGGTAAAGTTGTATAACCACTACAGAGTGTATAACGGATTAATTAGCCTAGCCCTCACCATGGGCATGTAGAGCAAGCCTTTCAAATATTAGAATTGGAGATTTCAAAATGTTTTCTTAAAATTGAGTTTTAGATGGAGCGATTCCATTGAATTTAGATGAAGTGATTCTATTGTGGGAAAAATTGGTTTAGCTCCTGTGATGGATTCTGTGATGAAAAATATATAAAAATAAAATATGTGTTACATAAAATTTTGTCTTTAAAATTTCTTAAAAAATCTAGAAATTATTCCATTGCACAAAAATTTTACCATAATGCCTTTCTTTGTCACCTTAACATTTTTAATAATGCATTCTCGAACTTGTGGAGTACTTCTAGTACTCGCCCCTACTTATTCTATTGTTTCAGAGGAGTTATATTTCGATGGTGAGGATTAGGAGGACTAGACCATTTCCGTAACGCCTCGAAATTTGCCCTAATTTTTAATTTTTGGAGTTATTTAAATTTTTGTGAATTAATTAAAATAATTTTGTGTTTAATTGAATTTATTTGAATTTTGGGAATTATTTGGATTTAATTGAAATTATTTTGGGTTATCCTTCTTGAATAAATAAATATTAGAAAAGGTAATTATCAAAAATAAATAAAAATATTTTATTTAGGTTCAAAATACTCTAAAATATTTTCTGAATTTTTCTATAATTTTTGGGTATTTTTGGTGCCCTAATTAATTACTTTGATTTTCCATATTTATTTTTATTGTTAAAACCGGAAAAATTGCAAAGCTACAGTGTCGGGGAGAATTAATCCAGATTTTCAGTAGAAAAATAAATCATTTAATTCGGTTATTTCTTTATTTGAATTTCAGAAACTTGTAAATGCTATAACTTTTATGCTTTTAACTCGAATTGAGTGATTCCAGTGCCCAAAATTTTTAAAAATGTGAACTAATTAATAATGAATTTTATTTTATTTTTAAAATTTATCTTACAGTCTGTATTGTGTATTTATGGTGTATTTGCTTGATGCGAGTAGACTCCGAGTTGCCGGAAGTTGCCGAGAAAGAATTCGAAGACCCGTCGCAGATCCCAGACCAGAATCAACTGCTTTTCGAAGGCAAGTCATGCTTTGATCATTTTACGCCTAGATTTCAAAATATACTTGATTTTAAATATTGCATGCTATGTTAAGTACAAACACTATTGATTTTAAATTGGGAATGGTAGTTACAATGCAATCTTGTTATGCCACCTTGTTAAATTACCTGTATGCCTCAAATCCTTGTCCACCCTAAGATGTTTAAAATGTTGGTTGCTAATATAATGCCAACACGGGAGGCTAGACCGTGATTAGCCGCTTAGCCCGCTTATATGGCGAATGACTTTCAAATAACAAAAGAATATTGACTAAATGCTTATGGAACGATTTTTGAAAAGATGCGATGATGTCATGAGACGGAATTGGAATAGTAACCTGTGTGGTGCTATTCATCCAATGATATGAGTAATGGCATGTGTTGCTTAAATATAAAGTGGGGTGGAAAATGATTTGGACCGGGGCAAGTGGCAAGAAGGCTTCATGACGTGGATCTGTGGCAACGGATGTATGAAAGATGGTAAAGGCTGGTGCCGAGAATTGTAAAACGGATGTCTTGCCCGTGATGCTTAAGGACTTTACCTTGCAGCCTTTGAACCGAAGTTTCTCGACAACCACTTGTCTGAATGGGACGGACCTAGTTTAGTAGGTCTCTAATATCTTTCCTTTGTTACCTCTGGGTGACAAGCATAACCAAAAATGTAACCATATGGGGAGCGTGACTGCATACGGCTTGGTACCCATCTAACGGTATTCGCTCTGTTTCTAAACTTTGGCTCTGTGTGAGGGAAGTGTTAGAAAGGCAACATCGAGAGGTTCACAGTGTTAAGTGTTAGTATCCGAAAGACTTTGTTGCAATCAATCGCTCAGGTGGCGAGCGATCAGATCTCGTGGGTAAAGTGTACACCTCAGAGAGTGTGTGTAAATCTATTCGAATAGCCGTGTCCATGCATTGACATTGCTCGGGATTACAAATAAGGGTTAGATTTTCACAAAATAAGAATGTGGAACGGTGGTCAGGTGCCAAAAGTCGATGAATCAAACTAGGGCAGGTGCCAAACTCTTGAAAAGAATTGAGAAATTAATTATTAATAATAATAGTTTTACCGCTTTTAATCTAATAGGATTACTCGTTAAAAAGAAATGTTGTTTATGCAAAATAACCATTTAAGCCTTTCCTTGGAATAAGCCATGCATGTAGTAATAGAACTGCATTGTGCATGACTTGTTGAGTATGTTGTATACTCACCCTTGCATCGACAAAAACCTCGTAAGAAGAAGCCGTGCTGCCTTGGGAGGAGGAGTTCAACGAAGGTCGAGGATTAGGTTGAGCCACACTCGCCTGTTCGTGGCTACGAGGGTTTCCATTATCGCATTTTTGCTTCCGCTAAATGAACTTGATATCGTTGTTATTTATCGCCTCTACGTGGCGAAGTTATTGTAAGGTGACCATAAGGTCATGTAACTCGATTATATTATGCTTGAAGTACTTTATTATTTATTTCCATTGTATGATTGTAGTACTTCAACCTGCTTTATCTCGTGTGTACTAGCGTGATCCTCGACTAGTACGGAATACACAGAGGGTCCGAATTTGCAGATTCGGGGCCCGACAGGGATGGTATCAGAGCCATACTGACCGTAGGACTTAACCCTAGTTAGACTGGCCGTTCTACAGAGGAAAAAAGTTAATTTCTAAAGGATAAAAATTCGACAAGAGTAATTAATGAAATCTTGACTTATCCCTTCTTCCTTACTTCATACCTATGCTACATTTTGTTACTACTTCTGTGCTCTTTTAAAATTTTAGTACTGACGCGTTGCTTTGGCAGATGCGGATGGTTCACTCTTTTGGCGAGCATCACGGAGGCTACGCATGAGCTCGAGGATGCTCCGTGCCGGAGGCTTCGATCGCCTCTCACCGATCCCGCACTGACGGTCAACGGATCAACCGTGGCGGGAGACGATCTCACTTTGTACGCTGCTGCGAGCACGCTGCAGCAGCCGTCCGCTTCACCTCACGGTGAAGCGAAAGCCACGAGGCGGCATACGTGAGTGTGCCCGGTTGCGCTTCGCCGGGTTAGCAGGACTACGGCTACGAAAGTGGGATACCACTTGTGTGTACCCGACGCGGAGGACCCTCAGCAGCGCTTGAGCTAGAGGACGCCGCCGCCGTCAGGCACTGCCGCCGCCACCGCCAGAGGAGGTCATGGATGCCACGACCACGGAGCTGCAGGCCGTGGTACCGTGATCCCGGAGGAGACCGAGGTGGTCAGACGAGACCGGATGCACGCAGGCAGAGGATCGCCGAAGCCGAGGAGGCCTCTACAGTGGGGAGCAGGAGGCCGCCATGGAGCCGGATGACGACGACGAGGAGGAGCCAGAGAGCAGGAGCCGAGGTCGGCAGAGACCAGCAGAACAGCTGGTGCCCCCAAGAAGACCCTGGGAGGGCATGGGGACTGCTTGTTCTCGATGCCACCACCCGCCAAAGGTACGTGATCGGCGAGCGAGCTGTGATGGCCGGAGGACGAGTACCGTGTTCGTGAGTCGAGTAGTTGTCGCTTTTGCGTTGAGACTCAATTGTTATGAGTCGCGCCTTTATGATTCGGACTTAGATGCGCATTGTGTTGTAATGAACTATTGATGTGATGAATGTGATTTTGGGGTATGGTTGCACGGCCCTTAGGCCCATGTAAGCAACCATGCGTAATTATTATCGATGCTTTAATATTTAAGGGTTTTAAGTTACACCTATTTCCCCATAAGTTCTTCTACGATCTATTTTCTTTCCCTCATCTCTAAAACCATCGGCGAATCAAGAGATGGTGAATACCCGCAACACCGAGCAGAGGCAAGGGTTCGCGCCAGAGGCGCCAGAGCAAAGACACCACCACCACAGTAGCACCGCCATGATATGCGTAATCTAGGAGCATTTCGCACCTGCACTCCAATTAGTGCAGACTATGATGGCAACCGTGCAACAAATCAACACCCGTGCAGCTAAGTAACAACCCCACTAATAACAATGGGCCACGCCCTATTCAAGATTGTCCGAAGTTTATGAGGACACGTCCCACGACATTCTCAGCAATGCCAGTCCACTAGAGGTAGACGACTGGTTGAGAACTATCGAAAGGAAGTGGCATATAACGCAGTGTGAAGGAAACGAGAGGGTGCTTTATGCCTCTCATCAGCTTGATGGAACAGCAGCAGAATGGTGGGAAAACTACTGCGCGTCGCAGGAGAACCCGCAGGAGATTACTTGGGATGAATTCACCATAGCCTTTCGTCAATATCATGTACCGGAGGGTATTATGGAACTGAAAAAGGAGGAATTTAGAGCATTGAGGCAAGGAGGCCAGACAGTGGCCGATTATTTGAATAAGTTCACTCAATTTAGCACGCTACGCCCGTAAGACGAGTAATCGACAAGGCTGCATAATCCCGTTTCATGAAGGGACTCAACACTGGATTGCAGGTGGGGTTGATTACCCACACCATCTCGGATTTTCAAGAATTGGTAAACAAGGCACTTATACTGGAGGACAAGCGCAAGGAGCTAGACGATAATCGCAAACGCCGCATGGCTCAGCAAGGAGGACGCCATGGTCAGCAGAAAACAAGAATGATGCCCCAGCAGTTCACTAGATTTCAGCCAGGGAACAGTGTCAGGACACCGCCGCCAATGCCAAGACCAGCCGGACAAACCCCTCAGACCCCAGTCAGGATTGCCAATCAGAACGGAGGAAACCAAAGAGTGTCGAAGGCGCCACATAACCGCAATGAAACCGACATTTCGCCAATATGTGCCCCAAGAAAGGAGGTGTTACACCAGTACGATCAACCTAGGGAACACACCAGCCAAGACTCCTTCTCAGGGAGGAAGCTGAGGACCTGTCCAAGCTCGAGCCACACCGCAAGCATTCACTCGAGGCAGGATCAATCACATTTCCGCAGACGAAGTCCAGAACGCTACGGACGTCGTGCTTGGTAAGTTCCTAGTCGACTCAAGCCGCCTACGTTGTTATTTGATTCAGAGCCTCACATTCGCTCGCTTTCGAGATTTTGCCGTGACAAACGATCCGATATTGTTAACCTTAAAAGTACACTTTTAGTCCAATCTCGGATCGTAACTTCGCCTAAGGTCGGATGTTCGGGATTAAGCTATTAATAAAAGGGTAGAGTTCTAGCTTAACCTTATTATCTTAGATACCCAAACCCCGGATGTTATCCCCGAATGGATTGGTTGACTAAGCATAAGGTCAGATAGACCGTGGGCGAAGAGTCGGGTCTATCGAGAGCCCTCAAGGTAGGAAAGTGGAATTTGAAGCAATGATACCGAGGAGGACAAATGTTAGTAACCAATTTGGAGACTCACAAGATAAGGATGTACCAAAGGGTCGTGAATACTCGAGATGTTTTTCCCGAGGAACTACCAGGAATGCCACCAGACAGAGACATAGAGTTCGTAATTGACTTAGTACCTGGGACCGCGCCAATAGCAAAGAGACCATACCGGATGTCCACCGAAGAGTTGGTTGAAATGAAGAAGCAGATCGAAGAATTGTTGGAAAAAGGATTCATCAGACCGAGCTCATCACCTTGGGGAGCCCCGGTTCTGTTTGTTAAGAAGAAAGATGGGAGTTTTCGGATGTGTGTAGATTATCGTGCACTTAACGAAGTGACGATAAAGAATAAATACCCGTTACCCCGAATAGATGATCTTTTCGATCAACTAAGAGGAGCAGGAGTATTCTCAAAGATCGACCTTAGGTCGGGATACCACCAGTTGAAAATCAAGATGGAGGACATACCCAAGACTGCATTTTCTTCGAGATATGGACACTATGAGTTCACCGTTATGTCTTTCGGACTGACAAATGCACCTGCATACTTTATGAATTTGATGAATAAAGTGTTCATGGAATATTTAGATAAATTTGTGGTCGTGTTCATAGACAACATTCTGGTTTATTCCAGGACGGATGAAGAGCACGCCCAACATTTGAGATTAGTGCTGGAAAAACTAAGAGAGCAACAATTGTACGCAAAATTCAGTAAGTGCGATTTCTGGAAGAGTAAGGTAGATTTCCTAGGGCATGTAATGACCGCGGAGGGAATTGTAGTGGACCCAAGCAAGGTTGAGGCAGTACAACATTGGGAATCGCCATGACTAAGCATTCAGATTCAAGTTTTCTATGAATGGTCGTTATTACCGACGATTTATAGATGGATTCTCGACAATTGCTAGGCCAATTACGCAATTGCTTAAGAAAGAAAAGAAATTTGTGTGGGCACCCGAATGTGAGAAAAGTTTTCAGGAATTGAAGAAACGATCGACGCCAAGACCAAGATTAGTTCAACCAGATGTGCATCGAGTTTTGATATTTATCATGATGCATCACACCAAGGACTCCTGATGCGCAGCATGCGTAATGGAAAGGTAGTAGCTACGCGCCAAGGCAACTAAGGCCACATGAAGGAATTACCCGACGATGATCGAGAGTTAGTACCGAGTGCACGACCGAAGATATGGCGCCACTATCTTATCGTGAATAGATGTGAGGTGTATATGCACCATAAAAGCCTCAAATACATTTTCACCCAATCTGACTGAACATGAGATAGAGGAGATGGTTGAGCCGATCAAGGATTACAACATGGGTATCCATTATCATCTCCAAGAAGGCCAATGTAGTGGCCGATGCCCGAGCCTGAAAAACCATAGTCCTAATAGGAGAGAAGGAGAAAACCAGAAAGAATTGTGCAAGGATCTCCAGAGGTTGAAATTGGAAGTTGTTCCTAAGGATCTCAGAGCCGCTTTAGAGGTGAAGCCTATCTTGGAAGACCAGATTAGAGAAGGTCAGAAGAATGATGAGAAGATCGAGAGAATCAAAGCCAAGATGGAGGAGGGTCAAGCAAAAGAATTCAAGCTGGACGATCAGGGCACACTATAGATGAAGGAACGCATTTGTGTGCCTAACAAAAAGGAGTTAAAGCAGTTAATACTGGAGGAAGCTCATGACTCCAAGTATTCGATTCACCCAGGGAGTGCAAAAATGTATCAAGATTTAAAAGAGAGGTTCTGGTGGCCCAATATGAAGAGAGAGGTAGCTGAACACGTGGCATTATGTGATGTGTGTCAGCGAGTCAAAGCTATGCATCAGAGGCAGCAGGGCTGCTGCAGCCATTGAAAATACCAGAGTGGAAATGGGAAGAAATTGGAATGGATTTCATTACCGGATTGCCAAGGACGCAAGGCGGTTATGACTCCATATGGGTCATCGTGGATCGATTGACAAAGGTCGCACACTTCATACCAGTAAAGACAACCTACTCGGGAGATAAGTTAGCAGAGCTATACATGGCAAGGATCGTTTGCTTGCACGGAGTGCCAAAGAAGATAGTATCGGACAGAGGTACCCAATTTACTTCAAGATTTTGGGATAAATTGCATACAGCAATGGGCACCTGCTTGAATTTCAGTACAGCTTATCACCCGCAGACAGATGGACAGACTGAGAGAGTCAACCAGATATTAGAAGATATGTTAAGAGCCTGTGCGTTGGCATATACATCGACTTGGGATAAATGTTTACCATATGCTGAATTTAGTTACAACAACAGCACTGTTAGTCTCGCAGATGTCACTCGGTTGCAGTACGGTCGACCTTGTAGGACGCCGTTAAATTGGAATGAGACTGGTGAGCGTCGTGTCTTCGGACCAGACATACTTCAAGAAACCGAAGAGCAGATAGCATTGATAAGGGAAAGGTTGAAAATCGCGCAATCAAGGCAGAAGAGTTACGTAGACAACCGCCGTAGAGATTTGAGCTTTGAACCTGAAGATTATGTGTATCTCAGAGTTACGCCTCTTAAGGGAGTCCAGAGGTTTCACAAAAAGGGTAAACTTGCGCCAAGATATGTGGGACCATTTAAGATCATAAGTCGAAAAGGTGAAGTCGCATATCAACTGGAGTTACCGCAATCATTAGCAGGCGTGCACAATGTCTTTCATGTATCGCAACTCAAGAAGTGTCTCCGAGTGCCTGAGGAGCAAACATCACTGGAAGAAGTTGAACTACAGGAAGACTTAACCTACAAAGAACAGCCGATAAAAATTCTAGATATAGTGGACCGGAAAACCAGGAGCAAGACAACCCGTTTTTGCAGAGTTCAGTGGAGCAATCACACGGAAAGCGAGGCCACCTGGGAACGAGAGGAAGATCTGAAAAAGGATTCCCAAACCTATTCTCCAGCTAAGCTTCGAATCTCGGGGACGAGATTCTGTTAAGGGGGGTAGGTTTGTAATGTCCCAAAATTTACCCCAATTTTTAATTTTTGGAGTTATTTAAATTTTTGTGAATTAATTAAAATTATTTTGCATTTAATTGAATTTATTTGAATTTTTGGGAATTATTTGGATTTAATTGAAATTATTTTGGGTTATCCTTCTTGAATAAATAAATATTAGAAAAGGTAATTATCAAAAATAAATAAAAATATTTTATTTCGGTTCAAAATACTCAAATATTTTCCGAATTTTTCTAGAATTTTTCTAGTATTTTTGGTGCCCTAATTAATTACTTTGATTTTCCATATTTATTTTTGTTGTTAAAACCTAAAAATCGCAGTTACAAAGTGTCCGGTCGAGCCCAACACCGTGCCGACGCCGAAAAACCCTAGCCACCGCTAGACTCGGCCCGGCGATCCTCATCGGATGGTCTGGTTGGTCAGCGCCACCATCGCTCCGCTGCGTTGGATGTCGATCGATGGTGGGACCGTGATCAAGATTGTTTCGCCTCGATGCCGCCGGATCTCCATCGAACGGTTCGCGTTTCCTGAGGGCGCGAATCGCCGCGACTGCCGCCGCCGCTGCTATCGCCGGATCATGTCGAGATATTGTGCGCGACTCGAGGCGTGTCCGAGCGGTGAAATAGACCTCAGGTTCTCAAGACTCCACTCCGCCTTTTGCCACTCTCGGCTCGCCATCCTCCGGCGCAGCTAGAGCTCGCCGTAGTAGCTACTCTCTCCACCTCGGATTTCGTGATTTCGCCGCCGTCCGCCATTCCCCGCCGCAACCAAGACCATCTCCGAAGTTCTCGTGCCAAGGCACATCCGCTGGTTACCTCTTCCGACGGAGAAGCACGAATCGCCCAACAACTCCATCTTCCCAAGTCCGCCACCAACGCCACCGCTTTCTTCTTTCGTCAAGGCAACCTCAACCGCCGGATTCAGATCGGACGCCACGGTAGAAGCCACGCTTTTTCCTTTTAAATTCAGGCTAATCGGATTAGTAAATCTTGGCCGTTGATCCGCATCGTGTGGTCTTAAGAAGCCCACGAGGCTAGGAATAGTAAACCCATTGGTAACAGAGTCCGCCGGATTCTCATCGGACGTCGAGGTAGCGCCACGCCGCTCCAAAGGATTCACGCTTGAATAAGCATCCGAGATCTCACCGCCGAATTTTGATCCAACCGCCTTATCGCTACCAGAGAGGCTAGGGAACAAGAACCGTGTGGGTAACCGCACCGAGGATCCTCATCCGACCAGAGGAGGCGCCCACGTAGCCTGCCTGCGCTGGCCAAGATGGCCGTCGGATCCTTGATGGAGGGCCGAGATCGCGTCGCTGTCACCACCGATTGGGCTTCAGATCGTGTGGACCGAGCGCCTGTTCATGGGCCCACTTGTCGGCGAAAGTGACCTCGGGTTTGCCGACGCCACCGACGTCACCCGAGGGCCCACTGCCGCTGACCGTGAAGTTTACGTGGTTAACTCCGTGTCGGCTAACGTGTCACGGGGAGAATTAATCTGGATTTTCAGTAGAAAAATAAATAATTTAATTCGGTTATTTCTTTATTTGAATTTCTAAACTTGTAAGTGCTATAACTTTTATGCTTTTAACTCGAATTGAGTGATTCTAGTGCCCAAAATTTGTAAAATTGTGAACTAATTAATAATGAATTTTATTTTATTTTTAAAATTTATCTTACTGTCTGTATTGTGTATTTATGGTGTATTTGCTTGATGCGAGTAGACTCGAGTTGCTTAAGTCGCCGAGAGAGAATTCAAGACCCGTCAGAGATCCTGCACTGTAATCAATCGCCAAGGCAAGTCATGCTTTGATCATTTTACGCCTAGATTTCAAAATATACTTGATTTTAAATATTGCAAGCTATGTTAAGTACAAGCACTATTGATTTTAAATTGGGAATGGTAGTTACAATGCCAATCTTGTTATGCCACCTTGTTAAATTACCTGTATGCCTCAAATCCTTGTCCACCCTAAGATGTTTAAAATGTTGGTTGCTAATATAATGCCAACACGGGAGGCTAGACCGTGATTAGCTGCTTAGCCTGCTTATATGCGATGAATGACTTTCAAATAACAAAAGAATATTGACTAAACGCTTATGGAACGCATTTTTGAAAAGATGCGATGATGTCATGAGACGGAATTGGAATAGTAACCTGTGTGGTGCTATTCATCCAATGATATGAGTAATGGCATGTGTTGCTTAAATACAAAGTGGGGTGGGAAATGATTTGGACCGGGCAAGTGGCAAGATGGCTTCGCGTGTGGGACTGTGGCAACGGATGTATGAAAGATGGTAAAGGCTGTGTGCCGAGAATTGTAAAACGGATGTCTTGCCCTTGACGCTTAAGGACTTTACCTTATGAGCCTTTGAACCGAAGTTTCTCGTGACAACCACTTGTTCGAATGGGACGGACCTAGTTTAGTAGGTCTCTATTATTAGTTCAATTGGACTTCTTTGTCACGCTTCTATTTCTTGGGTCTTGTTGGGGACACTCGACCAAGATGGTTCCTGAGTGTTGTAAGCGCCATTTAGGATCTGTTGGTAGCATTCGCGATGTGTTTGGCGCCGGTGTTACATCTTCTGTACCTTCATCTATATATTATAGATTAAGCAATGGTGAGTACATGTATGTACTCGCAAGACTTTAGTGTATGGAAATACGATACAAGCGGGGTTAGATTAAGTATAACAAGCCGCTGCACTAAGTTTCATTTTTAGCATAATGCGGATTTTGTTTCCAAGAGAATAGTTCATCAAACGGTAACGGTATTGAAATGAGCATATGTAATGAAACTAATAACAGTAAATAGAGTTCAATATCATCATTTCATAGCCCTTCTTGGCTGTGAATAGCGAGTAAAATGCAGCCATCCTTGGCTCACAAATTTACCAACCCGTCACAACACCTATTCCAAAAGTTTTCACAAAAACAAGACTATACTTGACATTACTTCCCTAAGTTACTCATGACCGCAAGCATGGCTAATTAATTACATTTAAATCTCTGCAAAGAGTGCACACTTTACGCACACGACACATTCTAGTAATCATATCAACCATGCCTCGCGATACCTACGGTACCCGATTTGCTAGATTTTAACGAAACCATTTGACTAGCTAAAGTTTGGCCTTGCACCAGCCCCAATGATGATAAACCCTTTCCATGGTCTAGAGTTCCGGACCTAACAATGGTTTAGACTGTCTCCAAGGGAATCCCGTCGTGCGTCCCGTTCCCGTCCGCATGGGAAAGGGCAAAGAGGGAAGGAATCATGGCTGCAACGGCGTTCGTCCTTAAGGAATCCATCCGGATAGGAGAGAGAAACCTCGTGGTCGGGCGCTGCAGGCATTCCTTCGCTGCCTCGCGCCTGGGAGACCAACGAACGCCGCCTCCGCGCCGAGGAAGCTGCGAGTGGAAGAGCCGAGGCGACATTTTCGGCGACCAAGCAGATCCTACAAGGCGATCGAGCAAAGGTGCACGAAGTTCGGTCTCATACTGGCTGAGGTAAACCCTTGGACCACCGTAGATCTTGGGTCGATTTGCATTTCGCGAAGTGGTAGAGCATGGGGAAAAGAAGGGATTGGGGGGATTTGGTTGGAATCGGTACTAGAAATTTGGGGTGAATTTGGTTGAATCGAAATAGAAATTGGGGGGGATTTGGTTGGAATCTGAACTACAAATTTGGGGGGGATTTGGTTGGAGCGGATGTGGACATTCCGGGCATATACATTTGGTTGAGACTTGGTTGCAATTAAAGGTAGAACATTCCGGGCAGGAGAAGATCCCTGGGCGCATTGCTTCTTGTTCATTGTGGTTCATCACCTTCGGTTATTGACATTAGCAGTAGAAGAACACCTGATTAATTGTAGAGCAGCTAGCATCAGTTAATTCTAGTTGGCATGCGGCGGTAGCTTCAGCTTCGGATCATGGCATCCCTGGTTTGCGTATTTTTTGTTGGTGTGTGACAATACTAGAACACAACAGTAGTGACAATCAATTCGGCTTAATTGTTTTTGTCATGGCATTGTATGGATGCTCATTTCGAACTATGAGATGGTAGAAGCATGGTGGTTGTGTGTTGTTGTGGTGAGATGAACATGTAGATTGAAGCATGGTGGTTGTGTGTTATTCTCGTTTTTTAGATGGAGGCACGCAGGCTACGCAAAGTCATCTCGAAGATGCGAGATATGATAGAGGACAAGGCTGAGGATCTGCGAAAGGTTGTGGGAGAAAACTTCAGCAAGGGCGATGGCACTTGCTGCAACGACTTGAACCGGGCGCTTCTAGAGGTGGAGGCGATAGCGGATAGCTTGATTCAAATCTCGTTGGACACCAAACAGTACGAGGATGTCCCGGGTCAGAGTGAGGACACTAAGGAGGATGACGTCGCCGCCGATGATTCCGATCTGCACCCACCACAGTACGGGGATTACCCCGACCTTGTTAAGTCAGTTGTAGACAGCCCGGAGTCCGGTGGCGGTAGCGACTGGTCTATCGAGTCCGATCGGTCATGGCATCTTCGCTACGTGTAGTACTTACTGGACGACAATCTAGTGTTTTGTACTGATATGTCGAAAGTTGGTGTGTCGAACCTTCAGTGCTGGGGGAATGAGTCCGGTCTTAAGGACTTTTGGTATTTAGATGGTCTATTCTATCCTCCGAACTCGGATGTGCAATGTATTTTTATGATTTTCATTGTCTTCGTGTCTGGTTCTGTGACGTTTGTTCAAATGCAATCGAACTACTTGTTCTTAGTCTAGTTGATGTGTTGTTTAGTTTTGAACTGATATTTGGATGTGATCTTGGCAGTCAACCAATTACCCTAGCTTCAAGTTTTTGGGCTTTACATGTGCTGGTGCTGACAGCTCTATGTTAGGGTTTAATACGTGGATAGCTGTGCATATATGGATAGCCTGTGGCTTATTCAATTCTCTTTTCGCTGCTCTCTCGAAACCCTTGGAGAAATTTGGCAATACATGTCATAATCAGTGAATTGCATGGTTTTTTTGGCAAAAATGCAGGTCTCCAGTCATAATGAGTGAAATGCAGGGTTTTGCTCGCTGCTCTCCTGCCAATTAGATAGGTCTGGGGGCAAGGCTTTTTAGGCTGAAATGCAGGTTCATCTAGTATTGCACTGAAATTGAACAGTTCGGGTTTCATTGTTCATCAGGTTCATTACCTGCGGTACATTGTTCTTCAGGTTGATTAGCTAGGATATGGAAGTTTTTGAGGTAGCAACTGAAATTGAAGAGTTCGGGTTCCATGGACTTTTTAGGTGCTAACTGTAGCCATTCAAGGCTTCAGATGTGATGAGGGCATTAAGCTTAACATCCTTTTAGTACGTAATTACTTGGTTTGCTATCAATGATTACATATATATATTGGCAGTCAGAGTCTAGCTAAAAAATCTTAAAAAGCACTTCACATGAGATTGTAAAGCACATGACAGTGCTACAATTGTCGCACTTCTCATCCCATGGGTGTGCTGGCATACATGGAAATGGTTCTTGCACTAATAAGCAAATGGTTCTTTCCCTGAATAAATGTGAAGTGTTCTAATGTAAGAAACTGCACTGTGTAGTATTCAAGTACTGAGTACTCACTTGATTGTTACCTCATAAGCAATTTGTGGGCTATTTAAGCAGACATCCTATTCTGTATGTAAGATCAGTTGGAATCCTTTAAATACTAATGACACAAACCTTTGTTGGCTGCGGGTGCAAACATTATCAATGAGCTTTACAGTTGCAGCGATTTGAGTATTGTGATTACATTCCATTCTGTTCTGTCCTGTGAAGTTTCCTTGTATTCATTCCAATTGCCCTCCTCATATATGTCTGTTCCACCTGTATGTAATTTTACTGACCGGTAGAGAAACTGGGCATGTATGCAATTTTTCTATTGTGATTAGATTTTTCTGTTGTCTTGCATTCCAAACCAGATGTCTGTATTGGCCTTGTTCACTGCAATGCTTTAGTCCTCCTGAGCACAGATTTCATATCAGGCCAATTGTGATGATAATGCCGTCATCCATACCGATTCTCGCTCAGACAATTTTAGTTTTCAATTCACCGTCTCGTGCATACCGAATTGGCCTTTTTAATCGCAATGTTTCAAAGAAATAAGGATATCTCAAAGGCACATAACAACCGAAATGCACAAATACTAATAACAATTGGCTCGATATGAACAAATACTAATAACAATTGGCCTGCGAAATGATAAGTGGTGTCATGTAAAGTTCACTTACCGCTTGTTCTGATAGCATTGCCGCCATTCTTTGCCTCAAGTATGTTTTTGTTCACTTACCGCTTGTTCCGATAAAGATTGCCCCGATTCTTGAGTATTTTCTCGAGTATTTTTTCACTTCCTCGCATGTTTTGTCGCTACAAGACATCTCTTTGCGTGAAGTATGTTTTTGTTCACTTACCTGATTGTTCGTGACAGCATTGCCCTGATTGTGGAGTAATTTGGGGAGTATTTTTGTGCAATTACCTGCTAGTTTTGTCAGGCTGCAGTATAAATGTTTGCGTCAAGTATGTTTTCTTCACTTACCTGCATCTTCCTCGACAAAGATTGCCTACCCAAGATTCAATAGTTGTATCATTCTTGAGTATTTTCATGAGTTGTCGGGTTGTCAAGTGATGACCGGCAAGGGGAGCTTACGCCCCGATGACTCGCAGAGGACCTTACATACCGATGATCGGTAGTTGAACTGCGCTTGCTTTAAGGCTACTCAGTGATGGCCCATGTTGGCATAATGAATTAGTTGGTTCTTTAACTTTGTTAAGAGGTAAGTACTGATGACTGGCAGTAGGCCGTTTAGTGATGATTTCAACGCTGCATGCTTTAAGGATCCTTATTGATAGAAGTCTTGGCATAAACAATGAGTTGGTGCTGTAACAATGTTTTGAGATATGTTCTGTCGACTGCTATGTTTCATCTTGTTCTTTAGGACACTGAGGCATTGCACTGAATTCCGTTAGTGTAACTTTTTGGTTTCTAACCATATCTGGGAACAGTTATGGGTCCATTACTTTGTCATTCTTGAGTAATTTCAACTTCAATATCAGCACATTGACTGTCCTCACTGTGACCTATTTTGCTTCTAACCATAGCAGGGAAGAGGTTATGGATCCTTTCTTCGCGGACTACATGCGGGATGAGTCCGATCAGATGAGTTGGCCTTCTCCATCATTTCATGCGGTGAACAACAATGATGATGGCAGTGTCCCCCCTCTACCAGCTGATACTACAGGGCATGCACCAACCATGGATTGCCCGCGAGGTAGGCCGTCCTCAAGGAAGAAGGGGGACAAACATATGTCCAAGACCGACAGGACGAAATGGACTGCTGACGAGGATGAGGTCCTAGTCAGCGCTTGGTTGAATGTGAGCCAGGACCCCATTGTGGGCAAAGACCAATCAAGCTCAAACCTCATCGGACTTGGATTATGGAACATTTCAAGACGCATAACACGAAGCATGGCACCGAATGCTCCACAAAGGCTATGGTGAACCACTGGGCGTTGATCAATGAGTCGGTCAGCAAGTACTATGGGTTTGTCAATAAGATTGACGGGTTGAACCAGAGTGGTACCACCGAGCGTGACAGGGTAAGCACTGTACCCACTTCATTACTTTTTAGACTTTCGAACTACAATATACTAATGCACTGTTGTACACATGTCCTTCTCAATTGCATGGACAGATGGCCCATGCGGCGAGGATGTACCAGGACGTTGAGGGGAAGGCCTTCGCATTTCAGCACTGTTGGGTGATTCTAGCAGATCACCCAAAGTGGGCTGCGCACATGGGCAACAAGAGGCAAAGGACAATGCGGGACGGACCTCCTGGTGATGCTCTAGGGGGGTCGAACAACATTCCCGACCAGCTCAACCCTGTTGGTTCATGTGACGAGTCCACAAGACCCATAGGCCGGGATGCAGCCAAGGCGGCGAGGAAGAGGTCCAGTACCACCAGTGCGTCTTCAGTGGGTGTCTATTCTGAGCAGTTCGACAAGATCAGCCAAGCCAAACACGAGATGGTGGAAGTAAAGCGTCGACAAGTACACTTGATGGAGAATGCGGAGGACGAGAGGATTATGAACATTGATTTGAACAACCTGACAAGTCCGGTCCGTGAGTATTATCGAAAGCGCCAGGAAGAGATATTGAGGAGGCTGTAGACCGACCTTGCTTGATTGATTGCTTATCTGTGTGTGTTTGGTAGCCTGGTCATTATGATGGTTATCTGCATGGATGATGATATTTTGTGTATGGACCTTTTGTTCTGATCTGTTGTGTTATGAGACTTTGTTTTATGAGATGTTGTGCTAAGTTATGAGATGTTTTATGAGATGTTGTGCTGTGTTATGAGATGTTGTGTTATGACATGTTGTGCTAAGTTATGAGATGGTGTGTTATGACATGTTGTGTTAAGTTATGACATGTTGTGTTAGGAGGTGTTGTGTTTGCTCGGTCCATGTTGGTTCATGTATGGAACTTCTCTAATTGCTGTGTGATATGTCATGACACAAGGTCAGCATAGCTGACACGCTGAATTTATTATTAAACCTTACGTGCGTACACGACACACTCACACAAGCTCGCATAAAAGGGTTCAGAACAATACATGACAAGCTCATATAAAAGGGTGCATAACACGATCAGGAACAAGCAACGACATCACGCTTAGACGATAGTACTACTGGCCGTGGCGTGCCCAGAGGTGTTCGACAAGGTCCGACTGCAACCGATGGTGCAGTTCGCGGTCTCTCCGTCTTTGAGTTGCTTCGATGCAGTGCAAGACCGACCCTGTGGGTGACGTCCCTGTCACGGCCGGGTACCCATATAGTCGGCGACTCCTCCGAGCTGGACCGCCCTCTCGCCCTCGATAATCATGTTATGTAAAACGATGCATGCAATCATAATGTACCAAAGTGTCGCTCGATCCCCAAAGAACGCATCGGGACCTCGTACAATGGCAAACCCGCTTGCAAAGACTCCAAAAGCTCTCGACATCCTTCCTCGCCGCGGCTTGCATTGTGGAGAAGTGGATCCTCTTGTTTCCCATCGTGGCAGCAATGGCCTTCACGAAGGAGGCCCACTCAGATATATCCCATCGGCGCAGGTAGTATCCCATGTTGTACCGGTTTCCGCTGACGTAGTACGTGACCTCCGGATTTGAAGCATCGTTATCCTCGAAAATATATTAGAACGATGTAGCACATTAATATCGCTCGCTACCAGCATCCCAAAGAAGGCGTGCCATATCCATAGGTCGCACGGCCACCGCCCAGACTATGGAAGGCTTCCGGTATGCCCCGTGAAGCCCCCCGCCATGCCTTAGGGCGTTCCTCCAAGTCCAAGCATACAATCGATGCTACCAAGCATCCTGTGGAAACCTCTCGCTCCCCAACTTGTAGGAGTCTAGCGTGTCACCGCGTCGGAGAACGGAGGTATCGTCACGAACACCTCCACCACCGCCCTTACGAACTTCTTCAGAGCTAGGAGCGCAGTACTTTCCCCATTCCGGAGGTACTCGTCCACACCGTCAGCAGGGACACCGTACGCTAGCTGCCGGATAGCGACCGTCATTTTCTGCAGAGGGTCCAAGCCGAGCTTCCCGGTGGCATCCCTTGTTTGCGTGAACCAATCGTTGTGGCCCTCGACGGCTTCGGCTATGCGTATGAACAGGGATCGGCTCATCCTAAACCTGCGTAACACAATGTCATACAAATTCAAAGACCAACAGACATGACCTATGCATCATCCATTTTCGTGAGATGTTCGGGTTTTTAGTACCTCCACCTGAACAATGTGTGCCCATACACAGGGGGAGTCGCGAAGTAATCAGCATAGAGCCTAGCCGCTCCTTCACGGTGACCTCTGTTAGTAACCGCATGTCCTGGAACCGACCCCCTTCGACGGACTCTAGATTGCGCCTCCTCCTCCTCCGCTGCTGCAGCCATGAGAATGAGGGCCTCGTCGTCATCACTTGACGACGAAAGGTACTCACGACTCAATGGATTGAAAGAACTCATGGTTACGCTCAATGGGTGAGTTCCTGATATTGGCAATGGGGTTTGAGTGAGCAACATGAAGACTAGAACCCCTCATTATATAAAATTGCTGGCTGGGATGAGAGAGGATGAGGAAAGTTAGGTACTTTTGGGAAGGAGGAATGGGGAAAGGAATGCATTGGTGCTTTGTCGTGAAGGAATAAAATCGAAGGGAATCCTTCAGTGGGAAGGAATGAGGGAAGGGAAACCCTTGGAGACAGTCTTACACCCCATCGCATCCTCTCCCTATGGCAAGGCATACACCATTATATTAGAATGCTTTAGCCCCAACACCTCAGTGAAGGGAGCACCTAAGAGTGGTGGTAGCGTCAAGTTCGGTCCTTAGCTGACCTGGGCGAGATCATCCCCTATCCATGCTCAAGATCCCTCCTTACACCTCAAGTTTAAGTAGTATTTCGCCCGTGTCAAACCATAAGTTTTTGGGTTGGATTTTTATCAAATTACACGAAGACCATAACTCAGCTCCGTACCTTTACAAATTGCTCAAGTCTAGATAGAAATGTGTCCCAACATTTAAAGACATTCTAAGTAAGCATGCTTAAGCTTGTACATGAGATATTTCGCAATTATTACCCATAATGACGCTAAGTAATGTCCACATCATAAGCTAAGGTTACAATAGGTAATCAAGTGTTAGGGTAAGGGCAATGCATTCAACAATAACTACCAAGACTGTAATATAGCAAGTCGAATACAAACATACACGTATGCATATATAGTTTGATAAAACAACATAAAAATCAGAAAATAATGAGATCAACATGATCAAAGGAGGGTGCTTAAATCTTAAATGTTTTTGCATAAACAGAGAGAACATCATTTAAAAAGGTCATAGGAGATTATTTGCATAAGTTATGATTATTTGGGTTTTTGCACGTATTGAAAGTGGCCTATTTAACCATTTGATGCAACCTATATCAAAATTCAAATATTTTTATATATTTGGAAATATTGTGACCTTGGCAGCATGGTAAAATTGGTTTCATCATTTTTATAATTAGTTTGTGAAAATTTTGTGTTGAGCAAATCTTTTGCCTAAAGCATATATAGAGCTCATTTATTGCACAGTGACTATAATTAAAAATAGTTTTTACATATTCACATTCTACATGATTTTACACAAATTTAAAAAATTGTTTCATTAAATTGGGAGTTTCCTAGCACAAGTTATAAGTATTAGAATATCCTAGGGTTTGAAAATTTATTGAAAATAGAAAACTTCCGAAAATGGAAAGTGCGCTTTCTTTCTCTGAATACGCATTTCCCTTTTCAGCATATGTTTAAATTAACAATGCCACCTGATAGCTGGGGCCCGCTATCAGCAACCGTGTGAGGGGACGAGCGCATGCGACTGACAGCTCAAGCCTACTATCAGCGGCAGGGAGAGAGCGTGCACACACGTGAGACTGACAGGCTGGCCCCACCTGTCAGTGGCAATAAAGCAGAGCGTGGCTCAGGGGAGCTCATCGATGGCAAAGCAGTGGCTGAGTCAGTGAATCAGTAGCTCGGTGAGTGAGAGGGGGTCACGGTGAACCTGTAGGGCTGGTCAACAGTAGCGAGGGAGGCTGGCAGTGGAACGGGGCGGTGCTTAGTGGAATGGCTTGACGAGGAGGGGGAAGAAGGCATGCAGAGGCTCAACGGAGGTGGGGAAGAGCTTCAGGAGGTGAAAATGCATTGCCTTGGCTACCCCAGTGTTGCGGAGGTCGGTCGGAGTGGTCCACCACCGTGTTGTCGGTGTTGGGGAAGAAAGGTGGGTCATGACGGTAGCATGCTGGTTTCAGAGGAGTCAAGTGGGAGGATGAATTAGAGGGACTAAGAAGCGGCTTCATGTGCATGGAATCAAGAAGGCAAGCTCACCCATGAAGGTTCAGCTAGGAGACATGCTCGCTGATTTTGCCACGCCCTCGGTGTATCCGCGCACATGGGAAGCTCGAGGCGAAGGCAAGAGGTAGAGCTGAGGCGGCAGGTGAGTGAGCCAAATAGCCTTTAGTGTAGCAGAGTAGGTGAGCGAGATGGGTGACGGAGTCAGTGAAGCTCGGTGGGGCGAGGCAATGCGGCGCAATTTTTCTACCGTGGTGCGGCGTGGCAAGGAAAGAGCGTGTCACAGCAGCATCGAGCAGAGTGGAGAAGGGAGAAGAGGGAAGGAGAGGCTGGCCAGTGGCCCCTCTAGCCGGTGTGGCCCATTGAGAGTGATAGCGCTGTGACATTTCATCGAGCAGCTCACCAGCATACTTTAGCTTTAAGAAATTAAGGTTGAATTCGGGTGGGGTAGTTAGGGTAGCTAAAAAATAGGTCTAGTCATTCTAAAAAATTCTCAGAAAATTTATAAGATAGTCCAGTGATCTAGTTTCCATTTTCTTTGATTTCATTTCATTCCCTATTGTTGTTTTCAAATGAAAATTCTCAAAATTTTGCTTTTTTCAAACTATTTTTTGAATTTTAAGCCATTTAAATGCTATGAAAAAATTCTATAAAATTTATATTTATTCATATAAACTATTTTAGTATTTTATAAAATTATTACCCAGGTTAGGTTATTTGGGATTTTTCATGTTTTCTTTTGAATGTATTAATTTAGGTGAAAAGGACATTAAATACATCAAAATAAAGCCTAAAAATAAATAATTTCAGAATAAATCCATATGTGCGATAGAAGCATACTAAACCACTTTATTTCATTTTTCTCAATTTCTTGGGATGTTATACTATCGCTCATAGAACGAAGTGACCATCAAGAACAAATACCCACTACTAAGGATTAACAATTTGTTCGACCACATGATGGAGGTCGAGTCTTCTCCAAGATTCATACGTGATTGGGCTACCACCAATTAAAAATCAAATCAGTGGATATTTTGAAAATAGATTTCTCTACTTGATATGGATTGTATGAGTATACCGTTATGTCGTTCAGATTAATTAACACTCCCGCCTACTTCATGAACCTGATGAATAACATATTTCTGGAGGTCTTGGTTGATTTGTAGTGGTCTTTATAGATGATATACTTATATATTTAAGGAGTGAAGAAAAACACAAGTGTCATCTGAGATTGTATGGGAGAAGCTACAAGAGCACAAGTTGTATGCAAAGTTAGCAAGTGCAAGTTTTGGCTAAAGAGGTTGCCTTTTTGGGTCATGTGTTGTCCAAAGATGGTGTCGCAGTGGATCCAAATAAGGTTAGAGATGTGTTGGAATGGGATGAACCCAAGACTATTTCAGAAGTCTAAAGCTTCCTTGGTTTGGCTGGATACTACCGACCATTCATCGAAGACTTCTCCAAGATTATAAGACTGATGCTCAACATCTCAAGAAGGAAAAGAATTTTGAATGAACTATGGAATGTGAAGAGACTTTCCAAGGGTTAAGGAATAGATTGACCATAACCCCAATGCTAATCCTACTGAATATACATAAAAACTTTGACATCTATTGTGATGCATCTCGCCATGGACTTAGTTGTGTGTTGATGCAAGAACAGAAGGTTGTAGCTTATGCCTCACATCAGTGGAGGCCCCATGAAGCAAATTACCCTATTCATGACCTAGAATTAGTAGCCATAGTGCATGACCTAAAGATTTGGTTATATTACCTTATCAGGAATTGTTGTGAAATATATATGGACTACAAGAGTTTACAATATACATTCACTCAATTAGATCTAAACCTAAGATGGAGGAGATGGTTGGAATTGATGAAGAACAACAATCTTGGCATCAATTACCATCCCAAAAAACCAAATGTGGTGGCTAACACTTTGAGCTAGAAGTTGTATTGTAACACTATCATAATCAAAGAAAAGCAGTCGTCAGTACATGAGGAATTTCAACACCTTAACTTAGATTTGGTAGAAGAAGGTTATATTATTGTATTAGAAGTAAAACCCACCTTGGAAGAGCAAATCAATACAGCTTAGAAAGAAGGTAAAGATATTGAGAAAGTCAAATACAACATGAAGAGGGGTGTGATTACATAATTTTCAAAGGATATGCAAGGTACCATTTGGTATAGGAAACACTTAGTTGAACCAAACAAAAAGGAGTTTAAGAAGTTAATTCTTAATGAGGCTCATGAAGTGTTGTATATATACACCTTGATAGCATGAAAATGTACCTAGACTTAAAGATGGGATTTTGGTGGTCTAAAATGAAGAGAGATAGCAAGATTTGTTATTGAATGTGATGTATGTCAAAGGGACAAGGCTGAGAATCAGTGACCTCCTGTACTCCTACAACCATTGCAAATACCCAAATGGAAGTGGGATAAAGTTGGTATGGATTTTATCACCAGAATACCAAAATTGCCGAAAGGGCACGATTCGATGCGGGTTATACTGGATAGTTTAGCCAAAGTTGCTTATTTTATACCAATAAACATGAGAGATCATGGATCAAAGTTTGCTGAGTAGTATATGTTGAAGATAGTATGTTTGCATGGGGTGATAAAAAGGATAGTTTCAGATAGGTACCCAACTTACTATGCACTTTTGGAAAAGCTTATAGGAGGCTCTAGCCACAAGTCTAACTTTTAGGACAACAAACCATCCCCAGACTAGAGGTCAAACTGAGAAAGTGAATTAAATTTTGGATGAATGCTTAGAGTATGTTTGTTGTCTTATGGACCAAATTGGGAGAACTGTCTGTTGTATGCAAAATTTTCCTACAAAAACAGTTATCAAGCAAGTCTACAAATATCACCCTTCGAAGACTTGCATGGGAAAAGATGTAGGATATCCCTCAATTGGTCTGAGAATAGAGAAAGACAAGTATTCGGTCCAACATCCATAAACAAAGTTGAGGAGCAAGTTTGGTTAATTAGAACCAGACTAAAGAAAGCACAATCCAGGCAAAAGAGCTATGCCGATCATCACCGTAGACTATGTTTCCGTGAAGGTCATGCCACTTTGTGGCACTCACCACTTCCAGGTCCAATGAAAGTTGGCACTGATATACAATAGACTTTATAGAATAATTGAAAGGAAAGGAGAAGTAGCATATCAACCAAAGTTGCCACCCAAGCTTTCAGATGTGCATGATATCTTCCATGTGTGTCAACTCAAAAAGTGTCTACGAGTCCTGAATGAGCACAATCCACTAGAACAGATCGAGTTAGTACAAGACCTTACATACTATAAGCATCTAGGCCTCAATTTTAGTGATTAATGATATTTAATTGTCAAGACTAACAATATTTAAAGGTTTTAAGACAAGTTAGTGCTTGTTTGTTATAATAGGAGTTCTTGATGTTCATAGACCCCCGAAAAGGTATAATTGATAGTGAAGCATGAAGATCAAGGACAATGTATTTAGAAATGATCCAAGGTGTTGAGAATGGATTATTGTAGTGTTAGATCTTAATTTTGATTTGGCCGTACTATTAAAGTGGGTTTAGGCTAGTAGCTTAAGCTTGGTTAATTTGGGTAGCTAGTGGTGATGCATACTAGGCTTGTCTAGCTCATCAGTAGCCAAAGGAAGCCCTTGAAAAGTTGAAAATGAAGTGGAATCAAAATTGGAGCAACATTGACTAAGTTTGAAATTTGTCAATGCATTTTGGATTATCATATAGCTACTGGATAAGCAAGCAGATTATTAAGATAAAGAGATAGTTTTTGCGATGGGCTAAATTTTTGTACATTCCAGATTATCTGGATGGAGAGGATCATCCAAATATAAGGATGATTCGGAAGCTAGCGGATGATATGTATCATTGAGACAAGAGCTGGTTTTTGGGATGGGCTAATTTTTGTACATTCCAGATGATTTGGAAGCTACCGGATGATATTTTAGGCCTATAACGACTAGTTTTTTGACTGTTGAACTTTAGGATTTAGGATGATCCGGAAGGGGTCTGGATGATCCAGATTATGTTGATTTCTCAAGAAAGTGAGTACAGCAGCTAGTTTCTTCAAGAAGGCTATAAATACTTGGTATGGGTATCTTTGTGATGACCTTTGGTCACTCTACAGGTTCATCTTATACCAGGGGAAGAGCAAGAGCAGTCAAGAGCTTTCGAGAGCATATTTAATTTTGAGAGATTGGAGAGGTAGTATAAGCCTTCAGCATACATCACTCTAGTTGTTTGACCTCTCTGCTTCAAGTGATGGTGTAGACTTATTACCTTTGGAGATCAATGTCTCCTAGATGGCTTGAAGGTGTGGTTCTCGATGACCTTCCAAGGAGGAGCTTATGCAAAAGGCACCAAGAGGTTTGCGAAGGTTCTAAGTTGAAGGACCATAAATGGCGATTGAAAGGGGGTGAATGATCATAAATAATTTTCCCCCTAAAAGAACCAACCAAAACCTCACTTGATCAAATATTAACAGAAAAAGAAAGTTTTTAGAGAAAACTCGTTTAGGGCGACACTACTGCCATATAGAGGGTGGTACTATTGGATGAACAATAAAATCAGCACGAGTTCAAATCCAAGAATTGATGTAACTTTTGATTGGATGACCCAAAACTCGTGAAACTTTGTATGCACCTTTCTGTAGATATCATGAACCTATTCCAACCTTTAATCATAAGGATTTATTTCAAAATTTTACCTTTTTCAAATTTGGAGAAGTTTACACCAAAACCAGACCAAATGCACAAACTTCACCCTAAGCTTGCTCGTAGAGATTTGATGGTTGAAATGATCTTATATGATCTCCCAGATATCACAGTAAGCTAGAACACCAAAGAAATAGCCCTCAAATACATAAGAACATGATCTACCATGAATCTTTCCTTCTCATGCCAAAAACCGATTTCTTGAGAAGAACTTGGGAGATCTTGTTAAAGCTTGTCTAGATGATTGGGATATGATCTATAGAGGATTCATCCATTAATCATTCATCCTTGGCAAACTAAGATTAAGAGAGAAAGAAACCAAGAGAGATTGAAAAACTCAAGAAAGAAGGAAGACGAAAACTTGAACAAGAACTTGATCACAAATTTGATTTCTAATTTTAGATCAAGATGGATGATTATAAAGTCTCTCCAAAGAGGGCAAAGCTCCCAAGGAGCACTCACACACACACAAGAACCAAAAAACTTGTGGAAACCCTAATCCTTTACCTAGAGCTTAGAGGCTTATCTCCCTCTATATCTCTCAAGTTGTTATATAGAGGAGGAGGCAACCCTAACCCTGGACCTGTACACACAAGTCGATACTATCCATATTCACATGGGATAACTTGCTAACCCAACACATAATGGGTTTTACACACACATGCACGCTTTTCGAAGTGGCCTTCACATGATGCTTCAGTTCACTCCACGAGCCCGAATTCATGTCCACTCCCTCTTTGGCTTGACCTAAACCACTTAGGCCACTGCTGCGATTTTTGTCAAACCATATCAATCTTGGTAATTGACAAATTACCAATTTTCCCCATGATTGGTCTTTTCCTTCCTCTTAAAGCATCGTCCATACTTTGTCACCTTCCATGTGACCTCAATAACTTGCCGTCAAGCCTCTCATGTGTCTGAAATCCCCTGAACCATCCTCACTTCCAAACAAACCTAAGTCACTTAGCATGCCACATGTTCTTCTCCGCTTGACCATGATGTTTTCGGCTTCCTTGACTATTCTAAACCTCAGCTCCTTCCTGAGTCTAGTCCTGGTCCATGCTGTTACTCACCATATCCATCACTTCAGTTCCTTATCTTCCTCACCTAGGGGTGGAAAAAAACTCGAAACTCGCGAGTTAAACGAGTACTCGAAAACTCGACTCGACTCGGCTCGAACTCGTTTCTTAACGAGTCGAGTCGAGCTGGGTTTTGAACTCGTTAACAAAACGAGTTAAACGAGCCGAGCTAACGAGTTATCGAGCGAGCTAACGAGTTAATCGAGCTACATGGAAAAAAACCCTAAATCCCCTAAATGGCTAAATCCCTAACGAGTTAATCGAGCTACATGGAAAAAAAACCCTATGCTCCCTTGCTCACATTACTAACGAGCCTAACGAGCTAACTCGAGCCAACTCGAGTTTATAACGAGTCGAGTCGAGTTGAACTTCGAGCTCGTTACGATACCGAGTCGAGTTCGAGCTGGCTCGTTACCTTACCGAGTCTACCGAGTTGAGTCGAGTCAGCTCGATATCCACCCCTACTTGCACCAACTTCTTGGCCCCAATCATCTTTAACGTTACTCTGACCATCTAGACCTCAACTCTCCTAGCCTAGTCCCAGTCTCCTCTGACTCACCATGACCTAGCTCTGAAATCCTACAACCAACACCGATAAGAAAAGCATTACATAGCACTGTTCACAAAATATGAAATAACTATAATTCAAAATTTGCTAGAAAAATCAGCACTATCACCCCTTAGGGCCGGTAGTACGCCCCGGTACTACCACCATGTTGAGGCCAAAAGTGCCACCCTGGATGAACCAATAGTGCACGCTCTGAAAAATAACAACTGCTAACTAGGGGCTGGTAGTGCTGCTCGGTCGGTACTATCGTCCCCTAGGGCCGGTAGTGCCGATTTCCCTAAGCCTAGAAAACAACCCTTCTTGGAATATAACTACCACCAACCTAGACCGGTAGTGCCTCAAAGCCGGCAACATTGCCCTCTAGGGCCAGTAATGCCACCCACCCTAATAAACACATCAAATTGCTTCAAATTCAAAATGAATTCAAACTAACCTCAAACCTCGAAAGCACCACAAGCTCAAACACAATCAATTACTCATCACAAATATGGGTAGACCACCAAATAATCTCACAGAATCTACCTATCTAGAGCAAAAAGGACTACTTGAGTGGATGGCTTGATTCCTTGCACGGTTTCAAGTGAGAGTGATACTATTGCGAGAGTGCTCCAATGGGGAATAGGAGAGATTGCCAAATCTCCAAGACCTCGGTAAAAATTGGTTGTGCTTCTTGTCACTTTTATATTTTCACATTTACTTTCAAGTCATTCAATTCCTAGATACTAGACTTGTGTAGGATTGGAACTTAGGTTGTAAAACTTCATTAGACTTGTGTAGGAGTTATTTTAGCTACACTAGAATGCATAGGCACATAGGTTGGGCTAGGAAAGTTTAAGTTTTAATTTGACCATTAGCAAAAAGAATCCCAATTAACCCACCTCCCATCTTGAGCATCCAATCCACTACACCTACCGAGAGCATATAATTCAGGTGTTGGAGGAAGCTGCATGTCGCACAAGGAGTAGAACCCTCAAGATGTGCTAAGTACAATAGAGCAACCACACCCAAGATGAAGCAATACTAGAGTAAGGACCCCCTAGAACCAAGTTTTCAGATTTTTTCCTAAGTCGCTCAATCTTGGGGACAAGATTCTTCTTGGGGGGTAGGTCTATAATAGGCCAAAATTTCCTAAAAAGTTATATTATGTTCTAAAAGCTCTTTTCTGCATTTTCCCAATATTTTCTGTATCTAAGAAAAAATTATATTCTTAGTTGCTATTTTGAATTTTAAAATTTTACTAAAACATGACAAGAGTATGGAAATAATTTATTTGTGTTCTAATTAGTCCTAGGAGCCTCTCCAAACATATTCATAATGTGAGACCGCCACTTGCCTTCCTTCTCAAGAACCGAGGCATCTTCTCCTTTGGTTCACTGAGAATGTGAGACATCCTTGCCGGCACCGATGACCATGCCACCACACTATTGCCGCTCTGGTGAGATTCTTTGCTCAACACATGCATCATCTTATTCCCTAGGCCCTATTCTTACTTCAGTCTTGCATGTTTTCATAGTTGGAACCGAGAGAAGCTGTGTTGCTCTCGTCTTCATTATTTTTGGTTGGCACACCCGATCCAAGCCGCCACATTCCCTCCGGTCCGATAAGCTGCACTTCCCTCCTTTCACATTACTTCACACCACTTAACCCCACTTCATTTTCCCCTACGTAATGCTTCTTGTCCACAGTGAATTTGTTCTCCCTATTGTTCACCGCTCCAAACCCTCTCAATCACTGCCAGACCTTCTGGTGAGCTTTTAGTAGTCCTTAGAAGCTAATGCATTAGATAGGTTTGGAGGTTTAGCATCAAAACATGAGGTTTCATCGTTGCCATCCATGGTATTGCCATAAAGATCGCCACCATGTCGGGACCCGGATATGCAAATCCGAAACCCTCTGTATATTCTGCACTAGTCCAGGATCACGCTACTGCACACAGTGGCAACACAGATGAAATATCATTCCATACAACGAATTAACTAAGAAGAAGCAAATTATTATTAAATAAAGAAAAAGACCTTATAGTCAAGGTTCATACACCAATTCCTTATGGCTTAAGAAATAAATAAAATTGTTGCAGCGGAAATAAGATAACTTGGGCCATTCGACATGCCACAAGCAATCGTTTGGGGAAACGCCTTTCTAGTCCACGTAGTCTTTATAGTACTCTTCATGGTACTCATTGTTCCCTGGTCCTTCCTCAGCAACTGATCAACAAAGGCATAAAGCTGTGAGTACAAAAAGTACTCAGCAAGCCGTAGGGAAATAATGCAATATTCTGGCAAGGCTTGACAAAGGATGGTCATATAGTTCATTTGCAGAAAGCAATAACTTAAATAGAAATATAGTAAATAGATTGAAAGCATATTGATGAAAACGATAATAATTAACTGGTAAATCAATGATAGACAACATGAACAGAATGGCGAGGCATCATCCTGCTACACCATCCAAAACAAGTATCAAACCACTAAATTCAACAGTATAACTTTAGACAACAAAACAACAGTGAACTCCCCGTCCACATTCCAACAAGTCCACATTCCCACATTTCATGAAACACTCTAAACCCCATGTGAAATCCCCAGACTTGCCCATGATCGCGAACACGGCTATTCGAATAGTTTTACACTCTGCAGAGGTTGTACAGTTTTACCCACACGACATGAACATCTCTTAGTGCAATCGATATTAACACACTTCCTTTGGTGTGTCGCAGAGATATGATGACAAAGCCTTTACACTGCACTATCCAAACTCGGTACTGCCCTCTAAGGTTTCGCCCCTCAGGGCCCCCTCTTGAGCCATATGAATCTACCCGTCCATCCCGGAACCCACACAACCAGTTGGCAGCACTCAAGTCTAGGCATTGCAAATTAATCAGTTAGGTCTGTCCCATACCAGACTTGTGGTTCCACGGTTAGGCCCAGTTCAATGGCGCACAAGATTAAGTCCTTAAGTTGTCTCAGGCAAGACAACCACATCTCAATGTGCTAGAAAGCACCCCTTTATCGCATCGATCACTTGCTCGAGGGAAAACATTTTGTTCAACCAAGACCAATGGCAAACCCCACTATGGTACAAGTTTACAACAAAGGGCTAACGGCCACGATTCAATATTTCATTAAGTCAAGATTAACATTAATTCACATGTGATATAAATCCCAACGCATTTACTAAGTAGGTCTAAGTATAACTACGATAACCCATTGTTGGTTTTATGATTATGTCCAACTAGTACCAACCCATCTAGTGGCTAACAATGGATACATAGCATTCCAAAGACGAAGGTGGCGTAATATCAACCAGGTGAATAACTATTCCCATAAACTAGCATTGATACACAGATAGCATGCAATTGTATAAAACAAAGTACTTTTGCAAACATGGGTTTAATATGATCAAAGGTCACGACTTGCCTTGCTGATCTAGCACTGAGTCTTGATCTTCGAAATCACTGTCGCTCCTTCGGGATTCGCGTCTACTGAAAAAGAAAACAATGAAACTAAATAAATACAAAACAGAGACTCAAACAAGCCCAAAACTGAAAATAAATGGCTCTGGAAGGTAGAGCTCGATTTTAGAAAAAATTTAGAAACTTTAATCGCTTGAATCGGAGTTCGTATGAGCGAGAACGAGCCTCCGGAAGATTAAATTCAGAGAACTTGGCTGAAAAAGAGAAAATAGATAATGTTCTCAACTATTAGATGATAGATAATTGCCATGATCATATTGGTACTAGACAAGCTAGGTTGGAAAATGGTCAAATGGGAAATATGAGTATTGGTCCAGAGGTGGTACCTCTATTATCTTGGTTATCATACAAAGACGAAAACATGTCTTAAGACTTGGGTGAGTGATTGAAGGTACCGGTGCAGTTGCATGCAGGGGAGTGTGGTAGTCTTTCCTGGATTATTATGGACCGATCTATTGTGCTGTAGACCCATCTATATTCATACAACTACATGTGCTTTTATGGGAAGTCCCTAGCATAATAAGTTGCCATACTCTACCAAATAAACCGCAGGTGGTAGTTGATAGTTATTGGGCTAATGCTTGAATGGAGAGGTACTCTTTGCTTGTAGGGACTTTGCAAGGTACGCAAAGTATACCAATACAACATTAAGCTCATAGGATGTTAGAGAGGTACTCCATATCTCAAGTGGGTATCAATGGTGTGGCTTGTTGTTGGAACTATGTTGAGACCCTCCCTTCTGGTGTGGAATACTGAGAAGACCTCATGACTATACTGTATTAGTCCCATGATCAGTGGCTAGTACGTACAAATACAACATTGTTGTCACCTCCATACAATGTCACAAATACATTAAGGTAATATTGTTCTTACAGTATAGTCGTAGCAACCAAATTAAAATGCAACAGAAGATACGTTCGGTCCTCAATCCGACCCGGATGAGAACACTCCCCTACACTACGTGCTAGTCCCATACACATCCGGCTATTGCCATATCTCGTCAAAGAATAGTTTTATTTTGAATTTTATACCAAAATACATGCAACTAGTATTCTCAACATCTCCATCATTTAAATTTTAAACAAATAGCATACCCAACCATTTGTCATTCCAATCTTAAAGCACGGCTAAGCAATTGCACATATAATCAATTATACCCATTTAAAATTTCTATAATGCCTAAACCTAACTTAGGGTTATCAAGGTTGACATAACAATATTTATTAATAAAATTCCATGAAACACAACATTATACCTATTGGTAGTTTGGTACCCACAATATAGCAAATTTATTGAAAGTACACACATGCATATATAGATATATAAAACAATATACATTAAATAAAATACTTGGATTAACATGATCAAAGGGGGTACTTGCCTTGCTCGTTGGTTTCAGTGCTGAAGTTGAGGTCGATGGTGAAATTATCCATAGCGTCGGTATCTATAAGTTGTACATAAAATATCAATAAGAAGCAAAAGAATTAAAATAAATTCAAAATCAAAAATAAATATAGAAACAGGGAGGTCTTATTTTTATAAAAATTTAGAAATTGGTTTTGCAAATTTTGGAGTTTATTAACAAAAGTTATGGATTTTTAAATTGCAAATATACCACTAGTCATCATCTCTAGATGGAAGCTTAATTCACACAAAGTTAAATTTTAGGTATCATTATATAACAGGAAGCACATAATTTTTATAGGACTTTAGGAACTGATTTCATAAATTTTAGAGATTAAGGCCCTGTTTGCAGAGCTCTAGATCCTAGCTCCACCTCAGATCTGAAACTTGTAGGTTAAAATAAACTGAATTAAGTTTATATTTTTAGTCTAAAATGTAAACAAGATGGCCCACCTAAACACTCTTAATATACCCACAGCTCCATCTCCATAGATCTGGTGGAGTTAGGAATATCCAGCTCCACCAGTTCCACGGATCTGGTAGAGCTCGAGCTGTACCAAACACAGCCTAATTGCTATAGTTACTATTATTTAAATTTTGAATAGGTTGAAAATTAACCTAAATATAATTTTAATTAAAACTGAGATAAAAATTAAATATTTTTGCAAAAATGAAAACTTCATGATTTTAGATGAATTCTGGAGTTGGTTTCATCTACTTTGGATTTTATGGCGAAGTTACAAGCATTTAAAATTTCTAAATGTTCTAGGATCTATTTTAATTATAAATAAAATTCAGAAATGGATCAAGTTTTAAATATTTTTGTAGAGTCATAAATTTCATGATTTTAGAAAAAAAAATACAAACTGGTTTGACTAGATTTGGAGCTTATTTGCAAAAGTTATAAGCAGTTAAATCTTGTATGTTTTGAAAATCCCAGAAAATGGAAAAATACTCTTTCTAACAAGAAGACATATTTCTTATTTTCCTGGATTTCCTCTAATTTTATTTTTTTTCTAGTCACTAATATGTGGGGTCCATATGTCAATGACCCATCTATCAATAACGGTTTGGTTTCTTATTTAACCCTACCGAGCCACATGTCAGTGACTCATTACTTAAAACCTAGTTTAATTATGAAAACTAACAAGTGGGGCCACTTGTCAGTGACCCAAGCTCTGTGTGAGAAGGGAGACTGACATATCAGGCCCACTGCCCAATGGTAGGGAGCAGGGGCATGTGCAGGGGAACTCACCAGTGGCAAACGGCGATGCTTGGCAAGGAGTGAGTAGTACGGTTAGCTTCAGTAGAGTGAGAGGGACCTAGGGGAGGTCTTGGTGGTAGCAATGGGTGACTGAGCGATGAGTGGTGAGAGGAAGTGGTGGAGGGGCTTTGGGTAGCTGCAAGAGAGAATCGAAGGTTCTTAAGCTCGCAAAGATGAGGGCAAAGAATTAGGGGAACCTTAGGGCTCCATTTTGGTACCTGGCAGTGACGGAGTGTGTCCAAAGAAGTCTAGTGGCTATGGCTGAAGTTGGGGAAGGAATGCGGTGCGATGGCATTTCAAACTAGGGGACCTATAATTAATACTAGGAAGAAGCTCAGGGAACTGAGAGGGTGCTCTGTGTTAAATCTATTGAAGTATGACTATAACACCCTAGGAATTTTAAATTCTTTAATTAAGCATTTTAATACTAATTTTATGATTATTCATGAATTTTAGCATTTAATTAATGATTTTGTTATTTTTAGATTTAAATAAATATTCTAAATTATACTAAAATTATGCTGAAATAATTTTACTAAGAAATGCTCCAAAGTAGTTTTGATAATTTTTTCAGAATTTTTGAACTATATTTGTTATTTTCTATAAAGCTATTGGTATTTTAGGAATTATTTCATTCAGAAAATGGATTTAAAATCCCTTTTCTTTTTTTGGGTTGAAGCCCATTTTTCCTTGGCCTGCCCCTCTTCTTGGCCTAGCAAATTGAATTAAAATTATGCTGGAAATAATTTTACTAAGTTCAAAAATGCTCCAAAGTAGTTTTGATAATTTTTTTTAGAATTTTTGTACTCTATTTGTTACTTTCTATAAAGCTATTGGTATTTTAAGGACCATTTTTCCTTGGCCTACTCCTCTTCCGAGCCTAGCCAACCTCCCCCTCTTCCTTTCTCCCCTTGGGTCGCACCCTTAGCCCACCAGGTCAGGCGGCCCCCCTCCCCCATGAGCCAAGCTAAGCCGGCCCACTTCCTCCCCTCTCTCCGCTAAGGTTTCACTTGGTCAATTAAGGACCGGTCTATGAGTAGATGGATGTAAAGTGTTACCGTACTAGCACAAGTCTAGTATATGACAAACCTGGCTATCCGTCTTAAAATATTTAATTGTTAGTTGTGCCATTGGGTTGTGGGGTTCGTTAGACTTGTCATTGGGTTGTGGGCCTTGTCATACTTTTCTCTACTGCACACTAAAGGAAGTGTGTATTTGGCAAAAGGAGACAATCAAGTCTTGTAGGTAAAGTTGTATAACCACTACAGAGTGTATAACGGATTAATTAGCCTTGCCCTCAGTAATGGGCATGTAGAGCAAGCCTTTCATAGATTAGAATTGGAGATTTCAAAAATGTTTTCAGAAAATTGAGTTTTAGATGGAGCGATTCCATTGAATTTAGATGAAGTGATTCTATTGTGGGAAAAAATGGTTTAGCTCCAGGATGGATTCTGTGATGAAAAATATATAAAAATAAAATATGTGTTACATAAAATTTTGTCTTTAAAAATTTCTTAAAAAATCTAGAAATTATTCCTTTGCACAAAATTTTACCATAATGCCTTTCTTTGTCACCTTAACATTTTTAATAATGTATTCCCCTGAACTTGTGGAGTACTTCTCGTACTCGCCCCTACTTATTCTATTGTTTTAGAGGAGTTATATTTCGATGGTGAGGATTAGGAGGACTAGGCCATTTCCTGTAACGTCCCGAAATTTGCCCCAATTTTTAATTTTTGGAGTTATTTAAATTTTTGTGAATTAATTAAAATTATTTTGCATTTAATTGAATTTATTTGAATTTTTGTGAATTATTTGGATTTAATTGAAATTATTTTGGGTTATCCTTCTTTGCATAAATAAATATTAGAAAAGGTAATTATCAAAAATAAATAAAAATATTTTATTTAGGTTCAAAATACTCTAAAATATTTTCTGGAATTTTTCTAGAATTTTTCGGGTATTTTTGGTGCCCTAATTAATTACTTTGATTTTCCATATTTATTTTTATTGTTAAAACCGGAAAAATCACAAAGCTATAGTGCTGGGCCGAGCCCAACACTGTGCTGACGCCGAAAACCCTATCGCCGCTAGACTCGGTCCGTGCGATCCTCATCGGATGGCTGTGGTTGGGCCACGTCACCATCGCCGCTCCGTTGCCGTTGGATGTCGATCTGATGGTGGGACCGTGACCGCACAGTTGCTCGCCCGATGCCGCCGGATCTCCATCGAACGGTCTGGGGCGCGTCTCTCCTCGGGAGGGCGCGAACTGCCGCACCTCCGCCCGCCGTTGGCTGCCGTGGATCATGTCAGAGATATTGCGCGTGACTCGAGGCGTGTCCGAGCGAGTGAAATAGACCTCCGTGCTCAGCACTCCACTCCGCTCCTTTTGCCACTTCTCTCGTGCTCTGCCATCCTCCGTAGCGTGCGCTAGAGCTCGCCGTAGTAGCTACTCTCCTCCGCCTCGGTTTTCTTCGCGTTGCCGCCCGCCGTCCTCGCCGCAACTAAGACCATCTCCGAAGTTCTCGTGCTAAGGCGCATCCATTGGTTACCTCTTCCGACCGGAGAAGCACTAATCGCCCGAACAACTCCATCTTCCCAAGTCCGCGACCAACGCCACCGCTTTTCTTCGTCGCTCAGGTAACCTCAACCGCCGGATTCACATCGGACGCCACAGTAAAGCCACGTTTTCCTTTTAAATTCAGGCGAATCGGTACTAGTAAATCTTGGCCGTTGATCCGCATCGTGGTCCTAAGAAGCCCACGAGGCTAGGAATAGTAAACCCGCCTGGTAACCAGAGCCGCCGGATTCTCATCGACATTTGAGGTAGCGCCACGCCGCTCCAAAGGATTCACGTTTGAATAAGCACCGAGATCTCACCGCCGGATTTTGATCCAATCGCCTTATCGCGCCGCCAGAGGCTAGGAACAAGAAACGTGTGGGTAATCGCAGCCAGAGGATCCTCATCCGACGGTAGGCGACGCCCACGTAGCCTCCTGCCTGCGGTTGAAGATGGCCGTCGGATCCTTGATGGAGGGCCGAGATCGCGCCGCCGTCATCACCATCGATTGGGCTGATCAGGCGTAACCGAGCGCTGTTCATGGGCCCACTTGTCGGCGAGTGACCCCCGGGTTTGCTGACATCAGCTCGACGTCACCCGAGGGCCCACTCGTCAGTGACCGTAAGCGACGTGGTTAACTCCAGTGTCGACACGTGTCACGCCGGGGAGAATTAATCCGGATTTTCAGTAGAAAAATAAATCATTTAATTCGGTTATTTCTTTATTTGAATTTCAGAAACTTGTAAATGCTAAAACTTTTGCGTTTTAACTCGGAATTGAGTGATTCCAGTGCCCAAAAATTTGTAAAAATATGAACTAATTAATAATGAATTTTATTTTATTTTTAAAATTTATCTTGCTATCTGTATTGTGTATTTATGGTGTATTTGCTTGATGCGAGTAGACTCCGAGTTGCCGGAAGTCGCCGAGAGAGAATTCGAAGACCCGTCGCAGATCCCATACCAGAATCAACTGCTTTTCGAAGGCAAGTCATGCTTTGATCATTTTACGCCTAGATTTCAAAATATACTTGATTTTAAATATTGCATGCTATGTTAAGTACAAACACTATTGATTTTAAATTGGGAATGGTAGTTACAATGCCAATCTTGTTATGCCACCTTGTTAATTACCTGTATGCCTCAAATCCTTGTCCACCCTAAGATGTTTAAAATGTTGGTTGCTAATATAATGCCAACACGGGAGGCTAGACCGTGATTAGCTGCTTAGCCTGCTTATATGCGATGAATGACTTTCAAATAACAAAAGAATATTGACTAAACGCTTATGGAACGCATTTTTGAAATGATGCGATGATGTCATGAGATGTAATTGGAATAGTAACCTGTGTGGTGCTATTCATCCAATGATATGAGTAATGGCATGTGTTGCTTAAATATAAAGTGGGGTGGGAAATGATTTGGACCGGGGCAAGTGGCAAGAAGGCTTCGTGCCAGGTGGGCCTATGTGGCAACGGGATGTATATGAAAGATGGTAAAGGTTGTGTGCCGAGAATTGTAAAACGGATGTCTTGCCCGGGACAGTTAAGGACTTTACCTTGCGAGCCTTTGAACTGAGTTTCTCGTACAACCACTTGTCTGGAATGGGACGGACCTAGTTTAGTAGGTCTCTAATATCTTTCCTTTGTTACCTCGGGGAGACAGTTACACCAAAATGTAACCATATGGGGGAGCATACCTGTGCTACGGCTTGGTACCCATCTAACGGTATTCGTCTGTTCTAAACTTTGGCTCTGTGTGAGGGAAGTGTTAGAATGGCAATACTAGAGAGGTTCACTGGTTAAGTGTTAGTATCCGAAAGACTTTGTTGCAATCAATCGCCTGTGTGGCGAGCGACTGTATCCTGTGGGTAAAGTGTACAACCTCTGCAGAGTGTGTGTGTAAATCTATTCGAATAGCCGTGTCCGCGGCATTAGACAATGCTCGGGGATTACAGTCAAGGGTTAGATTTTCATAAAATAAGAATGTGGAACGGGTGGCTGTGTGCCAAAAGCTGATGAATCAAACTAGGGCTGTGTGCCAAACTCTTGGAAAAGAATTGAGAAATTAATTATTAATAATAATAGTTTTACCGCTTTTAATCTAATAGGATTACCTGTTAAAAAGAAATGTTGTTTATGCAAAATAACCATTTAAGCCTTTCCTTGGAATAAGCCATGCATGTAGTAATAGAACTACATTGCGCATGACTTGTTGAGTATGTTGTATACTCACCCTTGCATCGACAAAAACTCAGAAGAAGAAGCCGTGCCAGCTTGGGAGGAGGAGTTCAACGAAGGTCAGGAGGATTAGGGTTGAGCCGCACTCAGTTGCCTGTGGCTACGAGGGTTTCCATTATCGTACTTTTGCTTCCGCTAAATGAACTTGATACTGTTGTTATTTATCGCCCTGCGTGGCGAGTTATTATAAGGTGACTATAAGGTCATGTAACTCGATTATATTATGCTTGAAGTACTTTATTATTTATTTCCGCTGTGTATGATTGTGGTACTTCAACCTGTTTATCCTGTGTGTACTAGCGTGATCCTGGACTAGTACGGAATACACAGAGGGTCCGGATTTGCAGATTCGGGGCCCGACATTTCCGCAATCGATTGCCTGTGGAAATTCTATCGGGAACTTTTATTGTTTTATTTTTATCGTCCTCTTTGTTAATTTATTCGTTCTACATGCCGCTTTTATGGTAAACTCTGATAATTAATAAAGTACGTTTTGGTATGACATGAGTCATGTTTGTTGTGTGTACTAGCTTTCTCTAGACTAGTATCGGATGCACAAAGAACTTTGGGGTTCTATTCCTAGAGTTTGACAATGACACACCAGGTGTGCCAATCGGGTCTGCCTGCTCAGGAGGCTCCTCGGTGGTAATGGGGGCAATGGCGACCAAATTGGCACAGGGCTTGGGCAAGGGAGCTCAAGGGGTGCAGGGAAGCCTAGCCAGAGGTTGGCTCAGCTTAAGTAGGCATCGATAGGGTCGATCACCAATCGGACCCGTGAGCTATGCTCTAGGCAAGTGGAAAGAGGACACTGTAGTTGGTCCAAGTAGGAAAATCCAGTGGAAAGCGAGCACACGGTGCCAGGGCATCCAGCAGCGGAGACAGCGCTGGAGTTTGACAACTTAGGGGAAGTGGCCCTGTAGGCTGCAGACGGCACAATAGAGAGTTGTTGGAGGGACAAGGTGAGGGGTGAGTTCCAAGGTTTGGCAGGCATGGCCGGGGCAACAAGAGGTTAGAGGAGCTTAGTGGCGCAGATGTCGGAAATCAAATGATGTGGAGTCAGTCTTCTACTGTGGTGGCGCATTGGCTCATGCAAGCTCACGCACGGTGTCGAGCAGAGCATGCTTTGGCGAGGCTCGGGCGCACACTAAGGCGACATGTCACTACCATGCAGGCCCCAGGCCCATGCAGCAGTGAGAGGGTAGGGGAAAAGAGGGTGCCAGGAAGGGGAGGCATAATCCTGGGTTCTACGCCTTTGCACCAAGGAAACAGGTTTTGCCAAAATATGCTTTCCGATTTTTGCAATATCTAACTTTAGTTTTAATTCCATTTTACAGCTAAGCTTCTTGTACTTAATTGAGCAATCAAATGGACTTCAAATTTTGCGAAGGATCCTGATGAGTTATTGATGCTACAATAAAAATTTCAGATGATGATCAAGTTTGTGGATTTTTATAAAATTCTAACAATGTACCCTTTTAAAATATTATTGTTTTTGATTTTCTAGATGTATTAAATGAAGTTCAAAATTTTTTAAAATTGTTCTATAGGGTTATGAGGTGCTGTACATGATAACATTAAAGTTTCAGAGCATGACCATGCTTGTGGATGTTTATAAAAATCTGACAGTGCCTTTATTTTCCTTTTAAGTTGTTGTTCTTGATTTTTCTAAAATAATAAATGGATTCAAAAATTTTGAAACTTTTTGAAGGTGATCAAGACATTATTTTGGATTTATACAATTTTTTCTAGATTTTTTGATATTTCAAAACTTAAGCTTGAATTTTAAATGCTCTAAATACTTTTCCTTATTTGCAAAAATCCTAGAAATTTCAAATAAATACCAACTTCAAAGTATGACGAAATTCATTGCACAAGCTTCCATTTCATTTCTCATAAACTTTTGGATGTTGCAAACCAGCAATGTAAAAGTTTTGTCATGAACTCTCGCACGGGTATTTTCGGTATCGTTTGACATGGTTGACATGATGAGATGTTTATGTTGAGTGGGTAAAGTGTAAAACTTCTACAGAGTGTAAATTTATTTGAATAGTCATGCCCCGATTATAGACATCGCTTAGTTATATCCTATAATAAGTAGTTTTATGTTTTAAAAAATTGGTTGGAAAGTGTGTGGATAGGGACTCTATGCACGATTTGACTAGCAAAAGGATTTTGCCAATATTTTAAATGTTTATGATAACAAGCCACTTATCTATTCATATTACTTATGCTCTTTTACTATTTCCTAGCAAATGTCAAATGCCCTTACAATATTTTGATCACAATCTAATATTTGTTATTGTAAATAAACTCTCACTTTAT
This sequence comes from Guadua angustifolia, assembly GCA_036346375.1. NCBI lineage: Eukaryota > Viridiplantae > Streptophyta > Magnoliopsida > Poales > Poaceae > Guadua > Guadua angustifolia. The sequence goes on along the minus strand of CM070500.1, from coordinate 67,372,762 downwards.
GTGAAACTGAATACTTGGTAGAATTGGCACTTCACTTGACATAGCCTTGCGTGCTACATAACTTTACTTACAAGACTTGCGGAGTACAAGCTTGTACTCACCATTGCTTGTTAAACTTATTTAGAAGATGTGGAAGAAGACTCGTCGTACGGTTACTTTTATGCTACAGGTTACGGCGATGACACCATGCGCTAAAATCTTACCCAATCAATTGTCTGTGGATGGACTAAGGCATACAGTGAATTTTGGTTGCCTCATTATTCTTGTTTTCTGCTGCAATCTTTTACTCTACGAACTATTTGGCTAGTGGGCCTTCTTTCTATAAAAAAATTATCATGTAGACCTATGTTTTGATATTAAGTAGGCGAAATATTTGGTGGAAACCACCCATTCTATGAAAACTCCGTGAAAATCACCTGTAGAAGTTTTGAAAAATTCTCAAAAAATTACCACATGTAGAAGAGGTAAACTTCTACAATCTTGCAAAATTTGAATATGAAACCCAATCGCATTTGAAAGATATGAAAAAGACAAATTCAGTATGAGTAGTAATTTTCACTGTTTAAAACTATTCATTTTGCTGTTTGCCTTTTTTATATCTTTCAAATGCGATTGAGTTTCATCTTCAAATTTTGCAGGATTGTAGAAGTTCACCTCCCTTACATGTGGTAATTTTTTTAGAATTTTTCAAAACATCTACAGGTGGTTTTTACGGAGTTTTTATGGAATGGATGGTTTTCACCAAATATTTCGCCTATTAAGTATATGTGCTACTCTGTCTTTTATTTCTTAAGTATGAATGAGATATGTTAATGTTAGATGTGTATTATCAATTGATCATGAAATTAGCACAGAACACTCATAGGGGCCGGATTCGTAGTACGGATCCCGACTTTGCTTTTGGAGCTTAGAGATTCCACCAACTATAATATAGTTAATATAATATTAATATTCACTACAATATACCATATTATTTATTATCTCGTATTTTTGTTACTCGGATTGAAAATAAAATTCTATTGATAGTACTACCTATAGTGGTACTAGTACCATGTAGTCACATGACTATTTTCTATTTTGTCGAAAAAGAAAAGGCAAAGTATCTCTACTAATATAAATTTGTAGTTGGTGGCAGCGGTCCATTCTTCCTAGCCCTCCTCCGCCATATCTCTAATAATGGCTGGTCATTATAGCTAATTATTCCTTCCTGATTTACAACCAACCATATCTTTCTAAATATGGTTGATTATTATAGCAAAATCCCTGATTATTGCTGGTAATAAATAGCCGGCCAATCATTCCTTTTATACTCTATATATGATGTACAGTTTTCACAGAATCAATAAAGAGAATTTATTCAAGATCTCCCATGTCGTACCGCCGTGGCGAAAGAACTCGACGAACTGATCAATAAGTGACGGACCGACGTACATGGCCATGAGACGCAGGAGGCCGAGCGCTGCGGTCAGTAGTAACTGTGGCCAGAAGGACAACCAGAGCGCGACGCCCACCGGATGCCGTGACCCCAGCGCCGACCAGTTGGACGTGAACAAAGCATACGACGCTTTGCCCGGTTGCCCAGCGACACCGGTGGGACGTCGTCGGCCGTGAGAGAGTCATTGGCATACCCCTTAGAGAGAAACGGGTTATCCAGCTGAACGTCGCAAGAGAGAGAGAAACGACGCGGCGGCGCACGGCGTGGCTGGTGCCTCGGCGCTGGTGTTTTCTGGTTCACCTTCATGGGCTTTGACATCATGGCCAGTTAAGTCAGTGATGGCTAGGTACGCCAAAGGCATGGAGACGAGTAGGCCGGCAAAGGCGAGAGGGTCATCTGGGAAGAGCAACGAACCGTCACAGAAGCGACCACCGCCGGCAGAGAAGAGCGCAAGATCATGGGCGGTGGCGATCCAGAAGACGCGGAGGTGCAAATGCTGGGTGGCGGCGGTGGCCCCTTTCTCCGAGGCAACTGACCACGTGGCCATGGCGTGTGCAACGAATTGGGCGGCGAGGAAGGCAGACTTCACAGTGCACCATGGCGTGCTCGGCAGGAGGAAGAACGCGAGCGCGAGGAGGACGGCGGACGCCGCGGCGAAGACGGCGGACACTCCGAGCGTGACCGCGTAGCGGCCAGTGGTCCGGAATAGCGGTGGCTTTGGCAACAGCGCCTCGTGCTCAGAGGAAGCCCCTGTGTCGTCCCTGCGAATGCGGTGGATGACGAGGACAACCGAGGCGACGAGAAAGACGAGGTCGACGACGCCGAGGAGCACGCGCTGCGAGCGTGGCGAGAGGAAGAGGAACGCGAGCTGGTAATATAAATTGCAAAAAGGGATAAAAATGATTGATTGATTTTTAAGATTGGTAATATATATTGCTACGTACAATATATTTGGTTTTAATTCATACCGGAGAAAAAACCATGAAAACTTTTGCAATTAGGAGAAATAGATGTTTGATTTTGTAGCACAATTTTTTTTTATTGCTTGACTTTTATGTTTCATTAGTAATTTTATTTTTCGTAATAATGCACGGGCATTGATTACGTATCAAACGACTCAGCCGCCCACTGTTCCATCCTCCATGTACCCTAGGCCCTAGGTCTCTACGTTAAGCCCAGAAAACAATGACACTTTACACTCCAAGTTGGGCCTAATGCATTGGCCCAAACGAAGCACCAAAATCACAAGCCCATATACCCCTTAAGCCCTCGTGTCCGCCTCCCCACGTCTCTCTCTAGCCTCTCGCCCCGCATGGCTATCGCGTATGCATCTCAAGTGCGCCGCCTCCTCCTCGCCGGCGCCGGAGCTCCGGCGAGATCCTTCCACGCACAGCCCTACCAAGGTACCCCTCTCCTCCCTATACTTCGTATACTCTGTGGTCTTTTTTCGCTGTTCTTTTTTTGTGATTGGAGTTGGATTCTTGCGGCGCAGCCAAGGTCGGCCTGGTGGAGTTCTTGAACGGGGTCGGGAAGGGGGTGGAGACGCACGCCGCGAAGCTCGAGGAGGCTGTCGGCGGCGACCTCCAGAGGCTCCTCGAGGCCCGCACGCTGCGGCTGAAGAAGCTCGGCATCCCCTGCAAGCATGTACGTTCTCACCTTGTCCCGGAATGCTTTCGATTGATTTCTTGGATTATTTTTAGTTTAGGAGGGTGCTTGATGTGGTTTCTGGTTAGCTATTGGCTAGGTTTTCGTGCATTTCGTTGTGTAAAGGTAGGGTTTGGTTAGGTTTTGTTGTCAAATGTTGTGATGCTTGGATAGAGCCATTGGATTAGTTTGGTAGTAGTAAACCGATTCGTGTGCGCATTAGATTACGGATCTCTGTATTTATGCTTCGATTTGCATGAAAGTATTGTTGCATGCACTACTAACTTGTTAGGTGTAAGAAAGTGTTGGTTGAGAGTTCTTGTAGTGTTTGCTGACTGGAATCCAAGGGATTTTGTTTTTTTTTCCTCTTCGAATGGACCGATAAGGTACAATGTGTGGTAGTTTGGCATGTTTGGAAGGTAATTTGGTCTCTGAATTAGCTTACTCTTGGGGTTAGTTTGTGATACTTAAAATTGAATTAGTGAGTTATTTTTGCATGTGTAAGATGACTTAGTGAGTTATTTTGCATGGGTATGCGTCCCTAGGCTGGACATTTCTAGATCAATCTGTGGCTATGCTTTGCTAATAATTTTTACATACTTCTTTCTTTCGAATAATAAGCTATTTCGATATTCTTGTACTGAGAGGGAGGATTTTTGGTCAATTTTCGGCATCCAGGTAGCAAAAACTAGCTAATTTCATGCTTTGAAGGGAATTTATCACTTTCGTGACCTGACAATGTTGATATGATTCTCTCATTAGTTGGGAGCTTGTAGTGAATTACACAACCGAGAAATGTGATAAGTTGTATCATTTGTTTTCACACGGAGATCATACATTTGGTTGATTAATCTATGAAATTATCATTTTCTTGTATGATTTCTATTATGCCTAGTAAATTTGTGAGTGCTAAGTTGTCTTCAGAAATTTGAAGTGTGGAAGGACCCCAATTGTGCCTTCAAGACGATTGTAATGAATATTTGGATGCTAAGAACGCGCTTTGTTGTTGCATTTTTTGCTTAGAGTTGAACCTTTGGTTGATTAATGTGAAAAATCTAATTTGGGCTTTACATATTATTTGAAGTGAATGCACATGCAGCTTAATACCTGCATGCTAAAGGAAATATCCATGCCTTTTGTTTGAGGTAATGGGAACTGGACCTCATTTTTGCAAACAACTTGAAGGCATATGCCATGTAACATTGTTGTAAAATTGAATTATGAACCATAAGTCATTTTCATTTCTTCTCCAAAAGGATCACTATTTATGGAATTTTTTAATACATTAAAGGCGATCCCTTTGGGTGATTAACTGCAAGCATATCGGGATATGTGAAGTGTTTGTTTAGTTGTTCATGATGTTCCCTAGGAAGTAGACACCCTTCTTGTTTTATGGATAGTATTTAGCACATTCTAACCTATAACACAAACACTTGTTAGATGCTCCAAATCTTCTGTAATACTGCCAGCAGAGCATATGAACCTGCAGACCTGCTAAAGTGCTAAAGCATTGAAGGCGGAGCCTCTATATTGAGGCCGCTCACTCACACAAGCACTTAAAGATGGGGTGAACACTTGCTAACCGCTAATCGCTATTTATAAAGTTGATTGTGGGATCAGTCAGGTGGGGTCATCATCCTAAGCAATTTTTTTCTTTATCAAAGTATGTTCCCTTGTTTAGCTTGTCTTGTTGTAAGGTGTGAAAAATAAGTCTGGTGGAGGAACTATTAATTTCTCTTATTTGTCTTTTACCTGTGATGCAGAGAAGGTTGATTTTGAGTTTTGCTCACAAGTACCGTGTTGGTCTTTGGAAGCCCCAAGCAGAACCTAGGAAGGCGCAATGAAGTTGGTTTGTTCTTGAAGTGCCCCACTTTGAAAACTATCTGCTGTTATTAGACTTGCATGTGAGACATTGAACAGTTGCAATGTATTTCAATGCCGCAATCTGAATGATGAATGCCGCAATCTGAATGATGAATGATATTTGATCATGCTTTCTAGCAACCATTCGATGGAATCTGCATACTTTAACTACTTGTCACATGTTTTTAGTCCTTTTCACTTGTGTAAGGCAGCAAAACCTAATTTGTCTTTTTTGTAACTTCTAGCATAGGATGAATTTGATCGTGAAATTTTATATGTAGATGGGGTAAGATGAGATGTACATCTATGATTTTTTTCAGAATTTTTTGAAACTTTTCTTAATTAGATTGCACGGTGATTGCACGGGAAGCATGAGCCCTCCTTTTCAGGTTCTGGATCGTAGTATTTATCCTGAAAATTTCCTATAAATATGCCATGTTGAGTATTGCGAAAGCCTAACCACTTCAGGTCATATGACTTTGCTTTGCCATATTCACTGCTAATCACAAGTCAATGTACAGACCATGCGAACATGTCATGGGCAAAAAATTTTCTTATGCATTTGATGACGCCCACAATTGGGGTAATCAACTCCTACAGGAATCGAAAAAAACAGTACATTCGTAAATGGTGCTTTGTTATTTTTGTTTCACTGATGTTGATTACAAAACTGACTCCAACGAGGGGTGTATGTTCAGCTTGCGAAGGATTTACAATGCCTGTTCCTGTGATTATGTTTGTTTTAAAAACAGCAACTGTGATTATGTTTTTAGTTCTATTTGTAATGATCTCATCTTTTTTTCGAATTTTTTTCATATTAATCTGGTGCTCAAACAAAAGTAGTTTTGTGTTTGCACCTCAATCTGCATCGTGAATTATTTACTACAATCGGTTCTGCATCCCTCTTGTATCATTTGGTATCCTCAACTCGCAACTACAATAAATCAATATACTTCCGTCTGCGCTGAGTGAGAAGACTTCCGAAAGAGTGGACATGCAGTTCGAAGATTACTTCCAAAAGACTATATATGCATTTTGAGGATAGAAATAGCCGTTGGGCACTTTGGGTTCTTAGCACCCATGTAGAAACGCATACGTGAAGCTTTTTTTTTTTAAAGAGTACAAGGAGGCACGTCACACGCACCACATGCGTGCGTATTCTATAACATGCGTGCGTATTCTATATACAGGTTAAATAAATTTTTTAGAAGCTTTAAAGCCTCAGGTGCATGAGTGCACGCTATCCTACTGAATATATACACGTGTATATCTATTTTTATTAGTGATGAGCATAGGAGTTCGACCGAAGTCGAACCGGGCTAAGCCAACTGAGGTCGCTCAGTTCTCCATACGCAAAACCTCTTACCGCACACTGAATTGGCAGATTAGTTACACCTTCTGGATGCAGGAAAAGGTTGTTTAGTCATCTCTGGGAAAAGATTGTTTAGTTTAGTCATCTTTGGGTAGGACCTCAGCCTTTTGTGTGATCTGAAGGATAATAATCCTTCCAATCTACTTGGGCAACAACAATTAAGGCCCTCTTGAGGGACATGGATCATCTATCATTACGGCAGAGTGCCGTTAAGGTACTACCACATGGATCCACAATTAAGGCCCCTTTGAGGAACATGGATCGTCTACCGTTATGACAAAGAAACTGCTTCCCCCTTTGAGATACAAGAACAGTTAAGGCCCCTTTGAGATACAGGAATTTTTCTGATTCATGTAAAAACTAAGTTGTTTCATGTGAAATTCCTTCGTTTGAAACAGGGTCCAACAGTTTTGAACTCGACCACTGCATTCCTAGAACTACCATATCACCATTCAATATATCCATTAAGAGTACTGGTAACAGTCAACATGAAAGTTTCAACACTCCGCACAGTACCAAAAAGAACACAATAAGCAACATAGATATCATATCAGTATCTTGCATTAGATATAGAGTTGAAAATACACTACAGGTTAGACTAATTGGCCTTGCCATGACAGAGGCCGACTCTCGAGAGCAGTTACAGCATAATCCTATCATGTCGTTAATAAAACAACATTTTGCCCTTCCTAAATGCCATCACTACAGCCGTGTCCATCAGCTTAGAATCAGCAGTGTTAAAAATTTAGGCTTTGTTTGGTAGAACTCTAACTCCACCAGATTCACGTATTCACGTAGAGTTGAGTATTCCTAACTTCACTAGATCCGTAGAGCTGGAGCTGTGAGTATATCAAGAGTGTTTAGATTAATCATCTTGTTTACTTTTTAGACTAAACATATGAACTTAATTTACTTTATTTTAACTTACAAGTTTCAGATCTGAGATGGAGCTAAGATCTAAAGCTGTACCATACAGGGTCTTAGAATCAGAAAACCCAAGATCGCAACCACTCAATATAATTTACAGCAGGATGACACCAAAAAGGTCAGGGCAGTCGCAGCAATTATGGTACTCGTTCTGTAACCCTCTTAGCTTCACCATGGATCTCCAGCCTCATCGTAATTCCCGTGTTGCTGCACAAGCACAAAAAGGTCACCTCATGTACATATAAGTGAAACTACTGATGCAGCAAAAATAAATAAATAAATAAATAGACCAAGAAACATGACACGAATCAAAGGCAATGAGGTTTAGGCAGTCCTGTTCTTAGCATCATCACTCAGGTTTGAAGTAGTCTAATGACTTACAGTGCTTCATTTCATTGGCAAGCCTGTTGATTGAGAAATAGTAAATAAAAGATTGTCGAAGTTAGGCCACACATCAAGAAAACACATGCACACAATTTTCTTATGGTAAATAAAAAACAACCATGTATTCACTCGCTACATGCCTATATCTGGATACATGGAAGAAAGGTATGGTCCAGAAGACAAGCAAAGTAAAACTGCCATATCCTATCATAGCATCTGAACAACACGTACTTGACCATATATTAAGTGAACTATTTAAGTATCAACTAGGTGTTTTCTCAATAATAACAAACAGATAATATGGAAGATCAAAGGAAATGAGATCTCATCATAGATTGGAGCAGAATTTAATTCCAGACTGGATGTAGAAGTAGAAATCAGGAATAAGAAACAGGACTAATCAGAAGGCTCACTTATAAGATTGAAATGACTACTGCCCATCATCATGGTTATTAACCGAAAGGCAGCAAAACTGAGTTACAGGCCATAGGAGTAAGCATTATTTTTTTTACCACTCCACTCAATATATGCATAAGCTACAATTATGGCTTAACAACGGCCAAATACTAAAAGGTTGCTGTCTCCAATCATACTTTTCACATGATACAGTGATCTACTGATGGAATCACTCAACTAAAATTGCAGTAACATCAATCATTAGGTAAATGACAGACAATCAACTGGGAACTACAATTGCAGTAAAAACATCTACCATTAGGTAAATGACAATGAACTTGGAAATTTCTAGTTGACAAGGGAGCTCTCGGAAGAAAAACAGGTGCTTTACAGCTATCCACTCCTGAGCAAGAATTTGTAGGTGCATACAACATGACGAACATAAACATTTCTCCTAGTTAACCAGTTAGCATACCTTGCCAAAGTATGACGAGGCAGAAGATAAAGGTTATAATCAAAGCTACCAGGTTGCCAAATGAGGATGCTGGTTTGGAATTCTTCATCTTCTTCAAAGCCCTCATTCGCTCAATCCTTGCCCTTTTTAATACCGCGAGCTCAGACAGTTCATTAATGAGCTTCTGGTCGGCAGCATCTAATGGTGAAGTAATAGGTGGCCTTGGAGGTCGTGGTGGCTTGTTGGACCGTTTTTTCCTTTCCTTATTGCCTGACTTATCTAAAAGCCCAACCTTCATCTCCCATTCAGACGTCCTATCCTCTCCACTTTTAGCAGCACAATCTTGAGTGAGTGAAGAGCAGCAAGGCATGTGGTGATCATCCTTCAAGGCTATAAGATCATTCCATGAGCCATCCAATATTGTTCTTGCCTGTTCAGGTGTCAAATTAACACCAGTCCCATTGTTGTCCTCTCTGAATAGCAAGTAGTTGCCTTTCTCCAGATCAACCAACACATCCTGCTCATGTGCTTCCATAGACTCCATCATAGGCTTCCACAGGAAACCCCAATCCTCCTTCCCAATTAGAAATCAAGAATCAAATAACTCTCTCTTCAGCAACCACAAGAAACAGCTTCAGGACGACTGCCTACGGCCTACCTTCACAAAAATGTCTGGCTACAAGTTAGGCAAGTCGATTAGTAATTCAAATTCCCAACAAAGCGAAAAGAACATACGGCACCCAAGAAAAGCACTAAATTTCAACAAACGAAGGAAGCATAATAAGGGAGGAATGCCTCTTAGTGGCAACAACAGTTCATAATGGTAAATCACAAAGATAGGGGAAAAAAGCAGTTAAGGGTCGAATGGCAGGAGAAACTAGGGGAGGAGAGGAACACACAAAGTTTTCCGACTTAACCAAGAAAACAACTCACACTTTTTTTTTTTTTTGGAAAAGCAGGAGAGCTGCCTTCATTTCATGGAAAGTAGAGAGAAGTACAAATCTAGGAACAAAAAGAAAAGAAGAACGGAAAAAAGAACTATTCAATGGCTATTAAGGGAGCCACCCTAGAGGAGAACTACTGGAGGAGCGATTGCTGCAAATGTTTGGCATCCGCATCTGGCCATGAGTGGATGCAGTCCTTGATGATTCGGCGGAGGAAGTCAGCAGGGCGTTCAACTTGTTGGAAAATTCTTGCATTTTCGCTCATTCCACAGTCCCAAACAGTGGCCATGATTACTGAGTTGATCGCGGATTTGGTATTGCCCTGGCATCTTCCAGAGGTATCATGCGTCCACCAATGTAGTAAATCAGTCCTTGTCCAAGCAGATGGTTTTAAGGCATCCATCTTCATCCAGTCAGCTATCCCTTGCCAGATGCGTTACAGTAGAGTAGTAGAAAGGGAGGCAGAAGTAGTTCGACCATGAAAAGCAACTCACACTTGACAAGATTGCCAAACTATCCACTCAAATCAGCCGAAGGGCAACAACTTGCATAAAGGATAATGACAAATTGTCCACTCAAACAGAAATTTATGACCATTCAACCGTTGGGACAATGGGACCAAATGGCAAATGACAACAGGATCCTACAACCGCCAAGTTAAGCTACAATCCAAGCACGCCGTTTCAGATGATCCTAAAGCCTTTCCCAGATATGATCTATGCTAAAAATGCCAACTTCTGCAATGAATTAGACGCGAAAAGAGACGGACCAAAATCCACAAGGCTCGTTCGCTGCCAAACAAATTTGCACACAAGTTTCGCAAAGCTGATGAAGAAAGGGAACAGCAGAAATAAAATCTAATCTTTTTCAGTAAAAAAGCGAACTTAATCTACGAAGATAGAACATGGCTTTACCGATATAAAACCGCATCTTTCTAAAATCCCAAACCCTTTCCGCTCAAGCCAGATGTCAAAGCAATCACATGCGGGCAGGATCCCGAATCTCCTCTCACCAAATCAAAATGCTCGCTACGCATCAGAAAGAAACCCACCGAAGCAAATCAAACAAAACGAGCACGATCGGGAGAGAGAAGCCTATAAGTATACCAAGAACCTGCGGTTGGCTTCCCATGAAGCGAAGGTCTCCCGACATCACAACTTCACAAGCAACAAATCAAGTAACTTCCTGACATACACAAATCCCTTTCCCCTCACACACACGAGCGCATGGATTGGGTTCTGGGGTTAGCGGATTGGTGACAGAGGACGAAGTAGGGTTGGGAGGATCCAGACTTGCATCGGACAACACGAAGTAAACACAGTCCCCCCTCCCCCCTCTCACTCCAGACTTCAGTCCAGCCTAGAGGGTTTTTTTTTTTAAAGGCAAGCCTAGAGGTTTTTTTTTTTAATACATAAAAATTACAAAAAATTCAAAGTTCTGTCGCCAGTGAAAACGTTTGTTGTAATTCTGTCACCATTCTTATTGGTGACAACAGGTTAGTCGTCATTTGAAATTTGAAATGATAGTAAATGCGATATGTACGAGCCACATCTTCTGTCACCAATTATATTGGCGATGGTAATTACTGTCGCCAATCTGAATGGCAACTGACGGTTCCGTTTCTCGGTCGTCATTCAGAATAGCAAAAGAAAGTAGGATAAGGCGCCACATAGCCGTCCGAGGCCAAAACAAGCGCCCGAGGCCAAAACAAGCGCGCGAGGCCAAGAGCAAACCGAGAGGAAAAAAAGAAAAGAAAGGAGAGGAAGAAAAGGGAGGAGGAAGAGAAAGAGAAAGGGGAGGAAGAGGAAGAAGGAAAGGAGGGGAGGAGGAAAAAGAGGAAGGAGGAGGTGGAGGAAATGGGAGGGGAGGAAGGGGAGGAGGAAGAAGAGTTTTCTTGAGATTTGGAGGTTCGAATTTTAATAAATGCGTTTTATATTTTTGAAACTTAAGTTAGAAAATCGAAGTAATTAGATGCGTAGGTTATAGTTACGTAGACTAGTAATAATTGTGTAGGTATTTGTAAACTAGTAATATTTTTTAAATATGGGAAGATTAAAAATATTTATGTAGGTGGGTACATGTTAGTAATATTAGTGTGGACACATTGGTATTTTGGCATTTATAGTGTTGTGATCGCGATTTAGGTTCGATCGGATATGCCGGGTAGTATAAAGTTAAGAAATAAAATTTATAGACATTTAAAGCAATTGTGTATTGAAGTTTAGAGCCGATTCACATCACTCATAGGCTTATTTTTCTAATTAGGTTGGTAATTCTTTTAGTTCATTACGTATTGGATAACATAATGCCGATACGTCGTGTGTGCAATAATAATTGTGTACCAAATAGTCCACAGGTATGGATGACCGAGTATATTTCAAAATATACTATGGAGAATGAGTTCCACACATGAGGGCCCAAGGGATGGATCTAGGTCATTTCCCATGCATGAAAGGTAGTTTGTTACATGCAGGTGAGTGTCCTTGGGGCATTGTTAGGAGATGGTTGTATAACATGTTCTCATTGGATCCTGATTTAAGTGATCTGATGTTACACGGTGTCAGATGTCATTCATGGAAGTGCATGTACTGGAAGTAAGTGGAACTGAAAGGGGTCAGGTCATGGAACTCTTATGTAAAAGTGGCTAAGGAGAGAGGATGCCATCTAGTTTTGTTGGCACAAGCATTTCAGATAGTTGCTTCGAGCCATGTGATGATAGGGGAGGCTGTCGATGCTACTACAGAAGAAGTTTAGGAGTCCAGTCGTAGTCATACATCCTTATTGAGTCAAGACATGGGTGAGGGGGACGAGATAGTGCAAGAGGAAGAATGTGATGTTCCCTTACCGGAGATGCAAGAACTCATGGGCATTACAGACGAAGGAGAACATATAGAAGGGTTAGTGGAAAGCATAGATGATGAGGACCAAGAGTACAAGGCTTTATTTGACGGTTCTTCGGTTGGGTCATATTCTTCTCATCCTATAAGGACAACGTGGACAAGGACATGATCTAGTACATGAGGACGATAGCAGATGCGGACTTGGATGACATCCCGCAGCTAGCTTGGGACCAGCTGTACTGTGCGCCACATACAGGATCCTTTGCGATTATTGTCGACACGTCGTCGATAGCTCGATTTTCACAAGTTGCCGTCTTCTTCTCCAGCTATGATCCCCTGAGCACTTCTAGATAGGAAAACCACACATCGACTTGGGACCTTATGAGGGATATCTTTTAGGGCCACCGGAGATGCAAGGACCCATGTCAGTCACCCATCCTTAGTACCTGGGTGACATACCTAGCAGATGTTAGCTTCGACACCACGTACAACACCTCCTCCTGACATGTCAGGGAGCTCCAGCTAGCAGCGGCCCACTCTATACACTCGTATGTTCCCAGGTAAACCTTATAGTGCTTATTCATACTTAATGAATTGCTCATTATCTCCACATGTAGTTCGAATGCTGAGAATTTATCAGTATGCAGCGAACGTTTCGTAGCACAATGATGATGCCATTGACTAAGACCATGCCACCACCGACACCAATGATGAGGACATCGTTCATGACTTTGTCGTTGACCCCCCAACGAGTTGATAGCGGTTCTTCACTGCCATTCGGTGCACCTAGACCTAGCTAGTTAGCCCAAGTATCGTACACTACTTTGCCTCCGCCGACACGTCCTGTCAGGAGCACTCGAGTAATTGCGCCAAACTAGCTCACGTATCCATCTGGACATGTTCAGCATCATGGGAGGCCTAGGACAGTATGAGGGGTCTCACCGCGCAAGAGCTGCGAGTAGTTTTTTTGCTTTGAAAACTATGTATTGTGTTGACATGGTCTTTTGTTTTGTTAGCTTATGTACTCTTATATAAGTTACTCTTTGCAAACGATTTTTTTGTATTGAATTGTTCCTTACTTAACAAGTTGTTATATCGTATTGCCACTCCAACAGAGGTCATGGCCACTCAAGAACACTTTGGGCAAGCCCAACACCTCTCAAACCAAATTACTCATGACAAAGCAAGCATTCACAACACGCACCCACCATCTTTCTCTAAGAGATTTGACAACACGCATGAACCATTTTTGTCAGGTGATGTTATAGCACGCAACCCCCTTTGTCAGTCTGATTTGACAACACGTATGAACCAACTTTCTCAGACGATATCACAGTGCACCCCCTTTGTCAGTGATTTGACAACATGCAGGAACCACCTTTGTCAGTGCAATGTCATAGCACACACCCCCCTTTGTCATTATGATTTCACAAAACATAGCCCAAAGCTTTGTCAAGCCAAATTGATAAAAATTACTCCACTCTAACCACATCAAACACAGTTTATAAATACCCAATGCACCATGACGAAATTACTCTACTCCATTGCAATGACAGATAAAGGAGGCACCTCAAGCCGTGGAAGGGGTAGATGGGGAAGGCGGGAAGAGACATGGTTTCGAGATCGTGACCCTTCACTCGAGGCCAACTAAATCAATGGTCCCCAATACCTTGATCCCCCAGCCCAGATTTTCCCATTCGAACAAGGGACAACTACACCCCAAAAATCCAATCCACGATAGCCTCCCACTCCACCCCCTACAATGGCCTACATGCAAGCACGACCTCGACGCCATTTTCCAGGTTTACGATAGTGCAATTGCAGCCAAAGATGTCATTTCTACTGATACCCTCTATTCATAGTAAACGCTAGAACTCTTACATACCATTCAACGCATGTCTCACTATATCGCTCGCTAACACGTACTCTTGCTTGCAAAACATGAATTGCAAATTCATTGAATGGGCGGATCCACCGTATCACTATATCGCTCGCTAACACGTACTCTTGCTTGCAAAACATGAATTGCAAATTCATTGAATGGGCGGATCCACCGTATCCCATAGATGCCTAATGTTACATTCACACATTATTGTATCATCTCGATGAAATGCGAGAGTACCTCACCACGACAAAAGAACGAGAACGAAGAGCTCCGTAGGCAGAACTTGGAGCTCTTGACCCAGAACGACGACCTTCATTGCCAATGGATTAGGGAGAGGTACAATGAGGAGGTCGTCCACCTCGACAACGACTACCATACTAACTGCTGTTGTGCCAATGCGAGCTACAATTGTGCTTGCCAATACTGTGACCAATAGCCCCATCCATGTTGTCCTAACAATCAACACTCCATGTGGGTATCGTACAATTACTCATTCGACCCTAAAACCTCCTCCACCCATAACGCAGAGTCCATCCCGCCCTTTTAAAATCCCAAAAGGCGCCCTTGTATCACATATTTGTCCATATCAGTGGTTGGTCTGTGAAGCCATTTGTACCGTCCAAATTACCAATGCAAACATTGGCACTGAACCAAACTATATGCACCATGTAATCCCCATGTTTATTTCGAAATGGTGTCTTTCCTTCGTTCCGTTGTTTTTGAACATTACACATGACATTACTTTACCACTTATGATAACAACAACAATGGATGTGACAATATAGTCTAACTTATTTTACCACATAGAACATATATACAACACACTATCACATGCCATCATCACATCGTCTTTACTAAATAACTGTGCAACCCTATATGAGCCTCAAGCTTTGTCAGGCCAATTTGAAAACACACAACTTTCTCAGGCAGATTGGACAACATGTGGCCACCACATTTGTCAGCCTGATTGGAAAACATGCTACCACCAGCTTTGTCAGGCCGATTAGACAACATGCGGGTAGTAGCTTTATCAGGCTAATTGGACAACACGCAGCTATCACTTGTATCGGTGCTAGTAACCACAACTTTCGAATTCATGTAGTACTCGAATTCACGTAGTACCCTAGTTGTCATTGTGCAAACTGTTGCCATTTTGATTGGTGACAGAACTCGGTCGCCAATTGAACTGGTGACAAAACTCTGTCGCTACTTCAAATGGCGACTAAACTCTATCATCGAACAAAATAGTGAGAGATCCTACAATACATCCACATCATCAAGTCACCATTTCAAATGGCGACATATTCTGCAATGTTATATTGACTTTTGCCAAAACACCCCTAAGTTCACAGAAAATTGACATTGGGCTTTCTCCCCCTCCATCCCTCGTATGGAGTAATCTCACACTTTTTAGTATTATACTATTTAGGATAAAAGTTGATGTTAATATAGCTTCCCCCTTCCACATATTAGGCATAATGGCACTCTCTAACTTGGCATTTACCAAGTTTGTTAGTGTTCAGTTTTTCCTCTCAGCTACCCCATTTGATTGGGGAGAATATGGTGGTGTAACATCATAGATTATACCATGCTTAGAATAGAACTGGGAGAATTCATGAGAGGTATACTCTCCTCCACAAACAACCTTAGTCTTTTAATTTTCTTTCCTAGTTAGATCTCAACCTCGGCCTTATAAATTTTAAAGTAGTTTAAAGTTTCATTCTTTGTTTTCAGCAAATACACATAGCAATAACATGTTGCATCATCTATAAGAGTTATAAAAATATCTTTTGCCTCCTTTTTTCAACAATCCATTCATCTCACACATGTCAGAATAGATAAGATCTAATAGTGCCAAGTTCTTTTCTTCATCTATTCCCTTAAAGAGTTTTTAAGGCTGCTTTACTTGCACACAAGATTGGCACTTTGATCATTTGATAATATTATATTTTGGAATTAATTCTAATCTAGACATTCGAGCAATGCTATCAAAACCAATATGATAGAAGTGAGAAAGCTAAACATTGGCCTCACATTTATTCAAACCAGTTGCAAAATTTAGATTATAACAAGACTCTAGCATATTTAGGCAGAACAAGCCTCCACTCTCGTAGCATTTACCACCAAAGTTTCCAAAATTAGATATTACAACTTTATTTGACTCAAATACTAGCTTATAACTATCCCTGCATAGGAGAGAACCACTAACAAGGTTCTTTTTTATTGTTGGCACATGCTGCACATTCTTCAAGTGGACAATCTTCCTTAAAGTAAGCCTCAGATCTATTGTGCCAACACCAAGAATGGAAGCATACGACCTTTCCCCCCATTATGACAGAGAAAGCCTCGATCGCCTAGTAAGAAGAATAAGGAAATATCAGAATACACGAGAACATTAGCATCGGTATCAACCTACCAATCAGTGGATTAACATGCTGGAAAAACAAATGGATAATTATAATACCCTCCTGAAGTCAAGGCCTTGCCTATGGTCACGTTGGTATTTTTCTTGCCAGGTTCATTTGTCTTGTCTTTACAGTAGCGATAGTCTTTTGCCATATGACCATCCTTTCTACACATGAAATAGGTGATGTTCTTTATATCCTTCTTGTCAATTTTCTTCTTTTTAAAACTAGTTGTCTTGTTTAGTTTATAGCCTTTGAATTTCTTATCATATTACTTCTTCTGGATGACATTGGCATTGTTCTGACTAGTGGTGCTTTGTGTATCTTTTGCTCTTACCTTTTCTTCCACATCAAGGGCTCCAATGAGATCCTCAACAGAAATCTCTTCCCTCTTATGCTTTAAGCTAATGGTAAAATCCCGCCAAGATACAGAAAGTTTGGCAACAATACCCGCAGCCACAAACTTAGGAGGCAATGCATAACCCAAGTGCACAATCTCACCAACCAGTAGCTGGAGGTCGTGTGCTTGTGCAACAATCAAATTAGCATCATCCATGATAAAATCAAAAAATTGCTCACACATATACAACCAATGGCCAGCTTCAGCTTCTACATACTGTTGGTCAAGTGCATCCCACAACTCAATGGCAGACGTGTAGTTCATATGCACATCGTTAAGTTGATCTACCAAAATGATCAAAAGGCAGCGTAGTGCAGTGTTATTCACACTATCGAACTATATGTACTAGTCAACTGTAAATAGATACTATGAGTGGATCACCCACCACAACCCCAACGACATGAGCCAAAAATTGGCCCTTGTCTACCATCTACAGAAGTTTTTACTAGAAAACCTTTCATGTTTCATAGCATCCGAAGCACCAGCCATTGCTGGATCATAAAAATAATCACAATAAGGTTTCTGGAATGTTGGAAATATGCACAATATTTTTATTCTAGATTTTATTTTGAGGCAAATATAACAAAATATTGGAGATGCATAAAATAGTAGGCAACACATTGTACTTCAGAATATGCTTAAGTATTGTAAATTAACAGTGTTGATTGATCACATAAATGACTTACAATTGGCTTGGTGAAAAACAGGAAGAAGTGCATCAAACACGGTTAGGGAAATAGTCGATGTTAAGGAAGAAGCAGAGCAATTGCACTGATGCGCTGTCTAGAAACCTTATTGCCACCTCGTGTAGGTGATCTCTACGGCAGTAGCTTAGAGATACCACTCACCCTCCATGGTGCACATCGAGGAGGAAGGTCGGTGAGGTTCAGACACTAAACACCACAATACATCAATCCGGAGATGAGGAGGAAGAATGGAGGAGCAATTCATGTGTATCTAGCCTGGATATCTTCAGGTGTTTATATATATGCGTCAGTAACTAACAACATTATATCAGTTGAATGCGACAGTTACTTACTAGTAACTTACCACATTATGTCAATTAATTCAATAGTAACTAGTCATGATAATTAAATTGAATTGAAATAGATATTTAAATCTCATTTAAACAGAATGAATAGAGAGATAATTGTAAGATTCAACCAAACAAAAGGTGGATTCAATGTGCTAGGGGACACTTTACAATGTAGCACGGTCGCTTGTCCCAAGTCACACGAATATGCGCATGTGTGCACGTGTGTTTAACCAATGTCCACCCATGTGTTTAGCCAATATCCACCCATGTTATCCTCATGCTATGTGTCACATTATTTAAGGAGTGCCAATGACTCCACCTTTTAAATTGTCTTTCCTTCACTTGGCTAGGCAATATGGTATTAAACCATATATGCTTTGAAATTAAAGAAAATGGACCTCTATGGGCCAATTTCTAACATTATTAACCCTATGGGACAAGTACCCCCTACCTACTATGAAGCTTCACCATCATATCACCCATCGGACAACCGCCTAATCCCGGGATAATTCGAAAGGTCCACTCTCCTAGTAGGAGATATTAGTCATTAACCCTGTCGAGTTGGTGACCCTCTATCCATGTCAAAATGTACCTATAGACTCTCCCACCCATCGTTAGCTCTTACTATAAGGGGGTCGCTATCAAACTCCAAGCCTTTTCGCCCATAAAGATGAAAGTCCTAGCACGAAGTACCTATGATAGACTTGATCCCTAAGAGCATGTACAATTGTAGAGATGAGTGTTATCTATATAGTTTTGTATGTAATCTAAAGGCAAAACTAAAGACAGCTTCTACAATAGATGATATCTTAAATTGTCACTATGAGATTCAACAATCTTTTAATTATGGCATAAAAAAGTGTTTATTTTAGACAATAGCTCACATAATGGTATGTTATGATGTTTATATGATTGTCTCTTTACAAAGAGATAGCTATACCCTCTCCTCTGTCTCTCTCTTCCATATCAACAAAAATCTTACGTAATAAAGTATATAGATAGGTGACATCATACCATTGTATATACCCTAAGAACTTTTGTGCCCTTAGTTGACACCTTCATTAAGGAATTATGCCAAGAAAAATAAACCCAGAGATATAGAGTTTCACATATGTGCTAAGTCTAAGGTTAAACAAATTTATGGAAGCCCATATATTTAAAAATTCAATTTCTAAGATTTACTATATTTTTTGAATTTATTAATTATTTTTTTGAATTGCTAGAAACTTTAGGGTCCAGAAAGAAATATTCACACGTCCGGCTATAATTAACCATAACTTGAGGGGTTAAAACATGAAATTGCTATTTGCACTTATGTTTTTCTTCTAGAAAAGTAATTGGGCCGTACGACTTGTGGGCCACTCGGCCCACAGTGGTCCGCAAGGCAAGCGACTAGGGTTGAAAATGCTACCTTCCAGGGTCCCCTTTTTTGGCGACACGGAGGTGGCATTCCAAGCATGCACGCGTGTGGCCGAAGTGGGCTCGGCCATCGGGTCGTACAACCTATGGGCTGCTCGGCCCACAATGGCCCACAAGGTGGGCGGATAGGGTTGAAAATGCTACCTTCCAGGGTCCCTTGTTTTGGTGACACGAAGGTGGCACTCCAAGTGTGCGCTCGTGTGGCTGAAGTGGGCTCGGCCAACACAGCAAGCGATCATGGCTTCTCGACTGGGGGGTGGCTGCCAAAGCGTAGTAGGCACAATCAGCTGTGGGCTACTACAGGTCATGCTCGAGCGCATGCGTGGCCGGCGCTGTCAGGCATGGGAGAGGGGGGTGTGGCAGACACGATATGGCACAACAGGTGCAGTCAGCACTGTGCGGCAAGCGCAGCTAGGCACATGAGCTTCGGGATGCAGCCTATGCGACTAGCGCAGTGGTGGGCACGAAGGGTGTGGCCAGTAGGACACAATTTCAGGGCCGACGTTGAGCATGATCGGCGCACGGCTAGCTCAATAGGCACGAGGCTAGCATGCTAGGGGTAGCAAGATGGTGGCGGATGACACTGTGAGGGGCACGGTGCGGCTGCAAGCCAGCCGCTGGCTCAGTGGCTGGCATGTGGCTACTAACCGACGTGAGCATGGTGTGCGAGCATGGCTAGATGTCAGCTCAGCCAAGAAAACTGACAGTGGGTCAGGTTGGCTACGCTACAGGCGTAGCCGGCTAGATAATAATTTTTTAATTCAATTTTCTAATGAACAGTATAACAAAAACCCTAATTTTTCAATCAGATTAAACAAGCAATTTAGGCAATTAGGGGAATTAATCTACAGGATTAAAAACTATTCAGGTGTGATTTACTTACGTGCCACAAACTTAAGTATGACTTGCAATATATTAATCGCTTGATGATGGCCGAATTGAATGCAGTGCAAATTGATGCAGGCAAATGATCTCAATCGACCTTGACAAATTCTCGTGTTGATAACATGTTGTAAAACAATGACATCCATCATAGATCAAACACAATACTGTAGGATAAAGGATAACCGACTAGAGGGGGGTGAATAGGTGGTTTTTAAATTTCTCTGTACTAATATCAAGTTTTTAGAATTCTAAGTGTGAATGACAATTTTAGCACTCTTAATATCAAATAATTCTAGTGATCACCAAATTATCTCTTCTACTCAAGTACTCCAACCACTTAACTAATTTAAGCAAGACAATCAATTTGCTAGAATTGAAGAATTACTCAAGAAGATAGATAATGCAAACCACAAAGGATGAACATGCGAATTTTTATCCCGTGGTCTCGGAGACTTGCCGGTCTCCCCTACTTCACGTTGAGGTGGCTTGAACTTCTTCAAGCCGGCTCCACTTGCTTGAGCCTTTCTCGATCACTCGTGGTAGCTCTTCCCCACTCCGGGTAGGCGAGCTCCTTGCCTTCACAACCGTTCGGGCCTTCACACAATCTTCTTCGTGAAGGTCACCGAAACTTCACGCCTTCAAGCCGTCTAGGAGGCGGCAATTTCCAAGAGTAATAGACTTGATGTTGGCTTGAGACCTTCGAGTGCTTCCAAGATGGCTCAACAATTGCTATGCAATGCACTCAAATTTTCTCTCCAAACTCAAAAATCAAGAATTGAATGTACTTATGAGAGGAGAAAGTTGCTAGGGCTCTAAATGTATTCAATGGATCACCAACCAGCCCTCAATACAGGTGAGGGGGTATTTATAACCCTCTCACACTTAAACTAGTCACATACCAATTATCCAAAAATCACAGGCCGCAGACTATCAAGACTCTAAGGGCCGTTAGTGCCGCCCATGGAGCCAACGGCTAGTTCGGGCATTTAATGCACTGACACGTAGCCATTTTCTCAAAATTCCCTCCATGTCCGGCACTACCGCAATTAGGACAGGTAGTGCCGCAAGTTTGACGACCAAAAACATTCATTCTGTTAAATAACTACCGCAGGTGTCAGTGCGGTAGTACCGCATGTGCAACACTACCACCCAAGCACACCGGTAGTTCCGGCCACCCCTTTTTTGAATGAATATTCACTTCTGTTGGAAAGCTACCGCTGATGCATGGCCGGTACTGCCGTAGGATCCAGCAATACCGCAAGTAATGGACAGTAGTGCCGGCCAATGTTCCAAGAAAAAACTGCTCTCTATTAAATAGATACCGCTGTTGTTAGGGCGGTAGTGCCGCAAGTGTGGCACTACCTCTCTAGCACACGGTAGTGCCGGCCGACTGTTTTCCGAAGAAACACGCTCACTGTTAAAAAAGCTTCCGACATTCTCATACCGGTAGTGCCGCACGTGCGGAGCGGTACTACCGCTCTACCATTTCGGTAGTGCCGGCCATGACAATGAGGGCAGAGATTTTAAACACAATTTGAATGCTTGAATGAACTATTTCGAAATTGAGCCATATTGGTTGCACTTTTGAGTTCAAGCTACTAATCAAGTCCCCCTTTATAGTACGGCATCTATCTTAACAATCCGATTTTTTCTTCAACACCAAAATTGGCAAAAACAGCTAAAAAATAACCCTAAACTTTTATACCTAGATTGCTTGCACATTTGATGCATACTCTTCCTTTTTCATCCTCTTGATGCTTCTATGGTCTTCAAAGAATTTGAATCACCTGTTTTCATTTTTCTCATACAAACACGGTCAGTCCTTTAGCCTTGATTGTCATTAATTACCAAAACCTTAATCATGTAGGGGCCTAGATGCTTTCAATCTCCCCCTTTTTGGTAATTGATGACAATCCTTATGAATGAATTGAAGTAAGTTAAGATTTTGAGTGAGCAACTAATAGAAGATTAGTTACACACGCAGAAGATTCTTATTTAACAATATTTTGTCTTTTGGAGACCAAGAAGGTATTTGATTCAAAATATTGTTAAATGAGAAAAACTCCCCCTACAAATGTGCTTGGATGAGAAATTTGAGTTTAGCACATTTGTATACAGGTTCCTTTAAGAAAATGACGAGGTTTAACTGAACTTGAAAACGAGTATAGATAATTTATAATTGTTGAGATTATGAGTAACTTAATAATCGAAACAATTTAGGAGCTAAAGCGCATAAACAAGAGACACAGAAGATAAGTCAGTTAATATTTAAGTGCAAATAGTTCATCATCCATCTTCCATAACTAAAAGAAAATAGTCCAATATCCAAAAAGAAACCACCACCAAAAGGAAATAAGATTCATTACATAAGATATATATTTATATTTAGCACTAAGCTACTCCACATTCAACTGCTTCTGATCTTCAGGTCTTCAATTCTTCATCTTCCCTTCTTCTCCCCCTTTGTCATCAAAGACCAAAAGGGAATTGTTAGGAATCTTCATGCCTCTCCTTCCTTAGGAGAGCCTGGAGCGGAGGACGAAGGCTGAGGAGGATGAGGTGGAGAAGGAGCACTGCTGCTAGCAGGGCGACGACCAAAGCGATGGAAGGAGACGGGAAGAAGCTCATTTCGAATTTGATCAACAGACGTGCTCAGAGCATCCATACGCCCTCGGACTTCTTCCACCATCTAACGGTTATGATATTGGAGCTCAAGGACGAGTGCAAATTGGCCTATCATGTCAAACCGAAGACTCTCAAGACTAGCAAGGTAAGCATCTGGCGCCGAAGGTGCTTGAGGAGCTTGAGCGGCTTGCTCTTGAGCCTAATCCCTTTCTTGCTGCTGCTGTAACTGCTGCTGGGCAATGTGGTGCAGCACTTGAGGAGGTGCAACTCGAGGCTTGTATGGCTTGTGAGGAGTAGGAGTGGGACTATTATACCCTGCCACTCTTCTGATTAGCGCCATAATATATGGAGCAAAGTAAATTGTCCTCCCCCTTTCTCTAGCAAACTGAGCCATTTCTCTCATAATGAAGTCCACCACATCAAACTTTTCTTTTGCCATGATTTTAGCAATCAAGTTCCATGCATAGCCCCTTATATCCTCAAAGTTTCCGCTTTTTGGATGGATTGTGACCCTTGTTACTTAATTTCTTGTTCTTTTTAGGAACATACCCTAATCCTTCTTTGTTATAAGAACATCTTTGACTATTCAAAATTTTATTTAGGGTATCCTTGCCTTTAAAGCATCTATCTAAACTTTTATTTAGTTTGTTCACTTGTTCTTTAAGCTCATTGTTTTCAACAATCAAATTTTCATGGCATACACTTTCATTAGAACATGACATATTTACCAAATCATAACATGAAGTTGCTATGCTTGATTTTGCTACATAATATGAATCAACTTCTAGTCTAGGTAAATCATCAAGAATATTGCATTCGATACCTATATCTTTTGTGGATTTTGAATGATCCTTGGCAAGGAGAATCTCATGAGTATCCTTTAGCTCCTCATAAGAATTTTTGAGAGAAAGAAATTCTTTTCTCAAAACCTTAAATTTGGATTTTTCTTTGCCAAGATACTCATTTAAATCCTCAAGCATATCCATTAACTCATCATATGAAGGTTCATCATCATCATTTGAATTTACTTTAAAATCTCCTTTAGCCATAAGACATAAAGGAGTGACGAATAGTGATGAAGCTTCTTTTATAGCGATGCCGGCGATCCCTTTCTTCTTTGATGGTGTGTCTTCCTCGGATGAGTCAGAGTCTGAGTATTCTTCTTCGGAGTTCCACTCTCCAATGTGAGCTTCACCTTTACCATCTATTTGAAGCTTTTTGAAAAGTTTCTTCTTTCCTTAAAAGAATTTCTTCTTCTTGGGCGACTTATTCTTGTCATCCTTCTTCTTAGGGCAATGAGAGGCAATGTGCCCCTTCTCATCACACTCATAGCAACAAATATTTGCATACCGGTTGGTGCTAGAATGTTGCCCTTTCTTAAATCTTTGGGAACCGCTTGAGCTTGAGCGCCTTCTCATGAACTTTTTCATCCTTCTTACATGGAGTGACATCTCCTCCTCTGTGTCTTCATCTTCGGAGTCCTCAAGCACCTCATCACTTGACTCCGCCTTTGCCTTGAAGGCGATTGTCGGCGTATTTCACCGAACAGGAACCTATCGGCGGACAGGGTTTCTCCCAGGACGGAGAATAAGGTTCGGTAGAGGGCGTCTTCGCGGTCGGACACCCTAATGGCTCTCGCAAGGGGATCCGGGGGTCAACAGATCAAAGAACACACCGATGTACCCAGGTTCGGGCCCCCAGTGTGGGTAACAGACCTACGTCCTGCTAGATCTTTGTTGATGTATATTGAGTTGGTTACAATGCTTTCTTCAATTCGTCCTCCTTTTCTTTTTTCTCTCTAAGTCTTGGTTTCTCCCCTCGGTCCCCCCCTCTTCCATGCACCAGAGCTCCCTTATATAGACTGGGCTGGCTCGGGCAGGTGAGAAGGTGACATCATACTGATCTACGATTCATTTATTACACCCATCACTATAGTTCTGTCCTCCAAGCCTCATTCTCCGTGCCGCTGTATGGCTTCACCCGGTCCGCCCGAGATGCGACCTTCCTACGACGGGTTAGGTGTGAGGCGTCAGAGGAATGGACCATCGTCGTGTCGACAGCAATACTCTTCACAATCAATGGCTCTGACATAGCGTGTCAGGGGAAGGACACTTCGAGGCGAGGCCTCCTTCTCATTCTTTTGGTCGCCCGCATGGCCCGGCTTGGGCCTGATCGCCTGCCTGCTCGCTAGGCCGCCACGTAGGCTAGTCGCTCGGCGAGTGGGGCCTGGTCACACCGCCGCCGCCAGTCACACGTCGGCGGCCACCGGGCGAGGGGCTCGATCGCTGTTCGGTCGCCAGTCGCCACGAGGCCGATCGCCGTGAGTGGGGCCCGATCGCTCACCGCCGCCAGCCGCCACATGGGTTAGCCGACCGCGAGAGGGGCTCGACGCTCACCGCCGCCAGTCGCCACATGGGCCGATCGCCTGGCGAGTGGGACCTGATCGCCCGTCTGCTCGTAGACCGCCACGTGGGCCGGCCGCCCAATGAGACGGGCTCGATCGCTAGGCTACCACGTGGCCGATCGCCCGGGAGTGGGGCTCGATCGCACCGCCGCCAAAGCCGCCACGGCGGCCGCCCGGCAAGAGGGGCTTGATCGTCACCGCCGCCAGACGCCACATAGGCCGATTGCCGCCGAGAGGGGCTCGATCGCCCACCTGGTCGCCAGCCGCCACGTGAGCCGATCGCTGGCGAGTGGGGCTCGATCACCCGCCGCGTCGCCGCCACATGGGCCAGCCGCCCGGCGAGAGGGGCATGATCGCCCGCCTGCTCGCCAGGCCGCCATGTGGGCCGGCCACCCAGCGAGTGGGGCCTGATCGCCCGCCTGCTCGCTAGGTCGCCACGTGGTCTTACTTGTCTGCGGCGGAGAGGGTACCCTGGCGTAAAGTATGCCGACAGTAGCCACCGGGTCCATCCTAGAACCCTCGCCAATTTCTTTTAGGTCTCATTTAATGTCAGTGCATTCCTGGATGGACCCACCACTTCTGAGCACGCAACCGTCTCGGTCCTCCCCACTTCTGTCGATTTTTCTTGGGACCCGAAACGTCATGTACTTTTGCCCTTTTTGCGAATCGTCTATGTGAGGGGCCTATATATACGTGCACCCATGACCAGCGGTTCACGTTCTTTCTGATTCTTGCACACTTTGCTCTTTGTCCTTTCAACTCCCCTGTCTAAAGACCTTGCTCTTGCTCCCATGGCGCAATCCTTTCCATCTTCTTCTGTTGACAGGGAGAGGGCGGCGACGCTCTCCAAAATCACAACCGAGGGTTCCCTCCACCTTCGCCATGGAACCCTCGCGCTGTGATGCCAAACCGGGGAGATCGTCGTCTTCACCTGGGGATTACTGGCGGGCCTGGTGCCACCCTTTTCCGAATTCCTCTTCATCATCCTCCATTTCTACGAAATCCACCATCTTCATCTCACTCCCAATTCTGTTCTCATCCTCTCCACCTTCGCGTACCTCTACGATATGTTCGTAGGGGTAATGCCCAACCTTCCTCTCGTCTGCTACTTCTACATCCTTCGTGGCTCCTCCGACGGCGGGATCGTGGGGAGCTGTCATTTTCATCTCCACGACGGGTTGGCCCCCCGCTACATTCCACTCCAGCCGAAGTCCAACTGGAAGGCGTGGCAGAGCGACTGGTTGTACGCCGGCGACGACAGCGGGGTTGACGCTCTCGGGATGCCTTGCACGCCGACGGAAGCCTGCGAGAGTTGGAGCTCGCCCGTCGTGGAGACGGCAGAACTCCTAGCGATGGCGGCCCGCATCAACCGGCTGCGAGACGCCGGCCTGATCGGGGCGCTGGTAGTCTGGGACTTTGTAGCCCAGAGGATCAGCCCACTTCATCGTCGTGCCCACCCTGCATGGTAGTACACGAGTGACGACGACATGACCCGCACGCACCCGGGCCGTAAGTTCTTATTCTTCTCATGAATACATATTTTCTTTTGTGGTCGACATCAACCAACAATCTTGTCTTCCTTTTTTTGCCAGGCGTAGGGAACTTGGACGGCCCCGCCATCTCCAAATGGCTAGCCGGACTACTTCCGCCATTGCCGAGCGGCCTGGATTTTCCCGTCGGGCCCGGCCACACTACGATCTGGAGTCCGTGGAGCGCCCGATCGCTGTTGCTTCAAAGAATGGACTCCACTCACCCTTCGGCGTTGCCCGCATGTCCCTTGGTGATTAGGGACCCAATCCAAGCTGACGATCGGAACGTAGGCAAGCGGACGTGCCCTCTAAACGCCATGGGTGCATACCCCAAGAATCTCGCACCGAGGACCAGACTCCCACCGTCATCGACTCCGTCGCCCCTCCGAGAGCGCCCGGAGTGGCGGGATCTTCATCCGGGGCGATGACGTCCGCCACCCTTACTCCGGCGCCGGCTCCACCGATGCCAACTCCTTCGACACCGACCTCATCGGCACCAACTCCGTCGGCGCCGACTCTAGTTGCTGCCACCACCCGCTAGGGCGTGCTCAAGACTTCCAACAAATTTCGTTCATTTTTCGACGCTCAGCCCAACGGACGCAGCAGGACTTCGCCAGGTCACCCAGCGCCTCTGAAGCGGCCCAAGTGGACATCGTCAGCGCCAGCACTCACGCCCACCTCGCTTCGGTCATCCTCACTGCTCCTACCTCGGGCTTGGCTGCGCTTCTCGCCGAACTTGGCAAGGCGCACGCAACCTCGGGCGCCCTCCTCACGGCAGCCATCCAGCCGAAGCGCAAATGTCACAGTAGATGGTGGCACTGCGCGAGGAGCTGACGCAAGAGAGGGAGAAGGGGGAGGCGCTGCTGGCCCAGGAGAGTGCGACAGGCGGCCCCGCCGCCGGGCGCAGAGGCCGAGGCGCGCAGGCAAGTGGAGGAGCTGCATCGCACGCTGCACAACCTCACCGTCATGCTCTGGCCAGCTTACCGGCGCATGGCGAGGTGCCTGGAGCCGCTAGGGGTGGACCTTTGCGAGCCGCTCGAGCCTTTGGCCCTGTAGTACGCCCATGGCATTAATCGAGTCACCGAGGCCCTTAGTGGCTTGCCAGCCGCCTTGGCCGCTCGCTCCGCCCGAGAAGGGCGGGAAGTCATGGTTGCCACCGCGACGTTCGTGCTGGCTTGCTGTGCCAGCCGCGACGCCTCCTTCGATCCGATGGTCGCTGTGGTCGAGACGAGGGGACGAGGCCAGTGCAGCGCGCGCGGCGTGAGGCAATGAGCACGTGGCCGGGATGATGCAAGTGATAGACCCAAACACCGATGACGCACTGCCAGAGGAGGAAGCTGAGGATGCCGCCAGGCATATCCAAGTCGTTAATGACGAGTAGCTGTCCGGGCCGTCGCCTTTGTTTCCTTTATTTCTTCTTTTTCTAGTTTTGCCTTTCTGAATGCAAAAACTACCTTAGTAATCACAATGAAATTAGCACCTTTTGACTTAACCTGCATGTTTGTTTGTCTGCGTTTGGTTGTGTTTGCTCAACTCAACCACCGAGCGACCAGCCCCCAGCCTTGCCACGATGCGAACCTGAACACTTAGGTTAGGTCAATGCTTCAGCGCTTCTTTGGTGATTGCAAGCAGCCTCCACAAACGTAAACAAAAGTTAGGCGAGACACGCATGACATAGACAAATAGAGTCTTAAGTCCCTACGCGAGGTTGTCACTGGCCCATGCCCTTTCGGAACTTAGATCCTAATGATCTCTTGAACCAGATCAGAAGCCAAGGCAAAGAAGGCAAAGAGTCTCCAGGAGTGGTTTTAGGCCAGCGGTGTCCGCGGTGACAACCCGGGGTGTACCTGTCGCGTTTGGACACCATGCCAAACTCTCCCTCCGGTCACCCATCCTTGCCCAACGCCAATGTTGGGTGTCTCCCTTTATCAGCAAGGAGCCGTCAGGTTACCGGCGCCTGTGACAACCACGCACAACTCGACCCAACAGGGCACAAATACGAAAGACAGGTCGATAATACTCAGTGCAAACAACTTATCTTGATCCAACCGCCGGGCGACCAGCCCCCAGGCTTGCCGCGATGCGATCTCAAGCGTTTAAATTAGGCCAGCACTTCATTTGTGATTGCACACAGCCACTGAAAACACAAGTAGACGTTACGCAGGGCATGCGGGAAATAGACTAAAAGGACATAAGTCCCCGCGCAGAGTTGTCATGGTCCCTTTCTTTTTGGAACTTAAGCCCTTGTGATTTTTCTCGGAACCAGACCGCGGCATTGCGTGTCAAGGTAGCGGGTCCCCAGGAGTGGTTTTGGGCCTGCGGTGTTCGCGGTGGCAACTCGAGGTGCGCTACCCGCATTGAACCACCGTGCCACACTCGCCCCCTGGTCGTCCGTCCCTACCCGACACGAACGCTGGGTGTTGCCGCATATCAACAAGGAGCTGCCAAACTGTCGATACCAATGACACCCACGCCAAATTCTACCCACAGGGGCACAAGTAGGAAAGGCAAAAAAGATAAAGCAAAAGCCTTTAAGGCAAACAACTTTACTGACCGTCAGCAGTCGCCGATCAGCTAGGGGAGAGCCCACCCTTTTAGCTGATCGGAGCGAACTACCAAGTACTTACAGTTCTTAGGGATAAAATTTTCACAACAACTCCAAGTTGTGGGAGTTCGCCAGCTCTTGGCCATCCTCAGTGGCCAACCGGACCGCCCCAGGTCGAGATACTGAGACCACCTTAAAGGGGCCCTCCCACAGGGGAGATAGCTTGTTGCGCCCGGCATGCGCCTGAATTCTGAGCAAGACCAGATTGGCCACTACTAGTGTTCTCTCATGGACCCGGGTTGCGTGGTACCACCTGAGACTTTGCTGGTACCGAGCGGCACGCAGGGCCGCCCGGTCGCGCACCTCCTCCAGAAGGTTGACTTCTTCTCCGCGGTGGTCTTCTTGGCCTTCCTCGCTGAACGCCGAAACGCGTGGAGAGCCGAGCGATAACTTAGACGGAAGGACAGCTTCTGCCCCATAGACCAGGAAGAAAGGTGTTTCTCCGGTCGCCCGATTGGGTGTGGTTCGAAGTGACCACAACACAGCCGGGAGTTCTTCCGTCCACTGCGCCCCCGCTTATGGAGCCGATCGAATGCTCTGGTCTTAAGGCCCCTTAACATCAGCGCGTTGGCGCACTCCGCTTGGCCATTACTCCTCGAATGGGCCACTGAAGCAAAGCATACCTTAGTGCCCATCTCATCACAAAACTCCAGGAATGTCACGTTGGTGAATTGAGTACCATTGTCCGTGATGATATGATTGGCGATTCCAAAGCGGGTAAAGATTCCGTGCATGAACTTGATAGCAGCGGAAGCCGTGATGGCGCGCACTGCATCGGCTTCAACCCACTTGGTAAAATTGTCAACGACGACGAACAGATGGGTGAAGCCCCCTGTGGCCCGCGGAAATGGGCCTAGGATATCCAAATTTCTGCATCGCGAATCCACCAAGAGAGCGGATGGTTTGCGGTTTAGGCTGGTTTGTGGGTCCGCTGGCATGAAATCGCACGCCTCGCATCTCCTCACCAGTTCGCAGGCATCTTGGAGGGCAGTAGGCCAATAAAATCCTTGGCGGAATGCTTTGCCGACCAGCGTCCGACTGGACATATGGTTCCCGCACATGCCGCCATGGATATCAGAGAGCAAATTGCTCCCTCTTCCCGAGTGATGCACTTCAGAAGAATTCCGTTTCTACTCCGGCGATATAGGTCCCCACCTACCAGAGTATAGCACTTGGTCTTGCGTGAAATTTTCTCGGCTGACGCATCATCGTTGGGGATCACTTGGTCCCACAGGAAGGCTAGGATAGGATCCATCCACTGCCCCTCTCGGCCAAGTGCGGCGATCCCGGTGTTCGCCTGCACTACCGCCAGCAGTTTCCTATGGCACCGCCTCCAAAGTTGGCGTCCTCCCTCCAAGAAGCGGGCCGAGGTCGGCGCGTTGTCCTCCCTCCGACTGGGGGCTGAGACAGCCACGCCGCCTTCCCCTTCTAAATCGGAGGCTGAGACAGCCACACCATCGTCCCCTCCATGTACGGGGGCTGCGACGGACGGTCGCGTAAGCCTTTCTTCAAAGACCCCGACCGGAACAGTAGATCTTGATGACACGAGCTGTGAAAGCCCGTCCGCCATATGGTTGTCGCGTCGAGGAATATGGATATATCACAGTCCTTCGAAGTGGCGTTCCATCTTTCTGACCTCTGCCAAGTACACGGCCATGGTGGGGTCAGAACATTGAAATTCCTTTCGCGCCTGATTGATGACCAGCAGGGAGCCGCCTTTGACTTGGAGGCACCGAACGCCTAACGCCGAGGCGACGTGCAGCCCCTCCAGTAGGCCCTCGTATTCGGCGATGTTGTTGGTGGCCTTGAAGTCCAGGACGACCACGTACTGGAGGATGTCGCCGGTCGGGGAGACCAGGACAACTCCAGCACCCGCACCTTCGAGCCTGAAGGAGCCATCGAAGAACAAAGTCCAGGGAGAAGGCGTGGGTATCTCTTCAGCTTCAAGAGCGACGGGAGTCTATTCGGCAACAAACTCCGCCAGCTTCTGGCTCTTGATGGTGGTGTGGGGTACAAACTTGAGGCAGAATTCTCCCAGCTCCACCGACCACTTGGCGACACGGCCTTCAGCTTTCCGGTTGTGGAGGATCTCTCACAAAGGGTAGGCAGTGACCACCGTGATCTCTTGCCCTTGGAAGTAGTGCCGCAGCTTCCTAGATGCCACCAGGGTAACGTACAGCATCTTCTGCGCTTGCGGGTACCTAGTCTCCGCCTCTATAGCACCTTCTGATGTAGTAGATCAGCTTCTAGACGCCCTCCCTCTCCGCCACCAGTACCATGCTCACCACCGCAGGGGTAACGGCAATGTCACTACAAGGAACAGGGAAAAATTCGTGGGCCAAAAACCCACGAATTTAGGCCAAAACCCACGAATTTATCTTAAATTCGTGGGCAAACCGTCAATTTAGTTCACTTAATTTAACTCGATTTAATTTAATCAATTAAATTTGTGGGTACCCACTAATTTAAATTAAATTTGTAGGTTACTAGAAAACCCACAATTTAACTATTAAATTGTGGTTGAAAACCCATTTAATTTAACAGCTAATTTCGGGTGGTAAAAACTCCATTTAATTTACTTAAATTGTAATGGTAAAACTCATGAATTTAATTAAATTGTAATGGTAAAAACCCACTAATTTAACTGCTAAATTGTGGGTTTTATATGGCCCATGAATTTATTTGCCATTATACAAAATATATATATATATATATATCCCGGTGACCGACCACCCATCCAAATTTTGTATTTCATTGATGTCATTCGATCATTATTTTGGTAATTTGATACCCAAATTATAGCAGAAGCATTAGCCCATTTTCCAAACTCAAAAATCAGAATAACATATATACGAACCGGATTTAATGTGGAGAAACCTCTCCAATGCGAAGGGTAAAAAACCACAGGCATCGGCCGGCAAACTTCACTATTTTCAAGAGTGTACAAATTGCCGGAGATATCAACTCGCGACGGCTTACAAGATAAACATATATAAGGCAATGACCTAGGTCAAGAATAACAACGATTCAGATCATGGGGCTTCGCCAAGCACCCCAGCGCCCCCCAAGCCTCCCGGCGACGCACCTCCTCCGCCTCGGCTGGTTAGCCTTTTCTAAATTTGGATCATAATTAAACAAAAACTAAGTCACCGAAATATACAAAATTTCGGCATGACCTCTCTAGTAAATAGGACATCCACTCAGCAGACAAAAAAACATTTACAGTTATAATATATATATATATCAATCTCTTCAACCAAAAGAATTCCATTTCTTCATTGGCAAATAGGCCCCTTCCTTAAAATCATTATTTAAGGTACAATGATCTATTTGCAAAATTAACAAAGACAATAATAAGGTATTTCCATTAATTTATTCCCAGATATTTACTGGCTATCATGTGTGTGTTGCTTTCATGTTCGTATGCACACATACCAAGTAATAAATTTCTAAAATGAAAACAACCTCAGATAATGTCTTTGGAGCCACGGATAGATTGTTTATCGGAGACATGTTAAATGCCTTTTGCCTTAGAACATGATTTTCATTTTCCATGTTTGTAAGTTAATTTCTCCTGCAATCTGAATTCGGGGAGCCATTAGCCATTAGATACTTTCCAATAGAAAGAGCAGAAAAAACCTTACACTACTCCACAGATTATTCCAGCTTCCTGCGGTTTTATATATAGAAGGGAAAACCTTACTTGTCCAGGTTTTGATGGAGATGATTGCATTTCCACTCCACATCTTTCAATTTCTCCATTGTATCATCACTACTTTTACGAGCTGTGGTAAGTTCATTTTCCAGTAATGAGTTCTTCTTTGATAACGATTCGACTAAGTTCTATGCAGAGTAAAAGAGAACTGCTTCGGCTAAAGTACAATGAAGAGAAATCATCGCTAGCATCTTTCAACAGGTCCCAAAAAGTAACAATGATTCATGTTAGAAAAAAGGGAGGATGGAGCATATTGCCGAAGGAAAAATTACAGCAGCAAGCATAAAGAACCATACTAATTCCATGAATAAGCCTTAGAAGGAACCTTGCCATGTCAAAAAGCTAACGAGTTACGATCATGCAGAAAGTCTAACTAAATCATCTGGCAGACAATGTGCAGTCTGAGACATTTCAATTAACCTTATCAACGTGACTGAATGGAAGAAGCAAACATCAAATAACTGTTAAATAATTACTTGTCTAACTAAATCATCTGGCAGACAATGTGCAGTCTGAGACATTTCAATTAACCTCATCAACGTGACTGAATGTGATCACATGAATATCATAAGACATGTACCTACATTTTGTTAGGGCTTGTATAGCATACATGGGTGATATGCACCTTTATATGAAAGCTAGATAAGCAAGAAGTCAAAAGCATTGAAAAAATTGATCAAAATATAATCATGATTGGTAGATGTGAAAACATCGAATAGCAGGTCAAGATCATGATGAAAAAATAAATATGAAAAACTATCATAAAAATATTAAAAGCTTCACAAACCTTGAAAACTTTGACTACGGAATCCCCTCTTATCTCGACATTACAATGGTAGATGTGAAAACATCGAATAGCAGGTCAAGATCATAGTGAAGTACAATACAAAACTGAAAGGCAATAACAAATATAATGGAAGCATGGGCGGCAATGTAGCAGACTTCGTGAAAAACATTATTGGGGTAGATAGTGTATTTCCTTTTGAAATTGTGCACCAGAATGTACAAAATTTCGGCATGACCTCTCTTGTAAATAGGACATCCACTCAGCAGACAAAAGAACATTTGCAGTTATAATATATATATCAATCTCTCAAACTAGAAGGAGACATTCTAGCAGATCCTTAGATAATCAATCACATGTGTGTGCACATAAAATAAAGAACATTACAGAAACATCTTTCTGGAGGTTTACAAGAGCAGACACCACAGCTTTCAGGTTTGGACGGTCAAGAGCTTCATATTGCAAACAACGGGATGATTACAGGAGAAACTTTAAACGTAGATGCAACCTCATGCTTTCACTGGTGAATTCTAATATACCAAAAATTAGCAATTCCAAATAGTAGATGATTACAAGAGAAACTTTAAACAATTTCACAAGGTGATTGATTATTACCAAAGCATCCTCCAAAGTTGTGAACCGAAGTGCATATTTGGCAGATCCTGGAACAACATCAATTTTAGCTTCAGCCCCTAAAGCTAGAACGAGCTTGGTTGCCCATTCCAAAAGATACATCATCAGCTAGCTTATCCTAATACATTGCACACATTCATCAACTTGCCACACTTGATCATAAATTTAAATAGATTCTCATTACAAGAAAAGAGAAACTTATCAAAAATCGATAGCAAATAAAACCCAAAACAATACCATCTTGGCGACCTTATGGTAGTGTTGACAAGACGATCGAAGTCGGTCTTGGTGTCTTTCTCCATAAACTTTACTACGAGGACGTT
Source organism: Guadua angustifolia (assembly GCA_036346375.1). Classification (NCBI taxonomy): domain Eukaryota; kingdom Viridiplantae; phylum Streptophyta; class Magnoliopsida; order Poales; family Poaceae; genus Guadua; species Guadua angustifolia. The sequence continues at coordinate 67,337,855 of CM070500.1, read as the reverse complement.
GTCATCACCAACTATTTTCTCGAGATGAGTCCTCGTATTTTCTACATATGGCCCTCGCTTCTACCAAATAAGGTCAAACATACAAGGATGGTCCCGAACTTCCTCGAAAAAGAATTTGAACATTAAACGCAACATTTGTCGATTTTGGTCCCTTAACCCATTAATATTGTTGACATTAGTCCTTTTAAGTATTTCTACTAAAATCTTATGCATGATCTGCCAATTTATAATACAATGTGATCACATGAATATCACTGCTACACAATTAGCCATGAGTTTCTCTGGCTTGAAGTACTTGAAGGATATCAACGCTACACAATTAGCCATGAGTTTCTACAGTTCAAGTACTTGAAGGATATCACTGCTACACAATGAGCTTCATCAATAACAATTCTAGAAAGATGGCATTCTGCAAGCATTAAGAGTGAATTAACTTTCTCCGTCATCCTAAAAAAACCTCCACAAAGAAAAAATCCAATTAACAAGTAAAAGATACTTATACATTAATTGCTTAACTGCAGCTTTGGCTTGTTATAAAATAGTAAAGCAGAACACTAGAATCCTTTGCCTTTGTTATAAAATAAACATGAAGGGGGGCCTTAACCCTACTAGCGAGTAGAAATATTATGGAGCAGACAAAACTGACCAAATTAAGGACTAGCAAGAGAACATCGCAAGTATGATCTTCAAGCATTTTCATCTTGGTTTGGAGTTTCTTATTACTGGCAGTAGATATTGCAAAGTCATAAGAGCGTGAAAAGGCATTGGACTTAACATTATGCACAAGAAGAGTAGTTCATGCACGTGTGCACAAAAATAAAAGCAGACTTCCGCAAGCAAAGTAATCGACAACACGCCTAATATAACAGAAGACGAGAAGGCAGAGATAGCATGAGCCACCACAAGATAGTTCGAGAAATAACATAAAGATCATTGCAAAATATGGAATTATGAAACAAGAATGGGAACAATGCCGAAATATATGCATTTCATCGAGTAGAAACTTCAAAGTCGAAAATCATGTCAACCATGGTGGAATTTGTAAAACAATAAGTAATGGAAATAGAACTTTGCAACGATCATGTGAACATACTTTGATAATCTTGTGTAAGCAGCTTGGATGAAAATATCAGCAACTCCATAATGCCAATGTTGGCCCGCAAGCCAATATGTGAAGTATGTTCCAGGAGATGATCAAAATTCCTATTTGGCCTGTAATAAATGATTATAACTTTATAAGCTTATGAGATAGAGCACACACATGTGGATAAGTGTTAAGTGCACAGGTGTGCGCATACTCTATAAACAAGAAAAGATTTTTTAAATCCAAAAGCACTCGCACAAAATTGTTTGTCCAGAATAAAGTGTTGGACCACTTAGGTGGTCATATATAAGGTAACTGAAATGAGTGCTAGCTCGTATATGGCAGCTGGCATGGCTGCATGTAACTCACCAAATCACTACCAATGCTTCTTTAATGTAAGTACATGCTATGATGATTAGAGTACATGTACCTTTGAAGAGAGCTTGTGAAGCATAGTCTGATATCCTGTCCATCTGGAGGTTTCATCTTGAACATTTTCGGCCACAGACGAGAAACCAACCTCTTAACTCTTTAAAACCGGCTTAAAACTAAGTCACCGAAATGTACAAAATTTCGGCATGACCTCTCTAGTAAATAGGACATCCACTCAGTAGACAAAAAAACATTTGCAGTTATAATATATATATCAATCTCTCAAACCAGAAGGAGACATTCTAGCAGATCCTTAGATAATCAATCACATATCCAACGGCAATTTGTAAACTACGCAATGACGTACAACACATTACAACCGCAATAGATACAATACCGCAATAGTAATCATCAGGTATTGCAACTACAGATATGATATTATACCAACCTTTATTACAGGAGATTCCTTAGTAACTGAGTCAAAATCAAAATTGAACACACCCAAACCAATTATGTCGAGACCCAAATTGGAGAACTCAGCTTCAAGGTCCACAACAGTAGACTTTTGCCCATTGTCTCTCCTTTCAGTAAGTTCTTCAAGCTTCAATATGGTTCTCTCCGAACATTTGGCAAATACTCTCACCATAGCTTCTATGAATAAGGCATGCGGAACCCAGGTGTTATAACTGCAGAACACATAGATTGGAGAAGGCACACCATCAGCAAAACATTATGGGGAAAAAAGTAGGAGGAACTGCCTATCTTTAAGTTAAAGAAGGAGAGTGGGGACACAAACCCAAGACCTCAACAATCACAACCTTGTGCTTTACCACTAGGCTACATGGGTGTCCCCATCAGCAAAATAGTATAGATATTGCCTTATATAGATATTTCCTTATTAGGCTTTCCTTTTGTAAGAAACCAAAATTCCAAAGCATGTTAGCATCCTGAATTCTTGATAAAAGGATCTACCTTACAATCCATATTTGCATGATGAAAACTAACAATTACACATTATTGATTTAGACGCATGCTGGCATATATTCCATATGAAATGACCATAGCTAAGGAAAAAGGCCCTGCAGCCTCAGAAATGCAGCATCAGTTTTTTTCCCTAACAACATTGTCTGCAGGGACCTGCAAACGATTTTCTGCCAACCTCCAGGATTAAAGACCAAATTTAAAGCCAGTCAGCATTAAATTTTTGTCTGATCATGGATATATATATTATCCAATCTCACTTTTATTCAAGTTTTAACAGAGAAATGCATGCATCATGTACTTTTTATGCACGACATGTTGCACATACACAAATATTTGGACACCAAATTAGATCGAATCGATCATGCTCATACGTACTCCAATTAATTTCTTCTCCCGTCTCCGCCGCGTTGCTGCCGTCGTCTTCATCCTAGCCTTTTAGTCCCAGGTCTTTAATCTCTACCTCATCAACCATGCATCCAGAATGATATTCCCACCTTCTCACCAATACATCCCAGATTAGAAGCAAAACTACTACTCTTGCTACTACGTACTGCTAGCTTGCTACTCCTAATACTGCCACTGCCACTAATTAAGCGCAGCTATATATGTATGTGTATATATAGCTTACCTCGATCTCTAAAGATAGAATAAGGCTAGCTCTTCAATAAGAAGATGCCTGCCTAACCACATAAACTGATTGACAACAGATTATTGGCAGAACCACATAATCAGGACCTGCAATAATTACATGTTTCAAAACATTTAATTCAACTAAACTTATAAAAATCCGAGAAGCTAATACAGCTAAAAGCATTGAAACAAAGTTTTCTTCAAATTAGCAGTTAGAATTTGCAACCAAGCACGGCATAGTTACTGAAATAGACACACTTAACCAGATATGGAGTTATGCTTAGCAACATCGCACCTAATTAATTCTTTGAGTTTTTATATTCAAGAAAATGGTACAGCAAAAACTAGAGTGCAAAAGATCAAGATGAAAGTTGTCTGACAAAGTAAATAACTTTGAAGTTGGTTCGATTAATGAAATGTATAAGGCTGAATGAACCTACTAGGTCCTTTGTAACATCTTGAATGGGCCTTTGAATATGTGAGCAGGAAGGTAAATTCATAGCGGTAAATTATGCTAGAGCATATACATTTTGGAAAAAAATTGTGTGATCCCTGAAAGCTATCTGAGCAGTCGCAGCTGCTTGTCTAACGGTTTCTTTCTCCTGTATTCTGATGTTCTTTCTCCTGTAGGCACCCTTCTATTCATCATAAATTTTTTACAGCGTCAAATGAAACTGCATACATTTTCAGAATTGATTCAATATCCACGGGTATCAGTAGGAAGTCAATTTCATATTGAAGCATCTTCTAGCAGTTTTCACATTGCCTTAATTATTCTGTAATTTTGTAACAAGGCTGTAGAAAGTCCACTTGGAGTTGGGAATCATAAACATACCTTCTGTAGAAAGTCCACTCAGAGTTGGGAATCATAAACATCCTTCTGTAGAAAGTCCACTCGGAGTTGGGAATCATAAACATGCCTCATCTTTGAAATAAAAAAGAAGAAAAAGTAAAGTTTGTAGAAGATGGTTAATACAAAATGAAGCTCACAAGCAGTATTGCCAAATGTTAACCATTATAACAACCTCTCTCTCTCTCTCTCTCTCTCTCAAAAAGAACAACCAAGCTACATTGACGAAGCTATTGCTAATTTGTATAGAAAAGCCGTTGATTCACACCCAGATGCAAAAAGAACAGAACAAAAGTTGTGGCTTTGTAGTGCAGGATGACATGCGTTCCGATTTCATGTCTGCCATTGTGAGAACTCTCCTCTGGTTTTGGGAATCCCATGTTCGCTGGCTACCGTTCATCTCACAGCCACATATGTGCTGTTCAACATAAAAATCTTGTCTACTTAGTTGGCAATCATCTTAGATTTCGGATCTCCCGTGCAACCTCAATGCAAGAAGTAATGGGGCAGTTAGTCTTGATTGCATTGGCACCTATATGAGATCTACAAGCAGCATAACCTTCCTGCTCACATATTCACATATTCATCAACGATTAAATCACTAAAGAAATACAAAACCAAACCTAAAATCCTACCGGGGTGGTCGGCGATGGGGCGGCGGCTCGGGGCGGCGGCCAAGGGCGGCCGGGACGGCGGGCGGCGGCGATGCGGGCGGGCGGCGGAAGGGCGGGCGGGCGGGGCGGGGGCGGAGGGCGTGGCGGCGGGTGGGCGGCGGGCGGGTGTCAAGCAAGGGCGGGGTGGGAACGCGTGGGTGAGGCGAGCGAAGAGAGAGGGAGACGCGCGGGTGTTGGGTGAGAGCCGAGCGAAGAGAGAGAGGGAGACGCGGGGGGAGACGCGCGCTAGGTTAAACCAGAGCTTAAATTCGTGGGCAGACAACCGACGAATTTAACGGAAATTCGTGCGCAAGTTTAAAAACCATCGAATTTAAAATATAAATTCGTGGGTTTGTTTTTGGCCCACGAATTTAATTAAATACGTGGGTTTTTTTTAAACCAACGAATTTAAATATATAAATTTGTGGGTTTTTCTTTGGCCCACGAATTTAAAAAAACCCACGAATTTTTCCCTATTTCTTGTAGTGTGTATAGGAGCAATGGTTCGCCAGGCCTGGGGGCGACCAGCACTAGGGGTGAAAACGGATCGGATACGGTCGGATATTGCTCTTCCCGTATCCTAACCCATATTTTTTTCCCGGATTCGGAACCGGATACGGGCTAGCCGGATCCGAATACGAATCTGGATAGTTTAGGATACGGATATGGGTCGGATATATGACGGATTCGGATCGGAAACGGATAATTCGAAAACGGATAATGCACGCAAATATAAAGTAATATATGTTGAATCAAACCACACGAATACATGAGAATAATTCAAATATATTGTCTAATATAGGGTTTAACAGAACCGTTCACACATAAGACAATAACAGTACATGTCTACATCACGATGAACAATAGAAAAAGTTTAACAGAACCGTTTACACATAAGATAATAACAGTACATGTCTACATCACGATGAACAATAGAAAAATGAATATTTCATTCCCATCAGGCTGATTCAACAGATTCATTCCCATCAGCAATTCAGCATCAACAGATTCACCCCATTGCATTGTGCCATTGTGTGCGCAACTTGATAGGAAGAGAACAGTGCCTACAAGAAAATTTCTATTAGCAAGGCATCAAATAGTGCATACAAGATTATTATGTATTCACAAATGCTCACTGCTCAAATAGCAAGATTATTTCTATTAGCAAGGCATCAAATAACTTCAGACGAGCGGAGGCCATGAAATGAAGAAAATTAGGGATGTGGAACATGTGCAACAAAGCAAAATTGAGCTAAAACCTTGGATGTTCTTGATAATTTCAATTTCTTCTGAACACATATCCTATATTTTGACATGCATGGGCAACATAAGGTAGATAAACGTAGATAATCTCACCTGCCTCTTTGATCATTCTGTTCCTGCTGGATTATTTCCTGCTCCCACGCGATACGATCCTCTTTTGGCAGTCGGCCAAGCGCATACGCTTCAATGAGTGAAACTTCCCTGTTTTTCTTAGCCCCTGCAATTACAAACACATAATGCCTGTAAGCCAAATAGCTCGACAAATGTTGGAAACTTCTGAAACCTCTCCTGTTTGAACCAGAACTTCTGAAGCTTGTCATTGTTTAGAACAACACCTGCGGTTTCGACACTTCCTCCCCACCGGCATCAGCCACCGTAACGTTCTTCCCATCAAGACCACCATCCTGCTCGGTCTGATGAGAGGGCTGGAGAGTGACCGCCGGTTGGGGGGAGGGAGCGCCGGTCGGGGGGAGGGAGCGCCGGCCACCGGTGACCGCCGGCAGGGGGGAGGGCCGGAGAGTGACCGCCGGTCGGGGGGAGGGAGCACCGGCACGGTGCTTGGCTGGGAAGGAATCGAGAGGGCGAGAGGCGATCCAATCCAGATCTGAGACTGAGAGACAGGGAGACTGGGAGTGGGAGAGAGACGGGGAGTCGGGGACGGGAGTCACGGGAGAGTCAAGGTCAAGCGCTCGGCTCGGGCCCAGAGTCCAGACCTCCAGTGAAGGCCGTATCCCGTATGGGTCGGGCAGTCGGGCTCAACCGCTCAAGTGACAATCCGGATATCCGATTTCCCGAATACCCGATATCCGTTTCCCGACCCATATTTTCCGGATAGTGGGCGCTCCGAATCCGATCCGGTATTCGTTTATAAATATCCGGATCCGACCCAATATCCGTTTTGCTTCCCGGATCCGGACGAAACCGGATCCGGCTCCGGATCGAGCGGGAATTATCCGTCCCGTTTTCACCCCTAACCAGCACTGGCGGTGAGGAGAGGTACTGCTTCAAGTCTTCAAACGCTTGTTGGGCCTCTTCAGTCCACTCGAAGTGGTTGGTCTTTTTCAGCAGCTTGAACAGGGGCAGGCTTCTTTCTCCCAATCGGGCGATAAATCGCCCGAGGGACGCTTAGCGATCAAAGAAGGCATCGCACTGCCATTTAACCGGGCGGCTTCATGTGTTCGATGGTCGCTATCTTGTCAAGATAGGCTTCAATGCCCCGACTAGACACGAGGAATCCTTCTCAGGGTTGAGTTTTAAGCAATTCTTCTGGAGGTTAGTGAAGGTTTCCTCCAGGTCTTCGATCAGTTCTTTGCTCTTCTTAACTTTCACAACCAAGTCATCGACGTATACCTCAAGATTTCACCCTATCTGTGGATGGAAAGAAATATGCATGGCACGTTGATAAGTAGAACCAGTATTTTTTAACCCAGAAGCCATTCTAATATAGAAATAAACACCCATGGTGGTTTCAAAAGTGGTTTTTTCTTCGTCTTCCGCCACCATGCTAATCTGGTGGTACCCAGAGTACGCGTCCAAAAAGCACAGTAGCTCACATCCTGCCGTCGAGTCGACGGTGAGATCGACGCACGGCAGGGGGTAAGGATCCTTCGGACAGGCCTTGTTGAGGTCGGTGAAGTCGACGCACAACCGCCACTTCCCATTGGATTTCTTGACAAGCACAGGGTTGGCAAACCATTTGGGGTGAAAGACTCCTTGACAATCCCTGCGCGCAACAGCTTCTCTACCTCCTCCCGAATGTCATCTTGCCACTCTGGTGCCTGCCTCCAGACCTTTTGGCGGACCGGACGTACTCCTGGGAGTGTTGCCAATCGGTGCTCGATCACCTCCCTGGGGATCCTAGTCATATCGGACGGTTGCTAGGCAAACACGTCGGAGTTAGAACGGAGGAAGGTGACGAGCGCGTCTTCTTATTTGGCTGAGGTTGGCCTCAACATTGACGGTCTTCCCGGGCTCGCCCTCTCTCAGGGAGACCACCTTAACCTCGCCGGCCGAGCCAGGCGAGGCACGGGTCTTCGCCAGAGGGGCTCCCGAATAGGCGGCATCAGGCTGCCTTGCACAGGTGGCGTCGGCTAGGTCCAATGCATACTTGTGGTAGTGCAAGACTTCCGGCCTGTCCACCTGGATGACTATGGGGACACCAGGCCCTGGTATCTTCACCACCATGTATGCATAGTGGGTCGCCGCCATGAACTTGGCCAACGCTGGTCGGCCAAGTAGGGCATTGTACGGGAGGTCGAAATTGGCGACTTCGAAATCCACCATTTCTGTTTGGTAGTTGCTGTCCTCCCCGAAGGTGACGGGGAGGCGCACTTGGCCCAGGGGCACCGAGCCAGCCCCCGGGGCGATTCCATAGAAGAGTAAGGCCGGGCGCAACTCCTGCCACAATATTTGGAGCGCCCGAAATGCCTTGGAGGACAGGAGGTTGATGGAGCTCCCTCCGTCCACTAGCACCCGCCCAAACTTCACATTCCGGATCGTGGGCAAAACCACGATCGAAAGGTGACCTAGGCCGACGGTGCTCTCAGGGTTGTCGGCCCGACTGAAAGTGATCGGCTCCTCCGACCACTTTAGCATCCAACCCGTCCCTGAGCTCGGCACTGTGGCGCAGACCTCCCTCCTCAACTGTTTGTACGTCATGTTGGAGGGGTAGGTGGCCGAGCCACCATGAATGTACGCCATGGTTTGATCTGCCTACTGGAAGGCTAGCGGGGCAGGATCTTCGTCCTGATCATCATCGCGGGGGTGGCGCTCCTTAAGCCGTTGCTCCACCATCTTACTCACAACCTGGCAACTGGCCAGGTCGTGGGTGTTAGACCTGTGGATCGGGTAGTAGGGCCTGCCCTCCTTCTCCTCGCAGTGGTCACTTCTCCGACCACGACGATCATCTTGCCAGTCACGGCAGTCGCGCCCTTGCGGCTTGGTATCCTTACGCGCTCAGCGGTTAGGACCCGCCTGGTCTCAACTGCCTCATGCCTCTTCGCCTTCTTGCTCGCAGGGCCGGGACCCCTTGAAGTCCCGGCTTCATCTCCGTCGCGACCGCCCGCAGGGCCAGACACCGGCCCCCGAGCTTCCGCTGCCCGCGCGCACTTGTGCGCTAGAGAGAAAAGCTCGGAAGTAGTGGTGATGTTGCGGTGGACATCTTCTTCCGCATCTTGTGGTCCCGAACGCCTATCCGGAAGGCAATGATGACTGACTACTCGGAAATCTGGGGGATCGTATTGCGACAATGACTGAATCGTCGGATGAAGTCATGCAACGATTCCCCTCTTTCCTGCTCGAGGGCATGAAGATCGTCCCCGACGCCCGATTGTGTGTATAAGCCTTGAAAATTGGTGACGAAGAGGGCGCACAACCCCTCCCACGAGTGTATCGATCCTCGTGGGAGGTTCAACAGCCAGGAACAGTCGGACCCTGTCAAGGCTGTTGGGAAATAATTGGCCATGGCCTTTTCAGACCGGCCAACGGCCCGCACCACCGTGGTGTAGATCTACAAGAATTCTTTCGGGTTGGTGGTGCCGTCATACTTTTCGATGGATGCCGGACGAAACCTTTCGGGCCACGCCACACGGCGCAGCCGTCGGGAAAACGCCTGGCACCCAACGCTGTAGGGGGAGTCATGTCGTCCACCTGAACCCCGGCCCGGAGACCGTGCTGGGGAGTGCAGATCTCGACTCCCCAAAGAATCGGAGGAGTGGACCTCCTCCTTGCTCCTAAGGTGAGAGTCATGGGTGGAGCCTTCATCCCCAGGAGCCATCCGCCTGTCGCGGTCTTGCCCCTGGGCGCGACGGCGCTGCAGGTGGTTACGCAAATCATCGCCGCACCACCGGCGATGCTTCTCCAGATGAATCCTCAGGTCCTCACAGCTCCTCGCGGAACCGGTACCCGTGTCTTGTACGCCCTTTCATTTGCTCTAGCCCTCCTGGCCAAAGCGCTTCCCGCTTGGGCGGCTAGAAGCCTGGGTGCGGTCAGCATGCACCGTTGATCGAGGAGTACCGATGGTACCTGACCGGTCAGGCATCCCCACACAGAGCTGGGCCACGTCTACGAGGCCAGCAATGTCTCGAAGCCACGGCGTGGCCGGGGTGTCTCCTGCGAGTTCCACCAGAGGGTGGTCCAAGAGGAGACGGACTGCATGCAGGTTCTGGACCGGGGTGGCCACCTCTATGGCCAACCGTCACCGAACCGGATGTTCCGCCACCGCCAGGGGGGCGCCACCGCCTCCCTGCAGGGGCGGTGTGAGACGATCCCTTGTCCAGCGGGAGTGCCGGGATGTGTCATGGGCGTTGCTAGCCTCCGCCACCTCTTTTTGTTGTGAGTGTGAACCCGCCATCACCAGATGCGCGGTCCTTCCAAACAGAAGACCGGGATCCGCCGGAGAGATGGCTGGGTGAGCCAACCTCTAGCCCCCTACCTGGCGCGCCCCTGTCGGTGTATTTCATCAGACAGGACCCTGTCGACGGACAAGGTTTCTCCCAGGACGGAGAATAAGGTTCGGTAGAGGGCGTCTTCGCGGTCGGACACCCTAATGGCTCTCGCACAAGGGATCCGGGGGTCAACAGATCAAAGAACACACCGATGTACCCAGGTTCGAGCTCCTAGTGTGGGTAATAGCCCTACGTCATGCTAGATCTTTCTTGATGTATATTGAGCTAGTTACAATGCTTTTTTCAGTTCATCCTCCTTCTCTTGGTTTCTCCCCTCGGTCCCCCCCTTCCATGCACCAGAGCTCCCTTATATAGACTGGGCTGGCTCAGGCAGGTGAGAAGGTGACTTCATACTGATCTACGATTCATTTATTACACCCCATCACTGTAGTTCAGTCCTCCAAGCCTCATTCTCCGTGCCGTTGTATGGCTTCGCCCGGTCCGCCCGGGATGCGACCTTCCTGCGACGGGTTAGGTGTGAGGCGTCAGAGGGATGGGCCATCGTCGTGTCGACAGCAATACTCTTTGCAATCAATGGCTCTGACACAGCGTGTCAGGGGAAGGAGACTTCTAGGCGAGGCCTCCTTCCCATTATTTTGGTCGCCCGCGTGGCCCGGCTTGGGCCGCCGCAGCCGAGTGGGGCACGGTCGCCTCTGCCGCCAGCCACCACGTAATTTGGCCGCCCAATGGTGGGGCACTGTCGCCGCCACCGCCGCCAGCCGCCACGTGGCCGACCGCCCGCGAGGGGCTCGATCCCCGCCGCTCGTCAGCCGCCTGCGAGAGGGCTCGATCCCCGCTTACTCGTCAGGCCGCCACGTGGGCCGATCGCCCGGCGAGTGGGGCCTGATCGCCCGCCTGCTCACCAAGCCGCCATATGGGTCGGTCGCCCGGCGAGAGGGGCCTGCTCGCCAGGCCGCCACGTGGGCCGATCGCCCGATGAGTGGGGCCTGATCGCTCACCGCCGCTAGGCCGCCACGTGGCCGATCGCTCACCGCCGCCAAAGCCGCCACGCAGCTAACCGCCTGGTGAGAGGGTCCTAATCACCCGCCTACTCGCTAGACCGCCACGTGGGCCAATCGCCCGGCGAGTGGGGCCTGATCGCCCGCCTGCTCGCCAGGCCGCCACGTGGGCCGATCGCCCGCCTGCTCGCCAGGCCACCACGTGGTCTTACTTGTCTGCGGCGGAGAGGCTACCCTGGCGTAAAGTACGCCGACAGCGATGTTCTTCTTTTTCGAAGAGCTTTGTTCCAATAGCTCTTTGACCGCGGTTTTCTCAAAAAAAATATAGATTCATCGAAGGTTTATAGCAATTCATAGATTCGCCGACGGGTCATAACGACCCATTTTTTTAAAAAATACGAAAACCGAGAACACGGTGAAATTTTTCACAAATTTTACATTTTACATCGTCACGCACGACGCAGCGTAGTGCGTTACCCTGGCTAGTACCTTCTATATATCGTGGCGTTTCTTTCGGTCTGTACTTTTAAATGGATCTTCTCTGAACTTGTCTTCATCGATTGTAACATCCGCGAAGCTAAGGAAAACAATTCTGTGTAACCAAAAAAAAAAGAAAAATCCAATTCCAGCGGTTTGAAACCGCTGGAAGTTTGTTTGGTTTTTTTTATTTCACAAAATTGTTCACTGACGGAAAGAAAACAAAAAATCGATTCCAGCGGAACCAGTCCGCTGGAAATTATAAAAAAAATTCCAGCAGATCTAGTCCGCTGGATCTGAATTAAAAAAATTAAAAATATTTTTTAGCGGATTTGGTCCGCTGGATTTGAATTAAAAGAAATTCCGTGGTTTCAGTCCACTGGTTTCTACTGTGCAGGGGCTATTTCTGTATTTTCATCCACTCCACGGCTAAAAATGAAAAAAAAACCGCAGTACCGGCTAGAATAGTAAAAACTTCGGTAAATTGCACATATAGTAAAATACTGTATCAGAGTCTACACTATTTTTTGCTTCCAGGAACAAAGTCATTATGCACATATATGCTGTAGATGATGGCTGCATAATATCTATGTTAATCAAAATGTCAAATTAGAGATAAACAACTTTGTGTTTCTCATTGTAAAAATTATTCTTAATCATCTATATCTTTCAATGTTAATGGATTAATAAACCTTAAGAAATGAACTGTAGCAAGATAGATCTGATGACATCTTTTATTCTATAGCACTGTTTCTGTAAAATTTGACCTTTTTGGCCTCCGAAGTATCTAAATAGGGATGAGTACTGCATGATAATGTATCTTAACAAGCACTGACAGGTTAATTTGTTATATGACAAACATTTTTTTCATTGATAAGATGGTCTAGACTCTTATTATGTTGCAAGTGTTGTTATCAGAAATATGAACATGGAAATCAAAGTTTTTGTTTATTTTCTTAATATGCCCGATGAGTGAGCGGATAGTAGCAATGACTGGATTTCCAGTATCAGTACCTTAAAATGTCATGAACAATGGAAGAAAATGTCACAGTCAAGTAGAATGGAGAAAAGAAAATTAGAGCTTGGAGTTGTGAACATATCAAACAGAGCTTGGAGTTGTGAACAATATCAGTACTGTAGTACATGTTGGTTATGTTGGCTTGGAGCACTACTAAAAATGCATGAATAGTGTCAGGTTCATGTCAATTTGTAGAGCAGGAGCAATGCTTGTCAGCTCATGAGAATGGCAATTTTGGCAGCATGACCTAGCTGCTACTCACTGCATCCAAACAAGAAGAAAATTTTGGCAGCATGATTTGGCTCACTACTCATTTGATTATTCCATAGATATCTCCCTATTAATGCAGACTTAATCCAGTGAAATACTGTACGTTCATTTTCATTCTGAACTTGAAGTGAATAAACAATTTATTTAATTAACAATTTTATGGCTGTATTTAGCTTACTTGTTCATTTTCATCATGAACTATATATGAAATACTCAAAAGATGTACTCCAAACTTTCAATGCTCACCGCAGAAACAAAGAATTAAAAAACATAGGGAAAAACTCTAGATCATTTAAGATTTAAACATCAAGCGGAGGTCAGAATAGCATGTATATATTCATCTTAAAAGAGTTTTCATGATATTGTCGTTCCTTTATTTGTACTCAGGAAGTCAGAATAGCATGTATATTCATCTTAAAAGAGTTTGATTTGTTCTTCTCTAAGTTACCATTATTAAACAATCTTTACATGTCTACTTTCATGTGATGACTATCAATGTATAAAGCCAAACACGTTAGCCTTTGTCTCATCGATTTGGATTATTAGGACATGTACAATGCAAGATGCTTATACATGAGTGCTTTTGATTTTATCCATATCTCAGGTTTCTTCACCAACAATCGTTGTCGAAATAGCTGGAAGTTATGCATGGGCTCATAAGAGTTGGAGGGTTCGGGAGGAGTTTGTACGTACAGTAGCAACTGCAGTTGGGCTTTTTGCTTCTACAGAGCTCCCATTGCAACGAGCTTTGCTATCGCCTGTAAGTATAGGCTCCAACAAGGTTATTATTTTACTTTTTTGTGCATAGATCCAACTTTATTTCATTCTGTATATAGGTATGCTAAGATTTTCTGACTTTACAGGTCTTACAATTGAGAGGTGGTTCTGCAAAAAAACAAAGGATCTTAAATGCAAATATGCCATGTTATACCTCATGGTTTTATGCCATTTTTCACAAAAAAAAAATACTTTGAACATTCAGGGGTAGATCTGACTTGCTATAGCTAAAGGATTTACTACAATTTTGGTTTTATCTAAATTTCAGTGCTTCAGTGCTAGATTTGGCATAGGTTTGCGGGAAACTATACTTACAACTTCAATGCTGTTCTTTTATGTGTCCAGCACTACACAAATCTTAATTGGAATCTTGAGGTTTGTTATTGTTGCAAGTAGCCATTTTTGGATTGCTTTAAGGTAATAGATTTTATTTTTGATCATTTCTGAATTGCTTTAAGAAAATATTTAGTTTTTAATCATTGGACATATATATAGTTTGGATAAGTGAGATACCGTTTAATAGATCAACTGGACTTTGTCAAACAGCAAAGCAATACTGTTTATTCATTGTCTATGACTATATTACTTCGAATATTTAATAGAAATGGATGCTAATGCACAATGATCATTTTAAATATTGCATGCCTTAAATGCATTATTGCATGAGAAACACAACAATGTTATGCGAATTACTGAATGTGGAAAATACTCTTGTCACCATTAAATAAAATATTTTTTAAAGGTTTTGTAACATCTAAATGTCTATGACAGCTCAATGGCACCAATTAATTGAACACAAAAGAGAACGTACGTGTTATTTTCCCTGTGGTGCCTATGTGAGTTTTACTTGACTGTCTCTTCCATCTAATTAAAATTAGACCAAATGTTTAAATATGCTTATTTTTTTAGATTCAAAAAGTTTGACAACATTGAATTCAGGGATGTATACATGTCTTGATGTATTTGTGTCTTGGTAGATGTCAAATTTTCTATTGAAAATAACGGTGATTTGTTTCGATTTATCTTAATAGATGAGATTGTAAGTCCAACTGTTTTAATTCATGTCAGAGGAGACTATAAAAACTTTTATAATTGGGAGAAATAGATGTTTGATCTTGTAGCACAATTTTCTTTTCTCTACTAATATAAATTTGCAGTTGGTGGCAGCGGTCCGTTCTTCCTAACCTCCCCCCTCCCACCATATCTCCAATAATGGCTGGTCATTATAGCTAATTATTCTTTCCTGATTTATAGCCAGCCATATCTCTCTAAATATGGTTGATTATTATAGCAAAATCCCTAATTATTGCTGGTAATTAATAGCCGACTAATCATTCCTTTTTGTACTCTATATTGTATAGTTTTCACAGAATTAATCAAGGGAATTCATTCAAGATCTCACATATCGTACTGCCGCGGCGAATGAACTTGATGAACTGATCAATAAGTGACGAACCGACATATATGACCACGAGATGTAGGAGGCCGAGCGCCGCGGTTAGTAGTAACTGCGGCCAGAAGGACAGCTAGAGCGCGACGCCCACCGGGTGCCGTAACCCCAGCGCCGGCCAGTTGGACTAAACAAAGCGTATGACGCTTTGGCGCGGTTGCCCGGCGACACCGGTGGGACGTCGTCGGCGGTGAGAGAATCGTTGGCATACCCCTTGGAGATAAACGGGTTGATCTAACTGAACGTCGCGAAAGAGAGGAACGACGCGGCGCACGGCGTGGTGGGCGCCTCGGCACTGGTGTTTTCTGGTTCACCTTTATGGGCTCCGGCGTCATGGCCGATGAAGCCAGTGATAGCTAGGTACGCTAGAGACATGGAGACGAGTAGGCTGGCAAAGGCAAGAGGGTCATCTGGGAAGAGCAGCGAACCGTCGGTACAGCGGACCACCGCCGAAGCGGAGAAGAGCGCGGCGCCGAGGGCAGTGGCGATCCAGAAGACGCAGATGTGCAAAGGCTAGGTGGCGGCGGCGGCCCCTTTCTTCAAGACGACTGACCACGCGGCCATGGTGTGCTCGACGAAGTGGGCGGTGAGGAAGGCGGACTCCACAGCGCGCCATGGCGTGCTCGGCAGGAGGAAAAACGCGAGCGCGAGGAGGACAGCGGGCGCTGTGGCGAAGACGGCGGACGCCCCGAGCGCGACCGCGTAGTGACCAGTGGTCCGGAATGGCGGTGGCTTCAGCAACAACGCTTCGTGCTCAGGGGAAACCCCTGTGTCACCCCTGTGAAAGCGGTGGATGACGAGGACGAGCAAGGCGACGAGGAAGACGAGGTCGACGGTGCCGATGAGCGCGCGCTGCGGGCATGGCGAGAGGAAGAGGAACGCAAACTGGTAATATAAATTGCAAAAAGAGATAAAAATGATTGATTGATTTTTGAGATTGGTAATATATATTGGTACATACAATATATTTGGTTTTAATTCATACCGGAGAAGAAACCATAAAAACTTTTGTAATCGGGTGAAATAGATGTTTGATCTTGTAGCACAATTTTCTTTTATTACTTGACCTTTATGTTTCGTTACTAATTTTATTTTTCGTAGCAACGCACAAGCATTGATCTAGTATTTGTTGACCTTTATGTTTCGTTACCAATTTTATTTTTTGTAGCAACGCACGGGTATTGAACTAATACATACTATATAGGAGATAAAACTCTCTCTCTCTTTATTAGATTGATTCTCATATAGGGTACATATTTATGGTGGAAGTAAACAAGAGATAGATTCGAATTTATTTACGATGAGATAAAGTTCAAACATATTTGAACAACGATAACGATATCTCAACACAAACCATTTCTTACTGACGGGCTGACGGCCCAGCACGCTCTTGTGATTTCAACACGTACGTATTTTACGATCCCGTCTCACTTCTTCGATGCAACATATGCCACCATTTACAGATAATGTCTGTTGCCGTCTTGCTAATCAATCTAAAAATCTTTATCTACGAGGGTACGTACAAATATCTTTACTAGCAAGACACTGTCTATCTTGATTCATACCACCAATCTATTTAGAGACCTTCCATGTAAAAAAAGGTTTATTTCTTAGGATGCAATACAAAACATTATTCATACATACGTGTAGCTAATGCATTGCCATTTCTGTTTCGGTGACGTGTGTCTCACTCAATTAGTTAACCATTTGAGCTTCTATTCTTTGCAGGGAGATTTGAGAAGTCCAGAAGATTATGTGCTCCTCCAGTCGCCATTAGAGCCGTGGTACGCGTAAAGATTTTAAAGCCTCCGTATTCGTAGAAGGCAAGTACATAGAAGGAAGTACAAGAAAATAATCACGTGAGATGTGCACCCGCACAAATCATAGAAACTTGTGATTCGGTATAAATTACTCGACAAATTCAGATCGATTAGTGATCCGGCCATGAGAGTTGCTACATTCCAAACACATGTTTCCAATCAACTCGATCGATTCTTCTTATAAGCTAGCCGGCCACCATTCTACCAAATTCGTACACAACGATCACCTGCTTCTTCCATCTGTAATTATCTAGGTTAGTTTGTCAAGGAGATATGAAGTTTGTGATAGGGCCACTCGTTGGAATGGCCCTAGCCATTGTAGTTGGTGCCCTGGCTCTCATTGCCATACCTCAAGATTGCGATGCTGCAGGAAGTACTGTGGTGAGAAGCATCTTGGTCAACCCGAATGGGCGCGCTAATTTCACGTCCATCCAAGACGCCATCGACTCTGTCCCTTTCGGCAACGATCAGTGGATCCGAGTTCATGTCGCCGCCGGCGTCTACAAGTAATGCATGCATCGATCGATGATCGCTCCCTTGCATCGTGTGGTTACCCTGTAACTCTTGCTCTAAGTATTATAAAGGTTTTGTTCTGGTTTCTTCTACCTGACGAGCATGTGGAAGTGCTGGTTCGCGCCTTCAATCCATTCATGGATACCATGGCTTTCACTTTTGAAATGCATGGATCGCAACCCAGAGTTGTCACTGAAAAGGCAACCGTGAAGATATATTTTAATAATTCAGAGATGTCTGCCTTGAAACCAAATCGATTCCATTTCCAAATCCAAACTGCAACTCAGTCACCAATTAAGGCGATGGTTGTGTCATGTGTTGCAAAATGCAAACAGTAATGGAGCTAATTTTGTCTCTGTTTTTCCTTGTGATGGATGCATGAAGGGAGAAGGTGACCATACCTGCGAACAAAAGCTTCATCCTGCTGGAAGGCGAGGGGATTCAGCAGACGTCGATCGAGTGGGCGGACCACGCCGGCGGGGGCTCAAGCACCGCCAGCTCCCCGACGTTCGCCTCGTACTCCACCGACTTCATGGCTCGCGACATCACCTTCAAGGTCAGTCCGTGTCTGGGCTTCTTAATTCTGCCACGACTTACTTGCTCACCATGCATCACCCGATCACACGAAGCTAGGTTTTACGCGAGCTGTTGTTGGCTTGTTGCCTCAGAACACGTACGACGAGGTCGGGAACTTGGTACCGGCGGTGGCGGCGCTGGTGGCCGGGGACCGGTCATCGTTCTACCGTTGCGGCTTCGTCGGCGTCCAGGACACGCTGAGCGATCTTTTTGGGAGGCACTACTACGAGAAGTGCTACATCGAGGGCGTCATGGACTTCATCTTCGGCCAAGGCCAGTCCATCTTTCAGGTACGTACTCCTACCGAAATCGTACTGATCGTCTGATCCATCGTCGTGTATGCTTCCGAACATCGGATTTGAGAGCGTACGTGCTGTACGTAGGAGTGCGAGATACGGACGGGGAAGTCGGCGGTGGCGCCGGGGTTCATCACGGCGCAGGGGCGGGACAGCGAGGCGGACGAGAGCGGGTTCGTGTTCAAGCAGTGCACGGTGGGCGGCGTCACGGCGGCGTTCCTGGGGCGCGCGTGGAGGGCCTACTCCAGGGTCATCTTCTACCAGACGGACATGTCCGCCGTCGTCTTCAGCCGAGGCTGGAACGCCTGGACATACAAGGGCAGAGAGTGAGAACATCCCCTGCTCGCCGCGGACGTACGTGATGCATTTGCATGGTCAGAACTGATAGCTGTGTGGCTGACAGCGCCAATTGCTGCGCTTTCCTTGGTGGCTTGATGGTTCCCAGGGGCACGTTGGTGATGGTGGAGTCGGGGTGCACGGGGCCGGGGTCCAACAAGACGGGGCGGGTGCCGTGGGCCAAGGTGCTGACCGCGGAGGAGCTCGCCAAGTTCGTCGACCTCTCCTACGTCTCCGGCGACGGCTGGCTCGCCGCGCAGCCCAGCTAGCCTGGCACTCTGGCGAGCTGGGACGTGAGCGTGATGTCAACCAGAGAGATAGAGCTGAGCTGAGGTGGCTGCTTTCTGGAGATGGAACTTATGAATAAAAAACTTGTATCGAGCAATTGATTCGGCTTCTATTCTTGTACTACGTGCAAGTCGAAGCTGAAACGGGAATACACGAAATGGCTTGTGTTCTTTCAAGCCGTGGTATGTCTAGTTGATATATGCACAGGGATGAGCACCTCTGTTGACCAGACATGGAGCCCTTGTGAAGCTCGTGTTCAAACCGACCGCTTATCACACACGAATAGTATATGCAAACGGATATCATTATATGACAGCAACGATGGAGAGTATACGCCCGGTGACGATGTGATCAATCAGATAGAGATCGAAGCAGCAAAGATGTGAAACTTTTATTACCAAAAATGACGCTATAGGTAAAGATGAAAACAAATTGGACTAGCATCACAAACATTACAACACTTCCCAGCTTGTAGACAAATCAACGTTGAACTGAATCTGATCGCTTCTTCATTCCGGAGAGTGAACTGACGGAAATGTGAAACAATAACCGAAGTATCTTTTCCAATATCTGGCGCCCTAACGGTCCATTTTTGGACAACAATCAGGAATAGAGTTGAATTTGCGACTTACATAAAACACACACCCAGCGCTTACGAGTGACGTTCTTCTTTCTCTCCTAGTTTCATCGACACTCACGACTTCCATTTTTATGCAATTATGCTCCAATTTATGGTGTACACACAGCTAAGAAACCTAGGTAGATATAATGTCGTGCTCAAAGAATAGTTCAGTCTCACTTGGTGTAAAGGACATCCTCCCATGGGTGACGGTAGAGCGGTTGCTTGAGCCTCTTCTGGTCAAAGGTGTGCCTGCGAATCCGAGTAGAGATTTGAGTAATTGCAAAATATATAACCCAGGCTAACAAAAACGTGTAGCTATGACATATAACCTAACTGTTGGTGGCAACAGCACTAACAAAAACAAATAAGGCTCTCACCCAATCAGACCAATCGAGCGTGCAAGCACAAAGAGCCCATTAAGATAACCAATCTCAACAATCTCGTCGATCTCTTGCTTGCTGAACATTCCACTCCCAGAAAGAAGATCCAAGAAAAGCGAACCAATTGCACCATCAACATTCATAACCAAATTGTTGGCCTTTGACAGGGTGTAGGTCTCAACCTGGACAGCATATTCCATGTATTTGACTGAAGGGAAGTGTGTGTGAGCATATTTCTGTAGAAGCTGCACTCTCTTGTCCCTGTTGTCTCTGCTCTTGATCCTAATCAAGACAGGCGAGTGAAATTCGAGAAAGGTCAGACAGTGTACTCGCTCAATTAATCCTAAAGTACGTAATGAGTTTTTTTCTCGAAAAATCCATTTTCAGGTGCTAGATTATTATGTCATACCTGTGACCAATCCCAGGGACACGAATTCCCTTCTTTTTCATGCCCTCAACAAACTCATAAGGCGTTAGACCCTACAAATAATTGATGCAGATCTATTAGAACAATTAAGAAATATACGCGACATGGAACTGATAAAAGCAACGGGATATGAAATAAGTTGGCTCACTCTATCATATGCATCTTTGAAGTACCGAGCAGCATCATCAATTGCACCACCAAAACGGGGGCCAATTGTCAATAGTCCTGTGATATTTCAACCGTAAACCTTGTTAATCTAATCTATGCTATTGTGCACTGACCAATAAAAGTTTGCATGTACATGTCTAACAAGCTCACCAGATACCAAGCTGGAAACAAGGTCCTTTCCAGCCCTAGCAGTAACTATAGAATTATGAGCACCAGATACACAAGGACCATGATCGGCACAAAGCATAATGCAAATCTGTAAGACACATGAAACCCTTTTGGGATCAAATGAACTCTAGATGTAGAAAAACATGTTTAAAATTGTCACAACATGCTAGAGATTGAATGTTGTAAAGAAGAAAGATTATCCATGTCATATAGCTTACCCATAACTTACCTCAATAAATTGAGTACAATAACGAGGAAGGCTGCGCTTGAACCACAAAAGAGAAATAACATCACCAACTCCGTAACCCTGTTCAATAATTGTAGACATGGGCACACCAGCGTAGCAAGGTTCCTCACCTGCATCACAAACATGCACCCATATTACTTCCTGGGAGGGATAGTAGGATATAGGTCAGATATAGAGCACATATAGACAACATGTCCGCCACCAATCTAACCTCTGTCATCAGAGATAGTGGAGATAATGTGTGTGGGAGCTCGGACCTTCCCACTCTTAATTGCAGTTTTAAGATCCTCGGGAATGGGAGGCGGCGTAATCTCAGGCACAGGAGAAATCTTTCCATCCTCAACCTGCCAAATATATTTAACCTCAGAAGCTTGGTTCCCATAATACACGTTCTCAAAATATTATACTTGGAAGACATCAGTCATGATATGTCAAAACATTATCGGCGTACCAGTTTCTCAAATGTCTCCTTAATTGCACTTTCGAGGGCTTCATATGAAGTAGGGACAATTGCCCCAGCGTCCCTTAATGCCTGATTCTTAGCTTGTGCTGATTCCAACTCACCACCGCTCTTCGCACCCTGTTATATATTAGCATTAATAAATAAATCAGATCTCTGTATGCTAAACATACTGTTCAGGTCACAGAAACTCAAGGGAAAAAAGAACACCAATGGTTGTTCAAAACTTACAGCATGGCCAAACTGGACTTCAGATTTGAATAGACGTGCGCATGTTCCACTAACCCATGCAACAACAGGTTTCTGAACCTTCCCTTGTTTCAAGGCTTCGACGAGTGAGTACTCATCTCTTCCTCCAAGCTCCCCAAGAACAACCATCATTTTGACCTTTATGGCATAAAATGAGATGTAATTGGTAGACCAATGCTCCAGACTTGAGTTACAAATAATGCATGGATGGCATTATCATGAAAGCGTCCTTTTACGCTGAACAACCTATGTTCTAAAATTTTATATGGCTGAGTACGTGCAAAGGCAATTTAGATAGGACCAGATTATGGTAAAGGAGCTTCCTCAAAAAATTAGAAAGCAAAAAGGATGCGACCAAGGGAACAAGTCATGACTACATCTTGTGGATGTCTTATCATGCCAACAAGACATAATTTAACTCTTTGCAGGAAAGTTGTGTGATAAAGAAGATGAATGCTCATACTACAAGAAGGTTCGCACTAAATTCTGTATAATGTAAGTTAACTTGTCAAGTGTCAAACCTGAGGCATGTTATTAAAACGTAGGATGTGATCTGACAGAGTTGAGCCAGGGAAAACATCCCCTCCAATTGCAATTCCTGAATATTTTTTAAAGAGAATAGTTAGCATAGGTGCATTATTCATGTAATCACCAAATGTTGAATTTTTACTTTTATCCACAAACAAGCTACCTTCATAAATACCATCTGTCACTCTGGCAATGGTGTTGTACATCTCATTTGACATGCCACCCTGTTGATATAATGAAAGTTCAATTTGATATTGGGATAACATACGAGCATTGACATATGCATTAACGGTCGAGATGGACAGTTCAATATATACTAATCAACAAGTCATAGAAATTAACGAATGGAAACTCATCAACTCCGCACATGCATTTGCTTTTAATGGGGTGATGAGGGGGGTTGCTTTGGGACTTTTTGGGATTTAGTTCAAATCCTAATGATTTGGACGGGAACATCGCATAGAACTACAGATAGTGAAGTAATCTTTTTAACAAGCAAGTTTATCAACATTGAAATAAAAAGCGTACCGATTTAGACACAAAACCAACAGATCCAGGCCTGTAAAGTTTGCACTGAATTATGTTGTCAATGGTTCCAGCAGTATCACCAATCTTGAAAGCACCAGCTTGGATTCCTCCAACTGTTGCAGGTCCAATGATGACCTACAAACAACACAAAATTACTTAGCAAAAATAAACAAGAAATATGCAGGCCATTGTCAACCTGCATTGACTGAAAAACAGAATGATCTAATACTTTCAGCGTCAGACAAGCTAGAAAATGACATGTCACATGCCAACACCAATATCTGGAATGAGCAAAAGAATTTACAGTATTGTTCAAGCCTCACAAACTATCATTGTGTTTACAAATTTGTTTATAAAGATATGTTCCTTTATTAATATGAAATTGTTGTTATGTTAAGTAATTTATGATGAGACCCTGGCAATAAATAATCAGGTTTGAAAAGCAGTTAATTCACGCAAATCATAGTCCTTACCTTGTTATTAGCACATGCATAACTTATTAGCTGCTTTGCGTCTGATTCAGGAACACCCTCTGCTATAATGGCTACAACTCTGATTGTTGGCTGCTTCAAAGCTGACATTGAAGAAGCAGCTGCACTGAAGATTGAGCAAATATAGTGACATTGTAGTTGCTCCAAGACCATGCAGTCTTTCCCAAAGGAATATCAAAACACTAACTAACCTCCGAAAGGATGCAAAGTTGATAAATACATCAGCAGTTGGGTGTGCATTGCAGGCAGCTTCAATTCTACAAAAGACACATGAGTAAATACATTGTGCTAGCAATCTGTTATTATACACATCTCTGCACCCGAAATAAGAACTACTGTCTTGCTCAATGAAATAACTTATATGAGGGAGCAGAGAACCCACGTAGGATGAACTGGAATAGCGATTTCTTCTTGTCCAAAGAAAAGTTTCTGAAACCCATCAGAACCAGGATTGATTATTCCAGCAACAGAAGGTGTTTCTCTCCCTAGCAAGCAGTGCAGAGTCAGTAAGGAAGAAGGAAAACAGGAACACTATGCAATCTTTTTTAACTAGCATTGAAGGGAAAATATATATACCACAGAGGAAGTCAAAGTCAAGCATCCGTTGAATCGGGAGCTGCTTATAATTGTAAAATAATGCTTGGGTGGTTCTTGAAAAAATTTGACCTGTCGCCATGATTTACTTTGCCTGCAAAAACTGCTATTAGTCTATGATATCATAGGATAAGTTCATATTTAGAATCAGAAACCATAAGCCTCCATATGCTCCTCAAAGTACCAAAACAGAATGTACATGTTTGCACAACAACTGTCAACTGTAAGGATTGGATTAATGCCATGGCTTCATTAAAAGACAAAAAATCTCAGGTTATTTTGCACATCCTTAGACAATCTCCTACGTTAAGTATAACATCCAACATGACCATTGGCAAGAATTTATTGTTAAAAGCAAGGGAGTTCTTTATGATGGTCTCAAATAATGGCATACAGACATAACTTATTGCAGATGTACAAAATGCATCTACAATGCACATCTAGGACCATCATAGCCCCACATCAACTATGAAGTCAAAATCTCAATGGATGATCAACATGAGAATTCCAACATGTCAATAAAAATATATGTTCTTTTGTGAATCTAAAGCTCTCGCATTATTTTTGCTATCATTGGTGAATAATGTTTGCAGTTAAAACCAACTTAAAAGATTCGATTTCTTAAGCACTTAACTCACATCACCAACAATTATTGCATAACATAAAACAGGAGATACTTTCACAGCAATGAAAAATATAAATGCAGAACAACTGATGCCTGTATTCATCTCAAATCCATAAACAGAACAACATGACAGAGTTGACTAAAGCATTAAACACCTTTTGAAAAGTTTCTGTTCATCTCATATCCACCTATAAATGACCGTGTGCTTAGTCCAAGTGTGAGTTCACTTCCAAAACCTCCTTGTACAAGCACCGTTACTCATGAATCCTACCAGAATAGGACACTCGAGAACCTATAGAACCAAATTGCTCGATACCCAAAAGTATACAATATAAAGGAGGTGAAATCTGGGCAGAACACCGGATCTCAAATATGACGCATCAGCACATTTTATCATCATTGCCTAACTACCTCCAATGCTTAAATCTCATTTCTAAATTGAGCTAATTATACTGAACACGCTCAAGGTGGTCGAAATCTCGTATTTTTACCTCCAATAGTCAAATCCACAGTAAAAACTATACTAACTTTCCACCAAGATCAGAGTGATTCCAGCCATCACTCGCGGACAAATTATAACTAACACAATGGACCATTAACAATTGAACCAAGTAGCCAAGCAAATGGAATCTCAAGTGAACCGTCCAAACCCCTCAAATTTAAACTCTTCCCACTGCCGCCCCAAAACCTATCAAGCCCGAAAAAATCTCAACCACGAGATCTCCTCAGATCCGTACAAAAAAACGTACGCCAGAGCACGAATCCGACAAAAGCCCGCAAACTTTCTCCCAGCTTCTCACACAGCCACGCAGCGATCCCTCGAAATGAGGCCAAACTCGCGACAAAGGAGGCCGTTTCCCGACCGAAATCAGATCAGAAGCGGCAAGCATGCAGGCAACCCATCTCACCCAAAAACCCCCACCGAATCTAAAACAAGCCGCAAGATCCCCGCGACGCACCTGCGCGATCCCGCCGGCCGCAGCACCCACCGCACCACCGGCGAGGAGAGATCCGCAGATCCGCCGCGCCGGGAGCACCCCCGTGATCCGACACACCAACTGTTCGACCTAATGCAGCAGACAGCAGTAACAGCAGGAGGAGACTGGCAGAAATGGAGTACGTGATAGCGGGTGCGTGGATGCGTGCGTATGGTTGGAAGCTGCGAACCTTCCGAGCCGAGGCGGAGGCGGAATAGGAAGGAGGCGGAGTTCTTCGGTAACGAAACTTAATTTGGGTCGCCGGGACGGGGAGCTGAGGGGTAGGAGGCGGAGGTAGGAGGCTTTATTTATAGTGGCGGGTAGGGGATGGGCCGGTGTGAAGCGGGCGACGCACTCCCCAACTACCCACGACTCCACGAGCTCCCGGCGCCGTGAGGATTGTCTGGACCGGGTCTATGAGCCGTAGCGACTGCTACAATTTTAGTAGTCACGCAGAGGGGTTGCGTAGGACGCAACTAGTAGGCGAACCTTGCCCATCTTGCCGCTCTTTTCCGAAGTGTTTCATTTTCTAGCCCTCTAAATTATATTTTTTTATAAAATTAATCCTCTCTTAACAGAAATTAGCCTCCTTGATGAGCTCGAAAGTCTTGGCAGGTGACATACGTCCCTTGTCTCTCTAGGGATGCTCAAAAGGAGGGCTACAGCATGATACATCAAGTGAGCTCAGAAATGGTTAGTAGAGCGCGGGAGGTGGTAGCCTGCCACAGTAGGTCATTGTTGGAGTCGACTCCTTCCCAGCAACGGTAATTTAGAAGGTTGCTTTCGATGTCCTGACGGCACCTCAAGCTCGATACCTCCCTTCAATCTGCGGGAGCTCGGCAGCGACATGGACTCCGCTGCCTACTGCGGTTGATCGACCTGCCATGCCTGCTAGGGGTGGGCATAAAAAAACCGAAACCGAAAAACCGAACCGAACCGAACCGAATTAACCGATTATTTCGGTTTTTGGTTCGGTTTCGTTCGATTTTTTATTTTATCGCGGTTTTGGGTTTCGGTTCGATTGCTTTGTTCCAAAAACCGAAACCACCGAAAAACCGATCAGCTTATCGCTCAGACAGTCAGACGCTCGCGTTCCGCAAAATCCCAGTCCACCCCCGATGGCCCGATCCCCAATTCCCCATTCTTCTCCTCATCGGTTCCTCACTCCTCAGTCCTCACGTTGAGACGCAGACGGATGCGATCCCCAATTCCCCATTATTCTCCTCTTCTCCAAATTACTCTCGTATCATCTCATCTCTCCTGCAAATCAGCAAATCCTCCAGGCTCCAGATGACCAGATCTCTCAGAGAGAGTCTCCTCCGGATTCCTACCCTCTCCAGTCTCTCCAAGCCACAATAGACGAGCTCCTCCATCCACGGCGCAGGCTCCGACGCTCTTCTTCGCCCGTCATCCTCCGTTCTCTACGCAGGCTCTGGCGCCGCCACCGTCCTCGTTGTCCTGCTCACTCTTGCCTCTGCCGAGTTGCTTGTCGATTGGTCGTTCCCGAGGCACTGCTGCCGCTTGATGGCCGTGAATGGCGATGAGGATTGCGAACTCATGATGCGGATTGCGGAAGACGACACTCTTCTACCTGGGCGACCGGCGACGGGCTTGAGGCGTACGACCACCGCATAGGCGCACTCGTCTTCCGTGTAAGTATCTGCTACTGCCTGATGTATTGTGAATGAATTTGATCTCTCCTGATGTATCGTGGATGAATTTGATCTCTTCTGATGAACAAATCTACACACAAATTTCGTTAGTACATGGCAATGAATCTGGCGAGTGCGTGCTTCAGGTTCAGGGAAGTTCGGTTAAACCGAAAACCGAAGTAATTCGGTTCAGTTTTTAGATCAATTCGGCTTCGGTTCGGTTAACAAAATCCAAAAACCGAAATACGCAAAAACCGAAAAAACCGAATTAACCGAATGCCCACCCCTAATGCCTGCCTTCCGAGCAATTGGACCGCGGAAGGTGACACATCACCTATCATGCCTTCCACGCTCTGACATTGGGATCAAAAATGAAATTCTCTTGTCTGACGGCTATTTTTGTAAAAAAAATGAAAATGAGCTACAAAAGCAAAAAATTTGACCCTTTTCGATGGTGTATATCCATGTTTGATATTTGTCGTATTTTGCATAAGGGATGCTAGTGTTGTCCAATACGACCGTGATGGGACAATGTCCAGGTAAGGACTTGGTCGAGTTATGTTTTTGTGTTGGGGCAATGCCACTGGAGATAGAAAAGAAGGCGAGGAACAGAGACGATGTTGGCCACCACTGCTAGCAAACCACATCGGCACTAGAGGAAGTACGAGATCACAAGGTTAATGGTCTAATAACTAATAAGTACCTAAGTTTTATTAAAAATTAATATATATCACGACTTGCAAATTTTAAACAATCCATGAATTTTATCTGTTTAATAGGTGCAAATTACCACATGTGTTTGTAGTTTGGAAGTTTACCACATGTAATTTGAAATTTTTAGTGTTTATTCATTGTATTTCAAGTTGGTTGCAATACATTTTCATGTGTTTGAGAACCGCCTCTTTTTTGGGGGTGGGGGCGGGGTTGAGGGGTGTAGTTGTTGGTTTACAACTCTACCCACCAGAGTTTAACATCTGTTACCTACATTTTTGGTACACCCGAATGCGTCTTAGTAAAAACTTTGTAATGTCACATAATTACCTTTAGCCCTCGTAATTCTAGGTGTGAAGCTAAGTAACACACTCGTGTTTGTGTGCGTGTGTCGTGCGTGGTATGTGCGCCCATGTTTTTCTAGAAAATTGCATTTTCATGTTTTCATGACAAAATTGTCTACTAGTACAACTAATATAAAAATTATGTAAATTCTTCTAATAGTGCAATATTACCATCAATTGAAATTATAGGCTACAAATTGCCAAAAACAAAAGTAGAGATGGTAACTTGCACCCAATCAAATGCATAGATGGTTGTCGAGACTTGAATATGTAAATCCTGACCTTCTGTATATATCGCGTTAGTCTAGGATCACGCTAGTGCACACAAAATCAACACAAATGAATATCACAATCATACACAGCGAAAACAAAATAAAAGACTCCATATATTAAGTATAACATGTTGACTGGCCTTATGGTCAACTTATATGAATATGCCACGCAGAACTAAACTAAGAACATCAAACTAAATTACTACTGTGAAATGGAAAACGTAGACGACTCATCAGTATACCACAAGCAACCAACAAGGCTCGCACCCTAAACATTCATCTCCTCCTTCAAAGCTGATGTAGACTCCTCAACTAGTGGTTTGTTATTGGTAAGAGTGAGTAGTTAAAGCACTCAATAAGTTATACACATAATACAATTCCAACATAACTATATATAAGGCTTATTCCAATGGAATGGTTGATATTGTTATTTTGCAGTAAAACAACATTCATAAATGATTACAATAAGTAAATTGAAAAGATACTAAAACAAATAATAGTTATAAGTAACTTGCAAGTATCTCAAGTAAACATGGTGTCTAGCTCTAAGTTAAGTTCCAAACCTTTCAATAGCATCTTTCCTTTCCATCCAAATTTTTAGTTTATAAAATCTAACTCTTTACTATAATTTTGAAGCATTGCTCAATACCACGATCACGGCTATTCAAATAGATTTTGCACTCTGCAAAGGTTATGCGCTTTACCCACATGATATGATCATCTTTTGTTGCCAAGATATTAACACACTTCCTTTGGTGTGTCGGTAGGGAGATCATGACAAAGCTTTTACAAAGCTCTGTCTTAACTCAGTACTATCCATTAAGATTTCAACATTGAAGGGTTACACCACCATAACAGGGCTCCCCTCTGACTCCATGTGAGTTGATCTGTAAACCCGGGACTAACACAAACACTAGTAGTACACAAGCTAAAATATTACAAATTAATCAGCTAGATCCGTCCCATTCCAGATATGTGGTTGCATGTTTGACTCAGATCAAATGCTTGCAAGGTTAAATCCTTAAGATGACCGATGCAAGACTTTCACATACCATCTGCCCTCCTGGCTCACTTTGGTATACTGCCCCTTGCTCAAATCTAAATAATTACCACCCCAGTTAATTACCAAGTACCATGTGCCATCAACAAGTCAACATCGTTGCGTGACCTTTCTGTCACTACAACTCAACATCATTGTGTGACAACACCTGACACACTAATTTTATAAACATGTTCCATAATCCATTAGTCAAGATTAAATTGATATTCCAAGGTCATGAGGTATACGTGGTATGGCTAAGCATATTAAACACGGTCTATCCAACACCATGTTGATTTCTAATATTAACCAAATAATAATGAATCATCCTAGGGTGACAATTAATCATGGAATACATATGACATTGTAGGGTATAATTCAATTGGGTAAATTAACTAGATCCCAAACTATTTTAAAATAGTTGTACACATAAAATATCATGCATAATTGTAGCGACCATTATTTTTGCATAATATGCTCAAATGAGAACCTATTTGCATTCAATACTAGTCCCATGATCAGTGGCTAGCATACACTTTTACAACAATTGATATCATATCCATACTCTTTATTACATATGATAATGGTAATTAATACAATAAAGTCTTACAAAACAAAGTGAAATGCAGCGGAAAAAATCAAAAGTCTTGTAATGCACCCATCCAACTCTCAGGCAACTGACAAGGCATAATCCCTAGAAAAAACTCGTTATCAATATTCCCACAGCCTGCGTCAAAATATGTCGTCTGGAAGTTCGCTAACTTTACCTAAAAACAACAAATAACCAAGGGTGAGTACATTACGTACTCTGCAAGACTTTTGCAAAACCTATAATATATGCAAACCAATTCAAATGATAGGCTTCTATGGTTAATTTGCATAAAGCCAATTTGAAATGTAAATACAAAATAGTAGATTGCAAATGAAATTTAAGTAAAAGTAATTTAATACATAAAATAACAGTATGTAAGTACAAATAAGGAAATTCACGAACCATTTCCCGCCAACACATAATAGAAACCAGATTTTACGAAAATAAAAACATCTAACTAGTGCTGGCGCACCAAAATTCTCAAAACCGTGGGAACGACTTTTCAAAAAGTTTTACGCTCTACAGAGGTGTACATCTTTACCCACAAATCATGACCTTTTCTTTTTGCCAAATGTTTCACGCACCTTTGGCGTAGTGGCCAGAATATTCATGACGAAAACCTTTACATTATCTAGGTTAACTTTGCACCAGCCCGATGACGTTAAACCCGTCCTATGGTGTAAATGTTTGTACAATCATTGTACAATAAATGATTAAGCATATCCATAGTATGACATACACTGTTGTATCAGTAAACATTACTCCCAACACCTCGGTGTGGTTGCCCCTTCGAGCAACCAGTCACTGAAGAAACCAGTACTACTCTAGCCTTCCAATATGCAAAGTTAAACTAGATAACTTAATTAGTTTAAAGTTGTCTCATACCAGCACTTGTGGTTGTACATGTTTCTTGGCCTGAAAACAACCGATAGTTCGGTTCTTAATCCGACATGGTCAATAATCTCCCCCTACACTATGTGCAACACCTTCACCTCCGGCTATTGCCAATAATTGCTTGCATCAAAACCATAGTTTTATTTTTATTTTTAATTAAAATACCAACCATAAGGAAAGGTCTTACCCAACATTTTGTCATATCCAACATTTTTAACCATATTAAAATTTTAAAGTTCTTTAAGCATGGCTAAGCATGATATCTAAGTGTGAAGGATCCCATATTGACATTATATATTGTCTACTTCATTCTAGGGTTACCAAGGTTCACAAATCCATACTTATCAAGGAAGTTTCATAAGTCCACAGATATAACTACCAATACCCACAAAGTAGCAGTGTAATGAACATAGTGCATGCAATTAAACATTTAATAAAACATTTGTAAAACTGAGATCAACATGATCAAATGGGGTGCTTGCCTTACTTAGTTGTTGTTTACGACGAAGTCGTGGTTGCGGTCGATGTTGTCGATGATAGGATTAATGACGTCAACTTCTACACGTCGTGAACGAAGAACACAACAAATAACAAATAACAAGTTTTTAATAAGGGCAAATAGAAATTAGATGGAAAACCAAATAGAAACAAACTATAGAAAATAGGTATGATTTAAGGTTGGGTTCTTATGATTTCAGGTACTCGGATTCTAGTCGATTATATAGCATTAGCAGCAATGATACAACTTCTTGTTCTATGAATTACTTTTCTTTATTTTGTGAATTCAAGAGGTTAAAATTATGTATTATCATATTTATAACTTCGAATCCTAGATGCTAAAATTATTTGGATTAATAGGATTAATACACAAGTTTAGGAATGGTTAACTCATATGGGTTGCTAGGTACTTGATATTTAAACGACTAATGCAAGAAGGGTCTAGGTTAGACTGCTGGTTATAGGACATAGGTTCATGATTTTAAAAAGTTTTTGTTAATACAAATGTTTTGATTACTGTTTTCTTATTACTTTAGTTCATTTACTTATGTTACAGATTATAGAGTTACTACGCAGAGTTAGGGCTTTTAACAGGATTCAGATGCAAAGCGTGCTGAAACAGGATTACTTCTACATAATAGGATGGTCTTGAGTTATAGAACATATATGAACTAGTTTTACTTGTATTAGTATTCACTGATGATAGTTACTAATCTTTCACGTACAGAAAGCAACACCATCTAGAATCTTGGTTTATTCTAAGCTAATATAGATATCTTTGCAAGATTAGTTATTATAGACCTATAGGACCTGTGTGGATTAGTTTCTCTTATCTTTGCACTTAATAATGGATTTTATTTACATACTAATCATATGTATTTACTCAAAACGAGATGAACTACAAACATGATCCAAACTTTAATAATTATGAAATATTTTTGTATATATAAGTATATTACTAACTTTTCAACACATAGAAACTGATTTAACATGATTTGAATCAGATATTCATATCTGAATAATTAATACATTTGGAAACAACTTACTTTAGAAAATTATTTAAATCAAGTAAAAATCTAAATATTTTTGCATATTTGGGTTCCTAAGGATTTAAGGTTTCTAACAAAATTTGTTTCATTCAATTTGAAGCTCATTTACAATAATTCTATAAATGACATATTTTAGTCCTTTTCTTTAAATTTAAATTAAAAATTTAAACATAGTTTATTTTCAAAATATTTTTGAATATTCAGAATATACATGATTTGTGATGCATATGTAAATTTGTTTCACTTTATTGTAATTTTAAATGCAAAAATTACGAGCTAATGAATATTCTAGGTTTTGGAACAAAGGCTGAAAATTGAAAATATGTCGTTTACAAAAAGTATGCTTTTGAACCGGGAATACAGGTTTCCTTTTTCGGCAGGGTTTCAAAAAACGCAGCTGACCAGTAGGACCCGAGTGCAACAACTCAGCATAAGCGTGAGGCTAACGAAGGGAACTCGCTAGTCGGTGATCGAAAGCAGGGGAGTTGAAACTCGGGCACGTCAGTAGCGAACTATCTCCAGATACGCGGTGAATGGGTAGCGGGAAGAGCTTCTCTATCTCATTGCGCACTTAGGGTTAGGCTTGTGGTCACCGGAGATAGCCAGAATCAGCGTGCCACCGTGCTTCATGGCAGAGGTCGTGGCCGACTGGTGGGGAAACAAGAACATGGGTTTTTGCCATGAATTTTCACCCCTATGAGCATTAATGAGACACTAGGATTCTATTTTGTTATTTCTTCAAGAAAATAAGTGGGTGGTTGGGTTCTCACTGTGCAAGGGCAGTGGCAAGGAAGGCACTCGGTGCGGCGGCTCACCGGGGAAGAGGAGCTCCAATTGCGGCTGGAGATGGGTTATAGGTGTGTTGAGGATGCACTAGGTGCAAGGGATTGGGCTTTGGTAGTCTAAGGGAGAAGATGAGCGGTAGCTCTGTTGTGGCAGTGTGCAACTAGGAATAGGGAAGATGGCGCAGGAGAGGGGCTCAAGACGAGCCACAGTGAGGTGAGGTGAAAGCTGAGGGGTTGACTTAAATAGAAGAAAAGGTCGATGTGAGCAGGATTTGAATGCGGGAATGAATGGCGGCTCGGCTGGGATGGCGCGCGAGCTTTCTCAGTCATTCCTTAGCACAGGTGAAGGCACACCGATCGAGGCTACAGTGGCATGTCAGGGTGACATGCAGGCGACCTTGGTTTGCAAAATTGTAGCGCTAACTTGCTACAGACGACAAAGGCGGCGCGCTCTGCTTGTGTGCGTGAGAGAGATCAGAGAGGGGAGTGGAAGAAGGGAGAAGAATGGAGAATAGAAAATAGGTGGCCAATAGGTGGGGCATTTTTGGTGGTGAGAGCTAGTCGGCAGGGACAGCTGGGTCGCCAGGCCCACATGCAAGTGAGAAAAAGGGTTCGACTCAAAAGCAGTCTCTAGATAGATCTGACTTGATCTTCTGATCAAAGCTATCATTTTGATTGTATTATTTTAAAAAATTTTAATTAGGTCAGCAAGGTAAAGATCATCATCCAGTAAAATTTTTGAACTAAAACTATTAGTACAAAAATTTAAACAATTTTGACAATGCTTGTTATCAGATTTTCCATTCTCTGATTTTTATTTAACTAAGGGTCTACATGAGATCTATATTTTATGTAAATTTTTTTGATGGTTTTAAATCATAATATTTATATTTTATAAAATTTTTAGATTTTTAACTTTGGTATTTAAATTCTAAAAAATATGACATTGCTATTTTCAAAGTTATTTACTTTCCATTTTTGAATTATTAAAAGATTCAAATATAAATTTTAATTTTTGACCTTTTTAACATAGGTAGATAAAGATGTTATGTCAGCATGGTAAAAATCTTGGCTTCAGATAAGCCTTGGAGATTTCTACAAAAATCCGACAATCACTGTTTACAGTCTTATCTTTATGATTTCACATATCTTATCTTTAATAAATATGTTCATATCACTTTAGATAGCATGATAAGGGTTTTGGAGTGCTCGATATTTTAGTATGATTTTTTTAGATTTTTGTTGATTTTGTGTTTTTACCTTTTTATTTTTACCATTTTACCATTTCAATTTATTGATTTTCTTTAAGGAAAAAAGCCAAAATAAATTATAATAATTCAAGAAAAACCAAAACATGCATAAATAAATTGTGCAAAAGTTTGAATACAGTTTGTTCAGTTTAGATGAAAAGGTTTTAATATTGCAACTTATTGTTTTCTTAGGATTAGAATGCAAGAAAATGAGGAAACAGATGTTGTTTTTAAATCAAAATCTTGATTTCAATTAAAATTTTTATTCAATTACATTTTAAAATTTTTATTTTTCCTATTTTTGAATTTTTCAAGATGTTACAATAATGTAAATCAACACAGCAATTTTATAAAACTAGTTTCAACATGATCAAAGTATAACTTGTCTTAGAAAAGTTCTTACTCTTACTCTGGACCTTGGTCTTGAGTGATCAACAATTGCTTTTCGGATACTCCGAGTACTTCAACGTCTGCACGTAATGAAAAAACACAAAATAAATACTAAAACAAAGAGAAAACAAACTCTAAAAATCAAATAAAATCTTCCATTAAATAGATATCAATTTTATAATTTTTTAGAAACTTTAATTGCCTCAATCAGAGCTCATATGAGGAAGAACGGGCTCTCGAAAGATTCAAAAAATAGAAAAATCCAAAAAATATAAAATACCAAATTAATTAAATTATTATATATAAAAAACCTGATTTATTGCGTCAACATAGAACCGACAAATCATGCGCTGACACGTGGCACAGTCTATGGATTTAGTCCACAAAACCCCTTTGGTCCACCATGGAACTAGCCAATGCATGCACTAACATTAGCTTGATGCCAGCATGTACGCTGAAAGCATCTAGGCCCCCTAATTCCTTTGTAGTTTTGGTAATTAATGACAATCACGAGTAAAGGATTAATATTTTTCTTGAGAATGTTGAAAATAGGTTGGTCCTAGGATTGATGATAATGGAAGCATGAATGTTGTGCAAAAGAAGATCAATGCGTTTATAAAACGACAAAGGTATAAATTTAATGACCTTTTCCTAGCTTTTTATCGATCTCGAAGTTTGGAGAAAAGATCAGATTGCTAGAAATAGGGCAGTACTATTAAGAGGGGTCTTGACGATTATCTTAATGTCGTTTAGGGTTTAAAGGCTCAACTCTATGCTTAAGATCATGCATCGTGTCACATTAAGACTCCATTGAAAAATCCTATGATTTTTTAGAGAAACATCTGGGAGCCCGGTGCTACCAGGCTAGCGGTAGAATCGGCCCCTAGAGTGGTGTAAGAAAATCTGAGAGGGTATCTTTAGGGGCCTAGCAGGGCAGTGCTACTGTCCATGGTAGCCCAGTTCTACCGGGTGAGCGATAATATCAGCCCTTAGAGCGGTGTAAGAAAACCTGAGAGGGTATCGTTGGGGGTTTGGTAGGGCGGTGCTACCGCCCAAGGTGGTCTAGTGCTACCAAGCTAGCGGTAGCACTGGTCTAAATGTCTGGTGCAAAAATTCAGAGAGTCCCCTTCTGGCCAAGCAAAATTAAAAAGGGCCCAATGCTACTGGTCCCAGTTGGGTGGTAGCGCCGAACCCTCTTCACAACGGCCTCTGACAGTGCATTTAATGCACTGTTCCAACTGTTGTAGCACCAGAAATACTGACATGCTCTATTATGTGAGCTCCAACAGCTAGTTTTGTTGGTGGGGGTTATAAATACCCCTAGCTGCATTCTAGAGCAACTCTTGATCCTCATTAATAACATTTGAGCTCTAACAAGTCCTCTTCACTCCTTAGTGCATCCAATTCTCGTTTTGTGAGAGTGAGGAGTAAATCTGAGTGTTGCATTTAGTATTAAGTCTTTAGACACTCAATCCGACCTCAAGTAAGTGTTAAAGCTTATTACTCTTACAGGTTACAGCCTCCTAGACGGTTTGGAGGCAATCGTGTGCAGTGAGCTTCTCGACAGAGGTTGTAAAAATCCCTAGCAAGTTGTGAAGGTCGGAGTTTGTCTACCCGGATTGGGGAAAAACTACCATAGTGATCGAGGAAGGCTCAAGAGATTGGAGCTAGCTTGAAGTCATTCAAGTCACCTCAACTTGGATTAGGGAAGATAGGCAAGTCTCCGAGACCATGGGATAAAATCTTGTATTCTTTTCTTATGGTTTGCATTTCTTGATCTCTTGTGCAATTTACATTTCTAGCAACTTGAGTATATTAATTTGTTCTAGAATCTTATCTTGGCTATACTTAATTGTTGGAGCATTTAGGCTTAGTTTGTTTAGGCTTGAGCTTGGGCTTATTTGGCTTCTACACCTCTATAAGCCACAAGCCAAAACAAACACCATTTTTCTAGCCAGACGGAGAGAAGAAGCTTCTAGCCCAATTTGCACTATGCGAGAGAAGCAAGGAAAACGATGCTTCTCGGAGTGGCTGGAGCTTCTAAAAATCCCACTTCCCTGGTACCCTTACAACTTAACTATTATTTACGAAAAATTGCCATCCTCATCCGGCTCAAAGTGACTTCTTCCAGTTCAATGACTTCTTCGGCTCCGACCAAATAAGCTCAAGCTCCAGCCTAAACAAACTCAACCTTAGTGATTACTAGAAAAGTTAGTATTAAATTATTAAAATTGCATTTCTTGCTTAGTGATCTTGTTAATTACAATTAGAGCCGAAAAATTTAGAAACCTCCTATTCACCCTTCTAGTCGGTTATCCTTGATCCTACACATGCGTGGCAAGATCTCGTGATGACACACGGCACGATCCGATGTGCGACACGCAGCAAGACTTCGTGCGCACGATCTGCATCCGAAGGTTGACGATGCACAAAGGTATGTGAAGCGACAACACACGTGGCATATGGAGGCGACAACACGCGACAAGATTTCAACGGCTAACCTAGATCTGATGGCTGATACATGGAGAGGGACGGCGGCAATGGCGCGGTGGCGCAACTCACTGGGCTTGGAGAAGACGATGCACAAGATGACGTTTCCTTGTTGTTTCCGCTTCGATCTTGCGCAAATCTGGTGTGGCACAATGAGATGTTCTCAGATCTGGTACCAAAGCGGTGTAATGAGGCTCAACGGTGACGAACATGACAAAAAATTGCAGCGACTTCAATTCCATCTCTGATGAGCTCTCATGCGTAGATGACGACAACTTGAGCGAAACCGTTCTGACCAAAAGCTATGCAAGATCGCGATAAAGCTTGGACGAGGTCCTAGGTCCCCTTTTATTGCCTCGGCGTCCATGCAGCACACGGGAAGTGAGATGGCGAGGACTCCGAGAACAATGAAGCTTAGCCGTCCACGTGGCTTGATGACCCATCGCGATGCGCTCAGATCTAATCTAATCTGGGCCACACACGGAGCCAACGCCCAGGATGAGATCGAGTCCTAAAACGTCATGATTAATAGTAACCATCCGATCTAGATCCTATGGCTACATCATCTGGGTTCCGATAGCCATTCGCACTGTCAGATTCCGATCCAATGGCTTGGATCAAGGTTCGCAATGCGGGCTAGGCTACAGCTACATGGGCTAGCGGCTACGGGTTGGGCCGACGCAACTGGGCTGGGCCCACTAGGTTTCAGACCAACACTGTTCCCCGATTTTAAAATACTTTTCAATATAATAATTCTTGAAAATAATTTAAGCTAAAATAAATATTAAAAATATCAGGAAAAATTTAGAAAAATTCTAAAAATATTTTGATACATTTGGAACTCAAATAAAATATTTTTGATAAAACTTTGTTTAAACTTTTTCATTATTTAAATAATTTTCACAACAGGCCATATTAAATAAATTCAATAAATTTTAGAAAAATCCAATAAATTCATAAAATCTATAAAATCCACATTAAATCCAAATAATAGAAAATTAGGATGTTACAATGGTGCGACATCCTCGTAGTTTTTCTAGCACATAATTAAATTTGTCATCGGCAGTTTAATCCCACGAGCCACTGTTCAGGTCAAGACATCAGTTGTCTGTTCCTGAGGTCTATACGGTGGGTTTACGTAGGTCAGGCGGCAGATCGGCGGGCCCGGTTTGGTGCGTCCACATGGCTCTGCGAATGACCCTCGGGCCATACCGGGACCCACTGCTAGCTAGACCCAGCACTAAACCGGCCCGAGCTGCCGCTGTGGCCAAGGGTGGCCCACATGTCATGGCGCCGTTCGCTGGAGGAGGGAGGCTTGCTTTTCTTCGGGCGGAGATCCTGAGGCCGGGGCGTTGTGGAGGTCTGCGGCCTCTCTGTGGGGTGGGGCCTAGGAGGGGAGGCAGCGGGTTCGGACCCCGAGAGTGCAAGATTGGTCTACTCAGGCGAGTGGCGAGTGACATAACATCACTGCAAGGTATGAATTTTTTAAAATACTATGTCATCATGAATAACTTTAGACAAGAATGCCTCTGTTTTCTTCCTCCTCTTTTGCTCACCTCATCCTCTTTCTCGTCCATAGCCACCGTCGATCTCTAGTCACCTTCTCTTGCTCTCTCATTGATGATCCAGATCTTGGCAGCAAAGTTGATGTGGGCGAAGGAGTTGACTGGCATGGAGCATGGACCGGAGTGAGCGGGCATGGAAGCACGTTGTCACTGAGCCGCACCACGGCCATGCCTAGCGGCGCCACCACACACAGCCTTGTGGTTTACCTCGAGTTCACATTCGTCGCCGTAGCTCCTCACCGTCAAGCTCCACTGTGTCATCGCAGGCGTCACCATCGTCGGCCTACCAGGACTAGGAGCTATCCTGAGCCAAGTCAACAACGTCGTGGACTTTACATCGAACTCCTCGTACTCCTAGAAAAAGCGCCTCCCTTGGACCTCCTCCATCATTGCCGAACTTCCATCTTCACTGGATCTAGCCTTCCTCATCACCGTTGACGTCCGAGTTTGACCTTCCCCATTTGCCGACATTGGATTCAGTCATCATGTCATCGTTGCCAAAAGCCTCCACTACACAGCTTGGCAGTGGCGTATTTACCGGGGGGCGTGGGTGGGCTAGAGCCCCACCCGTGGCCCCCTCCCCAAGTTAGATAAACTTAGGGAAAACTCATCTACAAATTTAGAGAAGCTACCGAGTTAAATAATCGGTTCAATAAATCTTCGATAGAGTTTTTGAGATGCATTGTTTGTCTAAACCCAAGAGATTCATTTGCAAATTTTGAACATGGTAGGCTTCTTCGGCTTTCAGAGATTTATTCAGATGATTTCTCATCATATGATCGTGTGGTTTTAGAAGCACAATTTGACTTATTCATTGATGACTTGAGAAAAGAAGAATTTTCAAGTTGTAATGATCTTGCTAGTTTCACGATGATGGCTGAAATAAAAAACCATGTTGTTTATCCATTAGTCTATAGGCTTACTGAATTAGCATTAGTTTTACTTGTGGGCACAGCTACAGTTGAAACGGTTTTCTCGGTAATGAAGATTATCAAGACAGATTTGCGTAATAAGATAAGTGTGACTGGTTAAATGATCTCATGGTATGCTACATCGAGCAAGACATATTTTTCAAGATAGACATAGAAGATATTTTGTAACGTTTTCAAAACATAAAAACACGTAAATATCAACTATCAATTCTTAACAAGTAATGATCGGTACTTTTTTTTCTTTGTAATGTTACGTATTTATATTATATGCGACTGTTAGATAAGTGTTGGTATTTTTATATTATATATATCATTCTGTCATGTTCTATGTTCTGAAAAAAATACTATATATATATTAATATATTATATATATTAGTTTGGAGATCTCAATTTTAGCCACCTCCTTTCTAAGTTTCTAGATACGCCACTGCAGCTTGGTGCAGCAACTTGCCCTCCTTGTGGACGTCGCGAAGGCCAGTGAGTGCGTTGGGGATGGCAACCATCTCTGCCTTGATCTCATGATATCTTGGAGGAAACAACAGTAGGAGGCAGCGACAAGCTAGTGGTGGGTGGCCATAGGAGGCGGTGGAAGTGGTAGCTGGTGGGAAATGGAGGGGGTGGAGGAGAAAGGAAGAAGGCAGGGGTACCTTTGTCCATAATGGTATATCTTTAATTTTAAAGATTTAGCAAGCATATTTACAAGAAGGAATTTGGTAGTACCATATTTTAAAACTAGTAACTTGGTCCTAGTGGCATGATCTAAATAGTTCTATACTTTATCAGTATTGTGCTGTTAATATGTGTCTACCAAAGTGCTGCTATATATGGACCTCCAATTGTAACTAGGCGATGACTAGATAGCTCTTCTAATATATTCCCTCTGTTCAAGTTTACAAGACGTATTTTTTTAGTGTTCTTTAAGTATAATGCATATTTCATATTCTAATGTAAATTAGTGTGATGTTCCCTTTATACCCTAATAAATATCTATATTTACTTGATATTCACTACATGTATATATTAAATATAGTGATTAGAAATAATAATTACGGGTAGTCTAGCCAGTTTTAATATCTCCTTGGTCTAGATACCATGAGAAAATACGCCCTATAAATTAGAGGGAGCTGAATGAACTCATTTTAATAGGCCAATTACACATATCCTTGGGAGACCAAATATTGGTAGGTGCACTATGCACGAGGTGATTAGTGCCCCTAAGAGCATCTCCAATGGTACTAGCTGTAATACTGCAAAAATTGTTTTCCTGGGTTTTTGGCCGGAATTGTCATTTCGCGTCAAGAATTAAATAGTTTGGTTCACGTTAATAATTGAAAGTTGGATTTTTTGGTTTTAGGAGGGGGCTTTTTGGGAATTTCCC
Source organism: Guadua angustifolia (assembly GCA_036346375.1). NCBI lineage: Eukaryota > Viridiplantae > Streptophyta > Magnoliopsida > Poales > Poaceae > Guadua > Guadua angustifolia. The sequence goes on along the minus strand of CM070500.1, from coordinate 67,296,489 downwards.
CTCCTTCACCTAATCTCTCTCTTCCCCTTTTTGTGTGGCTACCATTGCCTCTCCCTTGGCTGATTTTTTTGTTGCTCAAAGACACTGCCGACTCCCAACCTTCCCGTGAGAGCGCCTTCACCTTCCTGCTGAGAGCCACCTTCTCGGCCCTAGCCGAAGGCGTCGCCCAGACCTCTCCTGCTGTTTCCCTCATTGGCTCTCTCCTGGCTTTGAGCTTCTTCTTCTGCCTCCTTCCTGCGCCCTCCTCTCCCGGCTGGCCGTGGTGCCCCTTCCTCTCCCCTGCTGGACACCGTGAAGAAGGGCAGCTTCAACCGGCCGGCCGGTCTGGCAAGCAAAGAAGAAGGGCGTGAGAGGAGGAGCAGAGTGACCAAACAACTTCAGTAAGAACAACCTCTCCTCACCTCCCTTGGCCTTCTTCCCCATTCAAGAGAGATGCAAGGTATTGTTATTTGGGGGTTTAATTGCTTGCATGCCAAGTGTTTGATGAAATGCTTAGCTAGGGTTCTTGTGTTGTAATGCAATTAGTTGAGTGGATCCTAGATATATGAATGATATTTGCTCGATACCCATTGTGATGATCCTACATATTGGAGAGCATAATTTCGTTGTGCCGGTTGGTTTGCTTTGTTCAGCTTATGGGAATGCTCTTGTCCTTGGCAAATTGTGTCTAATTGCAGCAAGTAGAAGAAAGCAAGAAAGTGTATGCGTATTGTCAATTATTTGCTTATTGATTATGTTTAAAATGGTGAAGGACCTAGAGTTGTTAATGCCACAATTAATCTTGAAATGTATAAAGTCCCATATTAAGTGGTGCGTTATTATTACTCTTTGTGCCTTGGTGGAATGATATTTCCTCATGCTCTGATGCTATTGAAATCTAGGATCAATGCATATGTTTTCATGTTGCATCTTCCTGAAATTTAAATGGCACTAGTTCTAGTGATTTTATTTATGTGGTTGAGCTGCCATCTTGCATTCTCGGAATAGGTGTATGTGTTCTGAATTTCATTTGAGCTTATTGAAAGTACACCATGTGTTATTGAGTTGTTAATCAATTTATGTGGTTTGTTGTCTTAAGTTATATTATGTGTATGTGTTCTAAATTCAGGCTTTCTTTAATCCGGGGAAGTCATGCGAACGCTAAGATTCCAATTCTCACTCCATTTTCCGTCAGTAAAAGGCAAGTGCATCGATTGTGGAATTCTTGCAGTATTGATTGTTTGCCATGCTAGTTGCTATATGAGTTGATAATGCATGATATTGCTATGTTGGCATCACTAGTATGTGTAGGACTTGTGAATATTCATGAATGAGATTTATGCTTGTTGCTATGAAAGAAGGAAATGAGAGCATGTGAATGGGTTACATTTTATATATTCCATGATGATGCTCCCTAGAATGATTAGGCTAATGGGAACATAAAGGATATAAGATGTGAGATATGAAATAGCTCGATTTGTGGTCATAATATACGATTGTGGCGTTATTGTGAGTGGTGATGATATATGTGACCTTGTGGATATGAGTGTTGAGAATAGTTTTTGCATATATGTGCATTCATGGAAAATGCATCTTTGGATTGAATGCTTTGTGGGTTTTTTGTTGGACCCCGTATAATTGCCAAATTGACACACTGCTATGTCACACGTTTATAAGAGTGCTCACTACTGTGATAGGTGAACGTGAATAATGAAGTTGTGAGGTTGGATTAATAGAAATAGTTGAATTGCGATCATGAAAATTGATTATGTCTTTGGTGCGAGTGTTAATGACACATGTGACCATGTTGATAAGATTTGTTGAGAATATGGATATGAGTGTTGAGAAGGTGATTTGAGTGTTGAGAATGACATTTGCATATGTGCATTCATGACAAGTGCATCGAGCCAGGTCGGTAAGAAAGTCATATGAGTTATATAACTAATCCGGAGTGCTCAGAGATCCTACCCCGTAGTCCCATCCACTGGCGTGGATGGGAGCGGTGTTAAGTCTAGGACCCGCTACTGGGTAGCGGGCAAGTCCTGTTTCGGCAGGCCCCTTCCACGGGATGGTTGGGTTTGAGGGCACGCATCGACGGGTGGTGCTCGGCAATACCGGTATATGCTAAAAAGAGGAGATGAGTCATGCATGATGCATCATAAGCATGAGAATGCATCATATGCATGAGAATGGTGAAATGAGATTCTTCCTTTGTATGGCATATTTGCATCTGCATTGCATTGACAACGAGGAATCATGTTTAATGAGTTGATTGTGATGCATGGATATGAGATTATTCTTTTGTACGTTTTGTGCACTTGAGCATGAAAGCATAAATGCATTCTATTGCATTGTGTTGCAACTGATAAATGGGATTGATGAGGATGGAAAGAACAAGTTGAGGATTGAGGCGTGGACCCATCCAGAAATATTTATTGAGGCAGGGGTAAGATTTAGTTATGTTTCGAGTTGGTTGTGGTAAGTGGAGTTGGTTATCGCTTCTTTTACTGGTTGAATTCCATTTAGTAGTGGCTATATCAAATTCTAGAGTAAAAGTAATTCAATTGAATTAATTACTTTTATTATTGTTGCACTTTGCTGAGTCTTGGACTCACGCTTGTTGTTTCTTGTTTTAGGTACCTTGAAACTGTCTTGCCGGGATGGGAATAGTGGCACATACACGACTTCGGTCACTAATTCATTTACTGTCTCATAAAGTTCGGTTGTATCTAAGTGGTTGTAATATATTATCCGTAGTTGCGTAGTTTGCTAATTGCCGATTGTTGATGTGATTGATTATCTAAGGACCTGCTAGAATGTGTCATCCTGGAAAGGGGTGTTTAATATATATTATAACTGCAATGTTTTCTGTCTGCTGAGTGGATATCCTATTTTCTAGAGAGGTCATGCCGAAATTTGTAAATTTCGGTGACTTAGTTTTAAGACGGTTTTAGAAGTTAGTGCTTGGTTGTAGTCAAATTAGTGAAAGTATTAGGTTGTTATGTCTTCTTTGGTAATTCTCAGTCCAATTGATTTTTGTTGTGGAGAATTATCGTGTGTTGGTAGCCCCTTTGGACATGTGTGGGTCCGAGGGGTGTCGCTAATGAAGCAGGATTTTGGTAGCATCCGGGGCGCGTTGGCGTCGGGGTGTTACATTAGCTATAAGAAATATCCATGTCATCTATAGATAGCATATAAACAACCTCTCTAATAGATTAGCTATAGCATTGTCTATAAAATTAAATATTGGCCCACATGTAATAGATAATATGTGCCTTGGAAATAGTTATAGTCTGACTATACATTAGTAGCCGGTCTATATCTCTCTCCTCATTTTCTCTCTTCCACCTAAGCAAAATGCTGAGATGGCATCCTTATAGCTAGCTGAAGTGGCACCATTGGAGATGCCCTAAGGCTATTCCCAGTGCATGGTAACATACCCATTTAATGCATGCCACATAAGCATTTTTGATGATGTGATAAGAGAATTAAGAGGAGAGAGAAGAAAGCTGCATCTTGAGGAAGATACCCCTTGGGCACGAAATCATAGATATTGAAACTTGAATCATCTAAGTGGCCCACAATTCATACTCTCATACACATCTAGCATTTAATTATCTTGTGAGGACTAAGAAACAATCCATAAGAGCATTTCCAATGGAGAGTTTCTTCTACTTGTTTCAAAGACATCCATGTCACTAAGAAACACTAATTTATACAAAAGTTACAATGTATTGTTTCTTAACATAGTTTTATCATTTAATATTTAACTATTACTTTTCATCACCCTAGGCATGCATAAGAAACCACCATACCAACAATGCAGTTTTTTATGGTTTCTTAGCCAAAGCATTTAATGAAGAAACCATTTCTAGTTTAAGAAACTCTAACTTCTCTCTCTGTATTAATTCATTGCCACCTAAGTTTTTTATCCTACATGACATGCTAAGGAACCATCTAAGAAACAGCATTGTAAATGCCCTAATACCATACATTGGGATAGTTGTATCTTTTATAATATTATATGACATGATAGCTTTGGATATTGTGACAAGATACAATACACTGTGAATAGCCGAAGACATTTGATGATCTCATTTCAAGCATAAATCGAGAATATGGTGGCTAGTCTAATCCGTGTGGCAACCCTACTCGTAATACGTGTGTAGTTTGTATTGTTATTGTAATTGTTATCTGCTCCCTGCATTGAGATTCAGACTTATTAGTGTTGGCAATATATTAAGCTCACGAAGAAATAGTTCACATGGAATACTATGCTGCTTGTTGCACCTGGCACTACGCCGTGCATCTGTACATTCCCTATAAATGCCACAGTTTATTACAACCAGTGAGTCAACTGTTAATTTATTTGCCTGGTCCTCCTCCTGAAGCTGACCAACACCAGCATTCGACTCCAATTCAATTAATCTTTTGGAATTCCTAGTTGAAAAGCTCTTCAATCGGTCTTTCGTTAAGAACAATGCAATCTAGCCAACCAAGCAAGGCCATGTATGGCGACTGATGTATCAGTTTCCATGTCTATCAGTCGCCATGTCGCAGTCTCTGTTTGTTAATTTGGTAGATAGGCAGAGGCTAGATAGCGCTCTTCCACGCTAACTCCCAACAAAACCAGTAGGTGTACATCGATGTGCAGCTCCATGTTAGCAGTTAGCAGTTAGCAGTTAGCTCTCACCTAATCATTCCTTTAATTATTTCTCCATTGCCCACAGAAACCTTTGGTTGGACCAAAGTTCTTTTTTAAAAAAATGTTAGGTTGGCTGCTGGTTGGTACAGATCCCTACCAGACCAACGTACTCTCTCCCCTCTTTTTTCCCCCTGAGAACGTTTGCAGAGACTTCAAGTCAAAGCAAGTAAACAGAAAAGATCGTCTCAAAACGAAGATGAAAGAATGATGATAAAGGGATAGTACTAATCAATTATTCCCCCTTCTGAAGCAGATGTTTTGGAATAATGCATTCAGTAAATTTTTCACTGAAGTACAGAAAAAAAAAGTATTAAGGGCCTCTTCGATTCGTGGGAATAAAAAACACAGGAATAGAAAACAAACACGAGAATAGGATAGGATTGCGGCTGCAAAACAGAGGATCGGAAAACAATTACAGGAATGAGCATTTGATTAGGTGGTAGGAAAAACAGGAATTTGTATGTAGGATTTTTGGGGTGAATCCGTGGTGTACAATTTTTTTTTTTATTTATAGAGGGATGACATGTGGGGTCATTGGATCACAGACCCCAGCTATCAGTGAAGCACTTGGCCCTCTTTGATTTGACGAGGATAACCGCTCGTCTCGATTGCTTGTGTACCCTGTGTTTTTCTCTTGGAATCAGAAGAAATGGAAAAATCCCTGTGTTTTCTATAGAGATCGTCTCCTTCTTTTCAAACGAGTGACAACAGCACATGGATCCTCAGGAATCTCATTCCTACACTTTTCCTCTAGAAATCCCTCAAATTAAAGAGGGCCTATAATTTGTCACTTTAAAATGATGTAATTTTTCGTGTGGTCATATGGCATTATAAATAAATTATATAATGGTCAAATGTGTATTAGAGCCAACGAGACAGTACCGTGACATGTAAAAAAAAAATCCTTTTTTGTTGTTGTTAACCTTGATGGGTATATATATATGTAGCGGGGTAGCCAGATTCAATGAAATGTTAGAAGTAGTTGATTAATCATTCCATGTGTTGTGCTACTACTATAACAGACAACAACCAACTCCCTGTTTCACTCGCTTGATTACATACTTCCATTCATTTCATCGACCTGTACATATTGAAGGAGTCTGTCGGCTGCCGCAAAACCGGAACCGATCAATATAACCTGTTGGCTCATGCCACATGGATTATCTTAGGCACTTCAGCTGTCGATTACATGAAAGGAAAAACAATCAATAGGCATGCTACCTCGTCGCGTTTTGTCTAACTAGTCAGATCCGACGGATAATCCCGGGTAGCCATCCAGACGCTAATATGTGCGAATGTCACGTTTTGAACTAGACTTAGTCAGGGAAGGGTTCCTGTGCAGTTGTGTTGGGTAGTACAACTTAAACAGTATCTGGCCCCTAGGACTGTTAGATCACAACAACAAATGGTCTGGATCGTCTTATCGGGGAACATATCTGGTGCAAATAAAGTTTCGGTGCAAACTCGGTGCAACTCAACTAACAAAAGTTTCAAAAAATTCTGAAAAAAATCATGGATGCACATCTCAGCTTACCCCATCTACATAGTTTTTTTTATTACTCTTAGCACAGGACGAATTTGATCATGAAATTTTATATGTAGATGGGGTAAGCTGAGATGTGCATCCATGATTTTTTTCAGAATTTTTTGAAACTTTTGTTAGTTGGGTTGCACCGAGTCTGCACCGAAACTTTATTTGCACCAGATATGTTCCCATCTTATTGTGCTCAAATGCAGTATTTGCTACAATACTTGCTACATTTCCAGGTCTGCTGCATTATTTTTAAAAGTATTTCGGAAGATCCACACCATCGTTTTTTTATCCACCGCTAGAGTTACAATCGTAACGGAAACTGCATTGCTCTTTTCCAAAGCAGCTTATTGGTTGTACATGGTTTAGTTCTTCACTGTACGATCACACCAGACAAACAAGTACTGACTGATGGTGCACTGGTTCAGGATGTAATCGGTTGACGCAAACTCAACTTACCGGATTATCCTCTAGGTTACTTTCTAGAAATTGTCAACAATGACACTATGGATGAGGATAAGATATCCTATACCGATAGAATAGTTCAGTATCTATAGAAAATATTTCTTAAGTATATATCTCATCATATAGGAGATGGTTGAGATGATTCCATTCAAGTAACCAAACACATAGATCTCATACATATACCCACACCCCACACGGAGCGATATCAAATTCATCCATACTAGAAAACAAACACCTAACGCGTCGGCGTGAGCGACGGCAGAGGGTCGTAGGGCAAATCTTGCCATCCGTTGTCAATCGAAGAGATGCTCGCACGGATCACTAAGTAAACGAACCGGTACGCATCAAGCTGATCAGAGACAACGGCCACGAAGGCAAAGAAGAATAACAGCAGAGGATACACAATCACACCCTACAGCTCTGCCCTCTCTGAGCAAAGAGAAATAAACGACATGCTCTCAAAAGCTTTAACTGGCGCCCGCAAACTGTACATAGTACTGCTATCGTACAACATTTTAAGCGTTTCATGCCTACCGTTCTCATCAAAATTTGTGGTCGGTTGTAGTACAAAATATTAACTGTCATCCTTTCGTCTGCAAAATAACCACCCGAGAATAAAAGAAACAGTTGTTTTCTACTACTGACGTGTTCAATCTGTCAGTACTCAATTTTTCAACGCCTAGTCTGAACCAAATTTGTCGTGAAGCTTTCACGCTCTCTTTCTCAATATCGTCTTCCGTGGCTCCTTTTTGCTCGGCACAGCCCCTGAACCTAGGGAAGTCATTCCAACAGCGCTTTGGTACAAGTCCTTTAACCTGTAGGCATGAAAATATCATATAAAATAGTTGCTACAATAATAGTTATTGCACAAACAAGTATGCCGCCATATAGCAACCACAGACCTTGCCATGCTGATCACCAGTGCAATAACAGAAACTCCAACAACAAGAGGGAAGACTGGGGCTGGGGTCAGTTCCTGCACGAAACAGAAATCACATGATATATTCTAAACAGAAAACTTAGGAACATGTTGAAGTTTCCAGTACAGGAAAGGTGTTCCAGCGTCCAGCTGAATTATTGAGTTGAAAGGATGTGCTGAGTACAAAGATTTGTTGGTTCTGATTAAACAAGAAACTTAATATTTCCTAATGGCTGTAAGCAGCTCATTTCTACAGTTTTCATACCAGATTTCCCATTTTGAGAAGTGAAACAAACTAGTCAACATAATTTATTGCGTTGATTGCAAGTGTGTGTGAGAGAAGCTACCTGTTTGTGATGGCGCTCTTCAGTTTTATATTTAAGAGGACCAACATGAAGCTGAGGTCGCTTTTCCAGATCAACTTCAACCAACTCTGATTCAAATCTATGGGTATGTGATGGAAGGCCTGACCGAAGCTGGACAAGATGCTTGCCTTTGGGCAAATTTCGTACTTCAAAGTAGTAGGAAAGAGGAACAGGGAGCGTAGATTCTATTTTAGAAGGATCAGCTGCTGATCTAATTTCAACAGATAGATGTGGCTGCAACATATCAATGCCATCTCCTTCCACATGACCACTCAAAATTGTTACTTCAGGCCGTTCAAAAACCACAATATCAATACCAGATATGTCCTCCTGACCAACCTGATAATACAAATTATTGTTAAGCATAAACAATATAGAAACACAAGCAGTGCCTCTTCCATTAGACTGTCGACACTGCAGTATGCAAATGTTGTGTGCAAACTGCAAAGGACATTAATAATATAATTGCAAATAAGTAAAACTTACGTCAACCAACACAAATTCAGGTGAAGCACGCTCAACTGCTGCCAACCTTTGATTATCTTTTGCAACCGCTCTTATTGAATAAGATGAACCAGGGACAAGTCCTCTAAGACGAAACCTACCAAAAGAATCAGTAGTAGCTTCCTCATAATGACTTCTGGATTCAGATCTTGCTTCAACAAAAACACCCTCCTTTGGTTGGCCAGTTAGCAGCGTTACAGACCCCATGGCACTACATTAAAATGCTGGTTGAGTTAGTATCATAAGAATAGCTGAAATTAAGATTTAGTAAAGTATATTGACAGAAACTGTTGTCAGTGGACAAGCAACGGCCAGATTATAATTGATTGATTCAGAACTAACAAGCACATGCGCGTCGTGTGAGCAACATACGACAAACAATCAACAACCTCTAGACAGTTATAAGGTGAATACTATGTAGTAACAAACATCCGCTGTTTTAAATCAAGGCTACTTGAGTCTCATAAACATTAATGGTAGGCCCACCTCTCCACTTCAGCACTCATCCAAGTGTGCTGCCCATGTAGTGAATATAGCAGTTACATTTCCCAGAATGAAACTAATCATATGATTCAGAGCTCATTTATGCTATTTTGTACACATAAGCTAAATTTGAGTGCTGAACTTTTTTTTTTGGGTACACATATAGCTAAATTTCAATGGTGCTATAGCAAGTGATGGAGATGTTAGTTTGGATGGAAAAGAAATGTCTAGGAAGGAAACTTTTTGATATTTGGGATAGATACTACAGTGTGACGGCGAGATTGATGAAGATGTAAGCCACAGGATATGTGTAGGGTAGTTGAAATGGCGCCAAGCATCGGGTGTACTATTTGATAAAAAAGTTCCTCAAAAGTTAAAGGGTAAGTTCTATAGGACGGCGATTAGAACTGTGATGGTGTATGGAGCGATATGTTGGGCAACAAAAAGACAACATATACAGAAGATGAGCGTAACAGAGATAAGGATGATGCGGTGGATCTATGGTCATACAAAGTGAGATCGAATTCACAATGATGATATACATGATAGGGTTGAGAACTTGAGATAGCACCTATTGAAGAAAAGCTTATCCAAAATCGACTAGGATGGCATCCCCAACAGAGGCCTTCTGAGGCACCAGTGTGTAGTAAAATTTTAAGTCGTCTCAAAAACATAAGAGGTTGACTGAGACTGACATGGAAAGAGATTGGAATGTTCCCAAAGATTTGGCATTCAATAGGAGTATATGGAAGTTAGCAATTCACGCATTGGAACCATAACCCAAAATCGAAGGTTTAGGGTTTTATTGACTTTAATTGGGTTTCTTTCCTAGCCTACCCCAACCTGCTTGAGACAAAAGGCTTGGTTGTTGTTGTTGTACTCTCTGTCTCAAAATATATGGTCCTGCTTGACCTGTAAGTATCAAAATTGAACTTTGACCATTGATTTCTCTTAAGTATACTATGAGTTAAAAAAAAACTTATGTCTGTTAAAGAGTATATGTGCATACCTTGTATTAGCTCTTTGTACATGTCTAGATATTGGATATTGGAACATGGAATAGATGAGAGTTCTATTCCAAACCACTAAGGTGCCGTCTTTCATCCTTATAGCTTTAGATATGTAGGACAAAGTTCCCAATTGACACTGCAGATTACAGTTTACCTAAATTTTAGCTCTGATACCATGTGAGGAATGAAACTCATCTATTCCATGGGCCAATAGCCAATATCTAGACCTGTACAAAGAGCGAATACAAAGTACTACATATACTCTTAATAATGTTGTGTCAAAGTACTTTCAGATACAAATCTTACAGTGACGTTTTTGTTTCATTAAACCTATATATTGTTGAACTACCTGTTGGTCAATTTATAAATTTTGACTTTCAAGATGCATGCCTTGAAAAGGAGTATATCACTTATATTTCACAATTCACATATATATGTTTTCTGTAATAATTATAAGTTAGCCTACCGGCTACTGCTCACATACAGCTTACCATTATTTGGATTTTGGACACTACGTCAGTTTTAGATAGCAAGAATTGACCCTCCTGTGGATCAGTAATGCTGCATAATCAGTACACAAACAATGGATTCCAAAAAAAGTTATGTTGTGAACTTAACGCATGGGCATGAACTTTCTGCAAAGTGACATAAGGCGGTTTCTTTCCGTAAGATATATTGGAGCAATAAAGAACACACAAACCAAAATTCATATTTAAACAATGAAACAAACCTGTAAGCAACACGGGTTGCACGGAATTCAACCTCTCTAGACTCTCCAGAACTGAGATCAATAGCAACTGCTGATGGATTAAATTTATATTCCTACAGAAGAAACATCAAACCATTAAGGGGTCTCCAACCAAGGAACTTGAATATGATGCCGCAACTTTAAGTTACATTTTGTAGCCTAAATAGCATATCTAATGCCCTCTATCTTCATATTCACCACATTAATGGTTTTTAAAATTCTTAAAAATAGTCCAAGTACGAAGCGACAAGTCTACCTGGTGACCAAGGGCCATGCTCAATCTATATCAGGAAGACACAAAAGAAAAGAAAAATTCACAACTAAAAGTGATTTTAAAATTTATTATCTTTTTTATTTGCGACCTGTCTTTTCGTATCTCCTTCGGGTTAATCTTGAGCAGTTTGGTTGAGTCATTCAAAAGTTGAACGTGAACTTCATTCCATGGTTTTGTATGGCGTGAATGGAAACTTCAATTAGGAGTGAACAATTTTTTATGACAAATAAACAGTATGAAATGGCCATTGATATAATTAGACTAGCTATTCCAAAGTAGCATCCGATGTCAAGATTTTTGGATTATTTAGAAGAGGCACGATACAACTACGAGAGAGAGAGAGAGAGAGAGAGAGAGAGAGAGCATGAATAACAATGAAGCACCTTAAGAAGAGGCCTGAGATAGAAACTTCCTGGAAATAAGTTGTCAAAGTTGAAAGTTCCACCGGAACCACTAATTGAGTTATTTCTGTAGCCTTCTTCTCCACTCAAAGACAATAATACCGACGGTAACAGCTCTTCATCTTTTTCACCATAAATCCGCACCAATATCTGACCAAGTTTCTGACAAGCAAAGGTGTGTGGGCCAGTTTGCTTGAGATAATAACCTGCCTGAGTGAAGGTTAAAAATGATGTCAGATAGGATATTCAACAAAACATATGTTTGGTGATTGCTGATTTTAAAGGTTTCCACTTCCCAGATTGCTAATTGCTGATTTTATGGTTAACATGTACTCTCTCCGGTCACAAAAGTTGTCATTTTGGACATCGACACGGTCCCCAAAACCTAACTTTGGCTACTAATTTCTTTTGTAATACATTTAAAAATCCACAAAAACTATAATAATATGAAAGTACGTTTCGAGACGAATCTACACATATTTTTTTCATGCATCCAGTCTAAATATTTAAAAAGATATAAATAGCTAAAGTTTCAAAAGTTTGATTGCACGTATCCCAAACCGACAAGTTTTTGTGAACCGGAGGGAGTAACTCGTACATTCTATCGCCATAGGCAAAGGAATACCATTGCCCATTTTTCACAAAAAGAAAATTTTCAGATAAGACAATCAACTGAAAATAATAGATTTTTTTTAAAAAATAATCCATTTTTAATTATTTTACAAAAATAATACTCCAAAAAAATGACAGAAATAGACCTCTATCACTATTTTGATAGGCGACAAAGTTTCTATCACCATTTCAAATGGCGCCAAAGGCCCTATCGCATTTTCAGAAGGCGACAAACACCATGTTGCCATTTCATCCAACAACAGAGTGCCACATTGCTTACCACAGCAGTTGTCGCCATTTCAAATGGTGACAGAAGGCTTTTCAAACTGACATGACCACACCTCTAAAACCCCAATTTTTTTCCGCCAAGACTAACACCCACATCTAACCCATCCTATAAGTACTACGTGAATAGCCCATGTACCTCAAATTAAGTACAGTATGCCCAATATGACGGACAAAGTAGGAAGTCCAAGGCATGGGAGGGGAAGATGCCGACGAACAAGTTTTCGACGGCGCGAGCTTTCCCTCAAGGACATGCACATCTACGGTCTTCTTAACCCCAATACCCCTAGCCCCGACCTTCCGCTAAAAACCAAAGAGTCCTACACCACTACAAATCCCCTCTGAGAGTACGCACGCCTACCCAAGCACTGGCCACAAGCAAACACAATCTCAACATGGTAGCCAAGGCTTGTGACAACCGTTTGAACCCAGGACACCGTTTCTTTCTGCTACCCTCTTTTCATGGTAACTACGTCATTTCCTAACTATAATTTCACATATGTATCGCTATATTGCTCATTAACACTTACTCTTCCTTGTAGACCGCAAATTGGAAGTTCACCGAGTAGGATGACCCACTGTATCACATACAAGCTCAAGTTTACATGCACACACTCCTAGTACGCCTAGAGGAACTAGAAGGCTCTAGACGAAGAAGATCAACAACGATGAGCTCCGGAGACAAAGGATCAGGGAGAGGTACAAAGAAGAGGTGGTCCACCTCGGTAGCGACTACTAACCTTACTACTATTGTGCCAATTTGAGCTGTAGTTAAGCCTGCCACTATCGTGACAACTAGCTGCGTCCATGCCGTCTTGACGATTGGCACTCCATGTGGGTGTTGTGCAGTATCCCAATTGATCTTTAGGAGTCTACGCCATAGTGACAAGAGCCTGAACACACACCATGTCGTAAAGGCGCACATGTACCGTAGTTGTAATGTGGTTCGTTTAGTCGTGTGCCTTGCCATTTGTACTATAGGCGTGGTCCGCAAAATTGCACTCCAACGAACCCAACATCTTGTAACCGTATTTCTTTCATTAAGTAATAAAAACTCGTAGAAGTTCCAATCAGTGACTTCACATCCCTCACTAGCTTTTCTCAGTGCTTCACAAAAATGCTACAACTTTCCTCACTCAATTGACCTTTCCTACCACCTCTACTCAGTGACAACACAACTCTCACCAGCTTTTCTCAAAGACTAGACAACTCCACTAGCTTTCCTCAGTGAATTGACAACTCCACCAGCTTTCCTCAGTGAATTGACAACTCCACCAGCTTTCCTTAGTGAATTGACAACTCCCACCAACTTTTCTCAGTGACTTCACAGCTTCCACCAGCTTTTCTCCGTGACTTAACACCCCGCACTAGCTTTTCTCAGTGATTTGATAACTCCCACCCATAGTCACGAAGTACCCGGGTCGACGGGGTCGTGGAACCGGGTCACGGTACGTGGGTCGACACTTGAAAAAAATGTAGCACGAAGAGGGTATACCTCTTTGGGACGAGAACCCAAGATTTGGTACGTGACCCCGAGACCTATGGGTCGATGATCCGGGTCGATCCCATATAGTAGTCAAGCAGCAATATGGAAGAAAAAAAAAAGAAAAATGAAGGGAGCCCAACTGCTGCAGAACTAGCCTAGCCCACGGCCCACTATACAGCCCATACAAGTAAACACACCACCATGCAGCCCATACAAGTAAACACATATTAGCAAGCAAATATCCCGTAATGTATTAGCAAGCCCGCAGCCCAACTGCAGTCGATGGTCCAAGTTCTCAACTGTAGCCTCTACTCGATGCCCTCTCTCGGTCTCTCCTTCCACCAGAGCACGCCCCTCCTCTCTCCTGTAGCAGCACCGCCGCTCCTGTCTCCGTCGCCTCTCTCCGCCAGCGGCCAGCCATCAACGTCTCCCCTACTCCCCTAGGCCTCAGATGGACCTTGCTGTCGCTCCCCTTCCAGATCAGCCGCCGTCGCCGCAGGTCCTTTCAGATCAGCCACCATCGCCGCAGAGCCTTTCATCAGTCACCGGCGCCATTGACCAGAAGGAGGCTTGAGCCACACACCAGTGTCGGAGCTGCCAGGGTACGGTGTTGCTCCTTGGTGTCCTATTCTCCTCCTGTTCTTCTTCTCCTCTTCCTCTCTTCCTCATCGTCCCGTCTTGAATCTTGCCGCGATGGGGCGGCAACCCATCGAGAGTTGGGACATCGGCCCATGTCGACCCCGACCCTCGATCGGGGACGGCGACCCCGGGACGTGGAACGCGGCTTCGACCCCGAACCATGTTACTATGCTCCCACCGGCCTTGCTCAGTGAGTTAACTCCCACCAGCATTGCTCAGTTACTTGACAAGTCCCACCAACTTTTACTCAGTGTGTTGACAATTAACATCAACTTTTCTCTATGCATCGACAGCTCACACCACCATTACATAATATTTACAACGCACCAATACGCACAAACCACCTATAAAAATAAGGGACACTCCACTATAGCCAACACTTCACCAGGGCAACCACCACGGCAAAAATTCCACCAGAGGCACAACCACACTGCCGAGGTTCAAGATGTTGGACTACACAACAATGCTTCGAAAGCATAAATGGGTTGCCAAGAAAGCGGGAACCTATCTAGATTGTGATTGCAAGGATGCACATGTGCCACCGGAGTTTCCACACCCAAACTACGACTGTTGTACTCTAACATGGATCATTCAGTCCATACATCCAGCCACCGCCGGCAGGGCTTTCTACACGTGCACAGACATCCTCGTAGGTCAATGTGACGTATGTATATTCCACAATGCATGTTATGTTTTTTGTACCTCTTTACTTCATCCACGCATAATCTCAACATTCTGAGAAGTGCTTCTTCTTCCAATGGATAGACAGGCCAAATAAGGACAACAGGGCCTAAGGTCAATCATAAAGGCAAGTTTTGGGTGGATGTTTCTAGGAGTAATTGGAAGAAAGACAAAGCCTACACCCTCGGGAAATCAAAAGGGAAGGCATCGATGGATCCAACTACATAGAGTCTATGACAGCAAGCATTACTTCTTTTCCATTCCCCCAATGTTTTCAATTCTAAAAGGCACACATGTATCTTAGTTGTAGTTTATGTTCATGGTTCGTCTGTGTCACTATTTGTACCGTAAAAGTAGCAAGGTGACATAGGCAACAAACCGAACTCTACATGCCATGTAATTGGCACGTATATCACGAAATGCTATGTCTGACTTCATCCAGTTTGTACAAACCAAAAAAACATCACTTCACCTCATTACATGCATAAAACGAGTTCCTCGGTTAAGCGACTGAAAAGGCCTGATTTTGCTCTCGTTCCCTAAAGGAAAATATTACTCCATTTCAACAGATGGCTAACGCAGGTGTTTTTCCCCCAAAAACTACAAGTACTTGGTAATATTTTCTGCATAAATGGTCTTGTCGCCACTGCAATCGAAGACAACGGACCTCTCAGCGTTCAAATTGGCAACAAAATCCTAACTGGACACCACATCATCATTTCGCCATTTGAAATGGCGATAGAGCCTCTGTTGCCATTTGAACTGACGACAGAGGTCTATTTTTGTCATTTTTTTGGGGTATTATTTTTGTAAAATAATTAAAGAAATGATTCTTAACAAATCGAAAATAATATAACAGCGCACTATTGATCATTGATTGATTAGGGCAGAGAACCATTACTGACTAGGCAGTTTACCAGAATATGCAATGACTAATCTGCTAGGAAGTAGAGGGGTAAATAAAAATAAACAGCCACTCAACATAAACCTCAATTGTCACTTGTTTCTTGTTTGAAAAAAGAGGAATGCGAAATCAGTTTGCAT
This sequence comes from Guadua angustifolia, assembly GCA_036346375.1. Taxonomy (NCBI): domain Eukaryota; kingdom Viridiplantae; phylum Streptophyta; class Magnoliopsida; order Poales; family Poaceae; genus Guadua; species Guadua angustifolia. The sequence continues at coordinate 67,280,358 of CM070500.1, read as the reverse complement.
CAATAGCAAAATAAAAAGAGAGCTGAGAAATCGCATTATGTCAGTCTGTTGTGGTAAAGTGAATTAAGGCATTCATAAGAGCTCGGAATAGCTGCTATTTAGAGCTTGTTCTACACCATACCCACCACAGCTCAGCACCAGTTGCTATTTGCCAGACAGAACAAGAGTTTTTGTTACTTCCGCTGAGTGGTGCTCGCTGCTCATGTACCAGCCAATACACGGTAGTACCGTACACAGCTGCAGTATATGACCAGTAACTTTAGAATCTACTCTCTCCCTTTCGCAATATAGGTCCATTGTCATGAGAAGCGTGGTTTCACACTATAAGTCCAGGGAAGAAAGCGGTAATAATTTATTGCACTTCAAAATGCAACCTTTCTTCTCTCCACCTAACAACCTCATTAAAAGAGCAGGCTATTTAACCATAGTTTAATCAGGGGTTGCATGGTCCATTCTGTATTTATCTACACTCAATTTTACAATTCCTCTGTCTATGCACACGGTAGGCTTGGACTTATAGTGTGAAACAGAGGGGTAGAATCTTGTGCTATGTAACAAAGGAATGGTTTAATTAATAACACAAATATATGCTCAAAAAATAATACAAACCTTTGAAGCTTCGACTTTATATTCTATATCATCATACAAGGGACCTGCAAAGAATGATCCATCGGAATTTGTCTTTGTCTCCGTTGCTACATCCCCTTTCTTCAGAGGTGCGTACTTGCTATTCCCTGCTACTAGAATCTTGATGTCAACATCAGAAGTTGCAGGCGACACTGATCCTTCAAGGTATAGACCCGTTTTAGCAGTGATTGAAGGAACAGTATCTTGGCATCCATTCACAGACACCGAAAACTGCAGTTTAAATATTACGAATGTATTACAACCATGGTTACACTATTCATGTAAGAAGTATTTCTTAATAAACTGTCACTCACCTTCTGCCTTGATGGATAAAATAGGATCTTTTTCCTTCTAGTGCTGTAAAAAAATGCAAATCATGTACTAAATAAAAGTATAATGATTAAATACACATATTCCTTGCAAAAAAATTATCATAATTGTTGCTGAGCAAAGGGTTAGTGTAGAAGAACAAATTTCTAGATGACAAATTTAGAACTATAAGAAATTCTGAAGAAGACATGAGTTCTGCTAGTGGAAAACCGAAAGTACTAAGGATAAACACCATACCTAGAATCACGAGGGACAAAAATGAAGTCCTCCCCGAGATCAGCCCAAATGGAGTACTCAAAAGCAGTAATGCCATTTCGATGACTCTTTCCATGAACAGGTGTGGTAGAGATTTTACCAATGAAACTCCCATCACTCTTAAAGGCATCAACAACAATATCTTCAGGCAAATCATTTTTTTCCTGAAGGGAGCTGATGTCCACATGTATTTCACCTCTTACAAGATACTTCTTTGCGCTGATATGAACCGGCTAAAAGGGAAAACTTTTAACATTAGGATGCCAAACTGAATTTTGCATGGATAAACATAAGTACAAAGTAGGCAAGCAGCTAACCATTGGATTCTGTGTATCAAACACTACAGACAGGCTCCCAAATGAAATGCAAGAATTAATTAAATGTAGCTCATGTTGCCCAGGAGTTTCTATGCAAATCCTTTGTGATCCTTTCTGTGCAGGATGAAAAGTGTGTTATGTTAACCAAAAGTTCTATTAATTCTAATATATAGTAGATTTATTTAGCCCCAAGGATGGACCTTTATCAACACGTCAAGCTTAGAAGAATCTGGTTGATGAATGTATGCTTCAGTATCATGAGTTGAGACTAGCTCTATCCAGTAGCCCTTTTGTACAAATACAATGTCTGTCACATCATCAGTGCCAACATCTACATCCAGGGTATTTTGGTCCCAGCACCAATCATCAGAGGCCTTGGATGAAGAATGCTTCACCTGGAAGAGAGGTGTATCGGCAAATAGTTAAGATTTGAGACAGAATAGTAACTAATTCAATGTCAATGACCAGCAAACAAGGATGTTTTACCTCTAGACGATATTTTCCAGGAAATACTTTTGTGAACATAAAATTAACATTATCTTGCTCCAAAGTAGTTGTCATCTTTTCCTGCTCAACTCCCCCAGCTAATCTAACAAGCGAGAGCAGGATATTTTGGTTGCATTGCTCTTTGCAAGTGACTTTACCATGAACATTGACTTGTGACTGTTGTCAAAGAGATAATACTCAGATGTTATCTCAGTCCACAAAGCATCTATGAAACTCGATGGAAGTTAAATAATCTAACAAAAAAATCAGCAGACATATAAGGTAAAACCATAAAAGTAATACTCTTGTGTACCTGAGAGAATTCTACATCAAGCAATGGGCTGTTGACATTGACATCAATAGATCCTGGTGAAAACATAAGACTGGAAGAACCCTCGGTATCTACAGGTAACGCAGATAACCGGTATTCATCAGCAAGAACCTGCTAAGTGAAATAAACAAAGCAGAATTAATTGATGCCATCTAAACTTAAATGATTACAGTTAATACAGAAGTGCTGGAGCTAGCATTACGGGCTAGTTCATGCTAAAGACCAGAGAAAATGTCACAAGAATATCAGCAACCGTTCCAACTGGGAGATTCTATGCAAAAATTCCTAGTCACACATAGCACACAAAAGGAACCTCACACACAATCCTTATTAGTAGGAAAAGCTTGCTACGACACTCCACTTTGCCATATTTTTGTTCAACCCATATACATGCAATATAAGTTCACATCTAAAAATTCTGAAGTGTGTTATACAGTTTTAAATTGCAACACATTGCAGTAATACAATATTCATATAAAAAGGTAGTCAAAGACAAAGGAATTCACCATCATTAGCTGAGTATTAAGACAGTTTTCACAAAGAAAATAAAAAATAACCACATTAGCAGAGAGTACAAGATAGCTTTCACAAAGAAAATAAAGAAATAACTACATACCTCAAAGCAAAATTTTCCATTCCTGCTCACCATTTTCCTTTGGGCCTTTGCGTTTTCAGACGCATGTGTTAGTGTCACCTAACATCCCCCATCAAAATTGTAAGGATAAAGTTTTGTAGTGATCTCAATGAAACAAAATACCAGGTCAAGATATTACCATTGCTTTGGAATTTGGAGTTACTGTTCGAACAACACCACATACATCGTATCGAACAGACTTGATATCATCAATGCTGGCCATGTTTGGTAAAATCTAATGGAAAAGATGGAATTTAGCCAAAAAGAGAAGTTGAAGCATTTTGAGCTGGAGATTTAATAATTTAAGGGGTTCCCTCGAGCAAACTATATCTTACCATGAAATTCTCTAAATGGTTGAACTTATAATGCTCCTTCTCAGCAACTATAGTATACTTTTTGGATGTAACCTACACAAGGGCAGCACAAAATACAATTTATCCCAAGATGGAAATTGCAAGTTGAATTCAAAAGTCATGTTTAGACAGCGCACAGCCGCACAAACTATGAGACAGCATAAGTACCCTTATTTCTCTTTTTTTTTATGAATTTGAGCAGTTAAGTACTTGCAAAAACAAAATGATGAACCTTTTTTATTCCAATAAACTGTGTCTTTGTTCCAACTTCCAGGTTATTTTATGACCAGAACTGAACAGCGGAAAGGTACAGCTAACGTATATCTCCATTTTATGTACTCAGCATATTCCACCAATATTGCATTGCTGAAAATACTAATCTTATGCGTCATCGTCTCATCGAGTAGAATCCTACAGAATATGCTAATCATATGCATTGAGTAAAGTTTGTTTATTCAGCCAAATACCACACACGAGTGATTAGATCCACAAGCACTAACAAAAAGGTATAATGCATCTGAAAAAGATCAATGTTCACTGCGGTCTTCGTGTCATTGTCATGTAGAGAAAGTTCCCTAATGGGATTCTGTTAGATTGGAGTTCTGTTTGGAGTATAGACCTAAATGGAAAAGAAAAAAGGCGAGATAAACCAGTGGAGGATATGAGTCATTGCACTGAACACTCCACATTTTCCACCCATGCTGAGTTAATACAAAGTCAAGTGCTTGAAATCTGGAGATTGGCTTGCTCTTAGGAGTTTTGTGTTCCAATACCCCATTTGGTCGATTCATTCTATCAAGAAAAATCATTTCTTGGTCTCCTTGTCTAATCACTAGTATATATTTTTTATTTGTGAAACTTTTGCACTGTGAGAATTTGTGCCTGAATGCAGTCGGGCTGATTACAGCAAATCTGCAGTACAAATTGGCTTCTAGATTTCTAGTATTGTTGTTAAGAGCAAAACCTAGAGGCACTTCAATTTGGGGCATCTCATATAATTTTCTAGGCTATAATAACCTATTTGCAGTTTCTAAACAAAATGGATCCTCTGATGGCACACATCCTGGCCTTTGAGTCTCTAAACTGGGAGTTCATACTTCCCTGTTATCTTTAGTAAATTTGTTATTCTTTATTGCTTTCCTCAATGTTTAATTATGCTATCCTTAAAAATTATCATAGCTGTGCAACCAGCTAGCTTCTCCCATAACCAACAACTTGAATAAATTCTAAATAAGAAACAAAGTCATCGAATTAGTATTTTTACACATATAAAACCATGCTGCACACTGATATACAAGTAAAGGTACCATTAAGATGAAAAGAAATGTCCAAGGTCAACATATGTGCTAGCAAATGATTTGATCAAAGAACATTACCTGATCAAGTCTGTAGTACCCAAGATTGTCAGTTACAGCTCTCAACTGACCATCAACTATAACATTGGCACCTTCCACACCAGAACCATAACCATCAACAACACGCCCGCCAACAGAAAACCCAGTAACCTGCAAGATATATGAGAGGAATTGCTAGTTGGTTAGTGGAAATCAGGTGCACAGGTCAGGAGGAAGAGAACTACTGAAATCAAATGTGTGCGAACTGAGAACATTGTCCACAAAACAAAAAAAGAACGTATAAGAACTCGTATGATTAAGCAGCTGAAAGTTCTCAAGTCTACATTAAGCTATCACATGATCCAAAATTTTGCACTCAGCCAACCTTGCAAGTTGCAACAGTTGAATGCTTTAATCATGTATCTCCATTTCTCATTTATACCTGTAATTCAGAAAGCATGCAGGCTAATCCAATTGGTGGTTAACTTCAAGTCATAGTTACCGGATGTGCTGTAAACCCCCCGCAAATCACGAACCGGTTTAGGGTATGGCCGTACGGAGTTCGTGTTCGCAGTGGAAATTGGAAGAAAAAAGTGGCGAACCGCAAACCTGAATCCCGTACCGCGACTCGGACAAACCGTGTTTCTAGTAACTATGCTTCAAGTTACATTTAACTAGTGTTAAATGATAGGTAGTCCTTTGTCATCCTCAATCAAAATAGCTTTGATCATAACTTCACAGTTCAAACTATAAGATGTATATCGACTTCAATAATTACCTGGAACTTTTGGGGGATTGTCATATGACTATGCTCAACAGAAACAGGCAGTGAATGAGGTGAGACATCAAAAACAGTGTTTTCCCCTTTGTAGTATGGCAACAGCTCATAGCTACCTGCAAAATTATAGTAAATAATGGACATTCATATTTACACTAACATAAAACATGAAATTGTTTGGCACAAACATCACCTCAGCCTCACAAGCATGCAGCACATATGAAAAACATCAATTAACAATGGAATTGCCATACTAATCACAAATCAAATAAGTTTAGCATCATACAAAAAAGGATGAATTCATGATTCACAACATTTGAAAAGGAACCATTAGAAGGAAAATCTACAATTTTATGCACTAACCCCAATGATACTTGTTGCATTCAAACATTTATAAAAAACCAACAAGGTAGTTTAAATATTTTGTATGGTAGGAATAATGTGCAGTTCTCATATAGCCTATAGGTTCTGTTATATACAGATCTAGCAAGAGCAGAACAAAACTTTCAATGGATAACAACACTAAACAGCTAAAATAAAGAATTTACCATCAATGCTGCATGAGGACAAGCAGTGCATGAATATTGTTAGGTTCTTTCTAATGATATGATTACTATTAGTTAGATGAACAGATACATGTAAAGCTATTGTTGACGCCCTCAAAGTCATCATAAGAGGATGTGTCAAAAGAAAATGTCCACAGCATGTTAAACAAAGAAATTCCATGCACCTGTTATGTTGCTCTACAATAAAATTTTGACAGGTCAAGTAAGTTACCAACTTACCACAAGGTATTGATCTAAATGTGAACTTCCCATCAGCACCAGATACTGCATGGCAAAGAGCACCTTCCCTGGGTGCATCACTAAAACCTTGTGGGCAAGGCACCTTCGTTACGTCATTTGAATATAAATACAGGTGAACTCCCAAGATTGGATTACCCTAGCACAGAAAATGCATAAAATATGTTAATATACAAATTCAGTGATCAAAGAAATAAAAATTCCAATGTGGCCCATTCAATCATATGCATGTAGAGCTAGTTATTATCAATATACAGAAACATTCATTTCCTCCGGTACCTGTGCAACTACAGAGCCATAAATATTGTATCCAGATACAAAGAAAACATCCTCTACTACAGCATTTCCAAATCGCAAGTCCACCTACATAAAGAAACATGCACCACTGTAAGACGATACAATTGTCGTCACAACATCTAATGGCAGGTGAGCATAGATGAAATCCTAACCTCTGATGAACCTCTCATCTCAACTTCATAATCAGGATGTGAAGCACGCAATTTGTAGCGCCCTGGACAAGAGTGAGGATGAACAAAAATGAACAAACTAGAGTTGCTATTTGCTAGCTATGGAAAATATAACAAGGAAACACATGTCAGCAGAAATTTAAAAGAGGAAAAACAAGATACACAGGGCTACTATTTGTAAATGGGGTGCAAAAGAACGTTGCCCCAAATCTTCCATTGACAAGAAAGAGGACATTTGGGCTGGGCTGGCTGCCTGTGTTGCAAACAAGGCCCATATAGAAAGCTAAGTTGGAAATGTGTTGTGTGGATAAAGGAAACCGTTCTCTCCAATTGGATTTCCCTCTAAATGCTTTATTAGCAGGTGGATCACATCTGAAAGGAAGGACAGGTTGCTCAAGACATTTGAGACATAGCTGCAACATCTATGCTGATGCATGTGGTTCTCTTGTTAGTAAATTGAATTGTGTTCTGGTGGTACAGATGGCTCCACTGCAAAACCAAAGGAGGGAAGTGATCTCTGGCTTCTGGGGATAGACGTAACTACGCGCTCGAGCGAGAGAGAGAGAGAGAGAGAGAGAGAGAGAGAACAGGTATGATTTGCCAACACTACATTCTACACAATTTTTGCCACTTACACAGCCACCTCAAGAAATATGTATTCCTGTCAGAAGGCACCATTAAGTTGGACAAAATAGGCAGCCTTGGGCTGTGGCGCCATGACCAAAGAGGCGATGAGCCGATGACACGCCGGCTTCGGTGAAGGCTGCTGCTTGCTGCTTGCTGTGCTTGACACTAAGGAAATAAGCTACAACTAGGAGGTAGCCACCCAAGGAAGTGCTGATTGCTCCTGGGGGCAGTGGCAGCAGAAGAAAGCAGGTTTGATGGATCTAGGCTTTGATACCATGTTAAGTTGTGTAGAGGAATGGACAAATGAATAGTTAGTTGCATTGCAATAGCCCTAAGAGAAAATATTTAGCACAAGGAGTCAAGGGAACAGCTAAACCCTATACTAGAGAACAATACCAGAAATACCCTCTAACAGACACATGTATGCATAATTTTAGAAACCTAATTGCACAAATTTTACAAAGGATCTAATTGGTAAAGATGAAGTAACAGAGACCTCATTGAACCATCTATATGAATAGGGGGCATGTCATGAACAACAGTAAATTACTCATTCTAATATTTATAATGGAGATTGTAAACAAAAAGGAAAGATGCATTAATAGCTACGAATGGAAATCACATTATGTAAATCTTTTATAGGGTAGCTCCTAACAAGAGCAAGAGAGACAGATCGTAAACGAACAATGCTCCTCACATCATACTTTGTGTGTACATATATATTGCAGTTTTCTATATATAAAATCATAGTAATTAGTAAGCAAGGAAACCTGGAATTATGTTCGCAAATGAATATTCTCCTGTTGATGATGTTAAAGCAGATGCAACTAACTCATCTGAGTCCAACAACAGCTCAACTTTCACACCAGAAGGTCCTCCATCATTTGAGCAGCTCTTACCACCAACAGCTCCCACTACTTTACCAGATATCATAAACCTACATGGTGAATTCACAGTTGAAACTCAAATGTGATAATTGTTCACATGCAGAAAAAAACATAACAAAGCAAAACTAAATGGTAAAAGCAACAGACCCAGTGAACTGAAAATTTATATCTGTATTTCCATTACATCCATTTTGATCGATGACAACAGGAACCTGGACATGACAAAAGAAGGTCAAAGACAAGCACATAACTAAGACAGAAACAAGGAATGAATAAATAGATTCGTCCGGACATAAACTTACAGTTTCAGGCTTCCATGACCATCCCTTGGGCCCCTGAACTCTGATCATGAATGAACCCTGTGGAGAGAAACAACAGAAACAAAACAGTGAGGGACCAAAAATTGTTTCGGTGACAATGCTTACAACATTGCAATTCTCATAAGCTTAGCTAATTCTCTTTAATCCTTGTTCCTACTTGTACACAAGTTATATATGAACAAAATGGAGAACACTCATAAATGACAAAACCCATTAACTAAAAGCAAACAACTGCCACAAGGATACCTTGTCATAGACTGGAATAAAATAGTAGCCATTAGGAGCACATTGAGTACTTTCCTTAACCAAACCATCAACAGTGCACAGCTCAACCTGATTCAGAAGGTTAAAAGAAGGAATCAATTTGAGTATAACAGATAACACAAATACAATACCAAAAAAAAGCATGAACAGTAGAATATATGTAGCCGCAAAAAGCCCTCCATTAATAACCATGTACTTCAGATGTAGCATTACTCTCTCTGATTTCTGCATATGCAACTATAGGGGAGATGTGAGATTTCCTCATTGATGCAGTATTATATATCTGTAGGAGCAAAGAAACTATGGCCCTATTTGGAACGCTGGAATTTCACAGGAAATCCTATGAAATTCATTTGGAATTCCTTTGCTCCAAACAGGTCCTTAAGCTTAAGCTTAGGCAAGGTGACACAAGATTTTGCTTATGTTTGCATTTATATAAAATCCTTAGGACAGTGGGATGAAAATTAGCTCAAAGAGAATGAATGTCGGACACTATGACATACATAAACCCAGCATCCTGTCAATATGAGGACAGCAATTGTCCACAGAATTTTGAACAAGTTCGGCATTTTTAATTTGTATACTCCCACCAAGCCTTCGACCACATGAGAGATAGTACAAAATATGCATTCATTTTTCATCTATCCAATGCATTATCGAATCATCAGATCACTCAACTCATCCCGAGCAAAATCTGCGTCCATCATTCACCAAAGGTACAAAAAACAACAAATTACGATGGACATACATGGTCTCATGACTCAGAACATTAGCAGCAAAACATTTTTATTTATGTGGTCGTAATTCTCCACGATCCAGATTTTCCAACGAGAAGTAAAACTTCAATAATCCATTTCATCAAAGTCAGTAGCAATTAGCGAAATTGTACAAAACAACAAGCAATTACACAGTTCGCTCAACTAGCAGCAGCCACTCGAACCAGTGGCACCCCGCGACGGCGCAACCAGGAAACCGTCAGCTCCCCGCGAGGACTCAGTTGAAGTGAATTACCTCAACCAACAAAAACTACGACTACCGAACCATGCACGAAAAACTCGCGAAGGCCGAACGCAACCACCCCGGGCGGGCCGCCGCCGGGTGTTGTTTACGGAGCACGTACCGTGATGCCGGAGTAGTCGAGCTTGGAGTCCGACGCCTTCCTCGACCTGGCCAAGCCCGAGCTCGCCTGCACCCAGAGCCCAACACAGATTCGCATCAGAAAGCAAGCCAAGCCAAACTGAAGCGTAGCGAGTAGCGGCGAGGGGAGACCTCGACGAAGCCGCCGCATCCGTGGATCTCGTCGGAGGCAGATGCGACGGCGAGGAAGAGGAAGAGGAGGGGGAGGCGAGGATCCATAGATCGGATCGAGCGGCCGCCGAGCATGACGAGGTGGGCTGGGGGAGGTGTAGCAGTAAATAAACCAGTAATAGCTGTTGAGTTTGGGACTTCATCCTGCCAGTTAGAGATTTGGAACTTTGGGGCATGCGTGGGCTAAGCTTTGGGTTTTGGATGATGGAGGCCTGGGTTGGCGATCTGAATGGGCCGGGCTGATCAACTCTGGGCTGAGCTGGCATAATGCGTGTTGAGACTTAACTTGAAAGCGAATGGACGTATACGGTGGATAAAAAATAGATGTCCTACATTAATCTCAGTGTCAATCAAGAATATTAAGAATACCTAAACAACAATCACACAATAGATAAATACAAAATATAGAGGGTTTCAACTCTTTTCTCTTTTCATTGATTATAGATTTATTCTCTTATACAATGGTGTGCTATATTTATACCCGTAACCTCTTAGGGGTAGTTTCAGAATTCGTGTACAAAAACCAAGAATCTAGATATATCTTAACAACCAAGATTTAGGTTATATCTTAACACTCCCCCTTGAAAAAATACCCCGTAATGCATATGTCTCATCAAAATCCCCTCCCAAAAACCCAGTTGTAAAAAAGAATGGAGAAAAGAGTATATCGCACCCACATATTGTATTACAGTTGTTGCCTCATTTAAAACCTTCATATGAGAAAACTTCAGGAAAACTTACTAAGAAAAAAATAGTGCAACTAATAATCTTCTCGATTAGGTTAGTATCTTTAGGATCATACTAAGGGTTATGGTTCAGAGATTCGTCTCATTCCAATGCCATGAACACATCTTAGAAATTGAATGTTAGAAAAGACTTAGTGAATAAATATGCGAAATTTTCACATGACTTAGTTTCTAGAATCTTTACCTCACAATTCTTCTGGAGTTCATGAGGATAAAAAAGTTTAAGGACAATGTGCTTCATGATATTGCACTTTACATACCATTTGCACTTGTGTAACAAAAGCAACACTATCTTTATAGATAATTGTGAGAGTATCGGCGATGTTAATACTACATAACTTTTAAATATGGCTAATCACACGTCTTAAACAAACACATTCACGTAAGACTTCATATAATGATATATTCTTTGAGAATTTGGTAGAGGTAGCTACCAAGATTTGTTTAAAAAGACCACTAAAAAATGGCTATACCATTGCAGAGAAATACAAACCTAATATGAGATTTTGCGCTATAAGGATCATACAAATAGCCAACATCCATATATATTCCATGATAATCGAGTCTTGGTCCTTCCGGTAAAATAATCTAAGATATTATGTACTTTAGAGGTATCTGAGTAGCATCTACACCAACCCAATACCTTCTCGTTGAAGCTAAGTTGTGTTTAGCAAACAAATTTACTGTAAATGCAATATCAGATCTAGTGCAATTCACAAGATACGTACATAAGTGAAGGATCAAGATGGCAATCAGAGAGAATGAATGATCTCAAAATAAAATTTTCCCTTAGTCAAAGTGATCCGAACAAACCTACACTAAATAAAATCAAAACGGAGCAAGTAATCCAAGTAAAACAGTCTTGACTGCTCAGGCGGGTAGCACTGGGCTCAAGAACAATAGCAAGAATAGAGAGAACAACAACACAAAGCAAAACCCAAATTGCTGCAACTTTTGATTGGCTAGACACAAACTCATAAAACTTGGTAGATGTGATTTTTAGGATGTCAGGAACTTATTCAAACCTTCAATCATAAGGATTGACATCAAAGTTCTAACCTTTTTGACCGGCAAGAGAAAACACACCAAGTTCAAGCAAAACACAAGAACTTAATCTTGGATTTGCTCATGGGGTTTTGATGATCAAGATGATATTGGATAGCCTCTCGCTTGTCACAACAAGTAAGAACTCAAGTCAAAAATCTCCGCAAACAAGATCTACAAGAACGAATCACTCAAGAACACAAGATTGATCTCTTGCAACAAAAATGCAATGATTCTTCAAAATAAGAAGCAATAGCATTTAGAAGGAGAAGATGCAAATCTAGATTGCGTATAAGTAAGGGCCTGTTTGGGAGAGCTCCAGATCCCAGCTCCAGCTCAGAGCTGAAACTTATAGGCTAAAATAAAGTGAATTAAGTTTATATTTTTAGTCTAAAATGTAAACAAGATGATCTACCTAAACACTCTTAATGTACCCACAGCTCTAGCTCCACAAATTTCTGGAGCTAGAAATACCCTGCTCCACCAACTCCACAGATTTTGGTGGAGCTGGAGCTGTCCCAAACACCCCCTAAATTGCAAGAATGTAAGTGTAAAATTTAAATGCTTGAAAGTAAATTACTGAATTTAACGCGTAATGTAAAAATGGAAAGTAAATTCAAGCATAAGAGAAATGTGTTTTGAATTTCTTGGAAGTGAGATTTACCAAGCCTCACTATGAGGTGAGCAAAGCTCAAAAGAGCATCAAAAACCTTCAAAAAGGGAAAGACTATCCCTACCCTTCTATTTATACTACTCTTAAGTCACCCTCCACTCTTGGATGAGTTCCTTCTACTCTAAGGACCACCATCAAGAGTTAGGATTGACTCATTCACTCATACATGAGCTAACTCGAAACTCACATACATAATGGATTTTTGCACGCTTTTCTAAGCATATTAACTAGACCCGTTACTCTCTCATCTAGACCACGATCCAATAGCCCTCCTTGATCCGAGCAGCTCCTAGCTAGCATCTCATCCATTCCTTGTCTTCTAGGTTTGCACCGACTCTGTCTTCGATCATCTTCGGGGATCCTCGACCGTCTGGACCTCCGATGCACCTTGTCTAGTCCCGATCATCCTCCGCCTCACCATAATCTAGCACCGTCATCCTGCAATCATCAAAAACAAGGAAAACACATCACATAGCATTGCTCAAAATGATATGTAATAAATCTCACACATATTAAAAATGCATATCCCAAGGACATCGAGTAACTCTGCTTAGAGTCGAGTCGATAGAGTCGAGTCGATGAGTCAACATCGAGTAACTTGTGGCTAACCCAAGAATTCGAGATGGGCTGATGACAGGGCGCTCAACCCAGCAACATCTCTACTCGATACTTAGCAATACCCAATCTACTTGAGACATTCGACCAAAAACCGTCGGGGCATTATTCGACCAAATCAGAACTTGGCAGTAATCGACCAAATACTTGAACGAACCCTCCACTTGACCCGGCAATATTCCTACTTGATACTTAGCGATTCCCAATCTACTCGAATCATTCGATCACAAGCTGATAGGGTATTACTTGACCAAGCCGGAACTTAGCAGTAATCGACCAAACCAGAACTTGGTAGTCTCAACTCAAATTACTTCAAATTAAAAATCCAATTTAGATCAAACTCATACCAGAGCATAACAAGCTCAAATTTAGTCAAATACTCATCACCAACATAGGTAGACCTCCACATGGTCTTTCAATAAGTGCTCCGATGGCGCTTAAGTACGGAACTTCGTATCCTAAGACTTACTCATTTTCTATCCTTGATCTAAATGGGTCTTTATTCAATTCAAGGGACCTTATTATCATAGGATTTTCAAAGGATGAGATTTATCCATGTTAAAATTTTCAAATACCTTCTTGGCGTACATATATAGATTAGTGCACAAAAATTTCTTTTGAGAAATGCTCTAGCTGTAGACCTAAGCAAATTTTGATTTTATCCAAATCTTTCACTTTAAACTCCGTTATATGGTAGAACTTGCTTCCATCATGTCATCTGTGGTTCCGATGATATTCAGATCATTGATACAAACTAAGATGATAGAGAATCCATTATAGAACTTCTTTATGAACACAAACAGATAATCACCATTATTGGAGTATCCCTTCTTTAGGAGGAACTCATTAAGTCGATTGTATCACATTTCCCCAACTGTTTAATCTGTATAGCAACCTTTGCAGTTTGACACTATACATGTTGTGATTACTTTCATTATGATCTAGAATTTTAACTTCTTCAATGACTCATGTAAATATCCATTTCCAACTACCCATATAAATATGCGGTCACTGCATTCATTAATTTCATTGATAAGTTTATGCTAGCTGCCATTCAAATTACATATCGAAATATTATTTCACTCATTACAGCAGAGTAACTTTCATCATAATCGATGTCAGATCTCTATGTGAACCCTTGTACTACAAGACTTACTTTGTATCTTACCACCTGGTTGTTTTCATTTCTCTTCCAGATGAAAACCTATTTTAATTCTATAGGAATCACTTTAGGAGGTGTTTGGTTAATAGGACCGAATACTCTACAATGGACTTTGGTTCTGGATCCAGATTAAGAGTTTTGGCAATTTTTGAGATAAAATATTAGTCGACGATTGTAGTCTTTCTTTTATACAACTCTCCTGAATCTACATTTTTGGTAGATATTTCTTCATTAATTTGTTTCAACTCCTTGTGATTTTCCAAAATGATGGATTATGGGTGTTTCGATCTCCCAGCGTCAGATTGTGTGCGCAAATGTTCATTGGGTTTAGCATCTTCAAGATGGCTCACTTTAAGGATTTTCTCAACTTCAAGTTGAGCTTCTTTCGCTGTCTTAGGGAGTTTTCTGACTTGTTTAGTTCTCTATTACTGTTGGCTCGATGACTACAAAAGGGTTGGCGAGGCCAAGGCGAACACAAAGGAGGTAGTTATCATGTTGGAAGCATACCGAAGATGAGTTAGCAGCGAGAGAGAACAACAGTGACATTGTTGGCTCAATGGTAAGCATGAAGGAGTCGAGGGCGAGACAAAAGGAGAGGTGCACTAACTCCCTTGCATCCTTGGGAAGTGATGGATGCTGGCATGGAACCCTATGGTCACTTGTATAGCAACTGAGTCGGTGGTGAGTGGCGAAGGCATGGATAAGGTCGGCGAAATCGAAGAAAATGAATGGCTCAGGCCAAAATAAAGTGCATGTGAGCTCCTTCAACTCACTAGGAACAAAACAGAGTGTCGGCAGTGGTGGAAGGAGTCTAAAGTATCGGGTCGTCAAAGCACAGTTGTGGCGCGACGATCCAACTTAGTGGTAAGCAAATACCGAGGGAAACAACTAAAGCCATGGATGTGGTTAGGTTCAGGGGATCACTAGGATTGCGAAAGTGACCATGTTCAAAGTGTTGGCATACTAGAGATGAAACTGTGTGCCATCGAATGTGGAAGTCGGAAATAGAGAAAAAGGCGTGAATCTAGTGCTACACTACACAAGACACAAAATCGGTTGAGGGTTTTTGAAGATAACGCTAAATGGCCTGAAGTGACATGAGTTTCATGGCTAGAGCTCACCGGATTGACTCAGAACACAGAGTAGCATGGTGGGAGAGCATGCACCAGAGCTGGGGACGATGAAGGCATTCTGGGTGGCTCGATAAAAGAGATAGACTACAACTAGGCAAAATGGTAGCAGCGAGGCACAGCTAAGTCTTAGACATGAACGACTAGGGATTTTTGTTGCCTGGTGAAGGCTCTCTAGCCAACGAGAACTTGCGGCTGCATAGGAGAAAACGCGACAATTCGAACGACGATGCCTTGTGGTCAACGCCGTCTTCGACTTGGAGGAGAGGGCAACACATGGCTTTAGGAAGGGAGCTCGAGGAGGTTGGAGGTGTCGGCTTTTGTAGGTGTGCACTATAGAGCTATTGCATCCAGAGTTGTGTCTCCATGGGGTTGCACGCCATGCGGAAAAAGAAAGACTTATGCGTGGTCCCAGGTTGTCAGTGGTGGAGGGAGAAAGAGAAGAGAGAAGGTTGGTGTCAGGACCCGAATATGCAAATCCGGACCCTCTGTGTATACTGCACTAGTCCAGGATCACGCTAGTGCACACAGACTCAACATTAGTGAATATCACAATCATACACAGCGAAAATAAGATAAAAGCCATTATATACTGAATATTACTAGTTGAATGACCTTATGGTCAACTTACTTAACAATGCCTCACAAGGCTGAATAACAAATTGAACTGCAGCAGAAATGAAGACGTAGGTAACCCCTCAGTATACCACAGGCAACTGATAAGGCTCGCACCTTAAACATTTGTCCCTTCATGGTATACCTTCTTCATCACTGATGATGTTGTAGGCAAGGGTGAGTACATAAAGCACTCAACAAGTTATGCACAGAATGCAATTCTAACATAACTACATGCAAGGCTTATTCCAAAGAAAGGCTAAGTGGTTCATTTACAGTAAAGCAGCATTTATGAACAAGTACAGTATATAGATTGCAAAGACAATAATAAAAAAATAACAATAATAGATAGATTCAACATTTCTCAAGTAAACCAAATTTCCCATCCTAAGTCAAGATTCAACTTCCCATGGCAACCTGCCATCCACCTCAAGTTTTCATTTTTGCAAAAGTCTAAACCCTTGACTGTAATCCCCGAGCTATGCTCAATACCGTGAGCACGGCTATTCGAATAGTTTGTACACTCTGCAGAGATTATGCACTTTACCCACACGACATGATTATCTCTTGTTGCCAAGCTATTAGCACACTTCCTTTGGTGTGCCGGTAGAGAATCATGACAAAGCCTTTACAATGCTCTGGCTTAATTCGGTACCACCCGCTAAGGTTTCAACACTGAAGGGACTGGTTACCACAACAGGGCCCCCCTCTTGCGCCATCTGGGTTCATTAAAAAGGATGAACCACTCCGCCACTGGTAGTACCAAAGCTAAGACATTGCAAATTAATTAGCTAGGCTGCCCTATAACAGACATGTGGTTGCATGATTGACTCAGGTCAAAGGCTCGCAAGGTGTCCTTAGGGTTGATCAAAGCAAGACTTGCACATACCCTCTGCCCATCGGGCCCACCCAGGCACACTTGCCCTTGCCACTTACTCCGATCTAAATCATAACCACCCCAGTTGATTACCAAGCACCACGTGCCATCAACAATTCAATATCGTTGCGTGACATCCATTGCCACAACAACTCAATCTCATCGTGTGACCACACATGACACACAAATTCATAATATTGTTCCATATTCCATTAGTCAAGATTATTTATCAATGATTCAACACATGTGATGACGTGGCATGGCTAAGCAATCTAATTCGGTCTAATCATCCCATGTTGATTTTATTATTGATCAACTATAGTAAACCAATCTAGGGTGACAAGTGGATCATGGCATACAATCGACAAGGTAGGGTATAATTCAATGGGTATGCTAGCTAAGTCTCAATTTAAGTTGAAATCATTTTTACACATGAAATAATATGCAATAAGGTAAAACAAAATAGCAATTTTGCAAACATGGGTTCAACATGATCAAAGCACAACTTGCCTTAGGAAAGCCCTTATTCATGCTTTGGACCTTGGTCTTGAGTTGATGAATCTCCCCAAATCGTCGTACAATTTAACATCTACGCTAAACGAAAGGGAATACCAAATAAATACCAAAATAGAGAGCAAACAAACTCTAAAAATCAAATAAAATTCACCAATAGATAGATCTCAATTTTACAAATTTTTAGAAATTTGAATCACCTCAATCGGAGTTTGTATGAGGGAGAACGAGCTCTCGGAAGATTCAAAAATCATAAAAACCTGAAAATTAGAAAATCAAATATTAATCCGAATTATTTTATATAAAAAAATTTGTTTTATTGCGTAGGCGTGACGTCAGCCCTGGCTCGACCCTGTGCAGTGCTGCCACGCGTCGGCGCTGGGTTGGTTGAGCCGAGACGCGCTGGATCTCCATCGGACAGCTACGAATGACAGTGACGTGGCGCAGCGGTAGCCCTCCGATCAACATCCAACGACCGACACTCACTGATGGCAAACACTGTTCACCGAGGCGGCGTGGATCAATCTGGTGCACCCGCGGTTGATTGGACAGCCACAAGACACAAGATTTGTACCGCCCCAAATTAGATCGGATGGCCGTGGCTTACCGAGGCGAGTACTGTTGACCCAACTGACGCGGCGCAATCCCGATCGTTCATCTTTAATCGAACGGTGATAGTTGATCGAGGTGTTTACTGCTTACCGAGACATCGTGGCGTAATCTTGGCAGTCCGGTGATGATCCAATGGCTTGCAGTGCTTGAACTCGGCGATGGCGATGCGGCGGCATGAAGTTGCCGGGGCTGGGGAAGACGACAAGGTCGACGACGTTGCGGTGGTCTCCAGTGACAACGGGGTGGCCGAACCAGCGCGGCGTGATGAGGCGAGTCTGGAGCTGGGTTCGAAACGGCAGAGCGAGGCCTCGGCGACGGCTAAATGCGACGGAATCTTCTCGGCACTCCGGCGATCTCTTCAACGCGATCGACGATGGAACGGCCGATGGCGCTACAAGGAAGAGGTGCGGCGGCTTCTGGGGATCCTCGTGAGGGGCGCGGCGCTTTAAATAGGCCTCGGGCGACGCGTACAGGCGCGAGATTCTATGGCGGTGGCAACGTGAAGAACACGGAGTCCGTCTCGGAGACGACGACGAGCGGCCGCACGATCTACATCCAACGGTCACGAAAGAATCCAGGCGCGGCATGATCTCACCCGCCCAACGCATCCAACGGATTGGATTTGCCTAGGGTTTCGATTCGGCCCAATGAATGACGCCAGCACGATCTAAATCTAACGGCCGGCGATTATTTCAGGGTTTCCTGAGACGCGGGTGGATGAAGACCACACGATATTGATCCAACGGCTATGGCCAAGGATCCTAGGAATCTGGCCGAAGCGGGCTGACAAGCAGGTGCGAAGAATATTATACTGGGCTTTTCGCCCAAGATCGTTTCACTAACAATTTCTAATTTTTCTAATTTAAAATAATTAGATAAAATAGTTTGATTTATTTGAGCAACCAAAAACACCAGGAAAAATTCAAGAAAAATATCAAAAATACTTTGAGACATCCTGGACCTAAATAAAATATTTTTAGCAAAAATTTATTCTAAGTTTATCTATTTATAAATAATTTTTTGGTAAAAGGTTAATATACTTGTTTTAAAATAATTCAATTAAATCTCGGAAAATCAAAATAAATCCAAAAAATTCACAGAAAGCACAAATTGCAAATAAACACTATTAACTAAATAAAAAGCCAAAAATTTGAGATGTTACAGTTGGTTCAATTAAAAAGTGGAGGCAGCTTGCGGGAAGGATGGTGCACAAGCTATAGATGGGCTAGAATAGGAATGGGCTAGGCCAAGGGAAGGAATTTAGCCCACAGATGGAATCTAGTTTTTAAATTGTTTTCTAATTAAATTAACAGCATAAAACAATTTTAAAATTTTAAAATTAGTAAAGCAACTCCAAATACTATGAAAAGTTTTGGAGAAGCACTTTAGATTATTTAGAACCTAAATAAATTATTTATAGGCTATGTTCAAGTTTTAATTAATTTTGAAAATTCAAAAACATCTACTAAAATTTAGGAAAACATTTTCTTTGTTGCAGAAAATCTTGAAAATAGCTCAAAATTTTAGAAATGTGCATTCAAAATACTTAGGTAGATTTTTCTTTTTGGAATTTTGGGATGTTACACCATGGTTGATATTTTTGGATTGCTCTAGCTGTAGTGTTAGGCAATCCCAAAATAAGAACAATAATCATGAGTTCATGGCATTGCCAAAATATATGGTCAGAATCTCAATTCTAGCCATACGATTATAAATTTCTACGATTCAAATTGATTGGACCGATTTGATTTTATGGTAGTCTAAATTTGATAGAATCTTAATACTACTACGATACTAACAAAAAAATATTGCAGGATTGTGATCAAAATTGTCATAGGTCCTACCCGATCCTAGCGATTTATTATCAATAATTACTTGCACGTGTCCCTTTAACTGTGGAGTTGTAGTTTTTATTTCTTCATGTCCATTTTAACATGTATAAATAATAAATGAACTTTCCTTCGCACTATATTTTTTAAACAAAAATTCTAAAAGCGTAGTTTAAAAAAAACAGAATATGTTAAAATATAAGGTAGATTTTTAAAAATATTTCTTTGATAAAATCTGATAGCGATCTTGGATTCTATGTCGATTGTATGATTAGCAATTATGTTAAAGAACCTCTAATCCAATTCATATGGCAGTCCTGGTAACCTTGGTTTTGACTAATTGAACCAATAATTCAGATGAAATAACGTCTTTTGTATTTCTCAGACCACATATTATATATTTATAAATTGTTGAAAATAATAAATAAAGTATCCACGACAATGACTGTAAAGTGTAGAACCGTGTTATTAACAATCTTTCATTGAAGAAAGCAAACAAAAAACATGAGAGATACTTAAGTAAAACTAGCCGTGTGTCCGTGCGTTGCAACGGAAACTCAATTTGTGATAAAAAGTTTATTTGCAAAGAGCACTAACAGTGGCAAAGGTGGGTAATTAAAGAGCAGTGGTAAACGTGGGTAATTTTGATGAAGTGACGCGAACAAATGTGGGTAATTTTGATGAAGTGACGCGGGGCAAAGGTGGGTAATTAAAGAGCAGTGGCAAAGGTGAGTAATTTTGATGAAGTGACGCATGAAAAACTCTCACTTTATATAGTAGAGAATAAATTGTTGAAAATAATAAATAAAGTATCCACGACAATGACTGTAAAGTGTAGAACCGTGTTATTAACAATCTTTTGGTGAAGAAAGCAAACAAAAAACATAAGAGATACTTAAGTAAAACTAGCTATGTGCCCGTGCGTTGCAACGGAAACTCAATTTGCGATAAAAAGTTTATTTACAAAGATCTCTAACAGTGGCAAAGGTGGATAATTAAAGAGCAGTGACAAAGGTGGGTAATTTTGATGAAGTGACGCGGACAAAGGTGGGTAATTAAAGAGCAGTGGCAAAGGTGGGTAATTTTGATGAAGTGACGCGGGCAAATGTGGGTAATTAAAGAGCAGTGGCAAAGATGAGTAATTTTGATGAAGTGACGCACGAAGAAACTCTCACTTTATATAGTAGAGAATAAATTGTTGAAAATAATAAATAAAGTATCCATGACAATGACAGTTAAGTGTAGAATCGTGTTATTAACAATCTTTCGTTGAAAAAAGCAAACAAAAAACATAAGAGATACTTAACTAAAACTAGCTATGTGCTCATGCGTTGCAACGGAAACTTAATTTGCGATAAAAAATTTATTTGCAAAGAGCACTAACAGTGGCAAGGGTGTGTAATTAAAGAGCAGTGGTAAAGGTGGGTAATCTCTACTATTCTTAATTTGCAGTTAGTGGCAGCGGTCCGTTCTTCTCCCCCGTGCGAGCGTCCCGAGCGAATCCCTCGCGATATTCCTTCCTCCCCGGTAATTTGTCTTGGTTTCGAAGGCTGACAATTTATTTAGTCACGCCTCAATCGTAGTAAAGTTTTCTTTTACCCTGAAAAAAGGGAAAAACATGGGCGGTGGCCTGGGCTTTGATATCGTCCTTCTGGGCTTGAACACGGCTATGTCTGCCACCACAGCCCACGAACGGAAGGGGACTAGGGTTAGAGCCTTCCACTATATAAGCACCCCTACACCCCCTCGCTCCTTCCCTCCAACGCCACCAGTCGCCGCCATAGCCAGTTAGCCACCTCGCCGAGAATACACGATGTGAGATTGCGAGGCGGGCTTCCCTTGCAGCGTCGCCCCCACATGTTCTTCCCTGAATCCTTCCTTGGGTCTTCGCTCTCCGATCTTGGGGCCTACGATTGAAGATCAATTTGTCCGTACCATCTGAGGCTTCTTCTATGATGTTTCACCTCTTGCTAACCTATCTCTGAGGCCCCTGTTTGAACTCTATTGCGCCTTTACTGCGTACTAATAGTGATCAACATGTCTGCATTGCCTTTTATTTTCTTTCCTGATCTCCGTTGTTATGCTTCTTGTTTATGTCGCACAAAGGCAACAAATTAGAGTCTCTGATGCGCTCCTACCTGTAGCGCCTTCAGCGCTGTACGTTGCCGAGAGAGAGTTGGGAATATGTTATCATGCATGCGCCGTCTGCCGTATGGCCTGTGCATCCCGTTTGCCGACGTTAAATCGATGTGTTTCTTGCTAGATCCCGGCGTTCCGTGACTTACATGGATCTTTTGCAAATTTGCAATGTACAACAGAGAAGGCTAACCAGGTATACTCTGCCCTAATCTAAAACTAGATGTGAAAAATGATTTTTTTAAGGAAAAAGATTTGTTCCAAGGAAAAAGAATATAAAATAACGGAATTCTGAAAATTGTGTTCAACTGTTAGAAGCCGGTGAAAAGGTCATCAAACGGGTCTTGGAATTCGACTACAGCATTGGTATGAACTATGAAGGCTTTACCATTCACATTTCAGAGCTCTATGAAGGAGTTCACCATTCATAGTCGAACATTTCCAGGGTGTTTTGGAATGATACACATGTACCATTGTACCAATCTCCGTCATGGAACTATACAGTCGCATTACACTCCTTAGAAATGTTACACGCAGAAGTGATCAAACATTCCGAGCTCTACAAGTATCTCCAAGACAAGTTACTTCTACTCAAGAAGCAAAATTCTCCTAGCCGTGTGAAGAGGTGGCCTACGAGTTCGGTAATATCCTGCCGTTGTACATCTTGTCCAGCAATTTTTTGGCTTCTGGTCGCCGGAGGAGCCCCTTTGTTGTTCGGCAGGCCAATTCCTAGACAAACTGGGCAGACCAGCTTCCCCTGGCCTACATGATAATATACCATTGGTCAGAAGCATGGTGATTAACACACAGCTTAAGCTTATGCCTTCTACTAACCCAGCAAAACTAATTAAAAGGAAATCCAAAGTAAACAAATGAAGCTAACTTCAAAAGTAATATCATCTAGAGTAAAGCTGAATGTCCAATGGTTTGCCAAATAATAATAAAAAAGACAACTGTATACGGCATAGCCACGCAATATGGGTCTACCTTTGACAAGTGCATGAACGAGCTACAAATGCTTCATGTACCAGAATCGATGGATCAAAAATCATAGTACACCAGAACGAGGAACATACCATAGCAATTCGGGCATTCTGTGAGTTCATATACATCTTTTGCTCTATTTCGGTTGAGGGCCTTCCATTTTCCTGTGCCGCCACACATGTCACCTGAATCCAACTGGAACTGAATTATCATTCCAAGGAAATCAATTTACCACTTTGTAGTTTGCCGAGTACCGAGGTTCATGACGGACGTACTACTGTAAAAAAAAAAAAAAGGAAAAAAGAAATCTGCATAGGTAGGATTTCAAAGAAAATAAATATAGTCGAATCATTTTTCAAAAAATTCCTTTACTAATCTACACTTACCAAATATTAGCACACGGATTATCTAGAAACAATATCATTCATCGTTATTACAAAGATTTGATTTGATTTACAGCCGCTGAAAGTTACATTTTACGGCAAGTGCTTTAACAGGAGGATTCCAGAACGAGAGAGAAGCCTTTATAAAAGGGGAGAAACTAGCGCTCAGATGTCTGATTTCTGTTTATTCCATCGGACGCCTCTTGCAACATTTTTGTTTTCTACATTTGCAATATTTTCTATCAACGCGTGAAACATTTTTTTGAACGCTTGCAACATCCGTTTACTGTAGCGAATTTTACTATTTGTCGAAGGAAAATGTTGCACGCGTTGTAACAAAATGTTGCACGTGAAGGAAAAAAATGTTGCAGTACGTTCGAAAAAATGTTGCAGTGCTACATACAACATTTGGTTTTAATTCATACCGGAGAAGAAACCATAA
This sequence comes from Guadua angustifolia, assembly GCA_036346375.1. NCBI lineage: Eukaryota > Viridiplantae > Streptophyta > Magnoliopsida > Poales > Poaceae > Guadua > Guadua angustifolia. The sequence continues at coordinate 67,256,476 of CM070500.1, read as the reverse complement.
AAACTTTTGTAATCGGGAAAAATAGATGTATGATCTTATAGCACAATTTTCCTTTATTGCTTGACCTTTATGTTTTGTTACCAATTTTATTTTTCGTAGCAACGCACGGGCATTGATCTAGTTTTGATGAAGTGACGCGGATAAAGGTGGGTAATTAAAGAGCAGTGGCAAAGGTGGGTAATTTTGATAAAGTGACGCGGGCAAAGGTGGATAATTAAAGAGCAGTGGCAGAGGTGGGTAATTTTGATGAAGTGATACGGGAAGAAACTCTCACTTTATATAGTAGAGACTAGGGGTGTAAACAGGTTAGATATGGGCGGATATTGTTTTTCTCGTATCTTGATCTATATTTTCTCGAATTCAGAACCAAATACAAACTAGCTGGATACAAATACAAATCTAAGTTATTGGGGATACGGATACAGGATAAATATGCGACGGATTCAAATTGGAAATAGATAATACACGTATACTAGAGTAATATGGCTTAGTTGTGGTTTTACCCCTCTTGTCCTTATCATCGCTTGGAAGGATGGCCACGGATCAACAAGATGCTACAACAGTGCATGCAAAAGGAGCTTCCCTTACTAACTACATCACGATTAGCTTACATACTGTGCGTATTTCTACAACTAGACGAAGTTACTTATTATCCGGTACATGAAAGAAACTGCAGGGCTAGCTAAATTCTTGTGTTCAGCAATGGAAGGCACAAGAACCCCTTTTTTTTCTATTACAAATTTTGTCACTAATTTTTTTTCTTTTGTTTTGACTCTCATGTGGAAGTAGAAGGCAAAAATTCTTGTTTATGTTCATGGGTAGATGCCACTGGGGGGACGACGCCACTAAGGGGAGACGTCGCCGGGGGAAGCGCTGGCCTGTTGGAGACGCCGCTAGGGGGAGAAGCCACCAGGGAAAGCTCTAGCCGCCGGGCAGAGACACGGCCGAACCGAGACGAGATTTGGGCGAAGGATGCCGAGGGGCAGAGCTAGCGGCTGAGACCTGGGAGTAGGGGTGAAAACGGGACGGATAATTCCCGCCCGATCAGGAGCCAGATCTGGTTTGAACCGGATCCGGGAAGAAAATTGGATATCGGGTCAGATCCAGATCCGGATAATTGAAAACGGATGTCGGGTTGGATTCGGGGTGCAGACTATTCGAAAAATGTGGGTCAAAAAATGGATATCGGGTATTCGAGAATTCAGATATCCGGATTGTTGTACTGAATAGTCAATACTCACCACTTTTCACGTTTTCTCCCGTAGCCCGTGAACCGAGCCGACTCCCATTCTCTTCTCTCCCTGTCTCCCTCCCGTAGTCCCGTGTGCCCAGATCTGAGGAGATCGCCTCCCGTCAGGCCGTCCCTCGGCGGCGTCCGGCGTCCGGCGCTCCCCTCCCTCAGCGAGTCCAACGCTCCCCTCTCCCTCAGCGCACCCATCCCTCAGCGCTCCCTCGGCGTCCAGGCGGTCTAGCGCTCCCCTCCCTCGGCGTCCAGCGCTCCCCTCCCTCAGCACTCCCGTTCCTCGGCGGCGTCCGGCGTCCGGCATCCAATGGTGACTCCGACTCTCCCTCCCCCGGCCGACGCTCCCCCTCGCACCGATCGGCCCAGCGGCGACACCCCCTCCCTCGGCCGACGACTCCGGCTCCCCCTCCCCCGGCCGACGTGGCAACGCTCCCCCTCCCTCCGTCCGGTGGTCCCCCAGCGGTGGCTCCGGTTCCCCTCGGCCGATGCTCCCTCTCCCCCAACAGACGACGGTGAGTCTTCCCTAGCCTGGAAGTGGTAAGCAGTTGAGCAGTTCAGCCATGGCAATTGGCGAAGGCGTTGATTTTCATTCATGGGGGCACGGCGATTGGCAATTTGGCACAAAACGAATGAGAGTGACTGAGTGAAAATGTGAAATAGCAGCTAAATTGCAGATTGACAGTTTGATTGAGTGAAAATGAATGAGAGTGACTGAGTGAAAATGTGGAACTAATGCACGGCGATTGGTAGGTTGGTCTGGCTAGTTTGTTTGCAAATTGCAGAAGACTTTGACACAAAGCAATAGCTGTCCAAGTCTCCCATTTTGGCTATATAATTTTCTTGAATGCTTTACTTTCATGGGGCATCCTTTACCAAATTTAAGTGTTTTATTGCCTGATCTTGAATAGTTATGTGTTTATTGCCTGAACTTAAATAGTTTCTGCATTTTCTTTTAATAATACATTCATCATTCAAATTGTTGATTGACCCTGTTACGAGTTAACCGAATTTGTTCTCTTGAACTATAAGTCATATTACATTTGGTACTAAAACCTCCACCACCGAATGCTTTTAATTTCTATTGGCAGAACAATTGAGTTTTCTAAATGTGAGGCATGCATTAGTTTTCAATTGACAGATAGACAGGCATCTCATGCTTACCTAGGTATGCACTTCAGCATAGACAAACTCTAACCATGATATTCTGAAGACTTCATATCGTCTTTTTCCTCTCCCTCCCCCCAGCCAGCATTGGTAGACAATTGTTGTGTTTATGCTTTAATGAGTAGGTAAAGTTGAGGTATGTTTATGCTTTAATGAGTAGGTAAAGTTGTTAGGTTCCATGTGTCTTCTTTCTGTGCTTTCAGATTTTGCTCAACAAATCTCTTCTAGAAAGATATCTATTGTCAAATTCTTTGTTTATTTCAATGGTTTTTTCTATTCTAGGAAGAACATGGCATCTAAATCAAGTACAGAAGTGCTACTGCAAGTATAAGTGTAAGTGTATCATCGACAACACCAAGTCAAGCTGTTTCAAGCATGGGTAGTGGGCCTAGTGGCACAGGAGATACAAACCCTACTGCTATGGTGGAAGTGGAAGGGACAGATGATGAGCCTCAAGTAAAGAGATAGAAGAAGAGTACATCACGTGTCTGGGATCACTATACAAGTATTCTGTAACAACTACGCAAGAAGGCAAAAATGTTGTCCAAGAGTGGGCCAAATACAACCATTGTGTTTACAAGGCTAGACGCGAGAGTGCCAATGGTACAAAGGTATTCTGGAACCATTTGAAGAACAAACATAACTTAAAGCCAGGCCAACAACAGCTCATACTAGAAAAGAATCATGAGGATGGTTCAAATGTAGTTGAGCCTTACAGGTATGACAAAGAAATCAGCTTGAGGAAATTTTATTTGGCCATAATCATGTATTAGTATCCTTTCAATATTGTTGAGTATGAATATTTTTTTGAGTTCATCAAATCTCTGCATCCCAACTTTTCAATCAAGAGTCGTGTACGTCACTGTTAGGAAGGAACTAATGGATATCTTTGTAGAAGAAAAGAATAAGTTGCTTGAATGTTTTAAATCTGTTCGGTGCCGCTTTAGCACAACTATGGACATGTGGACATCAAATCAGAACAAAGGATATATGTGTGTCATTGTCCATTGGATTGATGACAATTGGTGCATTCAGAAAAGAATTATCAATTTCATGTATGTAGGAGGTCGGCACATGGGTGCTAAGTTGTCTGAAGCATTTATTGCTAGCATTATGAGATGGTATATTGAGAAGAAACTATTTTCTCTAACTTTGGACAATGCATCATCAAATGAAGTGTGTGTTAAAGATGTAATTGCTGAACTGAAAACACAAAGTCCCCTAATATGTGATGGGATGTTCTTCCATGCAAGATGTGGTAATCACATATTAAATCTTGTTGCTAGAGATGGTCTGCAAGAAATTACATTTGCAGTTCATCATATTCGATCATTTGTAGCAGCTGTAAAGGGCTCTCCATTGCAGTGGGAGGAGTTTCAAAAATGTGCATCTCAATGTTAGTTGGATACAAAGAGGGGTGTCTCATTAGATGTTGCAACGAGGTGGAATTCCACTTATCTTATGTTGTGGGATGCTCTATATTATAGGAAAGCTTTTGAGCGGCTTATGTGCATGGAACGCCGTAGGTATGAGAATATAGCTCCATCAGTTACTGAATGGGAAAAGGCATTGACACTTTGTAAGTGCTTAAAGAAATTCCATGACGTCACTGAGCTATTCTCTGGTACTTTATATCCAACGGCAAATATGTTTTATCCATGTTTTTGTGACATTAAGCTTTTGATTTCTGAGTGGTGTGCTAGCACTGATATTACTATTAGTAAGATGGCATTTTCTATGCATGCTAAGTTTGAAAAGTATTGGAAGAAGTCAAATATTGCTCTTGCTGTGGCTTGCTTTCTTGACCCTAGGAGAAAGAGGAAGTGTATAGAATTCTATATGAAAAAGTTTCACGGTCAGGTGTTGTATGAAGTTGAACTTGAAGAATTTACTAAGGTTGTCAAGCAGCTGAATAATTCCTATGCTTCTTCTTACTCAAAGAGTACTAGTGCACCTAGTGTGACTTCCGAACCAAAAGAGGGCTTTATGGAAGAAGAAAATGATGAACTTGAGAACTTCCTGTATGATACACATGAGACTAATCGAGGTGATGCAAATGACTTGGATAAATACATGGCAGAACCACCACTAATGCTTGCTAAATCCAATCACAAATTTGATATTTTATCATGGTGGAAAAATCAGCAAGATGTATATGCTATTCTATCACAAGTTGCTTGTGATGTATTAGCCATGCAAGTGTCAACTGTTGCTTCTGAATCTGTGTTCAGTGCTGGTGGCCATGTCATTGATCCATTTCGCAGCCGTCTAGACCCTGACATTGTAGAGGCATTGATCTGCACTAAGGATTGGGTAAAAGCATATAGAAAAGGTGATAGATTTTATTGTTTCTCGGTCCGTAATATAATTGTGTAAGAAAGTCTATTATTTAATAATATATATTTTTTTAAAATTTTCAGATTCTGGTAACAAGGTTGCATCTATAATCAATGATCTTGAGGTTGTGGAAATCCTTATTGCGAATACGGTGACTATGGTATGGCACTCTTTACTTCTTTAATTAGCATTTGTTTCTAACTTACAAGTTTATTTACAGTTTGACATAACAAAATTGTAGGATGAAGAAGAAATAAATGATGATGACTGATGAGGATTGAGGAGTCCAGGTAAGTGGTTCCCATACTGTCGGGACCCGAATTTGCAAATCCGGACCCTCTGTGTTTCAAAGACTAGTCCAGATCACGCTAGTGCACTGATCTCAACATCGGTACATATCACGACATATCCAACGAAATAGTAGAGTACTTTTCTTAAATGTATAAAAGAATGGTTGATCGACCTTATGGTCGAAGTTACAATGATCGCCTGCAGGCTTAAAACTTATTAAAATATTCAAAAGCAATGAAATAAAATAAACTCGTGGCGCCAACCAATTTGCCACAGTAATCGATCGGGCTCGCTCCTAGTTCGCTCGGCTCCTCGATACTCCTCCTCCGAGCGGGGTTGCTTCTTCTTCAACTGAAGTTGTGTTGTTGTGGGTGAGTACTTTGAGCACTCAAAGAAGTCATGCATGTAATGCAATTCTAATATTCTACATGCATGGCTTAGTACAAAGGATAGGCTATGGTTCATGAGCAAGAAAAGATTCAAGATAAACAAGAATAGATTGCAAAGCAAGAAAACAAGAGTAGGAATAATAGCTTTCACAAACATTTCAATCGTAAATCATTTCTCCATCCTAAGTCAGTTCATCATCATCAACCCAAGCATTTTTCCATAAACAATTCATTTTCATAAAAATCTAACCCTTGATCAGAATCACCGAAGCGATGCTCAATACCGTGAGCACGGCTATTCGAATAGGTTGTACACTCTGCAGAGGTTATACACTTTACCCACAAGATACACCAAATACCACCAAGGCAAATAACCGTGAACGAAGCCTTTCCAAAGTTCCATCTAAACCCAAGATCGCCTCGCTAAGGTTTCAACTTTGGAGGGACTGGTTACCACACCTGTGGCCCCCTCTTGCGCCATGTGAGTTCTCATTCCGCTTCTCCTGCCTCACACCACCACGACAAGACCAAAGAATAGATTTCCCGGTTTACTCAGCTAAGTCCGTCCCATTACGGAGCTTGTGGTCTGTATGAGAGACTCAGTTCAAATGCTCGCAAGGTTAAGTCCTTAGTTGACCGAGGCAAGACTAACCAAGTGTGATCTCAATTATCCAAAACCAATAAAACCAAATACGACCGCCCATTGCCACTCTTGGCCCACGAAACAATCTTGCCATTTGCCCCAGTCTAAATCATTTTCCCACCCCCCGGTTCTTTACCATTGCACCACGTGCCATCATCAACTCAATAACACATGTCTCATTCACAAATCATGTTCCATATCTCATTAAGTCAATATTTACTTTGGTATTCCAAAATCATGATATGTCCACGGCGGGGCTAAGCATACTACTTGGTCTACTCAACCCATGTTGGCAAATTATTAATGTCCAACTATTAATCCATAACCTAGGGTGACAAAGGATTCATGGCCTACAATTATATACGACAAGGTGGCATACAGAACTAGGCATTTAACTAATCCCAAAATTTATTCAGAGTCATTTCTATCAAATTAGCATGCAATAGTTTAAATCAAAGTAATTTTTCTAATAGGTTCAACATGATCAAACACAACTTGCCTTCAAAAGTACTCGATTCGCTCTGAGCTTGCTCTCGGTCGAACTTCTCCTCGAAACCGTCGGGGACTTCAACGCTCACGCGAACGTATGCACAAAACAATAAAATAAATAAACAGTAGACAAACAGTGCTAAAAATTCAAATAAAATTCATAAACAGAAAGATCACAATTTTACAAATTTATAGAAATTGGAATCACTCAAATCGGAGTTAAAACGCAAAAGTTATAAGCATTTGAAGTTTCAAAATACATTTTAAATCAATAAACCGAATTAAATAAATATTTTCTTTTTCGAAACTAATTATTGCGTCATCTGTGACACGTGTCAGCACCAGAGAGTGACACGTGGCTTTCTTTGCCGACGCCACCGACCTCCGTCTTGGCGGTCGACGCCAAGATGACGTCATCGTGACGTCAGCACGGCTCGGCTATCTCACTGACAAGTGGGTCCCACCGTGACGTCGGCATGACGTCAGCGGTGACGTCACACGCCCGGTGCGTGCGGCTGACGAGTGGGCCCTATTGTCGTCGTCTCTTGTGCACAGGTGCGGTGCGGTGTGGTTGATGGTGGGTCCGGTTGTCGGCGACTCATCTTGCATGGCGGCTCGGCAGCCACGCGTCATGGCGTGATTGGTTGCGGTGCGGCGGCGGCGACGTGTGGGTCCGCTTTGTCGTCCACGCACAAGGAACGGCGACGCGGGCACGACGGTGCCCTCGGATTTGCATCTAACGGCGGAGGTTAGAAGATGAGGTTTATCGTTCCTACGGCGATGTGGACTCACCCGGCGTTGGATCTGGATCGTCGGTGGTGAAGGTCGGGCTCGGTGGAGACGGTCGGCGGCGCCGCTTCACCGAGCCGGGAAGACGACGATGCCGCGGCGCCCGACGTTCCTCCGGCGTGAAGAAGTAGTGCTCCAACGCGCGTGACGAGGTGAGTTCGAGGGTGGCACGGCGACGGCGGAGAATCACCGCGGCGGCATTTAAACGGCGCAAAGAAGTGCGGCGGAGGGCTTTGGACTTGGCGAGCTCGCGGCGGCGAGGCGGCGTCTCGGCGGCGTGATGAGTACGGACGTGCGGCGCGAGGAGAAGATCACACCACGGTGGCGGCGATTAAATAGCAGCCTCGACGTCCGGAAATCATGAAACCGAGGCTCACACGACTGGCGGCATGAGTCCGGCGGCGACTGAAGAGGCGATGGCGCGATGGTGGCCCTCCGATTCGACCCGATCAGCAATTGCAACGCACATGGCGACGCTAGACGTGAGCCGTTGATCCGGATCGCACGGCGGCGGCGTTAGGGTTTTTCCGAAGTGGGCCGCACAAGATTTCGCCCAAGATCGTTCAACGGATTTTATTTTTTTCGAATAAAATTAATTCGAAAATCAAATAATTTATTTGGGGCATTAAAATATCGAAAAAATTCGGAAAAATTCTCATAAATATTTTAGGACATTTGTGACTCAAATAAAATATTTTCAACAAAATTTTATTTTAACTTTTCTATTATTTAATTGATTTGATAAATGGTTTAATTCAAAATAAATTCAAATAATTCCAAATAAATCCAAATAAATTCCAGAAATTCTCAAAAATTCAAAATACCTTTTAAATGCAAGAAAAGCAAAAATTGGGGTGTTACACATACCCCGCATGAATCAGAAAAACTTGCTGTGTATGTATCCAGGGAAAACCACCCCTTGCCCTCTCGGGCGTGCAAGTTTGGTTTCTTTGTTTAATTTGGCTTGGTTTGCAATAAAGCGAGGCTTGCTTGTTTGTTTGTTAATTATTACAAGAAAAATATTTAGGAGCTGCGACTGTAATTCCAAGACAAGATACTATATGTGCTAGTACGTGGAGATGGACATTAGACTGTTAATCGCCGATATCATAGATTTAAGTTCTGCCTCGGTCTTAAGCAGTTCAATTAGAACATGAATAATTTGCACTATGTTCTCAGTAATACCGCAGGATCAGAAATTCAGAATATGTATTGAGGAATTTGAGATTGGATGTGACGTTTGGGATCTCATATGTAACAAACACTGTTTCAGTTCTTTGTGGATGATAATACATAGAAGTTCTCAGGCGCTAGGAGAAACCAAGACAAAGGGGATTTATTTCGTTCAAGGAATTGAACTGTGTTTGGACTTTGGAGATGATGCTGCCATTTAGGACTGAGAACTTCCTATCTTCTAGCACTTCTCTTTTGTTGTCTTAATAGGAAATGCTAGCAGTAGCAGTTTGTTAGTTCATTGTCTAGTTCCTTTTGTCTTGCTTCCATTGTACTAATTAACTTTTGAGCATTAGTTACTGAAAGAGAGCCATAGAGGATTCCAGTTCTAGTCTATAATCTGTAAACTCTATAAAGATATAACCAATGTACAGATGGACCAATCCATTAAAACTAGCATATTGTGAGAGATGATTTATATCAACAAATTTGTATGTTACAAGAGGACAGGATTTATCTAAAGCATAATTTTCTAGATCAGACATATCAACTTGTCAAGTATGTTTCATCTTTCCTTTTGTTTGTCAATAACTTCGCTTTTAGTTGTTGTTAAAATGATTTTCTGCTTTGCAAATATATTTATATCCGTTCTAATGAAGCTGCACGTTTTTGCATTTTGTTTCCTAATTAATTTTTTCTAGGACCTTATGCTTGTTTTATTGTTTTATCTTATAAGTACGTAGATTGAGCAAACATTACTAGTTGATTTTCTTCTTCCTGAGGAACAAAATCTTTTCATTGGGTTGAAGAGTATGACGGCTGAGCACCCACTGTTGATATGAATGCTAAACAACAAGCAGGTTTATGTTCCACATGCCTTCCAACATCCAACTAAAAATCGCAGTGTCTTGTTGTTCCCAGAACCAACTTTGTCACTCTGAATATTTCTTCTGTTTGTGATTTGGAAGAGAAATGCTGTTTGTTTTTTGTTTTACTGAATGACTTGATGTTATATTGTTATGTATGGACATATGGTCACTATGCAATAGTTATATACTTATGTTGAGCACTGTGAATGATTGTTGGTCTTGTGGTTTAGATCTAAAGAATGGATCTTGTAATGCATATTGGCGAGCACTGTGAATGTTTGTTGGTATTGTGACTTTGTTTGAGATATATCTTACTATTATTGTCATGTATTCGTGTGGTTTGATTCAACATATATTACTTTATATATGTATGCATTATTCGTTCTCGAATTATCCGTTCCCGATCCGAATCCATCGTATATCCGATCCGTATCCGTATCCTGAATTATCCAGATTCGTATCCGGATCCGATTAGCCCGTATCCGGTTCCGAATCCGGGAAAAAAATATGGGTTAGGATACGGGAAGAGCAATATCCGCCTGTATCCGACTCATTTTCACCCCTACCTGGGAGAGGATGAGGCACTAGGCGGACTTGCTCGATTGGGCAAGCCTTCTATGTGCTGGGCTAGGCCGTGGGCTGTGGCAGGCCACCTAGCCAGGTATTCAAATATCCGGATAGAATCATTGCCCAATATCCGGTTCTCAATCCATATTTCTCGGATAGTGCATGCTCCGAATTCGATCCTGTATCCGGATTCAAATATCTAGATTTGGTCCCAGATCCGACATGATATCTAGATTTCATTTTAAATTCGGTCTCAACTGTATTTGGATCAGACAGATAAAATCCAACCATTTGCACCCCTATGTTTTTTAGATAATGGAAGAATATATTAATCTTCCGGCCTCTTCATCATGAGATACATACAGCCAAACATTTATTACAAAGTTACAGTTAAAAATGCTGTTATGAATAAATTCATAAATACAAGCTTAGGTAAGAAAAAAGTTGCAACATGCAATGAACAGATTAATAAAAAACAATCAAGCCGCGCACAATCTTATTTGAAATCTCCATCCATGCCCGATGAAAAGTCCCTAACCACAGCATGTAAACAACCACATGCCACTAACATCATCTCCCGAGCCTCCTGATGCTGTAGCACGGACCATGAGCGCAACTAGTTGATGCACATATAAATAACCTACAATGGATTAGACACTTGTTTTTTTTATCAAAGATAACATCGTTTCGGCATAGCCAAAGAGACCAACAAAAAGTGGTAGCCCCAATTAAACATTGAGCCTTTATCTCCTTCCCAATCCTTTAGCCAAGTCCCAAACATATGGGCTATACTATTAGGAGGTGTCAGAATAGAAGCCACTTGTATGACACGCTATGCGAAACGAGCAAACAGACAGTCAAAAAAGAGATGTTGGATAATTTTCTCACTATGGCAAAAAACTGCATTTTTTACTGCCAATCCAATTTCTTTTATTTAGATTATATTTCATTAAGTTCACTCCTCGACGTAAGTACCATAGAAAGATTTTTATTTTTAAAGGTTCTTTAATCTGTCACAGTTGCCTATTTGTGACTAGGATATTTTGATGCAATAAAACTATATACATCGAGTGAACAGAAAATTGTCTATTTTGATGAAGATTCCATCGAAATGTATCCCTTTCGGATGACAACTATATACCAGCAATCCTTGTAATAAGCTCTTGCATGGCTTGTAAATCAAGTCCTATAATGGTCCTATGAAAAGACATATTAAAAGATCTAGAACTTATTACTTCAGCCACCGTGGCATGTTTTTTCGAACAATATTAAATAATCAGGGGTATTGTGTACTATGTGGATTGTTTCCAAGCCAGGTATCCTGCCAAAACCGTATTTGAAATCCATCATGAAAGACCCAAATCTAAAAAACTGATGTTTGACATTTATTAGACCTAACCAAAAATGAGAATCTCCAGGCCTCATTTCTACTTGAGTAAGTGTCTTACTTCCTAAATACTTCCTACTTAGGATATTTTGCCAAACACCCTCCTCATTTAAAAGTTTGAAGAGCCATTTGCAAAGCAAACAGATATTTTTTACATTAAGGTCATGGATACCCAAACCACCCTGATCCTTAGATTGACATAAAATATTACACTTAGCAAGCCTATATTTTTTCTTATGATTGTCATTCTACCAGAAAAATCTAGATCTGAAATAATATAATCTTTTCAGAATCCTATGTGGTATCCTAAAAAAGATAATATAAACATAGGTAGACTGCTAAGCGTAGAATTTATTAGGACTAATATGCCTCCAACTAACTGATGATTTCCTTTCCAACTACTCAATCTCTTTTCAAAATGTTCTTCTACCTTCTTCCACTCACAATTTCTCAATTTACGATAATGACTTGGTATGCCAAGGTATCTAAAGGGTAAACTACCTAACTCACATCCAAAGAGATGAGTGTATTGGAGTTCGAATTCCTTAGCAGCACCAAAGCAAAAAATTTCACTTTTATATAAATTTATTTTAAGGCCTGAAATTTGTTCAAAAGCACTGAGTAGAAGCTTCATATTTTTGACTTGTTGAATATCATGATCCATAAATATAATGGTGTCATTGGCATACTGAAGGATAGACAACCCATTATCAACCAAATGGGATATTAGTCCTTTTAGTTGTCCATCCTCTTTGGCACGTTCTAAAATAATAGCTAGCATATCAACAACAATATTGAATAAAATTGGAGACAAAGGATCTCCCTACCAGAGTCCTTTTTTGGTCTGAAAATATGGACCATTGCCATCATTAATCTTAATGCTGACACTCCCCCAGACACAAAGTTATCAATCCACTTACACCATCTTGATGAGAAACCTTTCATTCTATGAGCTTGTTGGAGAAAGGGCCAATTGACTGTAACATTCTAAAAATTTGCCTTTATTATTGCTATTTGTGTATCTTGTGATTTTTCAGGATTTATGGATTTTTTTGGGATTTATTTTTAAAATAAGTATATTGGCCTTTTGAGAAAGCTAGCTATATATAGATAAAATTAATATAAAATTTTGCTAAAAATATTTTATTTGAGTCCAAAATGTCTCAAAGTATTTATGAGAATTTTCTTGGATTTTTTGATAATTTTTATTACCTAAAATAAATCAAATTATTTCTAGAATATTTTAAAAGGAAAACCCCTGAAAAATCACGAGAACAGTAATGGGTCGAGCCCATTTATTGTGCGTAGCCCAGCCGTTGTGTTGCCAAGCCAAAGCCCACTTTCTAGAAGGATCACTGTTGGCCATCGGATCAATATCGGATACCCGAGAATGAATCGTCTTAAACCAGGACTTCATCAACTCTCAGCCATCGGATGGCGATCACGGGCCAGATTGCTCCACGCCACAACAAATCCATGCCGTCAGCTGCGCCACGTGTCGGGAAACTAGCCATCATCTCTGATTTGGCTTCAGAGCAGGATATCGTAGCTGCCATGGATTCTTCACTGATTCGTGCTCGTACAGGACACCGTAGGCTATAAATAGGAGCGCTCGGGCTACGTCTTGATGCGAGCAAGCAAAGCCCTAGGAAAGCTAGAAAGATTGCATTGTGAGTTCACCGCAATCTAAGGTTTTCACCGAGCACCGCCGTGAGGAAGAAATCGTCGATCCGCCGCTGTCCTTGCATCATTGAAGCTAAGGTTAGTTGCATCATGATCGTCGTTGCAAGGGGCATCTAGTGTGCACGTTGGATTGGACCGAGGAGTCCTCAAGCAGTGAAGCACCTGGAAGACCGAACCGTCGTCAGAGAAGAATGTCACCAGGGTTGCTCTGTTGCAGCAGGTAAGCAAAGAACCGCGTCAACAGATTCATGATGGCAAAGGAGCAGTTCGGGTAGGGCTGACATTACGCTGACCCAATAATATGAATTTTCATTACAAAAATAATTCAGATATTAATTTGATTTTTAATTTTTAGATTTTTATGATTTTTGAATTTTTTTGAGAGCCCATTTTCCCACACATGAGCTCTGATTGAGGTGATTCAAATTTTTAAAAATTTATAAAATTTAGATCTATCTAATGGTGAATTTTATTTGATTTTTTGGAGTTTATTTGCTTTTTGTTTTGGTGTTTATTTGTTTCCTCTTTCGACTCGCGTAAACGTTAAATTGTGCGATGCATCTAAGGAAGATCCATCGACTCAAGACCAAAGTCCAAAGCAAGGATAAGGGCTTTTCTAAGGCAAGTTGTGTTTTGATCATGTTGAACCCATATTTACAAAATCGCTATATGATTTTACTATATTTTATATTATTTCATGTGTACAATTGTTTTCAATTAAATTGGGACTTAGCTATTATACCAAATTGATCTATACCCTACCTTATCATTTTTATGCCATAATCTATTGTCACCCTAGATTTGTTCAGTATAGTTGGTTAATACTAAAATCAACATGGGATGGCTAGAATGTAATAGTATGCTTAGCCATACCACGTCATCACACGTACTTGAATTACCGACAAATAATTTTGACTAATGAAATATGGAACAATGTTATGAATTGTGTGTCATGTGTGGTCATACGATGAGATGGAGTTATCGTGGCGATGGATGTCATGCAACGATGTTGAATTGTTGATGGCACGTGGCACTTGGTAATCAACTGGGGTGGTTATGATTTTGATTGGGGCAAGTGGCAAGGGGTAGTATGCCAAGGTGGTCCGTATGGCAGAGGGTATGTGGAAGTCTTGCCTCGATCGTCCTAAGGACTTAACCTTGTGAGCATTTGACCTGAGTCAATCATGCAACCACATGTCTAAAATGGGATGGACCTAACCTGTTGACGATCGGGATCGCCTGACCGCAAATATGAAAACAGGGTTAGTGTAAACGGGGAACCCAAAAAGCGCCGCGCTCAATGATGGATCGGACGTAGGTCGAGGCGAGGCGTCAACGAGTAAGAGACAGCGAGTTATACTGGTTCGAGCCCCCTTAAGGTTAATAGCCCTACTCTAGTCTTCTCCTGAGGCGGAGGAATTCACTGTCTTGAGTACAGAGTGCGGACTACAGCTCGAGCTTGAGCGTCTTTGGTGTGTCTAATGGCCTATTGCTGGTATGCTGATGTCGTGTCTCGTCACTCTGCTTCAAGGGATTTTATACCCCTCCCAGCCGTTGCCAGAAACGGCCAGGAGAGATTCCCGGGGACATGCATGTCGTGCATTGAAGACGTGCTGCAACCGTCCCGGATCTAGCGCCCACGTCCGCCTTAACTCCGGGACCTTCGGTCTTGGTAACCGCCGAGTACATGCACACCCCCGAGCCAAGGTCGAGCTCGTGCGGGGTCGGGACCCCCACTGCCCAAGCTCGAGGTCGTGCGTCGCTTAGGTCATGGTCGAGGCCCGTTGCTGAATTGTCCCGAGCTGAGGACCCTGTCGACCGTGCATTGACTTGTCAGAGATTTCTCAGTCCCCAACAACTAGCCCCCGAGGCTCAAGGTCGTGGTAGGAACACGGGTCGACCTCGTGCCTCCCCACACCGACAGAGGGGACTATTTTCTGAAACTTCCGAGCCCGAAGTCGAGGTCAGGCGGAGACCTCCAGGAAAAACTTCGGCTCCAAGACACCTGGCGCCCCTTGGACTTCACAATGCTGGTATGGACTCGATCGGTTAGAGGGAATGCCTACAACACCTCGAAGCCGCCGCCCGATCATTAATTGCGCCTGTAAAACCGTCATCGGCACACTTCACTAGCGACGATCCGGGCCTATAAGCCCAAACCTTCTGCGACCTTCGAAAAACTCCCGACTTCCTCGCGCTCCTCGTCTCCTAGCCTTTTGCTCGTGCAACTCTCCCCTCCTCGACCAAGCCTGAAAGCAGCCGCCATGGCAAAACTCGGAAGAAGCTCCATGTCGTTGGTGAGGATGAAGGAGCTCGAGAGTCTGGGGCTACTTAATCCAGCGATGTGGCTGCTGCCAGACGGTGAGACCGAACCACATCCCAGGGACGACGAGCTTGTCTGCACCGAGCACTATGCGCTCTTCGATCTGCGGACACCGGAGAGCGACTTCATGGCGGCAGTCCTTGCCCATTGTGAGATAGAGCTCATCAACTTGGTGCCCAATTCTATCCTTCTCCTTTCTATCCTCTCACATTTGTGCGAGGGGTTTCTTGGAATCCTTCCCACCCCTCGCTCTTCTTTCGTTTCTTCAATCTATTCCGTTCTGGGAAGGACCCCGTGGTCGGATGCCTTTACTTCCAGCTGCGGACGGGGATCCCATGGGCCTTCCCTAAAATCTAATCTCGGGACTTCCTCGGCCCGTGGACCGAGCGGTGGTTCTACTTGAAGAAGGGCAAGACCGGCGCGCTGTCGTTCGATGGAACCACCATCACCGGGAAGAAGGAGACCCCGGAGGCGGACAACCTAGAGGTCGACAAAGAGGCAATCGCCGCCATCCACATCTGCGCGCCACGGCAACTTTTACGGGCAAAGCGATCGCTGCGACTTCTTATGAACCGGTTTTCCCCTTCGAAGAGGGAACACCCGTTCTACGAGATCAAGGGGCGCGACGACATGACCCGCGAGGGTACATCCAGTGTGTCTTCTTGCCCTGGGAACTTGCTCGAATTCGACCTTCGGTCCCTCCTGACGGTTTGCTTCCTTGCAGCGCCGAAGGAATCCTGTGTCGCCGCCAGGATGAACGAGATGTTCGGGAAAGGGGCGCACGATTATTCCGTCAACGACCATGTCCCGAAAAACATACTGCGCTGGAAGGCCGAGGTAGGCACTCCCAAACTGTTCTTCAGTTCGCACACCATCAGTGCCTTCCCTGACTGCTCGTTGTGCTCGCAGGATCATCAGGAGCTGCTTGAGACAGCAAGGAGGATGCTCCCGCTGCCTGGCGGGGGCAAAGCAAGAAGGGGAAGAAGAAGCCTCCCCTGGGCAAAGCAGACGACCGGGAGGTGAAAAAGCCCCACGTTGAATGGGCCAACTACGCAACGGTAAGAACCCCCATGGTCGAGCCCCCGAGCTTATGCCCATGCTTCCTCATCTCCTGACACGTCTTTCTTGCAGCAGCTGAGCGCGATGGTCGCTGCTAGGACTTCGAATCCTCAGGCGGCCCAAGGGTCCCAACCGCGGGGCTCTAGGACCTCCGCCGCAGGGGACTTAGAGCCACCGCGAGCATTAAGGTCCCAGACCGAGGGAACCCGAAAGCTGAGCACCCCTTCAACCTCGGGGGGTCAGGGCTCTCGCCAGCCTCCTACAAAACGGAGACTGCCGACCCAGATAGTTTTCCAATCCTTCATTTGCTCAGCCCTCCTTGTACCTGTTTAGCTTAGTAGTCGCTCTTAATCGCAGACCTTGAGCGCCCGAGCTCAACACCTGCCCGTATTGACAATGACTATTGTCCAGGGCGAGTCCGGGTCCGAAGAGGAAGAGGAAGCCGACTACGTGCTGGCGCCCCGCCGATCCTCGGGCCAGGGATGCATTCCTTTGAGCCCCTAGAGCTGGGCTCCGGTTGGCTAGTTCGACCAAGGGCTCAACGACCTGGACGAAGAAGAGGTCCTCCCCGCGACCAGCGAGGATTATGACACCGGCGAAGTAGACGCCAAAGACGACGTCGACCCACCGGAGGCTGCCGAAAGAGATGGTGCCGGGGGCGCCCCAGCCATGACCGCCGAGATCGCCTCGATCATGGCAGTTGGAGCTCCCCGAGCTGCTGATCCTGAAGATGTTCTGGCCGCGACAAGCATGGAGGACTGAGCCGCGGACCAGGCTAGGACCACTGCAGGGGTGGAGGCTAGAGACCCTCCAACCGCGGGAGACAAGGCCGAAGCCGCCACCAGGGCCGAGCATGTGGGCGGATCGAGCCCCCTCGAGGAGGAAGCTCAAGACGCAGCTGTCCATGACGGAGCGCCCGAAGGCCACACCCCGGATGACCCAGCGGTGGTAGTGGATGACGCCAGCCCAGGAACCTCAGGCAGCAGATCCGCCAGGTGTTCCCGCGTAATCTTCGAGGACCATCTTGCCCAGGTACTTTGAGTTCCTTCAAACCTCGGTTCAGACTTTCCCTTTTTCCTTTTTTCTTCTGGCGAGTACTGTGTTGACCCTTCGAACCCCTCAGGCCATCGGCTCAGTTGCCCAAGGGCTGCAAGGCCTTCAAATGCACGCCGACGCGCTGAGGGCCTTGCTCGATGTGTTGGAGGACCGGGAGACGACGCGCTCCAAGCTCGTTGAGGACCTGCAAGCCGAGCGGGAGGAGGCCGCGCAAAAGGCGGCAGATGACTCCAACGAGATCGCCGGCCTCCGTAAGGTGGTGAAGACGCTCGAGGCCTCCCACCAGGCTGAGCTGGAGTGGGCCATCGCCTCGGAGCGGGACCACGCGTACAAGGCCGTTGAGGACGAGCGCGTGAGGTCGGCCAAGGCGCTCGAGGCCGAGCAAGCCAAGGCTGAAGAACTGAGCAAGGCCGCTGCGGACCAAGCAGCCACCGCGTCGAGGGCCTCCCCTGAGCTCGAGGCCAAGGTCCAAGAGCTCGAGGAGAAGCTGGGCCGAACGAGCAAGATGGCAAAGAGCGCCTTGGCCCAACTTCAAGAAGAGCGCCGCCGAATCCTCCACCGAAGCCCTCCGACTTCAGGGCGAGCTCTCAACCTTGAGGGCTAAGGTCGCCGAGCTCGAGCAGGAGAAGCTCACGCGTGAGATGGCCGATCTGTAGATAGGGTTAGACTTCCTGTAAACAAGACCTTTTGTAAGACAGAAAAAGGTTTAATGGAACGACATTATTTTGGCAAGAATAGTTTAATGTCTTGGTTTGCTTTATCATTTCTCGATCAAGAGAGTTTTTTTTATTTTTCTAATCATGCACTTATCCTTTTCTGGCCGTAGTATATCCTGTCTAGCCCCCGTTGGGCTCAAGATCGAGCAACGCCGGCCTTGGGCGCATGTTAAGCCTGTAGAGACCAAGACCTGCAAGATCGAAAAAGACCCACAGGGAGCATAGCATGGGCGCACGAGGAAAAACTTAGGCTCTAGAGTGTTATGATCGTTCCTAGGGCAAGGCCCTTGAGGCATGACAACGACTTGCGCCTTGCTCGTTGGACCTAGTCGGGGGCTTAGTTCGAACCCTAGCGTGGGGAGCATTGATGCGAAGAGATTCGGCTTACAAGTAGCTCGACCACTAGGGGTGAAGTTTAAGCCCCCGATGCCTGGGCCAAGAGCAAACGCGCTCGCCTGTAGGTCAGACTCAAAGAGGCCCCGAACTCGAGCCAACACAAAATATAGAACGAAAAAAGTGCGCAAAGACCAATCATGACAATTGAACAAGAGCTTTATGGAAAATTGAGGTAAAAGGGTTACACATAAAATTTTTGAAGCTGATCAATATTCCACAAGCTAGAGAGCTCTCTGCCATCGGGCAGCGCTAGCCGGTAAGCCCTCGTGCGATCTATTGAAACAACTCTATAGGGGCCCTCCCACCGCGGGGATAACTTGTTGGTGTTGGACGGAGCCTGAATCCGTCTCAGGGTTAAGTCCCCAACAAGGAGCTCCCTAGGTCGTACCGACCGGGACGCATGTCTGCGAAGAGCTTGCAGGTAGTGCGCCGATCGTAGCGGTGCACGGCATCTTACTTCTTCTGCCAGGGTAAGGTCAAGGGACCGTTCTTGCTCGAAGTCGATCTGGTCGACCAAGTTGACCCTGGCAGAGTCTAGCGTGACCTTAGGAGGCAGGACGGCTTTGGTACTGAACATGAGCCGGAAGGGTGTGGACCTGCTGTTCTACCGATCGTGGTACGAATAGACCATAAGGTGGGAAGCTCATCCACCCAGTGTCCGGTCAGGTCGCTCGAGCTCATCCGATACTCGCTTCTTGACGCCTTGAACGATTTATTCGTTGGCGCGCTCCACTGCTCCATTGCTCTGCGGGTGGGCCACCGAAGCATAGCATACTTTGGTGCCAATGTCTTCACAGTACTCCTGGAACAGCTCACTAGTAAATTGTGTTCCATTGTCAGTGATGATTCTGCATGGAACCCCATACCTGGTGACCACGAACGAGCGAAAGAACTTGACCACCGCGCGAGCCATGATGGTCGAGACGGGTTTGGCTTCGATCCATTTGGTGAAGGTATCGATGGCGACAAACAAAAACTTCTTCCCTCCTGTTGCCTGCGGAAAGGGGCCGAGGATGTCCAGCCCCCAGGTCGAGAAAGGCCAAGCTAGCGGGATGGTCTAGAGCGCGTAGGCAGGCTGATGCGACTTACGAGCATGGAACTGACAGGCTCGACAGGAGCGGACGATACTGCGGGCGTCCTAGAGTGCCGTTGGCCAGTAGAATCCCATGCGGAAAGCTTTCCCAACCATGGTCCTGAAAGAAGAGTATGCCCCACAAAGACTTGAATGAATGTCATGTAACAGGTACTTACCCTCCTCCGTGGTAACACACCTCGTCAGGATGCCAGAGATATTACGACGATAAAGCTTGCCATCTACGAGTTTGTACGAGCTCGCCTTGCCGCTGACCTCGCTTCCTTTCATGGATCGCCGGAGCTCTCCGCCGCCAGAAATTGTGGATCGGCTCGGCCCACGAGGGAATACCTTCGATGAAGGCGACCGAGGCCCCTTGGTCAGAGATTGAGGGCGACGCTAGGATCTCCAGGATCACATCCGAATGGACTTCATCGTCAGACAACCCGAGCTTGGAGAGGAAATCTGCGTCGGAGTTGTCCTTCCTCACTACATGCGTGACCTCCAGGTTCTGGAACCATTTCTCCATCTTGCGTGCCTCGGCGAGGTACTTAACCATGGAATCTTCTGAGCACTGGTAGCCCTGGTTGAACTGGTTGATGACGAGCTATGAATCGCCCTTGATGACCAACCAGCGAACACCCATCGCCTTGCAAGCCCGGAGCCCCGTTAGGAGAGCTTCGTACTCTGCTGCATTCTTCATCGCTGAACTGCTTAACTACATACTCACTGCCGCTCATGGTGAGAATGAGGATTCTAGCCCCCGAGCGCTTGAAGTTCCGTTAGCCGTCGAAGTACATGACCCAGGGCTTCTCCTCGTTGACCTCGAGCTCGGGAGCCGGCTGCGAGGTCTGCTCGACTACGAAGTCAGCCAGCACCTGTGACTTGATGGCCGTGCGCGCCACAAACTGGAGGTCGAAGATGGCCAGTTCCATGTCCCACTTGGCGATGCGACCCCCGGCCTCCGGATTCCTCAAGATTTTCCTGAGCGGAAAGTTGCTCAGGACGACCACGGAGTGAGCCTGGAAATAGTGCCGGAGCTTGCGCGAAGCCATAAGGAGGGCATAGAGCTGTTTCTGGACCTAAGGGTAGTGCTCCTTCGGCCCATGGAGAACCTCGCTGACGTAGTAGATCGAGTCTTCCACAAGATCCCGCCGCCACCGGGAATGGCACCGACGGCCTAGACGGTGGCGCGAGGTAGAGCAGAACTTTCGCCCGTCAGGGTCGTAAGTAAGGGTGGTGTTGACAAGTATACCTTCAACTCGTCGAAGGACCGCTGAGCCTCAGGCATCCACTCGAAGCTCCCCTGCTTGCACAAAGCCTTGAAGAAAGGCAATCCACGCTCGCCGAGCCTCGAGATGAATCGGCTGAGGGCGACCATGCGGCCGGTGAGGCACTGCACCTGCTTTACCGAACTCGGAGGGGCCATCTTTTCTATTGCCTTGATCTTCTCCGAGTTCGGGCCGACCCTCGAGCCCCCGATCATGTAGCCAAGCACCTTCCCAGAGGCGGCGCTGAACACGCACTTCTTCGGATTGAGCTTGATCTTGTACTTGTTCAGGTTGGCGAAGGTCTCCCCAAGGTCTTGAACGTGGTCGGCCTTGGCGGAACTCTTGATGATGATATCATCCACGTAGACCTCGAGGTTGCGGCCGATCTGAGGCTCGAATGTCTTGGTCATTAGGCGCTGGAAGGTCGCGCCGGCGTTGCGGAGACCAAACGACATGGTCGTGTAGCAGTAGGTCCCGAACGGTGTGATGAACGACGTCTTGCTCTCATCATCAACCTCCAGCTTGATCTGGTGCTACCCAGAATAAGCGTCTAGAAAGCTTAGCAGCTTGGCATTCACCGTGGAGTCGACAATCTGGTCGATGCGCGGGAGAGGAAAGTTGTCCTTCGGGCATGCCGAGTTCAACCCCTTGTGATCCACGCACATCCTCCACTTCCCGCCTTTCTTCTGCACAATGACGGGATTGGCCAGCCACTCGGAGTAATCAATCTCATGAATGAAGCCGGCCTTCAACAGCTTGTCGAGATTCTCCTTGATTATGGCGACCTTCTCGGGAGAGAGCGTCGCAACTTCTGGCGCACAGGCTGGCAGTCGGGCCACACCTGCAGTCTATGCTCGACCACCTCCCTCGGGACACCCGGCATGTCCGCCGGCTCCCAAGCGAATATATCTTTGTTGGCGCGGAGGAAGGTGACGAGCTCGAGTTCCTATTTGGAACCCAGCTCGGCCGAGACGTGGACGCACTTGGATGAGTCCCCCTCCACGAGCGACACGGCCTTCGTAGCCTCGCTGGGCTGGATGACCGCCTTCTGGCGGGTGACCTTTGTGGTAGCCTCAGGGCCCTCCTGAGGCAGCATGCTCGCGAGGGCCAACGCTTGGGTCTCGCAGCCGTGCACCGCCTTGAGGTCGCCCCATATGGTAATGATGCCGCTAGGCCCCGGGAGCTTCATGCAGCGGTGGCCATAGTGGTTGGCCGCCATGAACTTGACCAGAGCCAGGCGCCCGAGGATGGCGTTGTAGGGGAGGTCGCCCTCAACCACCTCGAAGGTAATCAGCTCGGTGCGGAAGTTATCCGAAGCGCCGAAGGTGACGAGCAGAACCACCTGCCCCAGAGGTGTTATCGAGCTCCCAGGCACGATCCCGAAGAACAGAATCGCGATATTCTTAACCTTCGACCATGGGATCTGCATCCGGTCGAGTGCGCTAGCCAGCAGCAAGTTGAGGGAGCTGCCCCCATCGACCATGACCCGCCCGACTAAGGTGTTACTAATGGTCGCGGTCACGACCGGGGCAGTCTTGAGATCTTTAGACATACCTTGGGGGTGTCCTCCTGCGTAAAGGTTATCGTAGCTCCGGCCCACTTACAAGGCTAGTCCGCGGGCTTCCCGACGGTGGCTTGGTAGACCACGCACGCGGCATCCTTGATCTCGCGCTGGGACTGGTACGCCGACAAGCCACTGAAGATGACGTCGATCCAGCAGTCGCCCTGCTGAAAATCGAGGTCGATGTCGGCCTGGTCCTCTCCAGTGTTTACCCTTTCGGGCTGATCTCCCTCTTTCGGGAGCATGGGCATCTCTCCACGCCCGTCGTAGAAGGCCTCCAACTTGCTCTACCTGGCCCAACAGCCTCGCAGGTCGTGGCCCGGAGTCCTATGGAATAGACAAAACTTGCCTTCGTCGAACCGAGGTCGTCCCTCAGGACCTTGTGGGCGGCCATCGGCCTGCCGCGACCCAGACCAGCGATCCTCCTGCCGAGGTCGGCGCGGTGCCTGCTGAGGTCGTGGCCAATTTCGCTGGGGACGGAGCCCCTCCTAGGCCGAATCTCGTACCTCCATGACCTCGCGGTGACCATTCGCCGAGACGGTCACCCGAGGTCGGCCACCATCGCGCTTGCGATCTCTCTTTCGCTTCTTGGCAGCCGAGCCTTGGTCAGCACCCTTGGCGTTGGAGGGGCCGGCCTCGCCCGAATCGACGCTAAGCTTACCTGGTGGTGAGTCGCGCTTCCGGCGGATCGCCGTCGTCGATCCGCAGAAGCGCCCACCATGCAAAAAAGCTTGCCAACGGTGAGCCTCGTCTTGATCTCCAGGTCTTCGGTGAGGTGCTAGTAGCGGACGCCGAACTTGATGGCCTTGATCACGGCTTCATCGGATACACTAGGGATCAGGTTCCTGGTGCGGATGAACCGTCGTACGAAGTCGCGGAGGGGTTCATTCTTTCCCTGGATAACCCGGTCCAGGTCTTTCTCTCTACCGGGCCGCTCGTAACAGCTCTAGAAGTTTGAACAGAGCGTGCCCTGAATCTGGCGCCACGAGCAGAAGGTGCCAGGCTTCTGGTTAAAGAGACAGGTGCGAGCGGCACCATCCAAAATGATAGGGAGGTAATTGGCCATCACGTACTCGTCTCTCCCTGCGGCCAAAATAGCGGTGGTGTAGATCGACAGGAACTCATCGGGGTTCTTCGTTCCGTCAAATCGCTCGATCAAGGCGGGCTTAAACGAGCCGTTAGCGCGCACCCGCCAAGGTCGCTTGAGTACACCGCGGCCGTGAGACCGAACGGGGCATGATCGGGAGGTCGTCGCCGGCGAGGCTTTATTCCGCCGGACTCAAGGTCGAGGTTGCCTCGGCGCCCGACCAACCGGCTAGAGCGGTCGTGGCGTCGAGTGCGGGAGTCACCCGGGAGATATCCCAGGCGGTCTTGGACTCTACGGTGCCTAGGCGGGATATCCGGGGAAAGACTCCCAGACCCGCCGCAGTTCGAAGGTGAAATGACGTAGCTCGGCTGACACCAAACACCACTCGGGGCTGCGTCCACGGGGCGACGACGAGGTGGAGTCAGGGACACATCCCGGAGTTGTTGGCGAGAAGGTACCTCCCGTTGGGGAGGCGATCGGTGAGCGTGCCGGCGTCGGCGCGATGAGTTGTCGCCACTTCTCAGGGAATGAGTCCCTGAGCGGCGACTCTGGTGCTGCGGAGGTATGACCTCTGTCACGGCACGATCGAGCTCGTCGGCCAGAGCACGGCCGAAGAGTTTCGACCTCACCCGATTTGGATCAGCCATGACCCGGGCGATAGCTCGGAGGCGCTCTCCGAGGAGGGAGCTCGATGGCCGGACGAGGCGCCGCCCTTTCTGGTCTTCACGAGGGCGATTATGGCTCGTTGATGGCGACATGCACCATCCGACGAGCGTCTTGGGGTCTGCGGTCGCGTTCACCTCCGCCACGCCCACGCCAGGTATGCGCCATGAGGACATCTTGCCCACACGGGGTGAAGGTGAAAACAGGATGTAGAGTCGTCGCTTCGGGTTCGCGCCCGAGCCCACGCTGAGGAATGTCCTCGACGGAGTGCGCCATGCTCTGAGACCTTGATCTCTTTCTTCGAGTGAGCGGTTATCGGGCCACGGTGGCGCCATTGTCGACGATCGGGATCGCCTGACCGCAAATATGAAAATAGGGTTAGTGTAAACGGGGAACCCAAAAAGCACTGCGCTCAACGATGGATCGGACGTAGGTCGGGGCGAGGCGTCAACGAGCAAGAGACAGCGAGTTATACTAGTTCGAGCCCCCTTAAGGGTAACAACCCTACTCCAGTCTTCTCCTGAGGCGGAGGAATTCACTATCCTGAGTACAGAGTGCAGACTACAGCTCGAGCTTGAGCGTCTTTGGTGTGTCTAATGGCCTATTGCTGGTATGCTGATGTCGTGTCTCATCACTCTGCTTCAAGGGATTTTATACCCCTCCCAGCCGTTGCCAGAAACGGCCAGGAGAGATTCCTAGGGACGTGCATGTCGTGCATTGAAGATGTGCTGCAACCGTTCCGGATCTAGCGCCCACGTCGCCTTAACTCTGGGACCTTCGGTCTTGGTAACTGCCGAGTACACGCACACCCCCGAGCCAAGGTTGAGGTCGTGCGGGGTCGGGACCCCCCACTGCCCAAGCTCGAGGTCGTGCGTCGCTTAGGTCATGGTCGAGGCCTATTGCTGCATTGTCCCGAGCTGGGGACCCTGTCGACCGTGCATTGACCTGTTAGAGATTTCTCAGTCCCCGACATAACCGATTAATTAGCAATATCTTAGCTTTGGTACTACCAGTGATGGTGAGGTTTACCCCTTTTAATGAACCCAGATGGCGCAAGAGGGGGCCCTGTTGTGGTAGCCAGTCTCTTCAGTGTTGAAATCTTAGCGGGTGATACTGAGTTAAGATAGAGCATTGTAAAGGCTTTGTCATGATTTCTGCTGGCACACCAAAGGAAGTGTGCTAATGGCCAAACACAAGGAGAATATCATGTCATGTGGGTAAAGTGCATAACCTCTACAGAGTGTACAATCTATTCGAATAGCCGTGCTCACGGTATTGAGTATAGCTCGGGAATTACGGTTAAGGTTAGACTTTTGCAAAATAAAACTTGGGTTGGATGACAGGTTGCATGGGAGGTTGAATCTTGACTTAGAACTGGAAACTTGGTTTATCTGAGAAATGCTGAAGTTATTACTTATTGTTATTTGTTTTACTGTCTTTTCAATCTATTTATTGTAATTGTTCGTCAATGCTGCTTTATTGCAAAATAGCCATGTTAGCCATTCCTTTGGAATAAGCCTTGCATATATATATGTTAGAATTGCATTCTGTGCACAACTTGTTGAGTGCTTTAAGTACTCACCCTTGCCAAACCACAACATCACCAGTTGAGGAGCCTACCCAGTGCTGGAGGAGGAGTACCATGAAGAGACAAATGTTTAGGGTGCGAGCCTTGTCAGTTGCCTGTGGTATATACTGAGGGGTTCATCTGCGTCTTCATTCCGCTGCAGTTTAATTTGTTGTTCAGCCCTGTGAGGCATAGCCAAGTAAGTTGACCATAAGGTCATATAACTAGTAATATTCAATATATGATGTCTTTTTATCTTATTTTCAATGTGTATGATTGTGATATATACTGATATTGAGTCTGTGTGCACTAGTGTGATCCTAGACTAATGCAGTATACACAGAGGGTCCGGATTTGCATATTCGAGTCATGACAGAGGTGGTATCAGAGCCATACTAACTGTAGGTCTTGGCCCTAGATAGTCTAGTTGTCTCTATAGGACCTTCAAAATTATTTTTTTTAAAGAAGGATTTAACTGGAAGAATAATATGTTCTCGACTTATCTCAATCTTCTATTCATGTTCTTACCAAAAATTCTTTCTTTTTCCCTTACTGAATTTTTTCTCTTTTCCTTGCTGAATCGAGTTAAAATCTTATCTGAGCAGTCTTGAGTAAAAAAAACGATATACCACATTTTAGTAGGAAGCATTGAGTGCTTATTGTCTACCCTAAAGTTCATGAAGGAAGGAATCGTCAAGCTCAAGGAAGAGTGGATCAATGGAGTGTTTTAGGAGCTAGAAGACCCAATGCTTCGAGTAGCCAATGGAGACTCATGTGTGGGAGTCGCGTCTGCTAGGGTAGGAGTGTCGCCCATGTAGACAGTAGTTTTGTGTGAATAGGTTGAATTGGTTCTTCTTGATTGCTAGGTGTGCAATATGTGTTGCATAGCTTTTAAGCTTATGTAAGCAACCATACCAAGTTATTATTATTGCTTGCTTAAGTTGTTGGGTTAAACCTATCTACCCTGTATTAGGATCTCTGCTTCTTATCTATGCTGTTTCCCCTCTCTTCTAACCATTTGAGATAATCAAGCAGATGGTTTAGATTAGTGGTATAGTGGTAACAATGGAGCTGGTGGAAGTGGTAATCAACTCAGTGGAAATTTTAAGGATGGATCAATTCTTCAACCATCAATACAGATGGATATGCAAAGTTTCAGAGAGTTTTCGGTTGCTCAGACTCAGTTGATGCAGGCAATGATGAAGCAAATGCAGAATATGATCAATAAAGCTAACGTCAATAAAGTGTCTCGGACTGTTATCAATGATTCCTATGCTTACTAAGGTTATTAGAATTTATAAGAACTCGTCCGCCAACATTTTCAGGAAATGCTTCACCTTCGGAAGCGGGAGATTGACTCAAGACCATTGAGAGGAAGCTACTCATAGCTCAGTGCAGAAGTGATGAGAAGGTCTTGTATGCTTCATATCAATTACAACAAATTGCTGCCGCATGGTGGAAGAAATACTGTGCTAATCATGAAGGCCCGCAAAATATCACTTGAAGCGAATTTGTTGTTGCTTTTCGTGATCTCTTTGCTTCACTAGAGAATAGTATGGTCACAGCGAATTCAGAGAACAAGTCAAAAGATCATGCGTGCATTCGCTATGGAGAAATAGGACATACCTCACATGAGCATGCGATCAATTGCTCCAGTTGTGAAGGAAGTCATCATATTGGAGAATGCCCTATGAGCAACATCACATGTTACCTTTGTGAAGGTCGAGATCATTGTCCAGCTCAATGTCCCTTAGATTCGATGGTAAATGCCATGACCCTGCATCGGCAAAAGAATTTTTGAGCCGCAGTTGCTCAAGAATTATCAACAAAAGGTGAAATGTCAGCTGCACAAGATGCGCCGCTTGAAGAACTAAAAATGCAGCACTTTGATCCTGTCAGCTTTCATCAGGAAACTAGTAAGTGGCCATCACCAACAGTATATCTCTTGTATGGTGAAGAAGATCATTGTGCTAGGGGATGTAATACGAATCAACAAGTAATGAATTATAAGAAGAGCAGCATTGAGTGCTACAACTGTCGCAAAAAAGGCCATTATGCTAACCAATGTCCGCAGAAAAGACAATCATTTTCTGTAGCCGCAGTCATACCGGAAGTTACCTCAGTCCAGTATATGATGCCAAGAGTGAGCGATAAAGTTGCAAGAGAAGTTTGCCCAGAGAATCAGTTGAAGAAAAGATGTTTAAGCAAAAACACTATTCCGGTCAACGAATGCTCAAGGGAGAAAGTTTGCCTTAAACTCTAATATACCTGCCATAAGCTCGGGCATTTTACCAACAACTGCCCTTAGAAGAAACTAATTATGCTGGTTCACGTCAATCTCAACTTTGCCCCAATTAGAATTTCAGCGCCAACATCAATCGAGAAAGTCTAGATCCGTGATTTTACCCTTTCAAGTGTCATATCCTCGTTTGTAAGGAAAAGTGATTAGTGATGAATTCCATGTAAGGATTTTCTTGTTTAAAGAAATAAAGTAAAGATGGTTGAGATGTAAAGTGTTGGAATAAAAGCATTGATGGTAAAAGAAGGGTCATATTTTTCTTTGAGTATTCATTTGTGTTGATGGTTTACTTGAAAATGATGCATGTGCAATGGTGGCTAGTTCAGTGGTATTCAGCGCAAAGCTTGTCAGCCAGAAGATTTTTCACTGTTAGAAGGTACCCAGTTGTGCTAGATTTAACCCATGATGTTTGAAAGTTCAGTTGCTTATTGAGTGAGTAGACTTCCGAGTGAATCATATCATGTTGGGTACTTAGACCTTTGATGTTATTCCTAGAATTAATTGGATGCTCAAACATAAGGCTATTTTTGTTGAAAAGTTATATCAGTTTAAAACCCTGAATGTGAAAAAAAAGTTTTAAGTGACTGTTGTTCATGTTAGTCAACTAGTTAGCTGGTGGTTAATAATGTGGAAGTTGCTAATTTAGAAGATGCGCCGGTTGTCAGAGAATACCTTGACGTGTTTTCCAAGGATTTGCCTGGTATGCCGTCAGATCGAGAGATCAAGTTCGTGATCGAGTTAGTACCTAGTACAACACCAATAGCGAAAAGACCATGTCGAATATCAACTAATGAATTAGTAGGAAATGAAAAGGCATATCTAAGAGTTACTAGAAAGAGTTTGGAGAAAATCTAATACATCACCATGGGAGCTCTTATTTTGTTTATCATAAAGGAAAATGGAAGATTAGGAGTGTGCACTGGAATCATGCTTTGAATGAAGAAAAGCTCAAGAACAAGTACCCATTACCAAAGATCGACGACTTGTTGAGAGGAGATGGAGTTTTCTCCAAGATAGATCTTCGATCAGGTTATCACCAATTGAAGAGTCATGCGAAGGATGTTTCTAAGATTGCGTTCTCTACGCGATATGGGCGGTATTAGTTTTCTATCATGTCTTTTGGATTGACCAATACTCCTGCATATTTCATGAACATGATGAATAAGGTGTTCATGAATTACCTGGACAAGTTTGTTGTTGTCTTTGTAGATGACATTCTTGTATACTCCAAGACGAGAGAAGAGCATGCAGAACATTTGAGGTTGGTTTTGGAAAGACCGCGAGAGCAACAGTTGTATGCTAAGTTCAGCAAGTGTGATTTTTGGTGGGAGAAGGTTGAATTCTTTGGCCATGTAATGACTACTAAAGAAGTTGTTGTTGATCCAAGCAAAGTAGAAGTTGTGTTACATTGGGAGAAACCAAACTTTGTTACCTAGATTCATAGTTTTCTGGGAATGGCGAGTTATTACCATTGATTCATAGAAGGATTTTTACGGTTGCTAGACCTCTTATGCAACTGTTGAAAAAGGAGAAGAATTTTGCATGGACATCATAGTGTAAAAAGGGTTTTCTGGAGTAGCGTCCAACGACAACACTCGTGTTAGTATTGCCAGATGTGTAGAGCAGTTTTGTCATATATTGTAATGCTTCAAGGCAAGGTTTTGGACGTGTATTGATGCAAAATGCAAGGTGGGTTGCCTATGCATTGAGGCAATTGAGACAGCATGAGGAGAATTACCCTACACATTATTTGGAGTTAGCTACCATAGTGCACGCTTTAAAAATATGATGTCACTATCTATCAGAAATAGATGTGAGATATATACGGATCATAAGAGTTTAAAGTACATATTCACACAATCAGACCTTAATATGGAACGAAGAGGATGGCTAGAATTGACCAAAGATTGTAATATTGGAATCCATTATCATCCTGGTAAGGCCAATGTGGTAGCCGACACTTCGAGTCGTAAGAGCCACAGTGCAAATATGTTGATAAGGAGCGATCAACCAAAGTTGTGCAAGGAGTTTGAGAGGCTGAAATTGGAAGTCATTCCACAAGGTTTCATAGCTGCTTTGGAGTAAAACTAACATTAGAAGACCAAATTAGAGAGGGTTAGAGGGATAATGAAAAGATCAATAGAATCAAGTCAAAGAAAGAAGAAGGCTTAGCTGAGGATTTTACTATAGATAAGCAAGGTACCATGTGGTTTAAAGGTCGAATTTGTGTACCAGATAAGAGGGAGCTTAAGCAATTGATTCTTGAGGAGGCTCATGATTCTAAGTATTCAATTCATCCAGAAAGTGCTAAGATGTATCAAAATCTTAAGGGAAGATTTTGGTGGTCTAATATGAAGCGTGGGGTAGCTGAACACGTTGCATCGTGTGATGTATGCCAAAAGGTGAAAGCTATGCACCAAAGGCTTGCTGGTTTGTTACAACTACTAAAGGTTCCAGAATGGAAGTGGGAGGAAATCGGAATGGATTTTACCACTGGTTTGCCCAAGACTCAGATAGGGTATGATTCCATATGGGTCATCGTTGATCGATTGACCAAAGTCACTCACTTTATTCCAGATAAGACGACTTATTTAGGAGATCGCTTGGCTGAGCTGTACATATCAAGGATTGTGTATTTGCATGGTGTGCTCAAGAAGATTGTATCAGATAGGAGTACCCAATTTACCTCGAGATTTTGGAACAAGCTACATGAAGTAATGGGGACTCACTTGAATTTCAGCACAGCATATCACCCGTAGACAGATGGTCAGACAGAAAGGGTTAATCAGATCTTGGAGGATATGTTGAGAGCTTGTGCGTTAGCTTACGCTACGTCATTGGATAAGAGTTTGCCGTATGCAGAATTTAGCTATAATAATAGTAATCAGGCTAGTTTTTAAATATCACCATTTGAGGCTTTATATGGTCACACCTGTTGTAACCCATTGAATTGGAATGAGATGGGAGAGCGATCGATGTTTGGGCATGATATTCTCAAGGAAGCCGAAGAGCAAGTTGCTATGATCAGGGAGAGGTTGAAAATAACACAATCAAGACAAAAGAGCTATACTGATAATCGTCGCCATGATTGAGCTTAGAGACAGATGATCTGGTGTATCCCAGAGTTACCCTTCTTAAAGGAGTTAAAAGGTTTCATGCTAAAGAAAAGATTGCGCCAAGATATGTTGGTCCGTTGAAAATCTTGAGCTGTCGAGGGAAGGTTGCTTATCAATTGGAATTGCCGCAGTCATGGCAGGAGTGCATGATGTGTTATATGTGTCACAGATTAAGAGATGTCTCGAAGTGCCAATAGAGCAGACGTCGTTAGCAGCAAGTGAAGTACAAGAGGATCTGACCTACAAGGAGCAACCGATCAAGATTTTGGATGTGGTGGAACACAAGACCACAATCAAGTCAATTCGCTCTTTCAAAGTTCAAAGGAGCAATCGTTCAGAGAGTGAAGCTACCTGGGAGCGTGAAGAGGATTTAAAATCATGGTTTCCTAACCTATTCCATAGTTATCCCTGAATCTCGAGGTCGAGATTCTGTTAAGGGGAAAGGTTTGTAAAATCCCAAAAATTTGCCTTTATTATTGTTTTATTGCTATTTGTGCATTTTGTGATTTTTCAGGATTTATTGGATTTTTCTAGGATTTATTGAATTTATTTTTAAATTAAGTATATTGGCCTTTTGAGAAAGCTAGCTATATATAGATAAAATTAATTTAAAGTTTTGTTAAAAATATTTTATTTGAGTTCAAATGTCTCAAAGTATTTATGATAATTTCCTTGGTTTTTTCCTAAAAATTTTTATTGCCTAAAATAAATCAAATTATTTTCTAAAATTATTTTAAAAGGAAAACCCCTGGAAAATCATGAGAATAGTAATGGGCCGAGCCCATTTACTATGCGCAGCCTAGCCGTTGTGTTGCCAGGCCAAAGCCCACTTTCTAGAAGGATCACCGTTGGCCGTCAGATCAATATCGGACGCTCGAGAATGAATCGTGTTGAACCAGGACTTCATCAACTCTCAGCCATTGGATGGCAATCATGGGTCAGATTTCTCCACACCGCAACGAATCTATGCCGTCTGCTGCACCACGTGTCGGGAAATCGGTCATCGTCTCCGATTTGGCTTCGGAGCAGGATATCGTAGCTGCCATGGATTCTTCACGTATTCATACTCGTATAGGATGCCGTAGGCTATAAATAGGAGCGCTCAAGCTGCGTCTTAATGCGAGCAAGTAAAGAACTAGGAAAGCTAGATCGATTGTGTTGTGAGTTCTCTGCAATCTGAGGTTTTCACCGAGCGTCACCGTGAGGAAGAAATCATCGATCCTCCGCCATCCTTGCATCATTAGAGCTGAGGTTGGTCGCGTCGTGATCGTCGTCGCGAGGGGCGTCTAGTGCGCGTGTTGGATTGGACCGAGGAGTCCTCAAGCAGCGAAGCACCGGGAAGACCGAACCGTCGTTGGAGAAGAACGTCACCGGGTTGCTTCGTTGTAGCTGGTAAGCAAAGAACCACATCAGCAGATGCATGATGGCAAGAGCTCTTTGTTGGTGCCCTCGCCGGCCGCGCCGACAATGACCATAGGGTCCAATGCCGGTGGCTGCGACGTGGCTTAACCCTGTGATGACGCGTGTGCCCACGTGGTCGACACATCGGTATTTTGCTAATGTGTATGCTCATGTGGTGGCTGAGTCAGCATGTCAGCTGCTACTATTCTATGGATGTGGTTCACCGTGAACTAGCCGAGGGTTCGTGGACCCGGTCTAGTCAACCAAAAATCTATCTAATGGTGAATTTTATTTGATTTTTGGAGTTTGTTTGCTCTCAATTTTGGTGTTTATTTGTTTTCTCTTTCGACTCACGTAGACATTAAATTATGCGAATCATCCGAGGAAGATCCATCAACTCAAGACTAAGGTTCAGAGCAAGGATAAGGGCTTTTCTAAGGCAAGTTATGCTTTGATCATGTTGAACCCATGTTTACAAAATCACTATATTGTTTTACCATATTGCATATTATTTCACGTGTACAATTGTTTTCAATTAAATTGGGACTTAGCTATTATACCAAATTGATCTATACCCTACCTTGTCATTTGTATGCCATAATCTATTGTCACCCTAAATTAGTTCACTATAGTTGGTTAATACTAAAATCAACATGGGATGGTTAGAACGTAATAGTATACTTAGCCATGCCACGTCATCATATGTACTTGAATTACCGATAAATAATTTTTACTAATTTGAAATATGGAACAATGTTATGAATTGTGTGTCATGTGTGGTCATACGGTGAGATGGAGTTGTCGTGGCGATGGATGTCACGCAACGATGTTGAATTGTTGATGGCACGTGGTACTTGGTAATCAACTGGAGTGGCTATGATTTTGATTGAGGCAAGTGGCAAGGGGCAGTATGCCAAGGTGGGCCGTATCGTAGAAGGTATGTGGAAGTCTTGCCTTGATCGTCCTAAGGACTTAACCTTGCGAGCCTTTGACCTGAGTCAATCATATAACCATATGTCTGAAATGGAACGAACCTAGTTGATTAATTTACAATGTCTTAGCTTTGGTACTACCAATGGTGGTGAGGTTCACCCTTTTTGATGATCCCAGATGGCACAAGAGGGGGGCTCTGTTGTGGTAACAAATCCCTTTAGTGTTGAAACCTTAGTAGGTAGTACTGTGTTAAGATAGAGCATTGTAAAGGCATTGTCATGATTTCTCTGCTGGCACACCAAAGGAAGTGTGCTAATGGCCAGACACAAGGAGAATATCATGTCATGTGGGTAAAGTGGATAAGCTCTGCGGAGTGTACAATCTATTCGAAAAACCGTGCTTGCGGTATTAAGCATAGCTCGGGAATTATAGTTTAGGGTTAAACTTTTGCAAAATAAAACTTGGGTTGGATGGCAGGTTGCATGGGAGGTTGAATCTTGACTTAGAATTAGAAACTTGGTTTATCTGAGAAATGCTGAAATTATTACTTATTGTTATTTTATTTACTCTCTTTTCAATCTATTTATTGTAATTGTTCGTCAATGTTGCTTTATTGCAAAATAGCCTTGTTAGCCGTTCCTTTGGAATAAGCCTTGGATATAGATATGTTAGAATTGCATTCTGTGCACAACTTGTTGAGTGCTTTAAGTACTCACCCTTGTCAACCACAACATCACCAGTTGAGAAGCCTACCCAATGCTGGAGGAGGAGTACCATGAAGAGATAAATATTTAGGGTGCGAGCCTTGTGAGTTGCCTGTGGTATACTGAGAGGTTCATCTGCGTCTTCATTCCACTGCAGTTTAATTTGTTGTTCAGCCCTGTAAGGCATAGTCAAGTAAGTTGACCATAAGGTCATACAACTAGTAATATTCAATATATAATATCTTTTATCTTTTTTCTGCTGTGTATGATTATGATATTTACTGATGTTGAGTCTGTATTCACTAGTGTGATCCTGGACTAGTGTAGTATATACAGAGGGTCCGGATTTGCATATTCGGGTCCTAGCATTGACCTTATCATAGGCCTTTTTGAAACCCACTTTAAAAATTACCCCATCCATTTTTTTCTTGTGCATCTCATGAATTGTTTCACACAAAATTATCACCTCATCCATAATGTTCCGACCTGGCATATAAGCAATCTGCGTCAGACGAACAACCTTTTCAACAACACTAGATATCCTATTAATGCCAACTTTAGTGAAAATTTTGAAGCTGACATTAAGAAGACAGATCGGTTGATAATGTTGTATCTTTTTTCATCCTTAGTTTTTGGCAAAAGCACGATAATACCAAAATTTAAACTAAACAACGGTAGGACACCCTTGTGCACATCATGGAACATTGCCATTAATTCATCCTTAATGACCTCCTAGAACACCTGATAAAATTCAGCTAGAAATCCATCTGGTCTAGGTGCCTTATTATATTCTATTTGAAAAATTGCCGCCCTCACCTCTTACTCAGTGATATCATCTCAATAAGATTCAATCATAGAAAAATGATTGCTGTCCGATGGTCCAAAAAGACCTTTATAATAGTTTGTTAGTTATGTACCTCTTAAGCTCCACGTCCCCACAAATTATCCCCTCATCTTGCTCGGGTTGAAAAATTTGTTGTTTCTAATACTTACCATTTGTGACCAAATGGAAGTATTTAGTGTTATAAACCCCTCTAGTATATGTTTGACTTTTGCTCTTTGATACCATTTAATTTCCTCCTACAATAACAATTGAGCAAGCCTCTCATCAG
Source organism: Guadua angustifolia (assembly GCA_036346375.1). Taxonomy (NCBI): domain Eukaryota; kingdom Viridiplantae; phylum Streptophyta; class Magnoliopsida; order Poales; family Poaceae; genus Guadua; species Guadua angustifolia. The sequence continues at coordinate 67,221,116 of CM070500.1, read as the reverse complement.
AGTGCTACTTTAGGTTAATATCCTCCTCGGTTAACCCAAAATTCTCTAATTTTTTGTCATGGTCATCAATGATGTAGAGCAATTCTTTCTTTTCTTTCCTGTAAGTTCCACTAGTACTCTTGGCTCAGCCCCTCAAATACTGTCTAAGGCTCCTAATTTTAAATTGCCATCGAGTTAAGGAAGTATTCCCCCTATGCTCATTGTGCCAACAAGTGGACCCCATATCAAAAAAGCCATCCCTAGTTAACCACCCAAGTTCAAATTTGAACAAGGATTGGTTTCCAACATGGAATGCTGCTCCGATATTGAGCAATAAAGGAGTATGGTCAGATAGAGACCTTTCAAGAGCATTGACCATGACCAAAGGAAACTTCTACTCCCAGTCTGTACTCATGAGCACCCTGTCAAGCTTTTCAAAAGTAGAATTTTCCAAATTATTGGCCCAAGTAAACCTTCGACCAGATAATTTGATTTCTCTTAGATCCAAACTATCAATGATAGCATTGAATAAAAAGGGCCATCGAGTATCAAAATGATTATTATTTTTCTCATCATGTCACCTGATAATATTAAAATCACCCCTATCAAGATGGGTAATGATTCCTTGCAACATGCATAAACTAACTCAGTCAAGAACTTATCCTTTAATTGGTTTTGAGCTGCACCATAAACAGCTATTAGGATTCATTTGAAACCATCATCCTTATTTCTCAAGTGAAACTTCTCATCGAACTCTCCTTCGTCAATGGAACCAATGTCAAATGATGCCAAATTAACTCCCATAAGAATTCCTTCGGATCGCCCACATGGAGGCATACAGTGCCACAAAAAGTCTTGCCCACCACAAAGGTGTTTTAAACTAGATGTAGAAAATTCACTTTTACCCATTTCAAGGATAGCAACAAAATCAAGATATTGCTCCTTAGTTAAATTTGAGATGTATTTGTGTTTAGCCAAATCTCCAAGACCTCTGTTATTCCAAAAAATACCTTTCATTTAATTTTAAATTTTCTTTGGTGATTTCTGCCACCGAACATTTTTCTTAGCAAAGATGGCCTTCTTTTTCCTTGGGACGGCATCATTACATAAATGAGCATCCGCATAGTCGAACACCTCTTCAGTTAAATCACTACGTAAGTGATTGAGAGTAGCATCAGCAAAAAAATCTTGATCTGCATCCTCTTTAACTTGATGGGTTTTGTTAGTTTTTCTCATTAAAACCTTTCGAACGATCTTTTTTCTAAATTCTTAATCTTTTTAATCAACATCGCAACCCCATCATCATTTTTACCCAAAGAAATTCCAACCCTTTGCAAATTAGAGGAAATATAAGTAATTGAAAAAGATAGAAAGGAACTAGAAAAATTACCGATATTTTTTTCAGCCTGATATTTTTTTGCTATAAGCTCTAAATGTTAAGGGGCAACTCATGTGGGGTGGAAGAGGTAGGTGAACATGAACTACCGGTACGTCTCGACGAAGTTGCATTTGTACCACCTTAGCCTCATCCAGTTCATGATAATCGGCTGCACACCACCACTGGAGCACAATAAGGGTGTGTTTGTTTTTGCTTTGGATTCTCTAAAAGTTGACTGTAGATTGTGGTTGTAGAGAAGCTAATTCTCTAAAAGCTGGAAATCGAAAGCACATGTGAAGTGGATTATGGATTCTAGTGTATATGGGGTGGGTTGAATTGTGAGAATCGATTCCTAGAATCAGCTTGTTTGTTTTTTTATTCTCCTTTTGCGACTAAAATCTAGAATCAAAAGTAAAAACAAACAGGCCCTAAGAAATCACTGTAATTTTAAAAGTAGTACTATTGGGTTACAGAGTAGCCTGTACTATCGCAAATTTAAATTTTCTACCTAATAGATTATGAACTGTTACCACTAAACATATAGTACAACAGATGCAAAGTTGAAGCATGCAGGTTGTAACACCCTGACACTCCATGCACTCAAAATGTTACTAAAATTTACCATTTCATCACTTTTACCATAATTTTAGCAAGTATTCTTAAACAATTAACACTACTATTAAATAACATTAACAAGACCATGCATAACAACAAGAATAAGGACACTAATAATATAAATCTTGGAACAACACGTCAAACACACCTAAGACCACTGGCTCGGGAACATCTAAGTCATTGCGCTTGGGAGCCTTGAGGTTCATGCACCTGAGAATGCCCAGATCACATGCGTTAGGGAGCAATCTTTACCTTTTGATGATGATGAAGAATAAGGATTTAAAAACAATTAAATAAACAATTAAACTTCCCAAATAATATATAGCTTCACTAAGTTCACATGATCATTATTATGATTATGAAGTTCATCAACTAAACTGACTAGACACTTTATTAATCTAGGAGTGATCACTAACACTAGATAATTGTGGGAGATGACATGACAAGTAGCACTACTCCCATCTCATTCATATTGTCTTCATTGTGCACCTAAAAACATAAAGCAAGGGTGAATCCACAACTCAATAAGTACATACTAAAATAATAGCATAACCATTTAATACATTCATATTATTAATCATCTTTTATCATTAGTCATACAAGCAAATTTATCTACATGCTCTTCACATAGTATATACCGGTATAGCTGAGTACATCGGTCATTATCACACCCTCTCATTTCGTCCATCCCATAGAGCTGTCTACCAAAGTAGGTCTTCCATATCTACATCACGTAGGTCATAGATAGCCAAGCGTGTCACATTTTTCCATCATAAATACTTGATACTCGAATAACATGACTTACCAACATCTAACATATTTCATTATTATTAATTTCCTCATGACATCATTTTCATAACAAATATAAGGAACCATGTAAAGTAACATGATAAACAATCCGCTAATAAGAACAGTAAGAATTTACAACCCATGTTATCATTCTACTGACACCTGCCTTTTTACTCACGAGAGATAAAATGGCATGCGGTTGAAGTCAAACTCGATGCCACATCTCCCACAATAGGTAAACCCAACTCAACAACATTCCATAACAGTACAAACATCATGTATAATAATATCACTCCTACGCATGATTCCGGACTTAACTTTTACTCTCACTGGATAGTTTCCCCTTTGCTGTCTTGACGGTTGGAGGACCATAATTCCTAGCTCAAGAGTCTAAATATAGTAAACCATATATTTTCTAAAAACTAAACAAGATTTCTACTATTTTCTAGTTAGCCACATTTCCTAATAATTCATTTAGTCCCTCGTTTCCCAGCCTTGAAGACTTATCTGTTGTTTTATTGGATATCATATTTCACAATTTCGTAACTATTTTTTATAAAACTCCAAATATAGCAAACCATATCATTCCTGAGATTTAGGGAAAATTATCTATATTTCTCTAGTTATGGAAATGATTTAATTCGGTTATTACCTTCCCTATCAGCAGGTTAACACGACCGCTCTCAACAGTGACCAACTTCTGAATTAAAAGCTTCTATAAGTCATAACTTTCTAATTACTTAACTAAATTTAATGTTCTTGTACTGTAATAAAAACTTTAGACAATAATCTACATCTTCCATAACTTGGACGAGCCATAAAACTGACTGCACATGATTCAAAACTAACCCCAAACACAAGGAGCACTATTAATCAAATCCTAATCACTCTCAAACACCTTCCCGATGCTCTCCAACTTCCTCGTCTACAGCTAATATGACCACAACATCACTCTACTATAGCGCAAACATAAAGAGCAACAATTTAGGGTTTATACCCGCGTCCTAAATATTTGAGCGAACTATCAGAAACAATGATGCCTCACATTTCTCTCTCCGTCCACTCCCTGGATATGAACAATACGATAGCAGAGTCTTCCCCACTAACCCCCTTTTTCCTCTTTCCTTCATTTCCTTTTTTTCCTTCTCTTCTTTTTTTTTCTTTTCCCATCTATTTTTTCCTTTCCCTTCTTTTTCTTTTCTTTTCTCTTTCTTCTCTTCTTTTCCCTTTCTACGGTAAAGCATGAAGATTAAGGACCTTGAGACTACAAATAATCCGAGTCGAGGTTGCATTATATTATAAATAGGCTTAATTTTGTTTTAGTCATACTATTAACCGGGGTTCAAGGCTAGCTGCGATGTGTTCTAGGTCTACCTAGCTAATCTCTATTCAAAGGAAGACATGAAACCAAGTGAGGATATCAAAATTGGACCTGGCATAAAATTTTCAAAACATGGTCAGAAAATGTTAGTTGGAATCAGATAATATGGTTGGGTTGGACCACCAATAGGATCATTTCAACAGAAGACATGTTCTGAAAATTTCAATGAAAGTCAGATGATTCAGGTGGGTTGGACCACCAGTCGGATCAATTCAACAGATAACATGTTCTGGAAATTCCATTGGGAATCAAATGATTTGGGTGGATCAGATCAATTTGACAGAGAACATGTTTAAAGATTTCAAAGTGACTCAGATGATCTGAGTGGGTTGGATCATCAGTTAGATCAATTTGGCAAAGAAGATGATATCGAGACTTTCTACAAGATTGGATGATCTAGGTAGGTCGAATGATCTGAGTGAATCAGATGGTGTGGCTAAGCCAAACAATCTAACTATTCATAATGACTTTATGCTTTATTGTTAGAAGTGTTTGGGTCGGATAGACGCTATGGCAGTTCTTGTGCATAGGTTGATGACTCCATTTAATTTTTCATTCTAGTGAAGACCTTGAGGGCACTTTGAAGCTTGGATTCAAGATCCTTCGAGAGTAGATAGGCCTATTTTGTGGACTCCTAGTTGCTTGACCTTGTGAGGTTTGAGTGATAGTTTTGGGATTATTACTCTTTAAAGTTGGTGACTTCTAGATAGCTTAGAGGTGCATGTGGAAGGCACATGTGGTGGTCTACCCTTATTTGTGATGAGTAATTGACTATGTTTGAGCCTGTGGTGTTCATATTTGAGTTTGGTTTGAATTTATTTAAAGTAATTAAGGTGTTTGTTAGGGTGGATGGCACTATGGTACTACTGGCCCTGAGGTACTACCAGGCCTAGGTTAGCGATAGTTATATTCTACAAAGGGTCATTTTCTGGGCTTAGGGAATTGGCACTACCGGCCCTAGAGGCGGTAGTACCGGCCAAGTGGCACTACTGGCCCCTAGTTGGTGTCAGTTATTTTTCAGAGCATGCACTGTTGATTCATCCAAGTCAGCACTACTAGCCTCAGCATGGCGGTAATATCAGGACGATATTGCCAATTTTTCTAGTGAATTTTGAATTATGGTTTAGTGAATTTTGAATTATGGTTTGAATTATGTAATGGTGTTATTACATATTTTGTGAATAATGCTATGTAATGCTTTTCTTACCTATGTTGGCTGTAGGACTTCGGAGCTAGGTCATGGTGAGGCAGAATAGATTAGGACTAGGCTAGGAGAGCTGAGGTCTAGATGGTCAGGATAACACCGAAGATTTCTAAGGCCAGAAAGTTGGTGCAAGATAGGATGACGAAAAACTGAAGTGATGGATATGGCGGGCAATGGCATGGATCAGGACTAAGCTCAGGGAAGAGTCAAGATCCAGAATGATCAAGTAAGCCGAAGTCGTCTTGGTGAAGCGGTCAAGGACATGTGGTGTGCTAATTGACTTGAGCCTGTTTGCAAATGAGGACATTTCGGGGAGTCTGAAGGCATGAGATGCTTGAAGGCAAGTCATTGGGGCTACACAGAAGGCGATGAAGTATGTGCAATGCTTTGAGTGAAAGGAAAAGACCAATAGTAGGGCAAATTAGGATTGGCCATTATCGGAGATCGACGCAATTTGGACGCGAATTTGGGCTAATGGAGCTGTTTGAAGCGTCAAGATGAAAGGCCGCTTTGAGAGACGTGCGTGTGAATGAGTGAAACCATTATGTATTGGGTTAGCAGGTTAGCCCATGTAAATGTAGATGGTATCCACTTATATGTTCAGGTTAGGATTGCCTCCACTATATAAGGGGCTTGAGATGTAGTAAGAGGCAAGCTCTAGGAGAAGGATTAGGGTTTCCATGAGATTTTGGTTTTCTTGTATTTATGAGTGCTCTTAGAGTGCTTTGCCCACTTTGAAGAAACTTTGTAATCATCCATCTTAATCTAAAATAGAAATCAAATTCATGATCAAGTTATTGCTCAAGTTTTGGTTCTTCCTCTTTCTTGAGTTTTTCAATCTCTCTTGATCTTGGTTTACCAAGGATGAATGATTGATGGATGAATCCTTTGTAGATCATATCTCAATCATCTAGAGATGCTTTAACAAGATCTCTTAAGTTCTCAAGAACTCGATTTTTGGCTTGAGAAGGAATGATTCATTATAGATCGTGTTCTTGAGCATTTGAGGAAAATTTCTTTGGTGTTCTAACTTCTTATGACATTTGGGACCATCTAAGATCATTTTAACCATCAAATCCCCACAAGCAAGCTCAGGGTGAAGTTTGTGCATTTGGCCTGGTTTTAGTGCAACCTTCTCTAAATTTAAAAAGTTAAAATTTTAACGTCAATCTTTACAATTGAAGGTTGGAGTAGATTCCTCATATCTATAAGAAATTGCATACAAAGTTTCATGAATTTTGGATCATTCAATCAAAAGTTACATCAATTCTAAAATTTGAACTCGTGTAATTTTTATTATTCACCCCAATTTTACTGTTTACCGTGATTTTACTATTCATTCGGTACTACCATCCCCTATATGGTGCAAGTGCCGTCTAGAGCTGAGTTTCTCATAAATTTATTCTTAGCACTTCTTTGATCAAGTGAAGTTTTGGTTGGTTCTTTTAGGGAAAAATTAGTTGTTGCTCATTCACCCCCTTCTGATCGTCATTTATGGTCCTTCACACCAGAAGTGCTGTGAAGGTCTGAAGTCCACCTATCTGAAGTGGATAAGGACTACCACAATTGGATAGCTTGATTCCTTACACGGTTTGAATCCAGAGTTAGACTCTTGTAAGAGTATTCCAACAAGGAGAAGGGGAAGCTCACCATATCTTCGAGACCTGCTAAAAAATTTATTGTACTCTTTCTCACTTTTACGTTTTTTTGTATTAACTTTATTGTATTTACATTCCTAGATTAATATAATTGTGCAAGGTTAGAATTTAGGTTGCAAAATTATTATAGAAGCCCTAGACACTTAGGTTGGACTAGTAAAGTGCAAATCTTATTATTGCAAAGAATCTTAATTCACCCTCTCTTAGTCATTCTATGTACTTCAATTGGTGCCAGAGCTTTGTTGCTGAATTAGGGCTTTATCGTCTTGAGTAAAGATGTCGAAAGATGGTATGAGTGTTGGTAGGACACATCTATTTGATGTAGTGGCGGATCCACCATTGGGGCTGGCTGGGGCACCAGCCCCACCTGATAGCATCTAGGCCCCCTCAATCTTTATCATGTTTTATTAAATTGTTTTGGTGTTGATGACCGAGTTAATAATTCGTGGAACCATAAAGAATGTACGCTGGAATCAGGAATGGAGCTAGCTAGACTAACAAGATTAAGGTATCTTATTACTAGTTTATGACTTGCGAGTTGATTCAAGTCAAATAGCTAGGATTATTTTTCACTTTGGCTGTACTATAAAGAGGAACTTTGCACAAGTTGGTAATTTGGTTCATAAGGTTAAGACAAAACTAGACTACTTAGAGTTAAATCATTTAGTTTTTCTACTTCTTGAATCAAAATCCCTATATACAACAAGTCCAAACTATGTGACGGACCGAAATTCAGTTGTTCATTTCTTATTCTGTCACAAACTAGCCAAAGTCCTTATCTCAAACAAAGTTAGTCCAGTTCAACATCAAAATATTATTTAGTCAAATTCTGATAAAATTCTATTCATTTTTGACGGACCAAACCTCATAATCTTATATACCTAAGTCCGTAGTGAAAACTCCTTGAAGAATTTCAGCTAACTTGTTTTGCCCATCTATGACGAACCAAATATTTTGGTTCGATATACATGTGCTTTCAGCTGACCTAAACTTCTCAGATGCCTATCTATGACGGACCAAATTATTTGGTCCACCATACACATATTCTTTGACAAACTAAAATTTCTCAGTTGTCTATCTATGACGGACCAAACTTTTTGGTCTGGCATAAATTCAAAAATAACTATCTCTTCTGATAGACAAAACCTTGATATTCATTCCTTGAATCCGTGATCAAAATCATATTTCATTTCGAAGAATCCCTCATCTATGATGGACCAAATGTTGCTAATTCAAAGTTTAGTCCGTGGCAAATTCAAATCTTTTGATTAAATTCTTTTTGTGTCAAAAAATGGTCCATAGCTACTGATCTCGGCAAAACTCATCTATGATGGACCAAAATTTTTTGGTCCGCCATACATGTAAGACTCCTTTTGTTTTGACGGACCAAACATTGCTGATCTCCCCATATATGACGGACTAAATTTTTTGGTCCGTCGTAAATGTCTGAATTTGGTCCGTGATACACATGATCAGTATCGCTAAGGTAAAACATTTAGTCCGATGTAAACGTGTTTTAGCTCAATTTTGACACTCTGACACGTGCAACAGTCACTGTGGTAGGTACAACGGCTATATTCATCAAAATTGGCTATATAAGCATTACCTGAGCCATCTACCATAGAACTTTATGAACTCCTCGACATCTTAGCATTCAAAAGAGCTCTCATTCTCACAAAGGAGTCTGTGGTTCACTCTGAAACTCGAAAACCTCATTTCTTCTAAGTGTTCAACTCCAAGCTTGAGTCTAGCAGTGTGTTTTAGCGAGTGAACCAAGAGACAGAGCTTGTGCAAGTTTATTACTCTTGGATCTCGGTGATCCTAGACAGCTTGGAGGAGGTGAAAAGTGCGACCTGTCCAAAGAAGTTTGTGGAAGGCCACTTTTGGTTGTGAAGGGTTTGTAGCTCACCTCACTGGAGTTGTGGAAGAGCTACCCGAGTGATTACCATAGCTACTGCGACTAGCTGTGGTGAAGCAATACTTCGTGAGAAGTGATTCAACGTGGAGTAGGAGAAGAGCTCCGAACCACGAGATAAATACTTATCTCATTTTGTTCTTTGCTTTATGTTGTGTTGCTTTCACTGTTATTTTTATTTGCATTTACCTCTGTTACATTCTGATTTTAAGTCATTCACTCACATAGAATAGTTAACTGTAACCAAAGAATTAGAAATTTGAAGAGTTGCCTATTCACCCCCTTCTAGGCCAACTCGTTCCTACACCACCTCCGATTGGCTGAACCCCTCTCCTTCCAGTATCTCCAACGCTAGAAAGAAGCATAGGCATGGCATCATGGCGGCAAATCGGTAGGTTTAGGAACTGGCAACTAGAAGTAAGATGTAAGAAAAAAAGTAAAAAAACAATACTGCCAGGCAAGTGGGCCGTCAAAATTAGTCACGGGCTCCCTTACTCTCATGGGATTTCACCTGATACAGTACTCGGCATCCTTTACTGTTGTGCAACACCAGGAGTCCGAGAGACGAACAATGTCGGTGTCGTCTCGCAGGCGGCAGAACGACGCACGGACGATTGCGGGTGACAGACGCACAGGCGGGTGTGACCACGTAGTGGGGCAGAATGTGCATCGCCAGAGGAGCACCGGGCAGAATGCGCATCACCAACCGGAGCGCTGGGCGGAACATGCATTGTCGGGAGCTGGACGGAACGCGCATTACTAGAGGAGAGGAATCGGTTGGTCGGAGCGCCGTCTAGCCAAGCGGTGACCATGCATCTCCAAAGCCCAAAGAGGAATCGAGGCTTGCTCCGTCCAGCCGGTGGCCGAACGCGCATCGCCAAAGCCCAGATAGGAACCGAAACAATCAATATGGAGGAGCGACTGAGGACGAGGAGCCTTTTAGCTTCATATTGATCGCTAGGCGATCACATCAAAATTAGACTAATTCGCTAGCGCCATTGATTGCTTTGCTCAGTATAAAAAAATTGCCCCAAGCCCCAATACAACGCCTCATGCCTAAATGCCTTTTGTTGTGATAATTGATGTCTGATTTTTGTATTCTATTGTCTTAAGTCTATATTCTATGGACTGATTGATATTTTTGTCTCTCTGATTTAATATGTATGAATTTGGAATTTGGTTGGCAATAAATCGGTAAATGTAACATTAGTATAGTTATGTTGAGTTAGAACTTCGACGTAGAAGCCCCACCTCTATTTTCATTCTGGATTCGTCACTGATTTTATGGTATTCTTATTGGAACGTTCGCACGAGATGTTATCTCGTGGCCTTGAGTCTAGAATGTTTTCTATACAGTTGATTACGATTTTGCCATTCCAGGTAATCCACTTTCACTCACACATATAGAGATAAAAAATATACAATTCAACACCCAAGATAAGAACGCTATTGTTATCCCTCTCAGTCTTGATGTCTTTAATCGAATGAGCAACCTTAACACCGTTCATGAGATTTAGACTCATAATATTCATGAAGGTAAGTCTAATGTGCACCGGAGGAATTTCGATATATAAACCTAAACCGATGATCTTTCGATATCATCGAACCAATTTTCCGTAATCTTTTTTTTGGTCATTCGGATGAGCAATTGAGCACTAGCCGAACAATAGTCCTTCCAACAAACGACAGCCATGGTCGTACCCGTCTCATGAACCCGCAGAACCGAAAGTCCCCTCAGTCGACTCAGATCCCTTGGCACGTCGGGGCCCCACGATGTGACACCACTCCGCTGCCGTACATCACCCACACAAACATTTCTTTTCTCCCTGCGAATCAATCGGTCACATTTCGCCATGTGTGTGTCTGCCCAAAATGTGTCATGCACTTCGCCCAGGCCTGCTGCGAGTGGAGATCACCGCCAGGGAACAATGTATCAATCAGTCCAAACTCCAAACACCGGACACCAGTAATAATTAATGCTGTTTTCCGGATAAAGAGGACAGCTCCAGTGTGTTTTAATCAGCGATCTCTTGAGAGATAATAACAAACATTTTATGGAAGAAAAAAAATTACAAGACTACACCCATCCCACCATTTAAACTCTTTTTTTCTCAGTGCTGCAACTACATGTGTTTTTAGTTTTTTTCTCTTATTGCAATAGTGCAAATATATCAGTTCTGAACCGACATAGTACAAAATAAGCACAAATCACAAATGGGCTGTTCGGCGAGCCGAACCAGTATGACATAGCACGACGAACACGTTAGACCGTTGTTATCCGACACGATTCATATACAAAACAAGATAGACCTGTATCAAACTGGTTCAGGGTCGACACGACGTCCACCCACCTCTAGTCTCCACTGCCCATGCACGCCGGATTTGACCCCATCACGGACGAAGGAGGCCAGTAACGTTGTCGTCTTGGTCCTCGGTTTGGTTCGGCGCATTTGTCCGTTGGTGAAAACGTGAGACGCGACGGGTTCCCTGACCTTGACTGACCGGTCCGTGGCCGTACGTACGTCGATCATGGCACGCTCTCCATGCGACCGGTACGCTGTCCGTTTCCCGGAGACGCTAGCGGTGCCTGTCCGGTCGGTTGGCGATAATGGGGGGCCGGCGCGCCACGCTCGGCTCGGTGGCCAGGGGTGAGATGCCGGCTTCCCGTCGAAATTCTTAGCATTTTTTTTAGACCTTCGCCATATTTTTCTTTTGCAGATCTACCTTGTATAAATAAATTTATTAAAAATAGTCTTTTTCTTGACTACGGAAGCAACGGTAAGTGGTTAGGTTCGTGATAGTCCAACAATTGTGTAGTGTCGAGTTAGGGCAGTGTGACACGACAAGGTACCATGGTATCTGAGCTCAGTAGGACGGAGTATCACGATATCTGAACTCGACACATACTTATCACGGTACCTAAACTTGATTGGAAGAGGAGCTACGGTTAGAGATGGCAATCGGGTGGGTACCTTCGGGTATGACTGCCGTCCACTTAAACCCGAAACCATGCCGACTATCCAAACTCACTAGACTTATCGAGTATATATCTATGCTCATACCCAAACCTGATAGGTACCCATTAATGAGAGTACCCAAGGGTAGCAGGTTGTGTTGAAAATAGAGAGTTAATGTAGGTTATAGGCGACCAATGATACTTCAGTTTATTTCATTTAATCAGCACGTCATGATGGCTTATAGGTGACCAATAATACTATAAGTTCAAGTGAGTACATATAAGATATTTGATGGCAAATACTACACCATTCTATAGTGTTTTGATAGTAACAAATGTGTTTTCATAGATATTGTATTTGGTTTCGATGAACAAGATGATAATAAGCATTAGAGTAAAATGTGGGATAGTGATATGTAAGCTCATTCAATAATTAAAATAAGAACATATACTTAACACTTATGACTACGGTAATAGTAGAGATGGCAACACATAATAGAGTATTGCCTAAAAGAAAGAGTTTGATATATACACAACAAATTCAAAGTATGATATGTGCAAAACAAATTCAGTGTATGATATATGCTCAACAAGTTTCTGAACATAGTATTACCTTTTAAAGCCTTATGTTTTGTCTCAGCCTCTCATTTAGGTAGTTGCAGTTTCAATTTTCTAGTATATATCTTATAAAAAGAGGAGGCACATATATCATAGAATACTCATGGGTATAAATTGATACCTACACCTATCATGTGTCCTTATCGGATATCTAAATCCGAAAACCCATGGATCTGAAGTGCTACCTGTGCGCACGCTTATCGGATCGGGTGTCCGCCAGTACCCAAACCTATAGGTAAAACTGTTATCCCTAGCTACGATGCAAGACAAGAGTGAAAACAATGTAACAAAGGAGCCCAATAGGCAAAACTTCCCTACATCGTGGTAGTCGTTTCACTTCCATGCCCCATCACTAGCAGAGTAGTAGCTGATCTCCTTAACTAGAAAGCAATTGATCTCTCCATGAAATTGTTTCTGGAAACGCTTAGAAAATAGTAGGATTGTATGAATACATAGTTACATGTCTCTTGAATTTATTTTCAGGAATTACTGAAATTGGCAGGTAAACCGGAACCAAACTACACATATCCTGGATCAGTGAACCGTCGGAGAATGGGCAGGTAAATTGAAACCGGTTTGGTTCAGGGGTTTTTTAGCCCTGTCCTAGGCTTTATCATAACTTCCCTGTGAAACATGTGTATTATTACAAGTAGTCAGATTTCATACGTTAAGACTTAAAAACTTGTAGTGTCTCAGAGGATACACGATACAAAATAGCCTATTCTTGAGAAAAGCTAAACCAAAGACCAGCCACAAGCCATAGTTTACTACTACTCCTTCCGGTCATAAATAGTTATCGTTTTAGATTTTGACACAGTTTTCAAAACATAGCTTTTTACCACTAATTTCTATTTAATATAGTTGTAAAATCTAATAAAATTTTTATAATATTATGATTATACTTTTCGAGACAAATCTACGCATATGAATTTCATATATCTAATTTAAATATTTAAAAAGATATTGATAGTCAAAGTTTCAAAAGTTTAATTGCATACATGCCTAAATCAACAAATATTTGTGACTAGAGAGAGTATGTTTAGATGATATTTTATAATATGTGCAATCAATGTTTTGAAACTTGGATTGTCTTTTTTTTTAATTTTGGTCACGAGCTATGATATTCACTGTAGAAAAAGAACAATAGCTAGGTTATAAAAACGCACACGTACCAACACACGTATACCCCACACATGCACGCACGCAGCCCCCACAAACAAACCAAGCGAATTCGGGACTCAATCCCAGGTGGACAGTACGCACAACTGCACAGCTAGCCAATCGAGCAATGGCTTGTTCGCTTAAAACTTTGATTGTCATCATACACTAAACCATTTTGATTTTGTCACATCAAAATATTATTACTAGTTTTGTCTAGAAGTACATTCATCTCATTAAACTTTTAATAATCTATACTAACATTTAGATAGAAAAACATACGACAAAAAATGCATATTAGAGACTGTGTTGATTTAAAAAAGATAGATAAAAGGAACGAAAGTAATATTAACTTTTAAGGTCATGTTTCAAACGCAGGATTTTTTTATTGAAAATTCGTAGAAAACCCACTACGTACAAAATCTCAGTGGTCCGGTGTTACAGTGATACGATACTACAGTTTCCATCTCGACGGTAGTAAGAACAACGCCGAGTCTTGTGAGTAGGGGTGCAAACAGATCGGATACAGATGGATTTCGCTTATTCCGTATTATATTTTAAATTTTTTCTCGGATATATAATCGGATACGGACAATGCCGGATTCGAATACGAATACGGATTACTTCGGTTGCGAATACGGAGCGAATACAGATCGTTTCGGATACGGTTAGTCTCGATTACGAATAGTTAGTCGGATAATGCATGAAAGCAGAAACCATATATGTCGCGTATATTAAGATTAATCAACCATACATAAAACTTTACTAGAACCTTAGAGACATATAAGTGTTTCAAATTCAATAATAGTTGCATTCCCTATATAAAAATAATATACAGCCAAGTATAATTCCAATCAACATATGAACTTATATGATGTAGAATGTTTAAGTTTATCGGATCTGGTATCGGATATCTATTTCACTCATTTACACTGATATTTTTCGGATATCTCGGATATACGGGTATGGATCTGATACAGATCGGATACTTCTTTTCCCATTCTTACCCCATATTTTTTTCGGATAGGCAGATTCGAATCCGGATATAACCAGATATCATTTTTTCAGATTCGAATCGGATTTTAAACGAATTCGGTCTCGGACCGATCGGGAATTATCCGCTCCGTTTGCACCCCTACTTGTGGGTGTTTTTGTTTCTTGAGCCAGCTAGGTCCGTAGAACGGGACCCGCATGCGTACAGCCTACTTTTTGCTTCGAGACGCCGTGCGCACTCCAGCTAGCAGTATGTCCCGATCTATTTGGGTTGTGACGTGTGAGATACAATGTCACCGTTTTTTCCGTCGGAGTTTTAAATCGCCTTTAGTTTCTAAAAAATAATAAATTTTTTTAAATAGCTTAGTTTTTAAATGATTTTTTCTGTATCCTAGTAGCCATGTAGTCAAAAGTTGGACTGAACATGCTTTTGCTGCCTATTACTGAAGAAAATTAGTTATTTATTAAACGGTCTCTTACAAAAAGTTATAGCTGTTTTTTTAGTACTCCCGATGTACAAGTTTAAGAGTAGATTAAAAGTATATTTAAAATAATTAGATTACCTTTAATTATTGTATCTAAACATTGTATTCAATACATCCATAGTAAAAAATAGAAAATAATATTAAATATATATTAAAAATATAAAAAACATCACACTAATTTTACATTAAAATATAATATACGCTCTATATCTATAACCAACATTGTTAGAAAATACGATGGAATACAGCTTATTACCTCACTCGAGGGAGTAAATTGATGCATCCCATAGTCTGCACGTAGGATCGGTTTCCGTGCTTTGCTAGCGGTGGAGCACTTGCCGTTAGGGCTAGCAAAACCGTGGTAAACAACCACGGTTTCCGAGTGTATCGGTCCGACTCGGGAAGTAAACCGTTTGAGTTCAAATTCTAATTTAAAATTTTTGAAAAATTTGGAAAAATTTATTCAAAAAATCCTAAAATTAGTATTAATTTCTCTGTGGTCTCTGGTGTGAATTTTTTTTGAAAAAAGAATTTTGAAGACGTTTTTGAGCAATTTGAAATGTTGAAAATGGAAAAAGCAAAAAAAGGGAAAATGTGGCCTGTGGGCTAAAACGGCTGCAGGCCGGCCAACCCATACCAGCCCATCCCGGCCCACCTCGGGCTTCATAATTGCCTTCACGTGCTGACCAGGGCAGCAGTGATGAGGACATCACTTCCATGGATACGCCGCATCTATACATCAATTTGAACCCGCTGCGATTATACAAGGACCGGTTACTCGAGCTCGCGCACGACAGTTTAATCATCAAGTGAATGCGTTCCTAAGCCTCCCCATTAGTGATAATATGAATGAGATGCTATTTAATACTTGTGATGATTTGATTGTACTTAGGAACCATGGAGAAGGACCCTCGTTGATGAGGACATCACAACCAAGGATACAACCACTGCCCCTTCTTCCCCTACGACCGCTACTTCGTCCCCGACCGTCGCTGTTTTGGCCGCTACTTCGTCTACGACACCTGGAGGGCTTAATCCGGAAGCAAAACCTTTTCACCCACCTTTGCTGGACCAGCACGTCAAGATCATCCACCGAGGACAGCCCACGCGCCAAGGTAGGCCCAAGATCAAGCCCAATTCGTCGACAAGTCCGGTTCGACCATCTAGGAGCAGCAGTACTTCAAATGGACATAACTTGGGCTTCCGGACTCCGTTTTCAGTGTGCGACCACCCGTTTGAAAGCTTAGGAGTTAAGCTTTCCAATGGATCTAGCCACACATCCAAATTCCTCCTGGAGCGACGGAAAATCACTAAACAATCTCACGGGACAGAAATTCCAAGTGCTGCGTCACCTCACATTTGGGCCTATGGCCCATGTATCTTAGGGTTTTGGTGGCCGCCACTGTTTTGGCTGCCCTACACCTCCTGGCCGCCGCTATATATATGGCCGCCGCCGTTCTTTTATGATTGGGTTTTGTTTATTTGATAGTTTAGTCATTGCTACTATTTTGAGTCTTCCAGACGTGCTCAACAGCCGCCTAAGAAGTTCCTTGTTTCAGAACCCCACCTTATCAATCCTTCATCTTTATTTGCAATTTCAGATTACCTTTACCTTTGTTCTTGCTTGTTCTTCGGTTGCATGCAGTAATTGAACCTCGTGTTCAGGTTGATCGTGCCAACGGCAAGGTCAATAACCATCTGGAGTTGGTTTAGCGTTTGCGAAGGCGCATCGTCGTCGTACGTTGTAGTCGGATCGTCAAAGTCAGTTCCACCAAATCGAAGTTATCACTCTCATCGAAAGATCGGGACCCAAAGTCACATCAGGTGGTATCAGAGCGCCAAGTTGCTCGGTGAGAGATTCAGTACCCTAGATTAGTTTTTGTTTTCTGTCCAAAATTGAAAATCCTCCACAAAAATTCAACCTTTAGATTCAATCTGGTATTTTAGTGAGTTTTGTTAGGTTTTGATCCATTAGATTCTTTGTTTTAGTTGCTGATCGTTTTTCCTTCGCGTAGCTTTTATTCCAATCTGTCCAGTTCTTTGTTTTGTTCATAACTTTTGCATACGAGCTCAGATTCTAGTGTTTTTGCACTTTTCTAAAACCTTGAGACAAGCTCCACAAAATCCTAGTTGGGCACGAATTCTAATTCCATCCGAAAGGTTGTTTAATCTGGACATCAAATTCGGGAAGCAAGTTACAATTGCAATCCAGGTTGGTTCGGTATTTTGATCATAACTCTCACATCCGAACTCTGATTGAGAAGTTTTTATACTTTCCTGAATCCTTGAAGAGTTCTCTACAAAAACGTTTTTGGGTGTCCTTTGTGATTCGGACTCCTTCAAACCGAATTTGACTCGGATTCGGATTTGGTCAGATCGGTTGAATTTTGTTAAATCTGTGCACCTTAGTGTTTTGGCCATAACTTCCACATACAAGCTCCAAATTGTGTGTTTGAATACTTGTTTTAAAGCCTAGAACAGTACCATCAATTTGTTACATTGTGAGTAAGCTTGATTCGGTCATTTTCATGCCTTAATTGCAGCAACAACCTTACTGCATAGTTCTGGCCGAATTTGGGTTTGTTTCTTCAATTTGTGTTCTAGCTTTGTTCCTTTGAGTTGGTTGAGTCCAGCAACATCTACAACCATAAAAGTTCCAAAATATCAGTGCACATACCTTTGGGAACCAATTAATCCTTTGTGAATACTTTGATCCCAATTGAGACTAGTAATTTGAAATTGCTTGCGCTGCTCCTTTTGATACGTTGCACTATCATAACTCTTGTGATATCAAGTTAGGGATTCCAAAACTTTGCTCATACTAGTGTAGGCCGAAAGTCACTAAAAAGAAAAAAAAGAGAAAGAAAGAGCCAAAAGGCCAAAAAAAGAGAGAAAAGAAAAGAGAATAGTGGCCGGCAACACTACATTGATCAAAACCCTAATTTGTGTTTGTCATTTTCAGATTGTGCAATTGTATTAAGTAGTAAGCAATTTTGTGCCCTTTTACCTTTTCTGAAGCAATTTACTAGCGTCTCTCCATAACTTATGCAACATGAGTTTTGGTGCTAAAATTATTCTTATTTAGCTCATTCCATTGGTTGCATTAAGTTTCATTATCTTTGCGTGTGTGTTGCCTTCAAATTCACTTATATCTTTGAGATCGGCAACTAGGGCTTGTGAATTCTAGTTTGGATCATTACTTATCATTACAATAACTAAAATTATCAGATTGCATAAGAAATTAACTTAGCCTACCAAGCTCCACATATTCTACCTCGTACGTTTGTTCGGTCCCTTAGCAATCACTTTATCCAAGCTTGGGAGAACTTTTGACGCCGCCAATGGTCGATAACCCCTGCTGCACAGTAAGAACTTGTAAGAGCTTTGGTTAAAGTTTGAGAGTTGAGCGACTTGTTTAGCCACATCTAGTAGTTGCTAGGAAATTACATATGGCTGTGTTTTTCCTTGTTGTCTACTAATCATGACAGGTCCACATGAAACGAGTTCACTTCGATTCAACCAAAGAATTTGAGGCATGAACAACATGATGGCTTCGTCTTCTACTCCTGAACACGGTAACCTCAAATTAACATTGCCTCCATATGCTGGAAACTTTGACCCTGAAGCATATATTGATTGGGAAATAGCGGTAGACAAACAATTTGGCATGTATAATTTGTCTGAAAATGAAAAGATTTGTTTTGCCGCTAATGTGCTTTCTGGGTATGCGTTAACATTATGGAAGTATGTTTGTAGAAAAGGGAGAAAACCTGAGAATTGGAATGATATGAAAAAAATTATGAGACTTGAATTTGTTCCTGAATATTATGCTGAGTGTTTGCTTACTAAATTTCAATGCTTAAAACAAGGGAGTAATACTGTTAGAGAATTCTATCGTGAATTGCGAACTTGTTTGTTACGTTGTGGTTTAGAAGAATCTGATGAAGTTATCTAGTTTAGGTTCATACATGGGCTTAATAAGGGTATTCAAGATATTCTTATTGATCAAACATATCATTCTCTTTCAAAAATGTTGGAAAGTGCTTGTAGTATTGAATGTTTGAATGCATTATTAGCTTCACTTGAGACGCCTGTTGCTGCACCTCCTCTTGTGGCTAACATTTTGCAGACAAATGAGCACAAGCGAAAAGAGATTGAGAACGTGGAAGATGAGAAAGTCGAGCATGGGACAATCCCTTCGACTATGGAACCAGATATGGATACCCCGACACCTACAACAACGGATGAAAATTTAGGAGGTTTTGATGTTCCTACTTCTGAGGAGGAGACAAATGAACATGGTACAGATCTAATTTTATAGCAAGAAAGGGAGCAAATTTGTGAGTATATTCCTGCTATACATAATTCTTGTGAACTACCACCTTGTGCAACAATTGTAGAACCATATGATGAATTGCATGCTTATAATTTTGATCATGTGGTGCTGATTACGCAAAAGGAGGTGATAGCTAGAATATCCCCTGCCACTATTTTGTGCTATATCATGTTGAATGAGCCTGTTAGTTTGACTTGTGCTATAGACAAGATTTCTGAAATTTCATCTCTTAAGTCTTTGTCTAGCACCTATGCCTATTGTTTTAAATTCAATTTAGTTGGTGATTATGGAATAGATGGCAAGTTTCTTGTTTATAGAATATGCATAACTTGTGATAAACTTGCTGAATTGAAGCTTGCTATTTTGGGCAATTCTAGTTGTATGCAACAACTTGTTTCATTTATGCACCATCAAATTTTTTCGAAATGTGTGATACCCATAGCTTGTTGCCCCATTGTTCGAATTTTAGTACATTAACTTGTATTACAAATCAACATGTCGTAGTTGATGCGTGGAAGCCCATTAAAATTGTGTCACCGTTATTGGAATGGTTTGATATTGCTTATTTACAATTTGATGATATGAATGATCCATGCTTGATGCTAGGACTTGTAGTTTTGCCCACAAAACATGTTATTGAACGCGGCTCACAAAACATTTGTTTTCTTTATCAAAAGTCAGGGATGGATATGTGCTTTACTTATATTTGCAAATCAAGTTGCAAACTAAATCATGTTAATTTTGATGCTATATACTTCACTTATAACCACGAATCAACTTGTAGAATTGTGAGGAAAGGTTATTTGCTTAAATTTGATTTCTTCTTTTGTTGTTATGAAAATAGCCTGCCGCGAATCCAAAAAAATATTGAAATATGGGATATATACATATATGTTGTGTACACACTCTTCTTTTTGTTAGTTGTTTCTTTTCCAGCTTTTCCAAAACCGAGGATGGTTTTCCTTCAAGGAGGGGAGGAAGCATCGACGAGTGCTAGTGCTCATCAAGTCATTATATGCTGGAAAGAAGTGTTGAGCTATATGGATAATTATCTGGTGAATCCTCTAAATGTTTTTCATGTCTTCAAAATATATAAAGAGGCGGAGCTACTATTTTATTTAAATAAAAGCAGGACCTATATAAGAATGTTTTGTGCTGAAGATGTGCTAAAAGGTGAGCTTGAGTCGAGGACAACTCAAATGCAAGAAGGGGAGGATGATGAAGACATCACTTCCATGGATACAGCTGCATCTACACATCAATTTGAACCCGCTACGATTATACAAGGACCGGTTACTCGAGCTCGCGCACGACAGTTTAATCATCAGGTGAATGCGTTCCTAAGCCTCCCCATTAGTGATAATATGAATGGGATGCTATTTAATACTTGTGATGATTTGATTGTACTTAGGAACCATGGAGAAGGACCCTCGTTGATGAGGACATCACAACCAAGGATACAATCGCTGCCCCTTCTTCCCCTACGACCGCTACTTCGTCCCCGATCGTCGCTGTTTCGACCGCTACTTCGTCTACGACACCTGGAGGGCTTAATCCAGAAGCAAGGCCTTTTCACCCACCTTTGCTGGACCAGCACGTCAAGATCATCCACCGAGGACAGCCCACGCGCCAAGGAAGGCCCAAGATCAAGCCCAATTCGTCGACAAGTCCGGTTCGGCCATTCAGGAGCAGCAGTACTTAAAACGGACATAACTTGGGCTCCCGGACTTTGTTTTCAGAGTGCGACCACCCGTTTGAAAGCTTAGGAGATAAGCTTTCCAATGGATCTAGCCCCACATCCAAATTCCTCCTAAAGCGATAGGAAATCACCAAACAATCTCACAGAACAGAAATTCTAAGTGCTGCGTCACCTCACTTTTGGGCCTATGGCCCATGTATCTTAGGGTTTTGGTGGCCGCCACTGTTTTGGCTGCCCTATACCTCCTGGCCACCGCTATATATATGGCCGCCGCCGTTCTTTTATGATTGGGTTTTGTTTATTTGATAGTTTAGCCATTGCTACTATTTTGAGTCTTCTAGACGTGCTCAACAGCCGCCTAAGAAGCTCCTTATTTCAGAACCCCACCTTATCAATCCTTCATCTTTATTTGCAATTTCAGATTGCCTTTACCTTTGTTCTTGCTTGTTCTTCGGTTGCATGCAGGAATTGAACCTCGTGTTCAGGTTGATCGTGCCAACGGCAAGATCAATAACCATCTGGAGTTGGTTTAGCGATTGCTAAAGCGCATCGTCATCGTACGTTGTAGTCGGATCGTCAAAGTCAGTTTCACCAAATCGAAGTTATCACTCTCATCGAAAGATCGGGACCCAAAGTCACATCAAGAAGACTCCAACAATGCAATAATTGCATATGTGCTTTCCCTATTCCTCTCACAATCCACCGACACCGCCCCAATCCGGCCGTCGAGTGCCATTAAACCGCCACTGGAGGAATTTTTCATTCGGCTTACGTGAAAACTGTTCAGCTTGTGCAGTTTCTCGAGGAGCTAGCGAAAATCGACAGCAGCGACAAAAATTGCGGTAGATTTTTGCTCGGTTTACTTTGATTTTCGTTTGGTTTTTGATGCAAACCACTCTGTAGTTGTTGTTGTTGATGCATGTATGTATGTTGTTGATGCATGTATGTGCAAATTGTAGTACCATTTTTTGACTTCATGATGAAATATATATTGTGTTGGTGATAAAATGCTAACTAGATGTGTACCATGTTTGTGATGAAATGGCTCAAATAGATAACCAAAAAATAGATACTCTTCTAAAACTAGCAAACATCGGAGTCGTGGCCACAAAATCATATATTCTAAGCACCATATGTGTTGTCCACAAAATCATACCTACACTGATGTTTGATGATGACATGCTCACTATTTGTTTTGTTCACCAATTTTTTTGTACCAATAGTTGTTCGAGTATGTTAAGTAGCAATATTTACTTCAACATCTTTTAGTATCAACATTTATATGTAGTAGCAATATTTGTTGAAGTATATGTAGTACCAATATTTGTATGTATATTTACTTTTATTGTCTTCTATTAGCAGTGGTAGACCATGTTGATGTGGTGTGGGAGCATGGCGAGAAGTTGAGTGCTGGATTTTGATGCAAGCACTGTCTCAAAGAGAAGAAAGGAGGCGGTGCGACCCGACTGAAGTAGCACTAGGCAGGACGTGGTACGAGTATCCTCTATTGTAGTAAAGTTCATGCGGACGTATGCGAGTACTTTTAGCATGAGCTAAACAGGACAAGAGATAAGAAGGATGAGAGAGAGGAGAGGATGAGGAAAGAGGGAGCAGCTGGAGATTCCCCGCTGAGGTGAAGTATATACTCAACGTACACAGGTGATGCTGATGAGGAGGGCCAACACATTACAAGGCGAAGTTACTAGCAATTACTAGCTACACCAGTATTGGCCTTGATGTCCACCGAGGAATACAACATGGCCAACCAAGTGTACACGTAACAATACTACCTGTAGCCCCAAAGGTAATATTTCATTTGCATGATTCATTTCATTGTAACTTGATATTATACTAAAATAGAGTCCAAGCATGTCCAACATGGCATTTGCATGGGAAAGACAACAAAAATATGCATACTTTGGAACTTCAATGAAAGGTATCTAAATGTGAATGGTATTGATATTTAAATGCCTATTTTTTGCACTTATTAGATTGATATGTGATTGGTATTGAAATAAATGGTTATTTATTCACACATTGCCAAATACCTACTTTACAACTTCAGATTGTCTAAAATGTAGCAAAGGTCATGCCGAAATTTTGTTTCATTTAATTGCAACTCAATTTTTTACTAACATTGTTCATGTAGGTCGACCATAGCATTTCTACAACAATGAAAGAATGACAAAACTATGCGCCTATACCTATGCCTACTCCACAACTTCAATTAAAAGGTATTAGAATGTAAATGGTATTGACATATGAAGGTAGTCAAATTGTGAATGATATTGCTATTCAATTATGCAAATGCCTATTTTTGCACTTGTTTGATTGATATGTGAGTAGTATTGTAATGAAAAATCATTTGTTGACATATTATTGCTAAATGCCTAATTTACAGCTATCAATTGTCTAAAATATAGTAAGGGTCATGTCAAAAAATTTTCATATTTAGGAGGGATCAGACCGGAATTTTTTTCGTGTTTTTACATACCTTTTTATATATTTATTACATTTTTCCTATTTTTGGCCTTCACTAAATTTTTACAAATTTTATAACATTTGTTTGCAATTTTTCTTGATTTTTCTACATTTTTTCCACCAGATTCGGTTTCTGGCGGGTTTCAATTCACTCTTCGATTTGATTAGTTTTCAAATTAATTTGAAATTCCATAGCATGCGTTTTTTCATAGTTTTCACAATTTTCAGTGCTACCGGGGTTGCGAAAACCTGTAACATTCCAAAATTTGAGTTTTTGAGAGTTTCAATTTAAAAATGAACCAATTTTATTTTCCTTAAATTAAATAAAGCTTAATTTGAATTTTACAATAACAAAAGAATTTAATTTGACTAATCTATCCATCAAACAAAAGATTTCTAGTTTTTTTTGGGTTCCTTGTGCTTCAAGGATTTTTTTCTATATTTTTTCAGATTTTTCTGAATTTATTTACTATTTATTTGAATTTAATTGCTTTTACTCGAATTTCTAGATTTTCTTAAATTCGAAAAGTATTTTGATTCTTTTTATCTCCTGGGCTGAATCTCTTCGCGACGGCATGTTACTATTCCTCTTGGGCCGAATCTCCCCGATGGCCCATTCCTATTCCGTTTCGGCCCGCACCCGCCGGCCCGTCTCCCGACCCAACCTGCCATCCTCGCCCAAACCCTAGCTCACACTAATATCCACCGTTGGATCGCAATCTAGCGGGCGCGCCCTTGCCCGCGTCACTGCGTGTTGAAGCCCATTACTCATTAATGGGTACCCATCATGTTTAGGTATGGGCACAGATCTATTCCTCTTGGGCTGAATCTCCCCGCGACGACCCATTCCTATTCCGTTTCGGCTCGCAACCGCCGGCCCGTCTCCCGGCCCAGCCCGCCGTCCTCGCCCAAACCCTAGCTCACACTAATATCCACCGTTGGATCCCAATCTAGCGGCCGCCACTTGCCTGTGTCGCCGCGTGTTGAAGCCCTTCCGATCGATGCCTCGCGGACGACCCTGATAGAGCCATGTCGCCCCGCGCCGCCGCCAGCTCACGCAAAACCGTAGCCATCACCACACTAGATTTTCGCATGGACCTGCCTCCCAAGGCTATAAAAGCCACCGCCGCACCCCTCCCGAGGTTCGCCTCTCCGCACCGCCCAGTTTGCCCTAGTTTTTGTCGTTTGAGACACCGCCGTTTGCTCCCACGCCCTCGCCGAAGTTCGCTGCCGCAACCGAGACCTTCTCCGCCATTTTTCCTCCCTGCCGGTGAGCCTCCGCCGTGGTTTTTGGTCGCATCGGGTTCACCGCAGTGCGATCTTCCGTTTGCCCCTTGTCCCGTGTCGTCTCGCCGTGGGTTTTGCGCGTGGCCACTCCGTCTTCCTCACATCCAGCGACTTAGCACCGCCGCCTCGTCGTCGTTCCTCCTCCACAAATCCTAGCCATCCGATCGAGATCGCGTGCTCCAGATCTTGCCGCGTCGTCGCCGCTGCTTCCTCGCTCCGTCATCGTTCGATCTGGCCGCGCCGTTGGATGTGCGCCCGTGTTCGTGCTGCGTCAGCCCCGCTTCGCTCCGTGTCTGCCTCGCCAGCCGCCGCGTGAGTCACCAAGTCAGCCCTAATGGCGCCTGGCACGCCACCTCACCCGGTCTGCCGCGTCATCCCGTCTTCCCTCTTGGTGCTCTTGGTCTACCGTGGACCGAGCCACTGACATGTGGGCCCCGCATGTCAGTGGCTTTTCACTTTTTTTGATTTTCTCAAAAATCCAAAAATCCCAGCCAATAAGAATTTGACATGTGTCACCTTTCTGATTTTTCTGATTTTCTCTCCCGAGGAAATTTCAGGAGCCCGTTCTCCTTCGTCCGAACTCCGATTCCAGTGATTCAAATTTCTAAATTCATATAAATTCATAATCTATCTTCTAGTACCATTATTTAAAATTTTTGAATTTTGTTTTAATTTATTTTATTTATTTGTTCTCATTTCACGTGTAGACGACGTAGTCAAAACGCAGGCGAATCATCAGTCAGAGGTAGAACCAGCAGGAGTCAATGAAGGTAAGTCTTCCTTGAACATGTTGATCCAAATTTTATGAAAACTTTATGTTGTTTTAAATTACATGCTTATTATTTTGCGCAATGTACTTTAAGCGTAGTGTAAGGTTTAGCTAAATTCCAGTTGTAGTATACCCTCATTGACTTTAATCATGACAACCTTTGACACCCTAGATAATACTAGCTAATTTATTTGATGATAACCAATAGTGTAGCATAGGATGGTAGATTTGCTTAGTCCAGCTTAAACGTTTCGGTATTATGCCATTATGGAAATCTTTTCAAACATTGTTCAAACTTAACTATAAGATTGTGGTAATTGGTATTGCTGCTGTTATTTAATTAAAATAAAGTGGAAATGGCTTAGGCCGGGGCTGATGGTAGTTTGGTGGGTGTTGGATACACGAGACCTTGAAAAGTGAATGTTCCGCCCTAGTCAATTAAGGACCGAAGCATGGGTACGACCTGGCTAATTAATTTGTGCATCTCGTTATTGGCTTCGCCATTGGGTTGGATGTGGATGCCGGATGTAGACACTCGCAAGGCGCAAGAGGGGGCTTCTGTACTGGGTGGCTAGAACCCTAACAGTGGTGAAACCTTAGAGCGGGCGAAGTTAGTAGTGGTGTCGTGCATTGTAAAGGCCTTGTCATGATCTCTCTGCCGACACACCATAGAAAGTGTGTTAATTGCATGGCGACAAGAGTCGATCATGTCTTGTGGGTAAAGTTGTACACACTCTATAGAGTTAAAACTACTTAAGTAGTTGTGCCCACAGTCAAGGGCAGGCAAGGTACGCTAGCACATTGTAGACCTTATGGTTTTGTTTTAACTAAAAATGATGGTTTGGGATTCCGTGAGTGGTTGGAACTCTCGGGTTTTAGTTTGGCGGTTGGAGCCAGTTAGGTGGATGGAACATGTGTAGTTGTTACATCAAATTCAATTATTATTTACTTACTTTTTGTTAAATGATACTTTGTGAAATTACTATTGGTATTTAAAGTTAAACTTTGCTTTACGCCAAATGAACCATATTATGCCTTCAATTGCTCAGCCATACATATAGTTATCATGCATTATGTTTCCAAGACTTGCGGAGTACATTTTGTGCTCACCCTTGCAACATCCCAACCTTCCACAGAAGAGTGTGCCGAAGCTGAAGGTGACTACGAGTTCTATGCTTGTGGATATGATGAAGGCGATCCGAAAAACTAGGATGCGAACCTTAGTTGATTGTCTGTTGGGCATATGGATTGGCTTATTTTGCTGCTACTATTTTATTTCCGCTGCTTCTTATTGAACTCAAGCCAAGAGGTTGGTCTATTTGTAATAATTTGGCCATAAGGCTGATACTCTTTTTGCTTAATTAATATTATGTGATTCGGGATATGATTGTGTTATCATCACTATTTTCACTGTGTGTGCTAGCTTTTTCTGGACTAGTACGGTTATACACAGATGGTTCGAATTTGGAAATCCGGTCCCGACAGAGGTGGTATCAGAGCCATATCGACTGTAGGTCGCAACCCTAGTTAGAATGGTTTTCTTAGCAAGAACTTCAAAATTATTTTCTAAATCAAACCAACAAATTTGTATTTAATAGTTTGTCTCCTCTCGTCTTATTCCTAGGTTTCTATTCCTCTCCTTTGCTGAAATATTATTTTGAAATTTTAATTTGACCTTATCTCATGAAAATTTCTCAAAGCCTTCGATCTTCTACAAGAATCCCAATCAAGGAAGATGATGAGCCATGTTCTCTTCAAGGCTAATGAAAGGGCTGCTGAAAAGATCAAGTTGACGAGAGGAGTGCTCGAAAGGATTCCTATGAAGAATAAGTTAATAGTGCTTAGTAGTGTTGGAGGATGCCATCCCTTTTTCGCCTAGTAACGTATAGTCTGAGTTTTGGATTTTCGTTGCTTGCCTGTTGGGTGTGTTGTACACTTGCCCTAGGCACTGTTTCGCAGC
Organism: Guadua angustifolia; assembly: GCA_036346375.1. Taxonomy (NCBI): domain Eukaryota; kingdom Viridiplantae; phylum Streptophyta; class Magnoliopsida; order Poales; family Poaceae; genus Guadua; species Guadua angustifolia. The sequence goes on along the minus strand of CM070500.1, from coordinate 67,193,455 downwards.
CACCTTTCGTTTGGAGTTTTAATTGTTGTCTTGCCTTGAAATGGCTACCTCCCTAGTCTTCTTATATTTTGCTCGTTCTCTCTCATCTATTGCTAACCTACCCTTGGCCGATGCTTCAAATGAAGAGTCAAGGAAGAGGTCATGGAGTTGGTCGCAGAGGTCGTGGTCATGGCCAGGCAGTGCCACAAGATCAGCAAGATGTTTCAGAGCAGCAAGGACAGTCAGAACAGGAATTGCCACCACCGCCGCCACCATTCCAACCCCCAATGGCAGATATTCAGCAGATGATAGCAATGCAGTTTCAGTTGTTGCAGGCCCTTGCTCAAAATATAGTGAACAATCCATAGCCAGCACCAGCCGCAGCACCAGTGATGCCGCCCCAGTCAAAACTTGAAGAGTTCATCAGAACCAAACCGCCTACCTTCTCGGGAGCAGGTGAACCCTTGGAGGCAGATGATTGGCTGAAGGATGTTGAGAAGAAACTTCAGTTGGCTCAGTGTGATGATCGTGAGAAAGTGCTTTATGTGAGCCATCAGTAAAGGAGTAGCTGCTACCTTATGGGATAACTTCTGCACTGCCCATCAGAATGCTCAAGCTATTACTTGGGAGGAATTCACTAAAGCCTTCAGAACTGCTCATGTGCCTGCGGGTATTATAGAGATGAAGAAAAGAGAGTTTCATAAGCTGTAGTAGGGGAACCAGAGTGTTTCTGAGTATCTTAATCGGTTCACTCAACTGTCAAGGTATGCACCAGAAGATGTGGCAACTGAAAGTGTCGAGATTTGGAGGTTCATGGAGGGACTTGACCCTGACATTAAGGTGCAGCTAGTTGCTTTGGATTTTTCAAACTTTCAGTACATGGTGAATAAAGCACTAGTGCAAGAGGATGCTCATCGCTAGCAGCGGGAGTCCTGCAAGAGAAAGATGGCATTTCAGGCTCAGCAGGGAGCGAGTGGTTCTCGCTAGCGCTTCCAACCTTAGCAGTCCAGCAGGACACCTGTCCAAGGAGCACCCCGTACTCCTAATTCTAGACCTTGCCCAGTTGTTCAAGGACCCCAGCATAATGCTAGTGCTCAACCACAGAAAGGGAATTCAAATGCTGCAGGAGTTCGGTGTTTCCACTGCCATCAGATGGGACACTATGCCAACAATTGTCCTCAGAAGCGTCAGCCAGTGATCCCAGTGCCATTCAACTTGGGATCCAGTTCTGCCAAAGCTCCGATGCAAGGATAAGGTCATGGAGCGCCTCAGATCCTAAGAGCTCTGCAATCTTTTGGAAGAGGACATGTCAACCACGTGACTGCAGAAGAAGCTCAAGAGGCCCCATATGTGGTTTTGGGTAAGTTCCTTGTGAACTCAATACCTGCCACAGCATTATTTGATTCTAGAGCATCGCATTCTTTTATATCAAAGAATTTTGTTGAACAATTTGGTTGGGAAAACTTTACCCTTAAGAGCCCTATGATAGTTCAATCACCTAGGAACGAGATGAAAACTAATCCAGTATGCCCAAGTGCAACCATAAAAATCAATGGGGTAGAATTCCTAGTGAATCTTATCATTTTGGATTCAAAAGGAATAGATGTCATCCTAGGGATGGACTGGTTGACCAAATATAAAGGTCAAATAGATTGTGCTAGTAGAGCCATTACCCTCACCAATTCAGAAGGCATTCGAGTGGAGTATATGCCTGATGAATCTTTAAGTGAAAAGTGCACTATGAATAGTTTAGTGGAAATAACTTTGGAAAGTGTGCCCGTGGTAGGAGAATACCTAGATGTGGTATACCCTCATTAACTTTAATCATGATAACCTTTGACACCCTAGATAATACTAGCTAATTTATTTGGTGATAACCAATAGTGTAGCATAGGACGGTAGATCTGCTTAGTCCAGCTTAAACGTTTCGGTATTATGCCATTATGAAAATCTTTTCAAACATTGTTCAAACTTAATTGTGAGATTGTGGCAATTGGTATTGTTGCTGTTATTTAATTAAAATAAAGTGGAAATGGCTTAGATCGGGGCGGATGGTTGTTTGGTGGGTGTTGGATGCACGAGACCTTGAAAAGTGAATGTTCTGCCCTAGTCAATTAAGGACCGAAGCATGTGTTACCATGGACCGAGCACTACCATACAACCACAAGTCTATATGGGTATGACCTGGCTAATTAATTTGTGCGTCTCGTTATTGGCTTCGCTATTGGGTTGGATGTGGGTGCCGGATGTAGACACTCGCAAGGCACAAGAGGGGGCTTTTGTACTGGGTGGCTAGAACCCTAACAGCGGTGAAACCTTAGCGGACGAAGTTAGTAGCGGTGTCGTGCATTGTAAAGGCCTTGTCATGATCTCTCTGCCGACACACCAAAGAAAGTGTGTTAATTGCATGACATAAGAGTCAATCATGTCTTGTGGGTAAAGTTGTACATACTCTGTAGAGTTAAAACTACTTAAGTAGCCGTACCCACGGTCAAGGGCAAGCAAGGTACGCTAGCACATTGTAGACCTTATGGTTTTGTTTTAAATGAAAATGATGGTTTGGGAATCTGTGTGTGGTTGGAACTCTCGGGTTTTAGTTTGGTGGTTGGAGCCAGTCAGGTGATTGGAACCTGTGTAGTTGTTACATCAAATTCAATTATTATGTACTTACTTTTTGTTAAATGATGCTTTGTGAATTTATTATTGGTTTTTAAAGTTAAACTTTGCTTTACGCCAGATGAATCATATTATGCCTTCAATTGTTTAGCCATACATATAGTTATCATGCATTATGTTTCCAAGACTTGCGGAGTACATTTTGTGCTCACCCTTTGTCGGGACCCGAATCTGCAAATTCGGACCTCTCAGGTATTCTGACTAGTCCAGATCACGCTTAGTACACACAGATAAACAGTTGAAGTACCACAATCATACACAATGAATTAATAATAAAGTACTTCAAACATGATTATAGGCGAGTTACAAGACCTTATGGTCACCTTACAATAATTCGCCACGCAGGGCGATAAATAACAAAAGTAGCACAAGTTTAACAGAGGAAGCAAAAGTACGGTAATGAAACCCTCAGAGCCACAGCAACCGACGAGGCTTAATCCCTAATTCTCCGGCCTTTGATGAACTCCTCCTCCCAAGCTGGCATAGCTTCTTCTTCTAAGGTTTTTATTGATGCAAGGGTGAGTATACAACATACTCAACAAGTCATGCACAATGCAGTTCTATTACTACATGCATGGCTTATTCCAAAGGAAAGGCTTAATTGGTTATTTTGCATAAAGCAGCATTTCTTTTTAACAGGTAATCCTATTAGATTAAAAGCGGTAAAACCAATATTATTAATAATTAATTTCTAAATTCTATTCCAAGAGTTTGGCACACAGCCCTAGTTTGATTCATCAGCTTTTGGCACACAGCCACCCATTCCACATCTTTTATTTTTAAAATCTAACCCTTGACTGTAATCCCCGAGCAATGTCCAATACCGCGGACACGGCTATTCGAATAGATTTACCACGCACACTCTGCAGAGGCTGTACACTTTACCCACAGGATACAGTCGCTCACCACACAGGTGATTGATTGCAACAAAGTCTTTCAGAGACTAACACTTAACCAAAGGAACCTCTCCAAGATTGCCTTTCTAACACTTCCTCACACGAGCCAAAGTTTAGAATAGGCAGACATAGCTTGGATGGGTACCAAGTCGCAAAGATAGGTACGCCCCCATACGGTTACATTTTTGTGTAACTGCCGCCCGAGGTGTCAAAGGAAAGATATTAGAAACCTACGAAACTAGGTCCGTCCCATTCTGGACAAGTGGTTGTACGAGAAACTCAGTTCAAAGGCTCGCAAGGTGAAGTCCTTAACTATCCCGGGCAAGACATCCATTTTATATTTCACGGCACACATCCTTCACAATCTCAATACATCCCGTTGCCACACAGGCCCACCTGGCACGAAGACTTCCTGCCACTTGCCCCGGTCCAAATCATTTCCCACCCCAGTTTGCATTATTGCAACACATGCCAATGCTCACTTCCTCGCACGAGTAGAACCACACAGGTCGCTACCCCAATTCCGTCTCATGACATCATCGCATTATTCCAAAAATACGTTCCATAATTGTTTAGTCAATATTCTTTTGCAATTTTGAAAGTCATTCAATAAACGCAAGCATGCTAAGCGCCTAATCACGGTCTAGCCTCCCGTGTTGGCGTTAACATAGCATCCAACGTAAGTTAACATCTTAAGGTGACAAGGTATTCAGGGCATACAGATAGTATTACAAGGTGGCATAAACAAGATGGTTATTTTAGCTACCTTTCCCACATAAACAATATCATTTTTAATTAACATAGCATGCATAATTTAAATTAAAATATATTTAAAAGTCTAGGGGCAAAATGGTCAAAGCATGACTTGCCTTCAAAAAGCAGTTGGTTCTGGTCCGGCTCTTGCGACGGGTCTTCGAATTCTCCCTCGGCGACTTTCGGCAACTCGGAGTCTACTCGCATCAAGCAAACACACAATAAATATACGATACTGACAGTAAGATCATCACAAAAAATAAAATAAAAATCACCATTAAATAGTTTACATTTTTACAAATTTTTGCGCACTGGAATCACCCAATTCCGAGTTGAAATGCAAAAGTTATAGCATTTGCAAGTTTCTAAAATTCAATAAAGAAATAACCGAATTAATCCTTTTATTTTCCTACTGAAATTCCGATTAAATCCTCGGCTTGACACGTGTCAGCACAGGAGCGAGCCACGTCGGCTCGGCCACTGACATGTGGGCCCGGATGACGTCATGCCGACGCCAAGATCACGGATCCACCCATCGACAAGTGGGCCCAATGAACAGTGCATGCCCCACTCAGCAACAGACAGCGGCGCGCAACCATTAATCCACGCAGACAATTTTCTCCTGGCCGTTGGATTCAAATCCAGCGAATGGCAACGGCCGGGCCTTTGCGTGGCTACGTGGCACAATGGTGACGGTAGGATCGAAGATCTACGGCTGCTGTTACCCGAAGAGTTTACTATTACCCGCACCTACGTGGATGCACTAGAGCGGTCGGATGAGAATCCAACGACCATGGTTACCCGGTTGGTTTGCTGCTCACCGCACCTACGTGGCCTCAACGACGCGGTTGGATGGAGATCTAACGGCCACAGATACCCGAACAAATTCCTACTGCGAGCCTACGTGGCTTAATCCAAGTCGCCTGATTGAGATCTAACGGTCATTTTCAAAGAACATTTATACGGCTACGCGGCACTATGGCGGTGGTCAGATTAGGATCCTACGGCCTAGATCTATCAAACTTAAACGAGCTCAGTCCTACGGTTAGAGGAGACGTGGCAATACCTCGGACGTCCGATGGAGATCCGACGGTGGCGGTGGGTTACGATGCGTCGGAGGAGAGGCGGTGGTGCTCGGCGCCGGACTTGAAGAAGACGAAGCCGCTCGAGACATTTCCGTGCTTCTCTGGTTGGAAGAAGTGGCCTGAGTGATGGAGCTTGGCACGGCGGACTCGGTGAAGGGCTCGGTTGCTACGGAGAGCGATGGACGGCGGTGAAACTCAAGGAAGAACCGAGGAGAAGAGAGTAGCTACTACGACGAGCTCGGGCAAGGTCTACGGTGGATGGCAGAGCTCGAGCGAGGGGCAGAATGGGTAGGGTGAAGTGCTGCATGCGATGGGGTATATCACCCGCTCCGACAAGCCTTGGAACTCGCGCAAAATCCCTGACATGATCCTCGGCACCCTACCGGCGACGGCGGTGCACAGTTCGCACGCTCCCGATACTGCTCGGTCACATCCCGCCGTTCGATCACGATCCAACGACGCTAATTGAATAACGGTTCGGCGAATCGGTGCCACGCGTCGACATCCTGACGGTCACTTACTGGGATCCGACGACTCAAGCGCCAGGAGCGACGCGGCTCATCCACGGCCGTTCGATCGAGATCGCACGGTGCGGAATCCGCGACGCTAGGGTTTTGGTTGGCACTGCACAGTGTTGGGCTCAGCCCAATACTGTAGCTAAGCGATTTTCTGGTTTTACAAATAAAAAAATTCTAGAAATTCAAAAGAATTATTTAAGGCACTAAAAATACCCGAAAAATTCTAGAAAATATTTCAGAGCATTTTGAGCCTAAATAAATATTTTTATTTATTTTTGATAATTTCCTCTTTTGATATTTAATTATTCAAAAGAGGGATATCCCAAATTAATTTTAATAAAACCCAATTAAATCCCAAAAATTCAGATAAATTCAATTAAATGCAAATAAATTTCAATTAATTCACAAAAATTTAAATAACTCTAGAAATTAAAATTGGGCCAAATTTCGGGTCGTTACACCCTTGGAACATCCCAACCTTCCACAGAAGTGTGTGCTAAAGCTGAAGGTGACTACGAGTTCTATGCTTGTTGATATGATGAAGGCGATCTGGAATACTAGGACGTGAACCCCAATCGATTGCCTGCTGGGCATATGGATTGGCTCATTCTGCTGCTACTATTTTATTTCTGCTGCTTCTTATTGAACTCAAGCCATGAGGCTGGTCTATTTGTAAAAATTTGGCCATAAGGTTGATACTTTTTTTGCTTAATTAATATTATGTGATTCGGGATATGATTGTGTTATCATCACTATTTCCACTGTATGTGCTAGCTTTTCCTGGACTAGAACGGTTATACACAGAGGGTTCGGATTTGGAAATCCAGTCCCACAAAACTGGTCCCAAAATGATTTTTCAAACCCTGCTTGCCGTAGCCATCACACACATCCATACATCTAGCTTTGTGCTGGACATGAGGTCGTCTCACTCCTTCCTGGATGTTCGAGAACTGTAAGAGCCATGTGAATGACCATGTGGAGGTATACCCAAATTGGTGATGAGTATTTTACTAAATTTAAGCTTGTTATACTCTGATTTGAGTTTGATTTAAATTAGATTTCAATTTGAAGCATTGAGTTGAGTCTGCCAAGTTCTGGCTTGGTCGAGTAATGCCTCGTCGGAGTTCTGACTTGGTCGACCAATGCCCCAACGGCTTGTGATCGAATGATTCGAATAGATTAGGAATCACTAAGTATTGAGTAAGAATGTTGTTGGATCGAGTGGAGGGTTCATTTAAGCACTTGGTCAATTACTACCAAGTTCTAGCTTGGTCGAGTAATGCCCCATCGGAGTTCTAGCTTGGTTGAGTAATGCCCCGCCGGCCTGTGGTCGAATGTTTAAAGTAGATTGAAAATCGCTAAGTGTTGAGTAGGGTTTATGCCAGGTCGAGTGCCTTGCCATTAGCCTATCTTGAGTCCTTGGGTTAGCCTCAAGTAACTCGATGTTGACTCATCGACTCGATTCTGAGGAGAGTTACTCGATGTCCTTTGGATATGCATTTTGAATTTGTGTGAGATTTATTGCATATCATTTTGGGAAATGCTATGTGATGTGTTTTCCTTGTTTTTGATGATTACAGGACGACGGTGCTTGGCCATGATGAGGAGAAGGATGATTGGTACTAGGCAAGGTGAGCTAGAGGTCCAGACGGTCGAGTATCGCCGAAGATGATCGGAGTCGGAGTCGGTGCAAACCTAGAAGATAAGGAATTGATGAGATGCTAGCTAGGTGCTGCTCGGATCAAGGAGGGCCATTGGATCATGGTCTAGATGATAGAGTAGCGAGTCTAGTTAGTATGCTTTGAAAAGCGTACAAAAAACCGATATGTGTGTGGGTTTCGACTTAGCCCATGTACGAGTGAACGATTCAATCCTAACCCTTGATGGTGGTCCGTAGGGTAGAAGGAACTCATCCAAAGGTGGAAGGTGATTCAAGAGTAGTATAAATAGAGGGATAAGAGTAGCCTTACCCCTTTGTTGGCGTATTTCGCCTGACAGTTATTCTCCCTGGACGGAGTCCAGGGTTCGATAGAGAGGGTCTTCGTGAAAGGATGCCTACGGGCTCTCCCGAGGGATCTACACGGATAGAATTCAAGAACACACCGATGTTACCCAGGTTCGGGCCCCCGATGTAGGTAACAGCCCTACGTCCTGCTTGAGTTCCTGTTAATATGCTTTGAGTGCATTACAGCGTTCGCTTGATCCTCACTCTCTCTGGTTCTCCTCTCTTCATTTTTTCTCTCGAGTCCTCCAGAGCTCTCTCCGTGCTTTTTCAATGCTCATCCAATACCCTTCCTCCCATGCACCGAAGCTCCCTTATATAGGTCGGGCTGGCTCGGGCAAGTGGGAAGATGACATCACACTGATTACACTTCATTTATTACAACGACCACTGTAGCCTTATCCCTTGACTCATTCTTTGCACCACTGTCTAACTCCGCTTGGTCCACCCGGGAAGCGGCTTGCATGTGACAGGTTAGGTGCAGGGCGTCAGAGGGATAAGCTATCGTGACATCGCCAGAGCCACGGCATTCAATGGTTTTGACATGGTGTGCCGAGGAGAAGACTTCGAGGTGAAGCTCCCCACTCCTTCGATGTACGCCCCGCCGACCGACAACATACCCACGAGTACCTTCGACTCGCCGTCGACCGACCACGCTTCAGACAGACTCCGACCGGAGCATTAGGCCTCAACGGCCATGGCTACCGACCAAGATGATATAAAGACACTCCGCGACAACGACATGACTCGCACACACCCGGGCTGTAAGTTTCTATTCTCCTTTTCTTTTGATCTTTTGTGGTCTCCATCAATCGGTAACCTTTTCTCCATCTTTCACCAGGCACAGGGAATTTGGACGCCCTTTCTATCATCAAATGGCTGGCCGGGCTGCTACTGCCAATGCCAAGTGGTTCGAACTTCCCAGCCGAGGCCCGACTACTCTACGATCTGGAGTTCGCGGAGCGTCTCTGGATTGTCAAATCACTCCTGGCAATGGATTCCACCGGCTTATGACGTTGTTGCCTGCGGGCCCTCGACAATCGTGGACCCCGCCGGTGGATGACCGAGCACGGGCAAGCAACCATCCTCCTCAGATGCCCTGTGCAGCTCCAAAGAGGCCCCAAGATCGACGACCGGATCGCCGCCCTCTCCTATTCCACCGCGGCTCCGAGCACGACCGAATGGGTCTTCATCGATGCAGCCGACGCCCTTCGCTTCCTACCCCAACACTGACTCCACCGGCACCGGGAGCCCTTGCTGCTGCCCCGCAGGGTGGGCTTGCTCTGTCGTTGTCTTCCTTTAGCTTTCCAATGCCTCCCAGGGCTGCCCCTCAAGACATCGGAAGCCAGTGCTCGGCTTTGCTCGCCGAGGCCGAGGAACCCCGCCTTGAGCCACCAGCGCTCAAAGTGGTTCATGCGAACGCCACGTGCTGCCATTCTCCGCCCTTCCGCTTAAGCGCCTATGTCTGCTTCGGGCCTTGTTGGGAAACATCGCCACGAAGCTCAAGAGAGTGCATGCGCCTCTGGGCGCCCTCCTCCCAAAAGCCACCCAAGAAGAGGCGCAGATGACCCAAAGAGATGGTGCCCAAGCATGAAGAGGCGGTGCAAGAGAAGGAGAGGGGGCGCCTTACTAGCACGGCAGAGGGCGAGTGGGTGGCCTTTGCCTCGCCCAGCGCAGAGGCCGGGCGCACGAAGCGAGCCGAAGATGAATCAAGGCCAGACACTACACAACCTCACCGTCATGCTCGGCCCTGCACCATTAGATGGTCGTGGCCCACGGCCCTCGGGGTGAAGTTGAGCGAGCCGCTGGAGCCATCGGCAATGCAGTACGCCCTTTGCATCACTCGGGTTGCCGAGACTCTTTCTGGCCTGCCCGCTGCCCTATCCACCCGCTCTGCCCGAGGAGGGCGGGAGGTCGCAGCCGCCACTACGGGGTACGTGCTGGCCTGCTATGCCAGCCGCGATGCCTCCTTCAACCCTATGTCCACCGTGGCCGGAATTGAAGGCGACGAGGCCCAGGCGCAAGCACGCGTACTCAAAGCCTCGGAATACGTGGCTGGGCTGATGAAGGTGGAGGACCCGACCCATGATGCTGCGATCGTGGAGGAGGAGGCAAGGGATGACACCGAGCACATCCAGGTCACCGACGACGAATGATGTCCTGGGCGGCCATTCTTGTTATCTTCATTTCTCTCTTTTTGTCTGTAGCCCTGTACATACACCCTTTAGCAAACTTGCAATTATCATCCTTTGCCTTTACCTGAATGCCTATTTGTGTGTGTTTGCCCACGCTCGCCGACTCCAACCATCCGCGGCCAGCCCCGGTCTTGCTCTTGATGCGGTCTGGGGCCTAGATCGTTAATGCTTCGCACTTTCTCGCACTCGCATGCAGAGCCATAAATACGAAAGTGGTTACGAAGACACGAGGGAATAGACCGAAAGAGCATAAGTCCCCGCAAGGTGGTTGTTATCGTCCCCATCGCTTTCGTAACTTAAATCCTTGCAATCTCGTAACCCGACCACGGCACAGATGACAAGGTAGCAGTCCCCTAGAGTGGTTTTGGGCACGGTGTTCGCGGATGACAACTTGGGGGTGTACTTAGCCGCATTGAACACCGTGGTTGAACTCACTCTGGTCGCCTATCCTCGTCTAATGCAAGCTGGTGTTACCGCATATCGACAAGGAGTCGCCGAGGTACTGTACCCATGACAACCACGCAAAACGCGACCCACCAGGGCACAAGCAGGAAATACAAGAAAGACAGACTGAGAGCCCACAAGGCAAACAACTTAACTTATTATCGGCTGTCACCGATCAGCTAATGGAGGGAGAGCCCATTCTCTGGCTGATCGGAGTAAACTGCTGAGCACTTACAGTTCTTAGGGGTAGAACTTCTGCAATATTTCTAAGTTCTAGGAGTTCGCCAGCTCTTGACGGTCCTCAGTGGTCAACCGGACTGCCCCGAGCCGAGAGACTGAGACCACCTTAAAGGGGCACTCCCAAGGGGAGACAAATTGTTACAATTTGGCTCAAGGCTCAATTCTGCAGAAGACAAGGTCACCCATCGCCAAGGTTTCTTATGGACCCTGTGTGGCGATGGTACCGCTCGAGGCTCTCATAGGCAGCAAAGACGCAAAACCGCCTGGCTATGCATCTCCTCAAGAAAGGTTGACTTCTTCTCTGCTCGGTCTTCCGTGATCCTCCTCGCTGAATGACGAAACACGCAGGAACTGAATGACAATTTCTGACGAAAGGATGTTTTCATGCCTATAGACTAGGAAGAAAGGTGTTTCTCCAATACCCTACTGAAAGTGTGGTTCGGCACCACAAAGACCGCCGAAGTTCGTTTGTCCACCGTGCTCCCCGCTTCTGGAGCCAATCAAATGCTCTAGTCCTGAGGCCCCTCAACACCAGCGCGTTAGCCGCTTGACCATTAATCCTCGGGTGGGCCATCGAGGCGAAACATACCTTGGTGCCCATCTCTTCACAAAACTCTAGGAATGCCGCACTGGTGAATTGGGTGTCATTGTCGGTGATGATGCGGTTACGACTCCAAAGCGGTAAAGATCCCATGCATGAACCTCGACAGCGGTGGAGGCCGGATGGCGCCAAGATCGCATCGGCTTCAACCCACTTGGTGAACTTGTCGACGCATTTAATCGATGGGTGAAGCCCTCACGGCTACCTGAATGGGCCCAAGATGTCCAAATTTCGCACTGCGTGAACAACCAAGCGAGCGGGATGGTTTGAGTGTTCGGGCTGGTCGGTGATCTCGCTGGCATAGAACCGCACACTACATCTCCTCACCACCGCAAGCATCCCGAGGGCGAGGCCAAAGAATCTTGGCGAACGCTTATCGACCAGCGTCCGACCGACATATGGCTCCTTGACATGCCTCTATGGATATCGAGAGCAGTGTTGTTCCTTCTTCCCGAGTAATGCACTCGAGAAGAATTCCGCTTTATTATGGCGTATAGGTCCCCACCTACCGTAGTATAGCACTTGGCCCACGTGCAATTTTCTTGCTGACGATCATCGCCGGGGATCACTTCTGTCCCGCAGAAGGCTAGGATCGATCCATCCATTGACCTTCCCGCCAAGTGTAGCAATCACGCATGGACGCTCGGGTACTCCGCCGCCGTGCTTTTCCAACCGTACCTTGGCGATATCGCCGTTCTTCCTCCTGAATCGAAATTGAGGTCGGGCGCCAGCCTCCCCTCCCTGAACTAAGGGCTAGGACAGCCGCACCACCTTCCCTCCTTGAGTCGAAGGCTGAGACAGCCGCACCATCGTCCCCACCATGAATGGGGGTTGCGACGGATGGTCGCATAAGCCTTTCTTCAAAGACCCCGATCAGAACAGTGGTTCTTGACGACGCGAGCTGTGAAAGTCCGTCCGCCACGTGGTTGTCGTGTCGAGGGATATGGATATACCCCAACCCTTTGAAGCGGCGTTCCATCTTCCTAACCTCCGCCAAGTACGCTGCCATTAGGGGTCGAGTAATCGAAATTTGCTTCGGCTCGATTGATGACCAACAGGGAGTTGTCTTTGACTTGGAGACACCGAACGCCTAACGCGAAGGCGGCGTGCAGCCCCGCTAGTAAACCCTCGTACTCAGTGATGTTGTTGATGGCCTTGAAGTCCAGAATGACCACGTACTTTAGGATGTCGCCGCCGGGAGACCAGATCGACCCCTAGCCCCGCGCCGAGCCCAAAGGAGCCGCTAAAAAAAGTCTAGGGGAAGGTACTGAAATTTTTCACTTTTAGGAGTGGCTGAGTCCACTCACGATGAACTCCCGCCATTTTTACTCTGATGGCGTATGGGAGGTGAAGTTGAGGCAGAACTCCCCACTCTCACCGACCACTTGGCAACGCGAACCCTTGGCTTTCCGACAGGAGGATCTCTCGCAGGGGATAGACCGTGACTACCCTGATCTCCCGCCCTTGGAAGTAGTGTTGCAGTTTCCTGGATGCCACTAGGATGGCGTACAACATATTCTGTGCTTGTGGGTATCTGGTCTCCGCCTTATGTAGCACCTTGCTGACGTAGTAGACCGGCTTCTAAACGCCCTCCCTCTTCGCCACCAGTACAACGCTCACCACTGCAGGGGTAGCGACGATGTACAAGAGCAACGGTTCACCAGGTTTGGGGGCGACCAGCACCGGCGGGGCGGAGAGGAACTTCTTCAAGTCTTTAAACGCTTGTTGGGCCTCTAGAGTCCATTCGAAGTGGTTGGTTTTCTTCAGCAACTTGAATAGTGGTAGACTCCTTTCCCTAAGCGAGCTTTATAAACCGCTCATGGATGCCTGCATACCAAGGAGTCATCGTGACTTGTTTGAGTCGAAATAGAGGCTTCATGTGCTCGATGGTCGCCATCTTGCTCAAGGGATTGGCCTCAATGCCCTACCGGACACAAGGAACCCTAGCAACTTCCCTGAGGGCAACGCCTAAACACACTTCTCAGGGTTGAGCTTTGGACAATTCTTCCAGAGGTTGGCAAAGGTTTCTTCCAGGTCTTCGATCAGTTCTTCACCCTTCTTGACTTTCACCACCAGGTCGTCGACGTACACCTAGAGGTTCTGTCCTACCTACGGATGGAAGAAAATATGCATGGCACGCTGATAAGTAGAACCAGCATTTTTTTAACCCAATACCATTCTGATATAACAATAAACACCCATCGGGGTTACAAAAGGGGTCTTTTCTTCATATTTCACCGCCATACTAACTGGTGGTACCCAGAGCACGCGGCTTCAGAAAGCACAAGCAACAAGACTCCACCACAGAGAGTCGACGATGAGATCAACACGCCACAAAGGGTACGGATCCTTCTGTAGGCCTTTGAGGTCGGTGAAGTCGACGACATCGCCCACTTCCCATTGGGCTTAACAAAGCACTGGTTGGCAAGCCACCGGTGAGAGACTTCTAATGATCCCCTGTAGCGCCTTTCTACCTCCTCACGAATGGCATCTTGTCACTTTGGTGCCCCGCCTCGACCTTTTGTCTGACTAGGTGCACTCCTAGGAGCTGCCAATCCGGTGCTCAATCACCTCCCTAGGGACCCCAACATGTTAGGATTCAAGGCATGCAAATACATCGAGTTAGATCGAGGAAGGCGGCAAGCACGCTTTCTTATTTGGCACCATGGTTGGCACCCACCTTGACGGTCTTTCTTAGGCTCGCTCACTCAGAAGACCACCTTTAACCTCAACCGGATGAACGCAAGTAAGCCATAGGTTCGTTGAGGGGCTCTGAGTAGGCAAAGATCGGCTTGTCTTGCACAAGTGGCGTGGAGACCAGTCCAATGTTCTCGCCATGGCAAAGACAAGGCTTCCGACCTATCCACCTTAATGACTATGGGGCCACTGGGCCCTGGCATCTTCACCACTATGTACGCATAGTGAGTCACCGCCATGAACATGACCAACACCGGTCGGCCAAGCAGGGCATTGTATGGAAGGTCGAAGTCGGCGACTTCAAAGTCCACCACCTCTGTATGGTAGTTGCTCTCATCCCTGAAGGTAACGAGGAGGCGTACCTGGCCTAGGGGCACCGAGCCAGCCCCTGGGGTGACTCCGTAGAAAGGTAGGGGGGACGCAACTCCTAGGTGATATCTGGAGCACCCGAAACACCTTAGAGGACAGGAGGTTGATGGAGCTTTCTCTGTCCACCAGCACTTGCCCAAGCTTCATGTTCCGGATCGTGGGCAAAACCACGATCGAAGCAGACCCAGTAAGCCGGCGCTTTTCAGGGTGATTGGCTCCTGACCACTTCAACGGCCTACCCGCCCTTGAGCTCTAAGACAATAAGCACAAACCTCCTCATCGACCGCTTATACTTGGTTGGTGTAATAGGTGGTCACCACCGCAGGTATGTACGCCACTATGTGCTCGCCTACCGGAAAGCCAATGGGGCCGGGTCTTCATCCCGGTCGTTGTCATGGGGATCGGTTCTTGAGCCGCTTCCACTATCTATACTCACAACCCGCAATCAGCCAGTCGCGGCGATTGATCTCGGATCGGGCAAGAGGGCCTTGCTGCCTCCTTCTTCGATTTGCCGTCCCTCCGACTGCTGTGATCATCTCACGGCCACGGTGGTCACGCTATCATGACTTGGTGTCCTCGTGCTCGTGGTTCTCGGTTAGGACCTACCCAAACTCAGCCACTGACGCTTCTTTCTTCTTTCTTGCTCGCTGAGCCGGGACCCTTGAGGTCCCGGGCTTGCTCACAGGATGAGTCATTGACCCGACACTTGTCCTCGAGCCTCACGTCAAGCCAAGACCCAGCGCCAGGAGAAATACTGAAGTAGTGGTGATGTTGCGGTGGCCAACTTCTCCCGTGATCTTGTGGTCTCGAACGCCTTCGAAGGCGATGACGACCGATCGTTTCGAGATCCTAGGGATCGTCTCCGCGATAAGTGACTAAACCATCTGATGAAGTCGCAAGAACGACTCTTCTCCGCCGAGGGCATGGAGATCATCCTCCACGTCTGGCTGTATGTACGAGCCTTGGAAGTTGGTGACAAAAAGGTCACACAGTTCCTCCCAAGAGTGTACCAACCCTCGCGAAAGGTTCAATAGCCAAGAACAGGCGGATCTCGTCAAGGCCGTCGGGAAATAGTTGGCCATGATCTTTTCAGACTCACCAGCGGCCTGCACCACCGTCGTGTATATCTGCAAGAACTCCTCCGGGTTGTTGGTGCCACCACGCAACGTGGCGCAGCCAATGGGACAATGCTTGGCACCCAACATCGTAGGGGGAGCCACGCCATCCACCTGAACCCCGACCCGGAAACCGTGCTGAGGAGCGCGGACCTTGACTCCCCAAGGATTTGGAGGATAGCTCCTCCTCCTCATTCCGAGGGTAGAAGCTGTTGGAGGAGCTGTCATCACCAGGAGCCATCCGCCAATCGCGGCCTTGCCCCTGTGCGCAACGGCGCTACAGTATATCACGCAAATCATCGCCGCTCCGCCGGTGACACTTCTCCAAACGAGTCCTCAGATCCTCACGGCATCCCCTGTGCCCGGGGGGCATGCGAGGCGATACGTCAGCTGCCATGTGGCCCCCCGTGTAAACGGGGTTCACATCCAAGATGCTCCTTTTCTTGCTCGCCCTCCCGCCGTGAGTGCTTCCGCCGGTGGTCGGAAACTTGGGTGCGGTCCGCGACGCGAACCGGATCAGGAGTATCCGACGGCACTCTACCAATCGATGTCCCCACACTGAGCGCTGGGCCACTTATCATGGGAAGCGATGTCCCACAAACACGTGGCTAGGTGTTCCTCAAAGTTCCACCGGGGGGTGGTCCAAGATGAGATGGACGGCATGCAGATTTTGGGCCAGAGTAGCCTCTTCCATGGCTAGCCACCGCCGAACTAGCAACCCTATTACTTCCAGGGGGACATTCCGCCCCCCGCTAGGGAAGACGTGAGATAGTCCCCCGCCCTGACGGAGTGCCGGACGCTACAGTGTGTGCTGCTAGCTCTCCACGGCTCTTTCTCGATGAGAATGCGAACCCGCCATTACTGTAGCGGTTTGATCCTCCTGATGGATGACCAGATCCATCTGAGAGACGCAAGGTGAGCTAACTGCTACCCCCGACTGGCGCGCCATCACATGATTTCACTTAATGCTTATTCTCCCTAGACGGAGTTCGGGGTTCGATAGAGGGGGTCTTCGCGGAAGGATGCCTACGGGCTCTCCCGAGGGATCCACACAGACATAAATTCAAGAACACACCGATATTACCCAGGTTCGGGCCCCCGATGTGGGTAACAGCCCTACGTCCTGCTTGAGTTCATATTAATATACTTTGAGTGGATTACAACGTTCACTTGATCCTTACTATCTCTGGTTATCCTCTCTTCTTTTTTTCTCTCGAGTCCTCCGGAGCTCTCTCCGTGCTTTTTCAATGCTCATCCAATACCCTTCCTCCCATGCATCAAGCCCCTTATAGGTCGGCCGGCTCGCAAGTGGGAAGATGACATCACACTGATTACACTTCATTTATTACAACGACCACTGTAGCCTTATCCCCTGGCCTCATTCTTTGCACCACTGTCTAACTCCGCTTGGTCCACCCGGGAAGCGGCTTGCATGTGACAGGTTAGGTGCAGGGCGTCAGAGGGATAAGCTATCGTGACATCAGCAGAGCCACGTGCATTCAATGGTTTTGACATGGTGTGCCGAGGGAGAAGACTTCGAGGCGAAGCTCCCCCACTCCTTCGATGTACGCCTCCACGCCTGACCGACAACATACCCCCGAGTACCTTCTGACTCCGTCGACCGACCACGCCCCGGCCGCCGCTCGGGGCCCGTCACTACCGCCGCCAGCTCGCCACACGGCCCGATCGCCTAGCGTCGGGGCCTGATCGTCACCGCTTGCTGCCGCCACGTGGCCTCGGGTCGCCTGGCCCTGCCTGATCGCTCTGCCGCCAAGCTACCATGACCGCACTGCGTGGCGCCGAGCTCGATCGTCGCTTACTGCCTAAGCCGCCACGCCGGCGCCTGTGGCCCTCCTCGACTCAGTGGCGGAGAGGGTACCCTGGCTCAAAGTACGCCGACACCCTCTCAAAGGTTTTAGAGGTTTTGTGCTCCCTTGAGCTTTGCCCACTTTGGTGTGAGGCTTTGTAAACCTCTCTTCTAGAAATGTTAATCATTTTCTCTTATGCTTAAATATAAATAAATTTACTTTTTGTCTTAAATTCAGCATTTAAATTCTGCAATTACATTCTTGCAATTTACATTTATGCAATTTGGATTTGCCTCCCCTCATTCTACATGCTTCTGCTTTTTGTGCCAAGAATGTTGATTGATGGATGAATCTTCTTTTAGATCATATCCTAGTCATCTAAGCAATCCATGCATTCTTCTTGCAGGAAACTGGTTTTGTGATCTTAAGTGAATCATTCTTCAAAATTGTATTTGTGAAATATTTTGACTTGTGTTTTAGTTTGCTGGGACATGTGGAAGGCTATCCAAGATCATCCTGATCGTCAAAATCCCACGAGCAAGTTTTAGATCAAGTTCTTGAGTTTTACTCTGACTTGGTGTGTTCTTCCTTCCAAGTTAAAAAGGTTAGAACTTTGACGTCAATCCTTGCGATTGAAGGTTGGAATGAGTTCCTGACATCCTAAGGAATACATCTACCAAGTTTTTTGAGTTTCTGTCTAGCCGATCAAAAGATTCCTCAAAATTTGCTTTTGGGTCATGCCGTTTTCAGTCTATTCTAGCTACTGTTCTTGAGCTCGGTGCTACCGCTCATTGTGCGATACTATCAGCCTCTGGTGCTTCTGGCCCTCTTATGGTAACATTGCCCCTATAGAACAGTTTGCTCATTTCTTTGGCTTTCTGTAATAATTTTTCTTTGAAGGGCTTGTTTGGATTATTTTAAGTGGGGGAAATTTTTATTTGGGATCATTTACCCCCCTCTGATCGCCATCTCGATCCTTCACCATGGGAGAGGGAGCTTGAAGAAGAAGACGATAGAGATGTTGGCAGTCGGGATATGGTGTGTAGGTGTACGGCTCATAAAGGTCCACATACATGATAATCCTCATGAATCATAATACCTTTCTCCTTCCAGCAAGCTCCCATACTCTAGAGCCAAAGCCAATGTTACCTAAACTTGTTGCCTGGAGTTAAAAATAGTTTTTGCTAATGAGTTTCAAAAAAGATAGTCAGTTTTTTCCTTTTTCTGTTTGCAGGATGAGAAACAATATCCTTCTATTGCAAACTCTGATTAGTTTTGATCTGTTTTTGATCTGATTTGGTAGTTGTGATAGTTATCCATATTTCCTGTGATCTTTAGCTTATATAAGTAATGAAGAAAACAGAAAAGCTGCACATGTTTTGGCAGCACAAAACTCTTTCTAGATTTTGTCCTGTTCCTATTCTTCCAAAGTTCAGAGATTCTGTTTCTCTGTTCTTAGTTTTTCACGTGGTAGAACTTTAGAGTTTTAACACACGGTATCATAGCAAGGGCTCTCGAGATCATGTCCACTGCATCTTCGCCAAAGGATTCACCGCCAAGGGCGCCGCTATCAACCAGCGTCATTGAAACATCTGGGTCTGGGAGAATGCTGGCAAGAGCAAGTGTGTCGATCCAATACCCAATGCTGAGTGATAAAAACTATGGTTTGTAGGCTGTGAAGATGAAGATCATCTTAAGATCGTTTGGAGTGTGGGCGGCAACTAATAGCAACACTGCAGTCAATGAAGAAAAGGACCAAGGTGCCTTAGCTGCCATATCCCAGTCAGTGTCGGATGATATGATGATGGCAATGTCACAAATGGAGACGACCAAGGAAGCATGGGACATGCTTAGGAAAATGCTAATCAGGGAGGATCAGATAATGAAGGCACAGGTGCAGGTGCTCAAGATACAATTCAATAGGATGAACATGAAAGAGGGAGAATCAATCAACACATTCTCGCTTCGCCTCACCACATTGGTGAGTGAGATATGATCTCTTGGCATGTAGATGTTAGAGAGCACCGTTGTTGAGAAGCTTTTTAGTGCCGTCTTTAACAAATTCTCGTAGATCGTCAGAACCATTGAGCAATGGAGAGATGTATCGGCTATGTCGGTGTCAAAGGCTATCGAGCGTTTACAGGCATTCAAGGAGAGCCTGAAGGGACAGTGTCAATAGAAGGAAGAAGGTGAACACTTGATGCCCGTCTCACATGCAAAGTCAGAAGCTTTGACTGCAAAAGAAAAGAAGGGCGGTGAGGGATCCAGTAGCAATGTGAGGAGAAGTGGTGGGCGTGGCAGTGGCCATGGTTGTGGTTGTATGGGCACAACGACGATGTTGCAAAGAAACCTTACCGTAAGTTTGACAAGTCTAAAATTAAGTGTTTTAACTACGATGAGCATGGCCACTTTGCATTTGAGTGTCGGCAGCCGAAGAAAGAGAGAGCACACTTGTAGAGAAGGAAGATAACGAGCCTGTGCTCTTTTGATGGAAAGCTACAAGTTCGTATAGGTTGAGGTGCCAGTTATAGTGGCCGTGGCCGTGGCTGTATGGGCACAACGACGATGTTGCGAAGAAACCTTACTGTAATTTGACAAGTCTAAAATTAAGTGTTTTAACTGTGATGAGCATGGCCACTTTGCATTTGAGTGTCAGCAGCCGAAGAAAGAGAGAGCACACAATGTAGAGAAGGAAGATAATGGGCCTGCACTCTTTTTGATGGAAATCTATGAGTGCGTACAGGTTGAGGTGCCAGTTACAGAGGTTGTGATGCTTAATGAAAAGAAAGTGAAACCTCTACTTGGAGAAGGAGAGGAGTGCGGCGGTAGCATGTGGCACCTTGATACAAGGGCGAGCAACCATATGACAGGGCATTGGGTGTAGGATCAAGGATAATCGACTAGAGGGGATGAATAGGAGGTTTTTAAAATTCTTTGGCTTTAATTCAATAATTTAGCAAATACAACACAATTATCAATTCTATAACAATTAAAGCCTAAATGAGCCAGGTTTTTCTAAGTACATGAACTACTTAAGTCTAGACAAGAGTAACAATCCTAGAGAGATAATCAATAACTAAAATAACAAGGAACGTAAATTTCACAATTTGAAACACAAAAGAGCAAAGCACAAGACGATAGACATGATGGTTTTTCCCGAGGTCTCAGAGACTTGCCAGTCTCCCCTAATCCACATTAAGGAAGCTTGAACAAATCAAGATGGCTCCTTGTGCAATTGAGCCTCCCTCGATCACTAATGGTAGCTCTTCTCCGCTCCAGGTATATGAGCTCCAACCTTTATACTAATATCGGGCCTCTTTACAATCTCTTTTGAAGAGATCACCAGTTCCACACCTCAAAACCGTCTAGGAGGTGGCAACTTCCAAAAGAATAGAATTTCGGTGCTTGCTTGAGCTTGAGGTTGATCGATTGTCAAATGGCTCAACTTGAATGCTCACACTTGAATTTCTCTCAACAACTCACAAAATGTGAATTAAATACTCTAGAGATAAAGAGAGAGGTGCTAGGGCTCATAAATGTGCAATGAATGATCAAGGAAGTCCCCTTGCTACAAGTAGGGTGCATTTATAGCCCCACCCAAATATCTAGCCGTTGGCATCAAAATTCTGAAATTTTTAGCAAACCTGGCACTACTGCCCATGTAGGGTTGATAATGTCGGTCGTAGGTCCAACGATCAGCTGTAGCATTTAATGTGAAATTTAATAATTGTTGGTACAATACCCCACGGACTACCACCCATGTAGGCTGGTAGTGCCAGCCTTAGGGAGAAAAAATGTGCATTTTGAGCCTTCTCTGAAAAATAACTATTGATAATTTGGGCTGGTACTATTGCTCCCAAATGGACGATAGTGCCCACCGAGGAAAATCCCAAAAATTGATGCGTTCTAGAAAAACTCTAGGGCCGGTACTACCACACGTGCAGTAGTATCGCACCAATAAGGGCGGTAGTGCAAGCTTGGCAAAGACCAAAAATCATCTTCTCTGGAATATAACTACCGGCCTTTGGGCCAATACTACCTCACCTAGAAGGGCGGTAGTGCCGGCTATGAAGATTTTCATAGCATTTTCAAAGGATTTTTTAGGAATGCACATGACTATGGTATGAACATGAATTTGAGCCGTGATTCTTAATTATCATTAAGCTACTAACCAAAGAACCCTCTTAATAGTACAGCACCTAGTCTAGCAACCTGATCTTTTCTTCAAACACTAAGGTAGGCAAAAGCTATGAAAAAGTCCTTAAATTTTTATACCTTGTCCTTGAACTTGACGCTTTGATTTCTTTTGAACTTCATGATTCCATCTTCTTATGTGCAATAAGTAGGACCAACCTACTTTCATATTCTCAAGAGAATTGTTAGTTTCTTAAAATATAATTGTCATTAATTACCAAAACTCAAAGCAAATTTAGGAGCCTAGATGCTTCATCTGGACATCTTCACAGGCCTCGACAATTCAGTGCGAGGTTCCATGAAATTGGTAATGGGTCCATCATGGAGATTTGTGGGCGAGGCATTATTCTATCCCAAGATATGCCTTATAAGCACCATGTATTAACAGATGTGTATTACATCCCTCTCCTATGCTGCAATATTGTGAGTTTGGGTCAGCTTGACGTGCATGGGTGCAATATTGTGATAGAAAACAACACCCTATGCACCTTTGACACTAAGGGCAAGTACTGACCAAGGTGAAAAGGTCGCACAACTAGCTATATATGCTCAAGCTAACACGTGCTCAGCCAGTGCATTCCTAGTGATGAACGGGGTGAAGGAGTGGCTTTAGTACGTGTTACAGACATCTCAAGTACTGTGTCTTGTGTGATATGTCACAATCGAAGATGGTTGAGGGCATGCCACACATTGACCACATTTAGCAGGTCTGCAAGGCGTGCCTAGCCAGGAAGCAACACCATCTCCCATTCCTGAAGAGCACACTCTATCAAGCAATGGAGCCGCTCGTGCTGGTGCATACAAACTTGTGTGGTCCAATCTCATCGATGACCCCAGAAGGCAGGAGATATTTTTTTATGGTTGATGATTTCTCACATTACATGTGGGCCGTGCTGATCATTACTAAGGATGAAGCATTCGATGCTTTCAATCTTGTTAAGACACGAGCCGAAGTGGAGTCCAAACTCAAGCTGAAAGGTCTCCGAACAGATCG
The DNA here is from genome assembly GCA_036346375.1 of Guadua angustifolia. Taxonomy (NCBI): domain Eukaryota; kingdom Viridiplantae; phylum Streptophyta; class Magnoliopsida; order Poales; family Poaceae; genus Guadua; species Guadua angustifolia. The sequence goes on along the minus strand of CM070500.1, from coordinate 67,170,889 downwards.
TGGTGGCGAGTTTGTCTCAACGGAGTTGAATGAGTATTGTAAAGAGCTGGGTGTTCAATGAAAAGAAAGACTCAAAAGGTAACATTGTCAAGTATAAAGCAAGATTAGTGGCTAAAGGATATGCTCGGCCATAGGGGTTGGATTTTGATGAAGTATTTGCTCCGGTTGCAAGGTTGGAAACCGTGAGAATTCTTATGGCCTTGGCAACGTAGGGAGGTTGGGAAGTTCATCACATGGATGTAAGCTTGACCTTCTTGAACGACGAGCTTACCAAGGAGGCCTATGTACATCAACCTCCTAGTTTTATTGATGGCAATAATACGGACATGGTTCTGATGCAAAGGCACTTTATGGCCTTCATCAGGTGCCTAGGGCATGGAACTTTAAGCTTAACAGAACACTTGCATCACTAGTTTTTTATCAGAGCCTGATGGAGCATGTAGTGCATAGAAGAGAGAAGGGAGGCTCAACACTGCTGGTCAGTGTATACGTCGATGACTTGATCATTTCTAGATCTTATGTGGACGATATAACCGAATTTAAGGATCAGATGAAGACTTATTTAGCATGAGTGATCTTGGCCTTCTAAGCTACTATCTTGGTGAAGGATAACGCGGTGCTACGCTAGCCGAAAACAAAATTTTTTCTACCGCAAACACCTAGGAAGCGATCGAGTCAAAGATCCTGGAGCGTTACCCTTGGAGCACGTTAGCAACGGAAGTAGAGTGGGTGAAGCCTCCCTGCGTGCTCCGATGCACTGTACGTTGTCGAACACGATATGGTATAACTTCTCCTTATCGCGGATCGCCGTCACAACAACGTTGTTGTAGTTGTACAGTTGATGTAGCCGATTGAATCGATCAGCGCCAACGCAAGAGCGATGACGCCTCTACAGTATCCACACGTCCGAGGTGGGATCACCGCCTTGTGGTAAGCTAGCACCACGCTGCGCCTAGGGTTTTAGGGGCAAGGATGCAAAGAACGGCTAGGGCTTGTGGTGGGGAGAGTCTCGCTCCCACACCCCCTTTATATAGAGCGCACTAACGGGCCTTCTACGATAGAAGCCCACTAGGATTCACGCTAATGGATCTTCTACAGTAGAAATCCATTAAGACGCCAGAGGATCCAAATATGCGTAAACCCACTAATGGATCCAATCCATCAGACATGATCCAACCCGTTAAGTGTGTGACCCATTAGGCTCATGTACAAGTCGGTCGCGTCCCGAGAACCCTTTCCTGCACTACAAGTTAATAGCGGTACCTAGCAGCACATATTGACCCCCGAATGTACACAATGATCGAATCAGCTGAACCTTGATACACTCACATAGGATCCTTTTGCCACATGATATCAGTCAAGCTCAAGGCGAGAAGCGTGCCACCCTTGTGATAGCTTGACAAATTCACTCGTTAATGTAATGGATATAATTCATGATTAACACTTTAATCACTTTGGCATGGCCATGCACTTTTCCTTATCCATCCACACCGAGGGGCCCAGAGATATCTCTCTCGTTATCAAGGAGGGGCAAATTCCATCTTGATCTCTTATATCTCACGTCATGTTTCATGGCATACCTGTAAGCTACCTTTATAACTACCCTGCTACGGAGAAGCGTTTGATAGCCCCAAAGTATACAATTACGCATGCTGAGAATCAATAAGAATCTCAAGTCAAAGGATCATATAGGTATACCACTCGAGACTACACCCTGATGGCACTTCTAAGATAACAATCTCATCAGTGTCTCAGAGCGGGTCTATCCAACCCCATGTTCTCTAACATGTGCCCACATTATTGATTTGATATCTCCATATCTATGGTATGTGAAACATTACCATCAATCAATACATGTGCTGGTCAGATCACTATTGTCCCACATAATGATATGTGACCAAGGATCATTTAGAATAATATCATATAACCAATGTGTTTCACAATTAAGTCATACTCAATGAACAAAGGAGTGACATTTATTCATGGAACTGTAAGTACATGAACATAGACGTATGATACAATCATCTCACATGATCGCCTCTAGGGCATATCACCAACACTTGGAATAGAAGTGAAGCAATCCAAAGGTGGCATTTCCCTGTGTCAGGCCGGTTATGCAGTGAATATCCTTGAATTATTAGGAATGAAAGCTTGCAATCCATGCCTAACCCCCATGGAGAATCACCTCAAATTGAGCAAGAAAATCACTGATCCTGTTGTTGATGTAACGGAGTATTGTACTACAGTCGAAAGCCTGAGGAACTTGGTGGATACAAGACCAAATATAGCTTATTCAGTGGGCATTGTTAGTCTCTTTATGGAGGCTCCAACAACTAAACACATGGCTGCAGTGAACCATATACTAAGGTATGTGAGTGGTACTATTGGTTTTGGTTGTAGCTATGAGAAGCATGACAAGGTGGAGCCAAATCTAGTGGGCTACAGTGATAGTGATCTTGCTGGAGATGTGGACTATCATAAGAGCATGATGGGGATGGCTTTCTTCCTCGGTTCAAGTTTGATTATATGGGCATCATAGAAGCAAAAGATAGTGGTGCTCTCATCTTGTGTAGCTAAATACATTGCAGCAAAAATAGCAGCTTGTCAAGGAATATGGTTGAGTCAGTTGTTGGCAGATTTGAGGAGGAAGGAGCCCGAGAAAGTGAAGCTGTTAGTGGACAATAAGTCTACCATTACATTGTGCAAAAATCCAGTACATCATGAGAGGAGCAAGCATATTGATACAAGGTATCATTTTATTTGAGAATGCGTGGAGGCTAGAAGAATTGAAGTACCACACGTTAGCTTAGATGAGCAGTGAGCTGATGTATTGACCAAGGCTATCGAGCACATTAAGTTTCTTGAGATGCATCAAAAGCTAGGTGTGAAAGAAGTAAAAGATGCACACCAAGTTTAGGGAGATGAATGTTAACTAAACTAGTTGTGTAGAGATAGAATCAGTTTTTGCTAATGAGTTTCCAGAAGTATGGAGTCAGTTTTTTTCCTTTTTTGATTTACCAGATGAGACATAGTATCCTTCCATTGCAAAATCTGATTAGTTTTGATCCATTTTTTATTTGATTTGATAGTTGTGATAGTTATTCATATTTACTGTAATCTTTAGCTTATATAAGTAATGAAGAAAACAGAAAAGCTAGCATGTTTTGGCAGCACAGAATTCTTCCCAGATTTTGCCCTATTCCTATTCTTCCAAATTCAGGGATTTTGTTTCTCTCTTCTTGGTTTTTCACATGGCAGAACATCAGAGTTTTAACAGCCACCACATACAACAAGTGATGAGCAACTAGCGATGGAGCTAGCAAGCAAGAGTGGTGAGCCAGTGACCTCATGCTATAGGCGAGCTCAACCACACTACAAATGATTGAGGTCGTGGCTATGGTCGAGGTTGGTCAAGCCCAACTCCAGTAGGTTGTCTTCCCTCCCCTCCTACTCTACCAAATTCTTCCTTCCCTGTCGTCCTGCTGCTTGTAGCAGTCGGTCGCCTAGGTGCTAGCACTCCTCCCCAGGTCTAGCACCATTTAAAACATTGGGCAAGAGAAAAGAGGACGGATGGCAAGAAGGGTGGTGAAATTAGGTGATGAAGTGACAAGCGGAGGGGCGACATAGGAAGATAGTGGCGGGATGTGAAGGAATGAGTGGAGGAAGGGCGAGGGAATGGAAGAAGAGAGTTGGGTTTTCTTCTCAGCTTAATACTATCTCCGTTAAGTTTTCAAGTTTATAAGATGTATTTTTTCTTAGTATATTAAACAAAAGATTTAAAAATAACTAGATTATCCTTAATTATTATCACTAAGCACTATATTTAATGTATGTATGTAGATAATATAAAACAAAGATAGATGTCGGGGACTGAGAAACTTCTGACAAGGTCAACGCACGGTCAACAGGGTCCACATCTCGGGACGATGCAGCAAGGGGCCTCAACCATGACCTAAGCGACGCTGATTCCCGCACGACCTCGACCTTGGCTCGAGGGCGTGCGTTTGCGGTTACCAAGACCGAAGATCCCGGAGTTAAGGCGGACGTGGGCGCCAGATCCAGGACGGTTGCAGCACGTCTTCATTGCACGCCATGTACTACCCCAGGAATCTCACTTGGCCGCTCAGAACGGCCGAGGGTATAAAATCCTCAAGCGTAACAGTAGAACACACGACATCAACACACTAGCAATAGACCAGTAGAAACAACCGTAACGCCAAGCCCGAAGCCGTAATCCATTCTCTCAGACTCACGACTAGTGAATTCTCCGCTTTAGAGAAGATCGGAGTAGGGTCATTACCCTCGTGGGGGCTTGAACCAAGATAATCTTGCCTCTCACTCGTTGACGCCGCCCCTACCTACGCTCGATCCATCGTTGAGCGCAGCTCTTCTGGTCCTCATTCACACTAACCCCATTTTCACATTTGCGGTCAGGCAATCCCGATCGTCGACAATTGGCGCCACCGTGGGGCCCTTAAAGCTTCGCCATCAGGAAGAAGTTCAAGATTTTCGAGGTATGGCATCCTCCGCAACAAAGACATTCCACGAGCTCGGGTTCCAACGCCGCCCCCGAGCATGGAAGCTCCACGCCCTCGTTCTCCCCCTCCGCCGCTCAAGGCGCATCGGCTTGTTCTCATGGCCGCTGGTCATGGCACGAGCATGGAGGAGGGGGAGCATGCACCAAGACCTCAAGACGCCACGGATGGCGGTCGCCATCAACTAGGCCGTGGATCGCCCTCCGGTGGGAGGAGCGCGAGAAGGTCGGAACGTCATCAGGTCGTTCCAAGCTCCCTCAATCAAGCGAGTGCCTCCGTGCGATCGCCCGAGTCATGACCGACCCCGCCCGTCCGAGGTCGGGTCTCTTTGGCCGAGCTCTCGCAGACAAGCTTGATAAGGCTGCTACCGAGGCTGTGCCATCGCAACACTAGGGCAGACCTTCTGGGTCCCGGTCCCTGAGGAGCGATGGCAGCTCCTCGTATAGGCGCCAGCGTCCCCGCTGGTCTCACGTGTGCCGGCAATCTCGAAGACCTGACCCGCACACCGCCTCGCCGTCGCTCCCTAAGTGCAACTCCGGACAGAGTGCGGCGACGACCGCCCCACAAACGATTTGCTCCAAAGAAGCACGTCAGCCTTTTCCCGACATCCCCCAAGGCGACGTCGGGTCCATGAGCACCTGCAGTACCTCCCGGGCGACGCTCGGGCCCACCGCCATGACCGTCGAGCTCGGAGGGTGGAACGCCAGGGCGATCGGGAGTCCGATTCCAGCAAGCAGCGAGCATCTCCTCAGGTAGCGCCTCGCCCGGCTTCTGGTCAGGCGGCGATTCGACGACCTTCGCGGTGCGCTGGCCGCTCGCTTAAGCCCGCCCCGACGAGCGATTCGACGGAACAAAGAACCCCGATGAGTTTCTGTCGATCTACACCATCGTTATCTTGGCCGCAGGGGGAGATGAGTACGTGATGGCCAACTACCTCCCTACCGTCTTGGACGGTGCCGCCCGCACCTGGCTCCTTAACGAGAAGCCCGACACTTTCAGCTCGTGGTGCCAAATCCAGAGCGCCCTCCGTTCAAACTTCCAGAGCTGTTACGAGCGGCCCGACAGGGAGAAGGACCTGGACTGAGTGATCCAGGGAAAGAACGAACCTCTCCGCAACTTCGTGCGGCGGTTCATCCGCACCAGGAACCCGATCCTAAGTGTCTCCGACGAGGCCGTGATCAAGGCCTTCAAGTTCGGCGTCCGTGACCGGCGCCTCACTAAAAACCTGGAGATTATGACAAGGCTCACCGTCGGCAAGCTGTTTCGCATGGCGGAGCGCTACGCGGATGCGGACGACGCGGTCCGCTGGAAGCGCGACTACGACCAAGGTAAGCTTGGCGTCAATTCGGGCGAGGCTGGCCCCACCAACGCCAAGAGTATCGACCAAGGCTCGGCCCCAAGAAGCGGAAGAGGGACTGCAGGCGCGATGGTGGGCAGCCTCAGGTGACCGTTTCAGCGGATGGTCACCGCGAGGTCATGGTGGTGCAGGATTCAGCCCAGGAGGGGCTCCGTCCCCAGCAAAATCGGCCACGACCTCAGCAGGCGCCGCACCGACCCCGGCAGGAGGATCGCCGGTCTGGGTCGCGGCAGGCCGACGACCACCCACAAGGTCCTGAGGGGTGACCTCGGTTCAACGAAGGCAAGTTTTGTCTGTTCCACAGACTCGCCACGACCGCGAGGTCGCCAGCCCGCAGAACAAAGTCAAGGTTTTCACGACGGGCGTGGAGAGATGCCCACGCTCCCGAAAGAGGAAGACCAGCCCGAAAGGGTAAACATCGGAGAGGAACAGGCCGACCTCGACGTCACGCGACCGCCGGATCGACGTCATCTTCGGCGGCTTGTCAGCGTATCAGTCTCGGAGCGAGATCAAGGACGTCACGCGCGTGATCTACCAGGCCACCGTCGGGAAGCCCGCGGACCAGCCCTGCAAATGGGGCGGGGAACGATCACTTTCACGCGGGAGGATGCCCCCCAAGGTATGTCCAAGGATCTCAAGACCGCCTTGGTTGTGACCCCGACCATTAGTAATACCTTGGTCGGGCGGGTCATGGTTGATGGGGCAGCCTCAACCCATCAATGCTAAGCGACTCGAACCGGATGCACATACCTTGGCCGGTTGTCAAGAACATCACGATTCTCGTTCTTTGAATCGTTTTGGAAGCTCGACCACCGCCTCGGGACAGTGGTCTCGCCTGCCACCTTCGGTGCCTCGGACAACTTCCGCGACCGAAGCCTGGTCACCTTGAGGTGGTCGAGGATGATCTACCCTATAACGCCATCCTCGGGCGTCGGCCTGGTCAAGTTCATGGTCGCCAACCACTACGGCCACCGCTGCATGAAGCTCCCGACCGGGCGGCGCTATCACCGCGGCGGGCGACTCAAGGCGGCATACGGTCCGCGAGACCGCCTTGGCCTCGCTGGTATGTCGCCTCGCCAGGCCCTAACGCGATCGCTAAGGTCGCCCGCCCAGGCGGTCATCCGGCCCGGCAAGAAGGCAATGAAGGTCTGTTGCGTGGTGGGGGACTTATCCAAGCGCGTCCCATCTCGGCCGAGCTGAGTTCCAAATAGAACTCGAGCTCGCCACCTTCCTCTCGCGCCAACAAAGATATATTCGCTTGGGAGCCGACGGACATACCGGGTGTTCCGAGGGAGGTGGTCGATCACAGACTGCAGGTGCAGCCCGACTGCCGGCCCGTGCACCAGAAGTTGCGATGCTTCTCTCCCGAGAAGGTCGCCATAATCAAGGAGAATCTTGACAAGCCGCTGAAGGCCGGTTTATTCGTGAGATCGACATTCAATGGTCGCCAATCCCGCCATCGCGTAAGAAAGGCAGAAGTGGAGGATGCATGGATCACACGGGTTGAACTCGGCGTGTCTGGCGACAACTTTCTCTCCCGCAATCGACCAGATCGTCGACTCCACGGCGAATGCCAAACTGCTAAGTTTCCTGGACGCCTACTCTGGGTACCACCAGATCAAGCTAGCGATTAACGATTTAAAGTAAGACGCCGCTCATCACACCGCTCGACCCATCGCTACACGACCATGTCATTTGGTCTCCGCGAACGCCGGGCGACCTTCCAAATACCGATGACCAAGACATTCAAGCCTCAGATCGGCCGCAACCTCGAGGTCTACGTGGATGACATCATCGTCAAGAGCTCCACCGAGGCTGACCACGTTCAAGACTTTGGGGAAACCTTCGCCAACCTGAACAAGCACAAGATCAAGCTTAATCAGGAGAAATGCGTGTTTGGCGCCGCTTCAGGGAAGGTGCTTGGCTACATGATCGGGGGCTCGGGGGTTGGCCCGAACCCAGAGAAGATCGAGGCGATAGAAAAGATGCCCTCAGCTAGTTCATCTCGAGGCTCGGCGAGCGCGGACTGCCTTTCTTCAAGGCCTTGCGCAAGCACAAGGGTTTTGAGTGGACGCCCGAGGCTCAGCGGTCCTTCGATGAGTTGAAGGTATACATGTCAACCCCACCCTTACTTACGACCCAGCAGCCAGGCGAGGAGTTGCTACTCTACCTCGTGGCCACCGCCCAGGCCGTTAGCGCTGTCCTCATGGCCGAGCGGGATGAATGGTAGCACCCGATCTACTACGTCAGCGAAGTTCTCCATGGGCCAAAGGAGCACTACCCTCAGGTCTAGAAGTTGCTGTACGCCCTCCTCATGGCTTCACGCAAGCTCTGGCATTATTTTCAGGCTCACTCCGTGGTCATCTCAAGCAACTTCCCACTCGAGGAGATCTTGAGGAATCCAGAGGCCGGAGGTCGCATCGCCAAGTGGGCCATGGAGTTAGCCGTTTTCGACCTCCAGTTCATGGCGCGCACGGCCATCAAGTCGCAGGTGCTTGCCGACTTCGTGGTCGAGCAGACCTCGCAGCCAGCTCCCGACCTCGAGATCGAGGAGGAGAAACCCTGGGTCATGTACTTCGACGGTTCAAGATCCTTCAATTTCTCGGGGGTTGGGATCCTCATTCTCACCCCGCGCGCGCGACAGGCTGAGGTATGTTGTTCGTTTCGGATTCCCAGCGACAAATAATGCAGCAGAGTACGAAGCTCTTCTGGCGGGTCTCCGAGCTTGCAAGGCGCTGGGTGTTCGTCGGTTGGTCGTCAAGGGCGATTTACAGCTCGTCATCAACCAGTTCAACAAGGGCTACCAGTGCTCGGAGGATTCCATGGCCAAGTACCTCGCCGAGGCGCGCAAGATGGAGAAGTGGTTCCAAAACCTGAAGCTCGGGTCATCTGACGATGAAGTCCCTCCAGATGTGATCCTGGAGACCCTAGCGTCACCTTCAATCTCTGACCAAGGGGCCTCGATCGCCTTCATCGAAGGTATTCCCTCGTGGGCTGAGCCGATCCACAATTTCCTAGAAACGGGAGAGCTCCCGGCTGATCCCGCGGAGAAGAGCAGGGTCAAGCGCTGGGCGAGCTCGTACAAACTCGTGGACGGCAAGCTTTATCATCGTAATGTCTTTGGCATCCGGACGAAGTGTGTTGCCATGGAGGAGGGTAAGTACCTGTTACACGACATTCATTCAGGTCTCTGTGGGGCACACTCTTCTTTCAGGACCATGGTCGGGAAAGCTTTCCGCATAGGGTTCTACTGGCCAACAGCACTCCAGGACGTCCGCAATATCGTCCACTCCTGCCGAGCCTGTCAGTTCAATGCCCGTAAGTCGCATCAGCTAGCCTACGCTCTTCCTGCAGGCGACCGGGGGAAAGAAGTTTTTGTTCGTCACCATCGATACCTTCACCAAATGGATCAAAGCCGAACCCGTCTCGACCATCACGGCTCGCGCGGCGGTCAAGTTCTTCTGCTTGTTCGTGGTCACCAGGTATGGGGTTCCATGCAGAATCATCACTAACAATGGAACACAATTTACCAGTGAGCTGTTCCAGGAGTACTGCGAAGACATCGGTACCAAAGTATGCTATGCTTCAGTGGCCCACCCACAGAGCAATGGAGCAGTGGAGCACGCCAACGGACGAATCGTTCAAGGCGTCAAGAAGCTAGTATCGGATGAGCTCGAACGATACGGCCAAACCTGGGTGGATGAACTTCCCATCGTCTTATGGTCTATTCGTACCACAGTCAGCCGATCAACGGGGTCCACACCCTTCAGGCTCATGTTCGGTACCGAAGCCGTCCTGCCTCCAGAGGTCACGATGGGCTCTGCCAGGGTCAACTTGGTCAAACAGATCGACTTCGAGCAAGAACAGTCCCTTGACCTTACCCTGGCGGAAGAAGTAAGATGTCGTGCACTGCTACGATCGGCGCACTACCTGCAAGCTCTTCACAAACATGTGTCTCGATCGGTACGACCTAGGGAGCTCCATGTTGGGGACTTATCCCTGAGACGGATTCAGGCTCCGTCCAACACCAACAAGTTATCCCCGCGGTGGGAGGGCCCCTATAGAGTTGTTTCAACAGATTGCACGAGGGCTTACCGGCTGGCGTTGCCTGATGGCAGAGAGCTCTGTAGCTCGTGGAACATTGATCAGCTTTGAAAATTCTATGTGTAACCCTTTACCTCAGATTTCAAAAAAGCTGTTGTTGTTCATTTGTCATGTTTGGTCTTCACGACCTTTTTCTACATTCTACATTTTTGTTGGCTCGAATTCGGCACTTCTTTGAGTCCGGCCTACGAGCGAGTGCGCTTGCTATTGGCCCTGGTGCCGGGAGCTTAAACATTCAACCCCAGTGGTCGAGTTGTTTGTAAGCCGAATCTCTTCGCATCAACGCTCCCTCTGCGTCCGGGCCTAACAAGCAAGGCACAAATCGTTGCCGGGACTCGAGAGGCTTGGCCTAGAAACGATCCTAACACTCTAAAGCCTAAGTCTTTCCTCGTGCGCCTATGTTATGCTCCCTGTTGGTTTTATCCCCGATCTTGCAGGTCTTGGTCTCTACAGGTTTCTAACTTGCGCCCAAGGTCGGCGTCGCTCGACCTTGAGCCCAACGGGGGCTGGACGAGATATACCATGACCAGAAGAGGCTAAGTGCATGATTAGGAAAAAATCTCTTGATCAAGAAATGATAAATCAAACCAATACATTAAACTATTCTTGCCAAAATAACATCATTTCATTGAACCTTTTTTGTCTTACAAAAGGTCTTGCTTACAGGAAATTTAACCCTAGTTACAAGTCGGCCATCTCGCGCGTGAGCTTCTCCTGCTCGAGCTCGACGACCTTGGCCCTTAAGGCCGAGAGCTCGCCCTGGAGCCGGAGGGCTTCGACAGAGGCTTCAGTGGCGCGACGTCATTCTTCTTGAAGTTGGGACATGGCGCTCTTGGCCGTCCTGCTCGCCCGACCCAGCTTCTCCTCGAGCTCTTGAACCTTGGCCTCGAGCTCAGGGGAGGTTCTCGACGCGGTGGCTACTTGGTCTGCAGCAGCCTTGCTTAGTTCTTCGGCCTTGGATCACTCGGCCTCGAGCGCCTTCGCCGACCTCGCGCGCTCATCCTCGACGGCCTTGTACTCGTGGTCCCGCTCCGAGGCGATGGCCCGCTCTAGCTTGGACTTGTGGGAAGCCTCGAGCGTCTTCACCACCTTGTGGAGGCCGGCGATCTCGTTGGAGTCGTCTGCCGCCTTTTGCGTGGCCTCCTCCCGCTCGACTTGCATGTCCTCCATGAGCTTGGAGCGCGCCGTCTCCCGGGCCTCCAACACATCGAGCAAGGCCCTCAGCGCGTCGGCATGCATTTTAAGGCCTTGTAGCCCTTGGGTGACTGAGCCGATGGCCTGCGGGGCTCAAAGGGTCAACACAGCACTCGCCAACATGGCAGACGGGCTTTCGCAGCTCGTGTCGTCAAGAACCACTATTCCGGTCGGGGTGTTTGAAGAAAGGCTTACGCGACTGTCCGTCACAGCCCTCGTTCATGGTGGGGACGATGTTGCGGCTGTCACAGCCTCCAAATCAAGGAGGGAAGGTGGCGTGGCTGTCCCAGCCCCCAGCTTAAGGAGGGGAGATGGTGTGCCAGCCTCAATCCCTGATTTAGGGAGGAAGGACGATGACACCGCCAAGGCGGTACCGGTGGAAAAGCCTGGCCAGGCGGAGTACCCAGGAGATCACCACGTGATTGCTACACTTGACCGGGAAGGTCGGTGGATGGATCCGATCCTAGCCTTCCTGCGGGACCAAGTGATCCCCGACCATGATGCGCTAGCCGAGAAAATTGCACGTAAGGCCAAGTGCTATACTCTGGTAGGTGGGGACCTATATCGCCAGAGTAGAAATGGAATTCTTCTGAAGTGCATCACTTGGGAAGAGGGGAGCAACCTGCTCTCTGATATCCATGGAGGCACGTACGGGAGCCATATGTCCAATTGGACGTTGGTCGGTAAAGCGTTCGGCCAAGGATTCTATTGGCCTACTGCCCTCCAAGATGCTTGCGAGCTGGTGAGGAGATGCGAGGTGTGCCAGTTCCATGCCAAGCAGATCCACCGACCAGTCCAAATGCTACAAACAATCCTACTCTCTTGGCCGTTCGTGGTCTGGGGGCTGGACATCCTAGGCCCGTTCCCGCGGGCCACAGGGAGCTTCACCCATCTGTTTGTCACCATCGACATGTTCACCAAGTGGGTTGAAGTCGATGCAGTGTGTGCCATCACGGCCTCCGTTGCTATCAGGTTCATGCGCGGGATTTTTACCCATTTTGGAGTCGCCAAATGCGTCATCACCGATAACAGCACCCAATTCACCAGCTCGGCATTCTTGGAGTTCTGTAAAGAGATGGACACTAAGGTATGTTTCGCCTTGATGGCCCACCCGAGGAGCAATGGCCAAGCGGAGCGTGGCAACACGCTAGTATTAAGGGGCCTCAAGACTAGAGCATTTGACCGGCTCTACAAGCGGGGAGCGCGGTAGACAGATGAACTTCAGGCGGTGCTGTGGTTACTTCGAACCACACCCAGCCGGGCGACTGGAGAAACACCTTTCTTCCTGGTCTATGGGGTAGAAGCTGTCCTTTCGTTCAAGCTGTCATTAGGCTCCCCGCGTATTTTGGCATTCAGTGAGGAGGACCAGGAAGACCAGCACCAAGAAGAAGTCAACCTTTTGGAGGGGGTGCGCAATTGGGCCGCTTTGCGTGTTGCTCGGTACCAGCAGAGCCTCAAGCGATACCACACCACTTGGCTCCATAAGAGAGCACCGGTAGTGGGTGACCTCGTCTTGCGTAGAATTTAAGGTGGTCTCAATCTCTCAGCCCGGGGAGGTCCGTTGGCCACTGAGGACGGCCAAGAGCTGGCGAACTCCCAAAACTTGGAAGTATTGCGGAAGTTCTACCCCTGAGAATTGTAAGTGCTTGGCAGTTGGCCCCGATCAGCCAGAGAATGGGCTCTCCCTCCATTAGCTGATCGGCGACGACCGATAATAAGTTAAGTTATTTTCCTTGTGGGCTCTCTGTCTGTCTTTCTTGTCTTTCCTACTTATGCCCTGGTGGGTCGCGTTTTGCGTGGTTGTCATGGGTACCAGTAACTCGGCAGTTCCTTGTCGATAAGTGGTAACACCCAGTGCTTGCGTCGAGCAGGGATGGGCGAGCAGGGGGCGAGTTCGGCATGGTGTTCAATGCGGCTAGTACACCTCGGGTTGTCACCGTGAGCACCGCTGGCCCAAAGCCACTCCTGGGGACCTGCTACCTTGTCACGCAGCGCCGTGTCAAGTTCTGAGAGATCGCAAGGATTTAAATTCCGAAAGGCAATGGGATAGTGACAACCACACGCACAAAGACTTATGCTCTTTTGATCTATTCCCTGCATGTCTTGCGTAACTTCTACTCGGATTTGTAGCGGCTGTGTGTGAGTGCAGGGAAAGTACTGGAGCATTGACCTGGTCTGAGCCCCCCGGGCCCACATCATGGCAAGGCTGAGGGGTTGGCCGCCCGGTGGTTGGGTCGAGCAGACGTAGGCAAACACACACAAACAGGTGTATGCACAGGGTTACAAAAAAAGAGAGAAAGACACGAAGAAAACAAGAATGGCCACCTAGGCATCAGTCGTCTCGATGACTTGGATGTGCTCGGTGTCATCCTCCGCTTCCTCCTCCGCCATCGCAGCGTCAAGGGCTGGTTCCTCCACCTTCATCAGCCCGACGACGTACTCCGAAGCCTCGCGCACGTGCGCTTGCACCTGGGCCTCGTCATCTTCAATTCCAGCCATGGTGGACATGGGGTCGAAGGTGGCGTCGCGGCTGGCACAGCAGGCCAGCACGTACCGTGCAGTGGCGGCTGCGACCTCCCACCCTTCTCGGGTGGAGCGGGCGGACAGGGTGACAGGCAGGCCGATGAGAACCTCGGCAACCCGGGTGATGCAAAGGGCAATACTGCATCGCCGAGGGCTCCAGTGGATTGCCCAGCCTCACCCCCAGGGGCTGTAGGCTCCTGGCCATGCGGTGATAAGTAGGACAAAGCATGACGGAGAGGTGGTGTAATGTGCTGTGTAGTTCATCTTTGGCTCGCACTTTGGCCTCCTGCGCTAGGGCGAGCAAGGCCACCCCACTCGCTCTCTCCCGTGTTAGTAGGGCCGCTCCCCTCTCCCTCTCCTACACCAGCTCCTCGCGCAGCAGCACCATCTGCTGAGTCATCTGTGTCTCTCGCTGGGTGGTCGCCGTGAGGAGGGCACTCGAGGATGCATGCACTCTGCCGAGGTCGTGAGCGATCTTGCCATTTATCAACGTACTCTGTGGGGTACCCTCTCCGCCCGACAAAATGATCAACACGGCGGTCAACATGACAGACCACGTGGCGCCCGGCGGCGGTGGGCGAAACACGCCGCCGCCTCGCGTGGCGGTCCACGTGGCACCGGGCGAGCATGTGGCGACACGCCGCCTTCGCCGGCGAGCGCCCCGTGGCACCCGGCGAGCGGTGGCGAAGCAGCACACTTTCGCCCGTGTACGGCGATCCATGACACACGCCCGGCGGCGGTGGGCGAGCACGCCGCCGCCCGGCGGTCAAGACACGTGGCCCGGCGGAAAGGTGTGGGCGAAGCACGCTGCGCCGTGCGGCGATCCACGAGTCCCGCCGAAAGGTGGGCGAAAGCACCTCGCCGCCCGGGCGGCGATCCTGCGCACACCGGCGGCGGTGGGTGAATACGCTTCGCTGCTCGCGGCGAGCGATCCACGTGGCACCAAAGTGGCGAGTGGCGAGCATGCCCTGCTCGTCTGGTGTCTGGTCCACGTGGCGTCCGGTGAGCAGGTGGGTGTGGACGCCTTGCTCGCCCCGCCGCAAGACAAAAAGGTGGTGCGAGGTGGCTTCACCTCGAAGGCTCCTTCCCCTGTCGTACCGTTCTGGGCGGCAGGACAGCGGTGTCAGACCTGTCAACTGCAAGGATTTCTGCTACAAGCCCATTCCTCGGCGCTCTCACCAACTTTGTCAAGAAGGGTCACATCCGGCGGACAGGCGAAGCCATCGTCGGCATTTAATGAAATTTGGAGGAGCACGGGACAGCAGGGAAGGGTAATAAATGTATGAAGATAAGCATGATGACCCTCCTTGGTACACCGCCTCACTGCCTGGCCTATATAAGGGCCCTCGGTGCATGGGGAAAGGGGGTCGAAGGTTGAAGAACAAGCAAGCAAAGAGTTCTGTAGTAGAGCCTAGGGAAGAACTTGTAACCCAAAGGCTTTGTACTGCACTACTTCAAAAACACTCTATAAATAATCTAGCAGGAAGTAAGGCTATTACCCAAGGCAGAGGGGGCCTGAACCTGGGTAAAATCTTTGTGTCGCCCCTAGTTCATAGACGCCGGAATCTTTCGCGTGGGAGTCTCTAGGGTTTTCACCCTCTAGGTTTAGCCAGCCGCGAAGACGCCCTCCTTCCGAACCAAACCCAGTCTATAGACTCCAGGCCTGTCAGGCAGAATACGCCGATATGGGCACGCCAGGTAGGGGGCTAGTGGTTGGTTTCCCCGGCTAACTCCCCGGCGGACTTCGGCGTCCGTGATTTAGAAGCAAGCCCGTGCATCTGAAGATGGCGGATTCGACATCGAGAATATCGCGGGCGGCGACGACCAAAGCGCCTCTCGACCATCGCGTCGGCCGAGGTATCTCACCCGCCTCGCAAGGCGCCGCTGCTCCCTTGAAGCGGTGGAGCAACCCGCGGCGTCATGCAGTGGCCATGGAAGCGCCACTCTCGCGAGAACTTGCACGCGGCTCGTGCTCTCTTAGACCACCCTCCGGTGGAGTTCGCGGGAGACTCCCCGGCCACTCCGTGGCTGCGAACATCGCCGGCCTCGTGGATCTGGCCCGGCAAGGTAGGCTCCCGGCGATCCGACCGATCGCACCTTAGCGCCTAAGGTGCATGTAGGCGCTCTCGGGCCTCGGCCGCCCTAACGAGAAAGGCCTGCCAGGGGGCAGGGGTCAAAAGAAAAAGCGCTGTGATGACGGTCCGGTTCCTCGAGGAACCGTGGGGACCTCCGCTCTCATCTTGATGAGAGCCGCCGACAACAGTGATGACCTTCTTGATGCTTTCTTTGCGCCATCCGGACCAAGAACGCTGCCACGGTAAGCAGGTAGCATCTGACGATGAGAGTCCCCCTCGTGGCTCTCATTCTCGGACCAAGGAGGAGGTTCACTCCTCCGACTCTACAAGGAGCCGGGCCTCGCGCTCCCATGAACGGTCTCCGGACCGGGCCCCCGATGAGCGGCTCGGCTC
The DNA here is from genome assembly GCA_036346375.1 of Guadua angustifolia. Classification (NCBI taxonomy): domain Eukaryota; kingdom Viridiplantae; phylum Streptophyta; class Magnoliopsida; order Poales; family Poaceae; genus Guadua; species Guadua angustifolia. The sequence goes on along the minus strand of CM070500.1, from coordinate 67,154,708 downwards.
CCTCTACGGCGTCGGGTGCCAGGCCTTCTCCCGGCGGCTGCGCTGCATGGCGTGGCCGGACAGGTTCCGCCCGGCGGCCATAGAAAAATATGACGGCACCACCAACCCGGAGGAGTTCCTCCAAATCTACACGACGATGGTGCGGGCAGCTGGTGGATCTCAAAAGGTCATGGCCAACTACCTCCCAACAGCCTTGAGGCTCTTCCGCTCTGGTGCTAAATCTCCCGAGGATCGGTGCACTCGTGGGGAAGTTGCGACCTCTTAAATGCGCCAACTTTCGTGGCTCTTTTCTTGGCCGGCGTGGAGGATGACCTCCGCTTTGGAGCAAGAGAAGGGGAGTCGCCGCGACTTCATCCGGCAGTTTTGCCAACTGCCGCAACACAATCCCCACATCTCAGAGCAATCGGTCGTCATCGCTTTCGGGAGGACGTCTGTGATCGCGCAAGATGAAGGAGAAGATGGCCACCCGTACCATCGGCTCCACTCTCGAGCATTTCTCCCTCGCACATAAGTGTCTTGCGGGCATGGAAACAAGGGGACGGCGCTACCGCTCCATGGGTAGCAAAGGCAAGGGCGAGGCAGGACCTCGAAGGTTCTCGCGTCGCGGCAAGAAGGCGCGGAAGCGCGAGGCGGGAGAGACCAGGCGTCCTGGCCACCGAGCACGACGACGAAGAAGACCCCACGCCTCGGAAGCGCAACCGCCGCAACCGGCGTGATGATCGCCGTGAGTGGCGTAACGACCATCGTGACCGGTGTAACGATCGGCGCGATGACCGCCACGATCGTGGGAACGACCGCCGCGACCAAAAGGAGGGCGAGCCCTACTGCCCTATACATAAGACCAATACCCATGACCTAGACAACTGTCGGGTCGTGGACAAGATGGTGGAGAAGCGGCTCAAGGAACGCCGCCCCGACGATGATCAAGATGAAGATCCCCGCTGGCCTTCCGGCGGGCCGATCCGCGGTGGCCTACATCCATGGTGGTTAGTCCACCTTCCTCAACGCCGCCACAAGCGGTGAAGAGGGAAGTGTCGCCACCACATCAAGCTCGGTGGGTCGGATCTTTGAAGTGGTGCGAGCAAGCGCTCACCTTGATCGGTGACCATCCCGAGGGTGCCAACGGCCTGGGGCATCTCCCGGTCGTAGTGTCGCCCACCGTTCGGAACGTGCGGCTAAGCCGCGTGCTGGTGGACGGAGGGAGTTCTATCAACCTCTTGTCCTCCTCAGCATTCCTGGTGCTCCAGATCCCACGGCAGGATCTGCGCCCAGTTCTACCCTTCTTCGGGGTAGCCCCAGAGGCTGGTTTGATGCCCCTGGGTTAGGTGCGCCTCCCCGTCACCTTCGGGGAGAGGGACAACTATCGCACTGAGTTGGTGGATTTCGAGGTCGCCGACTTGACCTCCCCTATAATGCCTGCGTTCGACCGACCGGCGTTGGCCCAGTTCATGGCGGCCACCCACTATGCGTACATGGTGGTGAAGATGCCGGGGGCCGCTGGCCCCATTGTGATCAGGGTGGATAAGGCCGAGGCCTTGCGCTGTTTCAAGCACGCGGGACTGGCCGGTGCCACTTGCGTCGGGCACCCAGACGCCACTTCCTCGGGAGCCCCTCAGGGCCGGACCCGTGCCTCACAGCTCCGCCCGGTGAGGTTAAGGTGGTCGCCACTGAGTGAGGGCGAGCCCGAAGACCGTCAATATTGGCGCCAACCTCGGCGCCAAATAGGAAGCCTTCGCCACCTTCCTCTAGTCAATTCCGGCGTGTTCGCTTTGGCAACCGTCCGATATGGTTGGGGTCCCTAGGAGGTGATCGAGCACCGGTGGCAACGTTCCTGAAGTCGCCCGATCCGTGAAGAATGCGGAGGCGGCGCCGGGCGGCAAGACGCCATTCGGAGGAGGTAGAAAAGCTGGCGGCCTTGAGGATCATCGAAGTCTCTCATCTGAGTGGCTTGCCAACCCGTGCTCGTCAAAAAGTCCAACGGGAGGTGGCGATGTGTGTCGACTTCACCGACCTCAACAAGGCTGCCGAAGGACCCTTACCCCTGCGGCGGGTCAATCTCATTGTTGACTCCACGGTAGGGTCGAATGTTGTGCTTCTGGATCGTACTCGGGTACCACCAGATTAGCATGGCACTTGAAGATGAAGAGAAGACTGCTTTTGTAACCCCTACGGGTGTCTACTGTTATGTAAGAATGGATTTTGGTCTAAAGAATGCTGGTTAAACTTATCAACGTGCCATGCACATTACCTTCCGCCCCCAGATAGGGCGAAATCTTGAGGTTTACGTTGATGATTTAGTTGTGAAGATCAAAAAGAGTGAAGAACTGATCCAAGACCTGGAGGAAACCTTTGCTAACCTCCGGAAAAATTGCCTGAAGCTCAACCCAGAGAAATACGTGTTCGGTGTGCCCTCCGACAAGCTATTGGGCTTCCTGGTGTCCAGTCGAGGCATTGAAGCCAACCCTGACAAGATATCGGCCATCGAGCACATGAAGCCGCGGTAGCGACTCAAGCAAGTCAATGCGGCGGTCGCTTGGCCTCCACGGGCGGTTCATTGCCCGGTTGGGAGAAAAAGCTTGCCCTGTTTAAGGCTGCTGAAGAAGACAAACCACTTGAGTGGGTGAAGAAGCCAGAAGCGTTTGAAGAGTTGAAGCGGTACCTCTCCTCTCCCCGGTCTTTGGTTTCCCTCGCGGGTGAGCCGCTGCTTTTGTACATAGCTGCCACCCCGAGGTGGTGGCCTTGATGCTGATTGTGGAGAGAAAGGCGCCCAAAGGCGATGTACTACATCGCAAGGTCTTTGCCTGAAGCGGAGACCCGATACCCGAGCTCGAGAAGATCTTGTCTGTGATCTTGGTGGCGTCCAGAAGCTGCGCCATTATTTCGGGCGGAAATTATCGTGGTCACGGCCTACCCCTGCGAGAGATCCTCCCTGGCAAAGCAGAGGGCGGATTGCCAAATGGTCAGTGGAGCTGGGGGAATTCAACCTCAAATTTGTACCCCGCGCCACCATCAAAAGTCAGAAGCTGGCGGAGTTCATCGCCGAGTGGACTCCCGCCACTCCAGAAGCTGAAGAAGCTCCCGCGCCTTCTCTCTGGACCTTGTTCTTCGATGGTTCCTTCAGGTTGGAGGGCGAAATTTGGGGTTGTCTGGTCTCCCGGCCGTGACAACCTCCGATATGTGGTCGCCCTCGAGTTCAAGGCCACAAACAATATAAGTAGTACGAGGAACTGTTGGCGGATTGCGCATCGCTTCGACGTTGGGCATTCGGCGTCTCCAAGTCAAGGGAGACTCCCTGCTGGTCATCAATCAAGTGCGGAAGGAGTTTCAGTGCTCCGACCCCACCATGGCGGCGTACCTGGCGGAGGTCCGGAAAATGGAGCGTCACTTTGAAGGTTTGGGATATATCCATGTCCCCCGGCGTGACAATCACCTTGCGGATGGGCTTTCGCAGCTTGCGTCCTCAAGGGCTTCTGTTCCGGTCGGAGTCTTCGAAGAAAGGCTATCACGACCGTCCATCGCGGCCCCCAATTCAGGTGGGGACGATGGTGTCGCTGTCGCAGCCCCGATTCGGCGGGACGAGCGGCAAAACCATCATGACCTCGGCTCGGCGGGAAGGCGGTGCATTGTCATAGCCCCGATTCAGGAAGACAGCGTGCCCGCCTTAGCCCCTAGGTCCGGGAAGGAAGATGGCGGTGCTACCGAGCGGCAAAGACCGGGGAAAAGCTTCGGCCCGGTGAGTACCCGGCGAGCACCGAGTGGTCGCCACGCAGCAGCGGGAAGATCGGTGGATGGATCCCATCCTAGCCTTCCTGCGTGACTAAGTGATCCCCGACGATGATGCCTTAGTTGAGAAGGTCGCACGTAAGGCCAAGTGCTATACTCTGGTAGGTGGGGACCTATATCGCGAGGCGTAAGCGGAGTTCTACTGAAGTGCATCACTCGGGAAGAGGAGCAACCTGCTCTCGATATCCATGGGCGTGTCGCGGGAGCCATATATCCGGCGAGCGCTAGTCGGTAAAGCGTTCGCCAAGGATTTTATTGGCCTCTGCCCTCGAGATGCTTATGGCTGGTGAGGACATCTGGCTTTGTCGATTCTTCACTAAACAAATCCACCGACCAGGCCAGAGCTCGCAAACCATCCGCTCTCAGCCGTTTGCGGTGCAGGGGCTGGATATCTGAGTCGTTCTCGGAACCCGCGAAGCGTCACCCACCTCTTCATCGCCATCGATAAGTTTACGAAGTGGGTTGAGGCCGAGGCGGTGCGTGCCATCACGGCCGCTACCGTCGTCAAGTTTATGCGCGGGATCTTCGCCTGCTTTGGAGTCGCCAATCGCATCATCACCGACAACGGGACCCAATTCACCAGTGCGGCTTTCCTGGAATTCTGCGATGAAATGGGCACCAAGGTATGTTTTGCTTCGGAGGCCCATCCCATGAGCAACGGGACAGCGAGAAGCGCCAACGCCCCGGTCTTTGAAGGGCCTCAAGACAAGAGCGTTTGATTGGCTTCACAAAAGGGGTGCGCGGTGGACGGAAGAGCTCCTGGCAGTGTTGTGGTCGCTCCGTACCACACCCAGCCGGGCCACAGGCGAGACGCCTTTCTTCTGATGTCGGTCTGAAGGTTGTTCTCCCCTCCATTGTCGCTCGGTTCCCGCGTGTCTCGGTGTTCAACGAAGAAGACCAAGAGGATCTCCGTGTGAAGATGTCAACCTTTTGGAGGAGGTCGGGATCATGTTGCTCTCCGCGCCGCCCGCTTCTGACAAAGTCTCGGCGGTACCACACCACCGGGTCTCTGAGAGAACAACGGCGATGGCGACACGGTCTTCTTGAGAATTCATACGCATCTTAGGGTTGCATAAATTGTCTCCCGATGGGAGGCCCTTTAAGGTGTTTTCATTATCTCGGCACCGGGCGGTCCGGTTAATGAGGACGGCGAAGAACCGGCAATTCCTATAACATAGAGTTGTTGCGGAAATTCTATCCTTGAAGGAATTGTAAGTGCCCGTTGCTGCCCGAGTCTCTCCGTGGCGCCCGGATGCTTGGGGCTGGTCGCCCAATGATATAAAAAAGCAAGATAAGTGCTTCATACGCATTTTGACCATTTCCTTATGTGCATGCGCTAAGATGGGTCAAGTTACGTGATTGTCACAAGTACCAAAATTAACGGCCCTCATGATACAAGGAAGTGTGCTAAAGCGTTAACGTTAAGTAGCGGCCAAGCAAGCGGAGTGCAAGTTAGGCGTGGTACTCAACACGGCTCAGACGCCTCGGGTTGGCTCTCTGGCTTACGTTGGTTGTCACCGTCGAGTGCCGCTGGTCTAAAACACTTCGGAAACTTGTTGCCTCGCCACGCTCTGTTGCAAAGACGTTTTCGAGCGATCATCGAGGTCCAAGTTCTAGAAGAATTTGAACCAAGTGGCAATCCCGCGCAAAAACCAAGCGCTAAGATCAAGCTCGTCTAGCGTCTCTGTCCGGACTCAAGGTCGTTTTTTGCCTAAGTCCCGTATGACTTGTGTGATCCTTACTTGTGTTTGCAGCAAACACGCGTAATCACTGGCGGAGCTCAGGGATGCTGCCCGAACCTAAGCGTTCCTCAGGCATTCCAGCTAAGTTAAAAGGCTGGCCACCTAACGGTTTAATCTGGCAAACTTGATCACACAAAATGAATGAACATGCAAAATAGCATTCAACCCAGAAATATCTGTTCTACTAAGTACCACTTAAGTGTTTATACATGCAGATGGATTAACAAAAGAAAGCAAGGCAAAAAGAACCAAGGGGCTGCCTGGCCCTTCACTCCTCGTCGCCGACGTCGATGTCGTCGCCCTCGTCGCCTTCCACGGCCAGCGGGGTGGAGACATCCATGACCGGCTGCTCGACTTGCAGCATCCCGTCCACGTGTTCGGTGGCTGCGCGCACCCTCGCCTCCGCCTGCGCCGCGTCTCCCTCGATGCCGACCGTCACCGCTGCCATGGGATCAAGGGCGGCGTCGCGGCTGGCCAAGTAGGCCAGCGTATAGGTCGCGGTCATGATCGCGACCTCTCAACCATCTCTGGCGGAGCGAGTGGCTAGGGCTTCAGGTAGTCCCCGGAGTGCTTCCGCGGCCTGGTTGGTCGCGGAGCGAAGCGGCGCGGCGGAGTCCTCGGCCAGCGCGTTGATGCCACCCCAAGGGCTCCAGGCACCTCTTCGTGTGCTGGAAGGCCTTCTTGAGCATGACAGACAGATTGCGTCGCAGGCGAAAGGACTCGGCCTCCGAGGTCTTCAGCGCCATCTCGGTCCTCTCCGCCCGTGCTTCAGCCCTCTCGGCCCGCGTCTGCAGGGCGGCCGCATCGATTCTCTCCTGCGCCAATGCTGCCTCCGCGCGTCGCCCTCACCGCTCAGCTGCGGCTTGCCCGCAGAGCGCCAGCTAACTGGCGATATCGGCCCCGTGCCTGGCGGCTGCGGCAAGGGCGGTGCCAGCGAGTGCAAATCCACGAGCCCGATGAAGAGCTCGGCGTGGCGTTCGGTGGGGGCAAGGGAAGCGCGAGGGCGAGCTCTGAGGCGCGGTGTTGAGATCATCCGTTCGGTCCTCTCGTGGCAGCGGCCGGAGGCACTTGGGCGGAGGTGCTCGGCGCTTCGGTGGGCGCTGGGGGCGTTTCCGCCCTTGGCGCGTCCTGAGGGGCCGCCCTTGGCGGTACCCTCAAGCTGAGACCGGCCATCGGGAGTGTGAGGCCACCTTGTTGGGCGGTGGCCTGGGCTCCCATGGCCGAAGAAGTTGGCGCCGTGGCCGTTGAGGCCGGCGCCGGAGGAGGAGACGTCGGGGTGGGCGCCGCGGGATGCAGCGCCCCCGGCGACGAAGTCGAGATTGGGGCGGCTTACGTTGATGCCCTCGCGAAGAACCTCCTGGCGGGGCTCGTGGCGGCAATCGGCCAGCGTCCCACGCTGCCCTCTTGGATCCGGACCGTGGTGTCCGGGCGTGATCGTTGCCGCGTCCGATCATTGGCGGGGCCGTGTCCGATCACCGCCGGCGGGCGGCACCCTGGCGGGCCTCGTGGAGTCCATCGGCGGGAGCGACCTCCACGATCCTTAGGCGCTCTGCGTGCTCGGATCGGCGAAGCGGTTGCGCCGCCAAAAAGGCGCCGATCGAACCGACCATCAAGACGGCGAGCCATCGCCCTGAGCTGCTCATCAAGTTTCGCGCCGGCAATGGACAAAAAGTAGCGGTGGTTGGTAGGAGACCACAAAAAAGCATGTGCACGAAAAAGCTAAAGAAGAACGAAGACTCACGTCCAAGACTCGTCGCATCAGTCGTCGTCGCCGTGTCTTGCCATGCAGACGGACTTGCGATGAAGAGGGCTGATTCTCCGGCCACGAAGTCGGGCTACCGGCCCCAGATAGTCCGGTTTCCCATGATCGGAGGATGCGGGTCGTCGTCTTGTGAGCTCTGCCGTCTCCTCGTGGTGAGTTCGATCCTCGGAGGCCTCCGCTGCCCCGGCTGGCACGTCCAAGCGTCAACGCCATTGTTGTCATCCTGATGTCTGACCATTATTGCGCCATGACTTCGATTGGACCTAGGTGAAAAGAGATGTAGCGGAGGCCATCCGTCCCTTGACGAAAATATGACTCCCCACTACCTCATTGTTGGTGGAGGCAGCGAGAGAAAGAAGTGGCGGAAAAGTGGAAGATTCGGCATCACCCCCATGAACATTTCACAAAGGTGTGCGAAGATGGAAAGAAAGACAATGGAGTTGGGGGTGAGGTGAAGATGGTGGATCTTGTAGAAGTGAAGGACGGCGAGGAAGAATTCAGAAAATGGCGGGACCAGGCCCACCATCATAGCCCAAGTGTGGAGGAGGATTTCGTCGAGAAGGCACATGATGTGGCGATCCCCCTTGGGAAGCGGAAGGTGCCCTCCGGCGCTAGGATGGCCATCCTACCCACCGCGTGGGAGTCCGCGGTGGAGGCTGGGATGGCAGGCGCCATGAAGAAGGCTAAGGCTTTTGAAGCAAGGAGGTTGGAGAAGCGAAAGTTGAGGTCTTGTGAGGAAGAAGAAGGCGTAAACCGTTTGATCTGAGATGAACCTATCTATATATCGCCCTGCACCGACGGTTCGCGAAGAGACAAGATCGTCGTCGCCTCGGGTCGAGAAAAATCTGCAGATCTGGTGGGGAACTAAAGGCGGTCGTATCCTCATGAGTGGTGGCCCCACCGAGAGCCCGCTAAGCATTTAATGAAGGTTCTAAAGTAAGCTTTGATGCGCGCTCGGAGGCAGGCAGGGGACTCTTGTCGGCGTACTACTGTATTTGGGTACCCTCTTCGCCGACAAAAGCGATCAACACGGCGGTCAACATAGCGAGACCCGTGGCGCCCGGCGGCGGTGGGCGCGCCGCCCTACCGCGCCGACAGGCGGTCCACGTAACACCGGCGGCGGTGGCGAAGCACGCCGCTTTCGCCCGACAGGCGATCCCGTGGCACCGGCGCGGTGGCGACACCCTTTCGCCCGTGAAGCGGTCCACGTGGCACCACGGCGGTGGCGGCAGTGGCGCGCGGCAGCGCTTGCTTGGCGCCGGCGAAACCACGCCTTGCTTTCGCGGCGATCCACGCTGACACCCGGCGGCGGTGGCGATCCACGTGGCACGCTGCTGGCTGCGATGGGCGATCGCCCGCGGCACCCGGCGCGGCGGTGGCGAAGCACGCCTGCCGCCCGGCGGTCGATCCACGTGGCCCGGCGGCGGTGGCGAAACACGCCTGCTCGCCAGCCGGGTAGTCCCGCGACACCGGCGGCAGTGGTGAATGCATACGCTTGCCGCCGGCGGCGATCCCGTGGCACCCGGCGAGCAAGTGGCGAAACACGCCCTCGCCGCTGATGTCTGTCCACGTGGCGTCCGGCGGCGGTGGCGTGGGCGCCTCGCCGCCCGCCGCAAGACAAAAGGTGGTGCGGTGGCTTCACCTCGAAGGCTCCTTCCTGTCGTACCGTTGCGGGCGGCGGGGCAATGATGTCGAACACATCAAGCTGCAAGGATTTGGCTACAAGCCCATTCCTCGGCGCCTCTCACCAACTTTGTCAAGAATGGGTCACATCCGGGGCGGACGAGGCGAAGCCATCGTCGGCATTTAATGAGGTTGGAGGAGCAGGACAGCACGGGAAGGGGTAATAAATGTATGAAGATAAGCATGATGACCCTCCTTGGTACACCTTACCGGTCTGCAGCCTATATAAGGGCCCTCAGGTGCATGGGGAAAGGGGGTCGAAGGTTGAAGAACAAGCAAGCAAAGAGTTCTGTAGTAGAGCCTAGGGAAGAACTTGTGACCCAAAGGCTTTGTACTGCACTACTTCAAAAACACTCTATAAATAATCTAGCGAGGAAGTAAGGCTATTACCCAAGGCAGAGGGGGCACGAACACAGGTAAAATCTTTGTGTCGTCCCTTGTTCATAGAAGCCGAGAATCTTTGGCGTGGGAGTCTCTAGGGTTTTCACCCTCTAGGTTTAGTCACCGCGAAGACACCCTCCGAACCTCCGGTCTATAGACTCAAAGCCCGAGAATCGCCAACATAGAGGCAGGGGTGGAGAGGGCTGAATGGGCGAGGTGCAGCGCCGGCGACGTCTGAATCACTTTGAGGCGCCCGGGTATATGGTCCTGGCGCCTCAGTAGGGGGCACTGGTATTAGTGGCGTTGGTTTCAAGCCCGGCTATAAACTCCAGTGCGGCGGAACCGCCGAAGCGCCTTGTGGATGAAGACCCATTTTAGTCGTGCTCGAGGCGGTGGAACCGGAGGCGACGGAGTCCGTCGTCGGTCGCGGGGCCTCTTTGGAGTGCACCGAGCGTCGGGAGACGAAACGCTTGCCGTGCTCGATCACCGTCCGAGGTCGGGTCCCTAATTATCTGGGGACCGCGGGCGTAATGCGCGCGGGAGCAATTTGATGATCCGGAGACGTTCCGCGAACTCCAGATAGTAGAGTGGCCGGGCCTCAGCCGAGAAGTCCGAATCACTTGGCATTGGTGGTAGCAGCCCGGCCAGCCATTTGGTGATAGTAGGGGCATCCAAATTCCCTGTGCCTGGAGAAAGAGAAAAGGTTACCGATTGATGGCGGCCACAAAAGATCAAAAGGATAGGAGAATGAAAATGGCGGTGAGTCGGGTCATGTCATCATCGCCGTGTCTTGCCATCTTGGTCGGGCGGCGGTCTTGGGGCTGATCCTCCGGGTCATGAAGTCCCGGACCACCAGCGCCCCGGTTAGCCTGGAGTCTCGCAGCCGATTCTTGCGGGCCACCATCGTCTGGAGCTCCGCTGTCTCCTCAATGGGTGAGCCCCAGTTCTCGATGGCCTCTGCCGGTGTGGAGGGCACCTCCAGGGCATCGAGACCACTATCGTCGCTGGCGTACAGCCACTCGCTTCACCACGCCTTCCAGTTGGTCTTCGTCTGGAGGGGGTGTAGCAGGAGGCCGATCCGTCGCGAAGGCGAAAGTGGCAGCTCCCCATGACTCCACTGTCTGTGGAGCCACGGAGAGTGTAGAAGAAGCGGAAGAGGGGGAGATTGGGCATTACCCCCATGAACATCTCGCAGAGGTATGCGAAGGTGGAGAGAATGAGAATGGAGTTGGGGTGAGATGAAGATGGTGGATCTCATAGAAACGAAGGACGGTGAGGAAGAACTCGTCGAAGGGCGGAACCAGGCCCGCTAGCAGCGCCTAGGAGAAGACGACGATCTCTACGGTGTCGCACCGCGGCGCGAGGGTTCCATGGTGTAGGTGAAGGGAACCCTCGGCGGCGATCCGAGAGATCCTCATTGCCCTCTCCTTATCGACGGTCGAAGCGGGAAATGGCTGCGCCATTCGAGCGGAGCGGTGTCTTTGGGCAAGGAAGTTGAAGGGGCAAGAAAAAAGGAGGAAGAGTCGAAAAGAGCGTGAACCGCTAGTCGTGGGCACGCGTATTAATAAGTTTCTCGCACTGGTGGTTCGCGAAAAGACGAAAGTGCGCAACGCTTCGAGTCCCGAGAGAAGGCGGCGGAAGCGGAATGGACTAGAGCGGTTGCGTGTGCAGGAGTGGTGGACCCGTCCGGGAGCACGTCAACATTAAAGAGGCCTGAAAGAGCTGGCGCGCGCTCCAGGACGGGCCCGGGGGCTACTGTCAGCGTACTTTACGCCGGGGTACCCTCTCTGCCACGGTCGGAGGGGCCACGAGTGCCGAAGCGTGACAGCTTGGCGAGCAGGCAGGCGACTAGGCCTCGACGCCAGGCGACTGGGCTACGTGGTAGTCTGGCGGCGGCAAGGCGACCAAGCCCGACGCCCGAACCAAGACGCGTGGTAGCTGGCGAGCAAGCGGCGACCGAGCCCCGACGCCAGCGACCGGGCCGCATGGTAGCCTAGCAAGGGAGGCGACCGAATACGACGCCAGCGGCGGGCGTGTGGTAGCTCGCAAGCAGAGGGCGACCGGCCCCGACAACTGGCGGCGGGCCGTGTGGTTAGCCGACGGAGTTAGAAGGTACTCGGGGGTCCACTATCGGTCGGGTATGGAGGTGCACGATGAAGGAGCGGGGGAGCTTCGCCTCGAAGTCTTCTCCCCCGACACACCATGTCAAAACCATTGAATGCGCGTGGCTCTACTGACGGCACGATAGCTTATCCCTGTGACGTCCTGCACCTAACCCGTTGCATGCAAGTTGCTTCCCGGGCGGAGTTACGCGGTGGTGGAAAGAATGAGGCTAGAGGATGAGGCTACAGCGATTGGTGTAATAAATGAAGTGTAATCAGTGTGATGTCATCTTTCCACTTGCCCGAGCCAGCCCGACCTATATAAGGGAGCTTCGGTGCATGGGGAGAGGGAGCTCGGGAGGACTCGAGAGAAAGAGGAAGAGGAAAAAATGAAGAGAGGAGAACCAGAGAGAGTGAGGATCAAACGAATGGTGTAATCCACTCAAAGCACAATAACAGGAGCTCAAGCAGGACGTAGGACTGTTACCCACATCGGGGGCCCGAACCTAGGTAATATCGGTGTGTTCTTGGATTTCTGTCTGTATGGATCCCTTAGGAGAGACCGTAGACGTCCTTCTGCGAAGACCCCCTCTATCGAACCCCGGACTACGTCCAGGGAGAATAACTGTCAGGCGAAATACGCCGACAATTGTAAAGGCTTTGTCGTGATCTCTCCATTGACACACCAAAGGAAGTATGTTAATTGCATGGCAACACGAGAGGATCATGTCATTTGGGTAAAGTGCATAACCTCTGCAGAGTGTACAATCTATTCGAATAGCCGTGCTTGCGGTATTTAGCAATGCTCAGTTATTACAGTTAAGGGATAGACTTTTGCAAAATAAAACTTGGGGTGGATGGCAGGTTGCCATGGGAGGTTAAATCTTGACTTAAGGACCGGAAACTTGGTTTGCTTAAGAAACACTGAGTCTATTTATTACTGTTATTTGTTTTACTGTCTTTTCAATCTACATATTGTACTTGTTCATAAATGCTACTTTACTGCAAAATAGCCATTGTTAGCATTCCTTTAGAATAAGCCTTGCATACAGCTATGGTAGAGATGCATTCTGTGTATAGCTTGTTGAGTGCTTTATGTACTCACTCTTGCCTACAACCACACACCAGTTGAGGAGCTTATACCAGTGCTGAAGGAGGAGTACCATGAAGGGACGAATGTTTAGGGTGCGAGCCTTGTCAGTTTCCTGTGGTATATTGAGAGGTTTATTTACGTCTTCATTTCGCTGCAGTTCAATTTGTTATTCAGCCTTGTGAGGCATTGTTATGTAAGTTGACTATAAGGTCATTCAACTAGTAATATTTAATATATAATGTCTTTTATCTTATTTCCGCTGTGTATTATCATGATATTCACTGATGTTGAGCCTATGTGCACTAGCGTGATCCTGCACTGGTGCAGTATACATAGAGGGTCCGGATTTGCATATTCAGGTCCCGACAATTAGTCATGTCTTCAAACTTGCTTAATATCAAAAACCTTTTTGCGTTGGTTATGGCATAGAAGACTAGCTCATGTTGGGACGGTTCAACTTAAGAAGATTTTCAAAAATGATTTAGTTGTGGGCTTGAAAGATGTAAAGTTTAAGAAAAATAGACTTTGTAGCGCTTGTCAAGCCGGCAAGCAAGTAGCTAGTTCTCATCCTTCAAAGAGTACCATGTCCACATCTAAACATTAGAGCTTTTACATATGGATTTGTTTGGCCCGACAACCTATAAAAGCATCAGGGGCAATTCTTATTGTTTGGTAATTGTTGATGATTATTCAAGGTACACTTGGGTATTTTTCTTAGATGACAAGTCTGAAACCTCTGATATTTTCAAAAGTTTTGCAAAAGGGGCTCAAAATGAAATTGATTTCAAAATAAAGAAAATTCATACTGATAATGGTTTCGAGTTCAAAAATATAAGAATTGAAAATTATTGTGATGAATTTGGAATAAAACATGAACTTTCTGCCACCTACACTCTGGAGCAAAATGGAATTGTAGAATGGAAAAATCGAACATTAATTGAAATGGCAAAAACTATATTTGACGAATATGGTACACCTGATGGCTTTTGGACGGAAGCCATAAATACCGCTTGTCATATGACAAATAGGCTTGATTTGCATCGTCTTTTGAAAATGACTTCTTATGAGCTTATTATTAGAAGAAGACCGAACATCTCTTATTTTTGAGTTTTTGGTTGCAAACTCCACTGATTATTCAATAGATCAAGTATTGGTGATGTTAGTACGGGTGTTCAAACTCGATCTCGTATTGCTCCTTTTTGTGAACATTACTCTTTCGTATCTTCTCTTAAACCCACTCATGTAGATGAAGCTTTGGATGATCCAGATTGAGTAAATGCAATGTATGAAGAGCTAAGCAATTTTACCTAGAATGACGTATGGACATTAGTCGAAAGACCCAAGGATCATAATGTCATCGACACAAATGGGTGTTTCAAAACAAGCAAGATGAGAACGGTATTGTGGTGAGTAATAAGGCTAGATTAGTGGTACAAGGTTTCACACAAATCAAGGATTAGATTTTGGTAAACCTTAGCACCCATTGCTAGATTAGAAGCTATTCGCATCTTGCTAGCTTTTGCATCTTGTTTTGATATCAAGTTATTTCAAATGGATGTGAATAGTGCATTTCAAAATGGACAAATATCCAAGTTGGTATTTGTAGAACAATCTCCTGATTTTGAAAATACTAAACACCCAAATCATGTATACAAACTCTTTAAGATACTATATGGTCTTAAATAAGCTCCTAAAGCATAGTATGAGCAGCTTAGAGATTTTCTAACTTCAAAAGAATTCAAAATTGGGAAGGTTAACACAACACTCTTCACTAAAGTAATAGATGGAGAATTCTTTGTATGCTAAATTTATGTTGATGATATTATTTTTGGTTCCACTAATAAAGATTTTTGCAAAGAATTTGGTGAGATGATATTTAGGGAATTTGAGATGTCAATGATTGGAGAATTAAGCTTTTTCTTGGACTTTAAATTAAGCAACTCAAGAATAGGGCGTTTGTGAGCCAAACCAACTATATAAAAGATCTACTCAAGAGGTTTGGCATGAAAAAGCAAAGCCCATCAAGACTCCTATGGCATCCAACGGGCATCTAGACCTAAATGAGAGATGTAAACCGGTAGACTTAAAGTTTTATCATTCTATGATTGGTAGTTTACTTTATCTTACCGCATCTAGATCCGATATCAAGTTTAGTGTTTGCATGTCTGCATGTTTTCAAGCTGCACCTAAAGAGTGCCATTTAGTGGCCGTTAAGAAAATTCTAAGATATTTAAAGCATTCCTCAAATATAGGGTTATGGTATCCTAAAGATGCTAAATTTCATTTAGTTGGATATTTGGATTCGGATTATGAGGGTTGCAAAGTGGATAGAAAGAGCACCTCCAGAAGTTGCCAATTGTTAGGTAGATTCCTAGTTTTATGGTTCTTCAAGAAACAAAATTCCGTAGCCCTATCCACCACTGAAGCTGAATATATATCTGTCGGTAGTTGTTGTGCTCAATTATTATGGCTGGGGCAAACTTTAATGGATTATGGAATTAATTTCAAAAATATGCCTCTCTTGTGTGATAATGAAAGTGTAGTTAAAATAATCAACAATCCGGTCCAACACAAAAGAACCAAACATATAGATATTCACCACCATTTCTTAAGAGGTCATGTAGGCAAATGTGATATTGTGATTAGTCCCATTAGAACCGAAGATCAATTAGTGGATATCCTCACCAAGCTCTTAGATGAAGCTCGTTTTTGTAAATTAAGGAATGAATTAAATATCATAGATATCTCAAATGTTGCTTGAATATTTTTTACCATGGTTGTTTAGGATTGGATGTTATTTGGCTTTTATTTGACTTTACAAATTCTAGATGAGCTGCACATTTAGGGGAGTATTATACCAATTTATATGGATTCTACATCCCTAAAATGTGAAAATACTAAATAAGTGTTAATATTCCTCAAAAGTGGATTCTAGACCATACTAAGTCGAAAATAGTTGAAACTATTCATCTATTTTGAGTCTTAAAGTGTTAATTCCTCAAAACCTTCCTTTTCAAACTATATATATAAATCTCACTCTTTTAATGTTCTTTACATTAATAAACCTCTCCTATGTTGAAAATAACTCAAAAAGTCTTTTGACAAAACCTATTTCTTTCATAAATTCCATCAAATCCAAAACGTGGTCTATATTGACCTATTTAATGCACTTTGTGAGTAATCACCTTTGGTACTAGAATCTTGTTATATCTAGTCCATCAAAAAGGTAATTTTCAACTCATACAAGTCAACAAACATCATTTTTGCTTGTCAAGTGTTTTATTTTCAAAAGGGGTTCGCTTTTCAATCAGAAGGTCTATTTCCAATACAAACTATTTGTAAAAGTAATCTCCTGATCATTTTATCAAGTTAGAGTGCTCACATATGTTTTTCATCAAAAATTATAAACATGTGAGCTATTTCAACTCATTTGGCTTTTTTGGATAGACTTTCAGCATGTTAGGCTATCAGGTCCGGTACTACCAGCCCCACATGGGCGGTAGCACTGGAGGACTAGCACTACCGGCCTGAGGGCAGTAACACAGGATTAGTCAGGTGTTTGCGGTTAAGAGGGTGCGGTGCAACCCCTTCTGTCTCCTTTTCTTAGACTGAACCATTTTGTCTCTTCCCTCTCACTCTCCACTTCATTCTCCTCTCAAATCCCTCAAGGAAACCTTATCCCCTCCTTTCTCCTCTCAAATCCCTAAATTTCTCATGCCCTAAGTCTCATTTTCTAGTTTTCTAGGGTTCTTGTCAAATGCGGTAAAATTTGTGCATTTTTTATGAAATTTGTGGTTAAATTGAGTAATATGGTGACATATAATGTCATTGAGTGCCATTCCATCGATCAAATCGCTCAAAATCACATGATTCATCATCTTTAGTGTTTGACACCCGTGCGGCTAGTGCTGCCGGCCTCTATGTGGTAGCACCGCCCCAAGCTTGATGCTATCGGACCAACATGGGTGGTAGCACCGGGATTGTAGTCAAACTCAGCAGAAAATGCCATTTTTCATAAGTAACCTATCTCTAGGGCATGTTCTCCTTGATCACATTCCTTGTACTTCTTGTCTATCTAGTTATCATGCCTAAAACAAGGAATGCGCCAAAACCTTGTGGTGGTGCATGCTTCCCAAGGCCACTTGCAGTAGAGGTCGTCCTCCTCCCCATATGAGTGACGAAGATGATTCCAAGACAATGGCTGCAAGAGATCACTAAATAAGGCAGAAAATTCAGGAAGAGCTTGGTGGAAGCTCTAGGCAATGAAATGGAAAAACAAGTCACCCTAGAGTCAAGCAGTGAAAAGGAAGAAGAAGAAAGCAATGATATGGATGTTGATGAAAGTGGAAATGATAATGAGGGATCAGATGAAGAGGAAGAAAATTTCAATGACTTTGACCCCAACTCTGATCTTCGAACAATCAAAGGTGATACGTATTACTCCCTAAGGCAAACCAATCAATATCTGTTGCCAAGAAGCGCCACTAAAGATAAGTTCAGAACCCTTTTTCAGCAGAAAGTGTATTATGAAGTGTACAAGCATAAGGAATTTGCTGACCATAAATGGGTAAACTGGGAGCACATAAGGAAGATTCTATTGTTTGTTGGAGTCCTTGAACTATTTCAAGGTGTAGGACTAGCAAACTTTGTCAGCAGGAGATGTGACTATAATGAGGATATGATTAGGCAATTCTATGCCACCCTGCATATTCCTAAGACATTTGATGCCATTACTTAGATGACAGATGCAACAGTATACACAGCATCCAAGGAGCAGATAGAGGAGGCTTGGGGGATATACCACAGTGGATATCCAAGGGTGCACAGCGACAGAGTCCTTCCTCTTGCCAGGCAGTTTGAGTTTTATGATCCAACTGCTTCCATTAGGTGGCCAGGGAAGATGGCCAATCTTCTTCCCACGTTGAGCCTCATCAATAGAACAGTCAGGGTTATCGTTCATCCAAAGAGCAGAAATTTTGATGAAATCAGAGGTTACGCGTGGAACATCATGAACAAGATCATGTTTAATCATAAATTCAATATGGTCGATTTCATGATTCGAGAGACGGCTTCCTCCGCCATGACTGAGGTAAAAAAATCTACTTCACTCCTTTCATCATGATGATCATAAAGAAAATGACTGGATATCAAGGAAGATGTGGTAGTGTTCACAGGCCATACAGACCTCGTGAGGTAGCACCTCAGGCCATTAGTCAACAAGACCAGTCATCTTCTCAACAGCCACAGCGGTAAGAGGCCGAAGAGGAGGGTCATCACACTCAAGCAGCATCTCAGGGTCTTCAAGATCAGTTCTTTGAAAATCTTTGCAATGATATGATGAACAGCATTGCGAGCCTTCGATCTGACATGATGAGTAACTTCGTAAGAGTGGATGAGTATTAGTGTTAGACTCGTCAGATCGTTGAGAAGGTCAGAGGAAGGATAGACTCTATTGACTCGATCATCTCTAAGCTTCACTCATCCTTTGAGGAGTATCGCTCTCAGTAGTCGCCTATTGCATTTCATCGATATGGGCCTCGGACTCCTCCTCCTCCTTCCTCTCCTTGAGCTTATTTGCGAATTCCTCCATTTTTTGTACATGATGCCAAAGGGGGAGAAGTATGAAGTAGATGAAATTGAAGTTCAAAAGATTGAAGACCAAAGATAACGCTCCAAGGTTTAGCTCTTGATTTATTTATATATATGCCCTTATGAAAGCTAATGAACCTTGTATTATCTTATGGTTGTCTTTTGGATGTGTGGCTATTTATGCTTATGTTGGTTGTTTAAATTTGGGTGCTTGTGGATGATTTTAATCACAAATTGTTTCATGCATATATATTGGTTATCCTCAGACTTAAATGTTTAAACGAAACTCCGTCAAAATTTTCAATTTTTCTCTGTGTGCAAATATAAACTCTCTACCCATATGCACACCTCAAGGGGGAGTTTTCAATTAAACATTATGTTTTTAATAGTATTTTGCTTCAATCCACCTTACTTCATCTCAAGAAGCAAAATTTTATTGAAACATAATTCTTGAGTATACAACATATCTTCCTTGTTGCATACTCAATATCAACTTTAATTTATTATACATATTGAGGTTATCATCAATTACCAAAAAGGGGGAGATTGAAAGCACCTAGGTGTAACATCCCAAAATTCGAGTTTTGGAATGTTTAAGTTTGAAAATGAACCATTTGCCTTTTTCTAGAATTAATCAAAGCTTAATTGGAATTTTCTAATAATGAAAAGATTTAATTTGATTAATCTATACATCAAACTAACGATTTCCAATTTTTGTTGGGTTTCTTGTGCTTCAAGCAATTTTTAAGTATTTTTGGCGATTTCTTTGAATTTATTTGATATTTATTTGGATTTATTTGGACTTATGTGAATTCCTGGAAAATTACTGAATTGGAAAATGTTTTTATTTTATCCAAATATCACCGTGGGCAGAATCTTCGCCGGCCTGGTGTAACAGCCCAATTTTCGTTAATCCGGTAAGCGAGTCTTGTTATGCTAACATCTTCCATAATGTCATTACATCCTCATTTAATTATAATCATACAAGTGTTAGGACATTCATCTTGCATAAAGAGGGAGTAACAAAATCCTAAAAATCATTTTCCAAACTGCACACATGTTATTTTACCTTAGTCAACGATATGTGGGCTATGTTCACAAGAGAGAGGAGAGTAGGCTGCACATCTCTACCATGCCATGTCTTACTTTACTCATCCCTACCCATTTACCTAACAAGTCAATGACACATGGGTCCTACCTTACATGGGAACTTGTGGGCTGCACATCCTCTCCATGCCTTTTCTCACTTCAATTACTCATACCCACCATTTTCACTCACCCTATGATATGTGGGACCTAGCCCCACATGTAAGCATGAATGGGAAGCCATATATAAGGGGATGCACCTTGGTTTCTCCTCCCCCACCTGTTCATTTGCTCCTCCAAAACCTAAAAAAACAGCAAGAGTGTTCTTCTCCAACCTCTTGCCATTCTCCCCCACAAATCCACTCAAATCTTGAGTTTGAGATTGTGCATGTTATACCACTTTGAAGCCAAGGTCAAGAGCTTCAAATCCATCCAAATGGATTCTTGAGACACCATGTTTGGGGTGAGTGGCAACCAATTTCCTTTTCCTTCCATGTTCTAAAATTTTGGCTATTGTAACTCATTTCTTCCTTCTCCATGGAATCCATCATCAAACCTTGAATCGGGTCGCGCATGTCGCATGGAAGCTTGAGGAGGAGGGCTAGTTGCTGTTGCAAGCACGAGCAAGCGAGGTCATCGTTGTCTACACGAGCTAGGAGGAGACGAACCGCAAAAATCGATGTTTCGACACTTTTTCGTCATTTCCTCGCCGAAACCAACCGTCACCACGTGAAAAGTAACCCCGTAGTGGTAAGATCCCACCCTAGTCCACCCTTTTGAAGTCCTAGTACATTGCTATGAAGTATAGAAGCCAATAGACAAATAGCCATTTTGAAACAGATCAGGTCAGCCCGGACAGTCCGAGGTTTTACCCGGACAGTCCGAGGTTTTACCCGGACAGTCCGAATAATTCGGATACTCCGAAGAAATGTCCGGATTGTCCGGGTTGGGCGTAGCTCAGTAGACCGAGGGTGTCAACCCGGATACTCCGGGGTTTTATCCGGATACTCTGGATAGGGCAGAATACGCGAGACCGAGGGGGTCAACCCGGATACTCCGGGGTTAAACCTGGATACTCCGGATATGATTCAATAAAATGCCCTAAGACTTGAACTTTTGACGCAAAACTCAATTCGTATTTTTATATTACCATCAGTACTACACATCATGAGCATTTCATGCATCTTTTAATCATGTGCACCATTGGAGTTCTTGATTCGGTGTTTATGGATTTGGATTTTCTCGTTAGGTGTTGACGCTTCGGAAGGCACTCCCGAGTACGACTACGCCTTCGAAGTCAAGAACGAGCAGCAAGGCACTACTTTACTCCTTGACCATGATTGCTGCTACTATTTGAAATTTATATTGTTGGAATTATTTCATCAATTGCATGCTTACTTTCAATTACAACTATGATTGCGTAGAATTCTTAGCTATTGCCACATTGTGATGTTATCCCCTTGCCATGTTCCTTTCGTGTTCTATTGTCGCCCTAGGAGGAGGGTTTATTCTTATTATATGGGTTCGTGCGAATTGCTTAGCCATGCTTAGAACATCGTTAGAAACCGCGATAGATGGACTTAATCCATCGGTCGCAATGATCAAGATTTATTTAATACTGATGGTTTCAAATGTTGGTTAATGAGTAGAGATATTGGTTAAGGACCTTAAGGATTGAATCCTGGTGACGTCTCTTTGAGTAACTATCATGCGAACCACATGCCGTTTAAGGGACCGGCGTAACCAAGTACTTATGTATGACTACGTTATGCAAACCATGTGCACTCGGAATTCCTTGAGCTTAGTGGAGCGTCAAGGAATGACCGCCAGAATTCCTTGGGCTTAGTGGAGCACCAGGGAATGTCCTCGGAGTTCCTCGAACTTTGTTGAGTTGGGGATGTCCAACAACGGGTGTACTCCTTGATCCACACACACCGAGCACTGGGCACGCGGGATCAAGGGTCACAGTCATCCGGATGGTTTAGATACACTACCATGCATACTGGAAAATGGTTTGTCACGTTCACCTCGGCCGACACATCCAAGAAAATGTGTTAATAGCTTGGCTTACGAGTGTGGCGTGTCATGTGGGTAAAGTCGTACCTCTGCAGAGTTGAAACTATTCGAATAGCCGCGTCCATGGTTAAGGACGATCGCTTGATTTGTCAGTCACTGGGCGAGTATTAAGGACTTGGTAAGAATGGGATGGGAGTGGGAAAAGAGACACAAGTATTGGAGTACTTGTGTGTGTAATCGAACATGAGCGATCGAACTCATGGTTCGGAAAATGCTTGAAGGCATGATATGAATGTGATTATGATGATGTTATATTATGTATTAGATCTTGCAACTGTTTACTAAATGCAATTTGTCAATCTATACATGTTTATGATTTATCCCAAATATTGCTTTATGCTGAAATTGCCATTTTGCCTCCCTTTGATGTAGCAACCCCATGTAGTTAGAATTCAGCATGCAACTTATATTATTGTGCGAGTACACTCTTTGTACTCAACCGGACTGTCCACTTGCTGTAGGTGAGGATAAGGCACTGCCCGGGGACTTTTACCGGGCAGATTTCGACAATTCTAATGTTTAGTCGCCGTTCTTGCCCCAGTTGGTTGCCTGAGGGTTTGGGGGCATGCCATGCTGGCCCTTTTGTTGTTTATCTTATGATTTCCGCTGCTACTTGGTGTAATAACTCTAAATATGTCGTTATGGACAGCAGTCCTACTTTTGGAATGTAATAACGTTTATGCTTCCAATAATTGTGTATGTGTTGTGATGTCAACTGTTGGATGAGAATGCTCGTGTTGGCGAACTATCCTGGGACCAACACGGGTATAATCGTGAAACGCCCGAGGTTCCCTTGATTCACTTGAGATGTACCGCGCAATTGGGTGAATCAGTGGAGTCCCGGGGACGGTTCCCCACACTTGGTTCCAATTCCACACCATCGGCCAACCGTGACCTACTTCCTCGCACATCACGGCCCGCCGGCGTTTAAGCAGCCTAGCAACCTGCTCCTTGACCCTCTCGCCAATAAGCTATGCGATCTCGATCCGACACGTCTCGCGGAGCCACGTAGCCGTGTATGTTCAACCTTCATTAGTTATGGTTTTGGTGTTAATGACAAATCTAATATTGAGATTATCCATTAATGTGATTTTGTTATTAATGACAAATCTTATATCTAGACTAACTTGTTTATTTAGAATATCCTTGATTAGTCTCATCGCATTGAAAAATGGAAAACCCAAGGTATGTGTGCGTATTCATTCTAGTATTAGTTGCATACTTTGGATTCAAGTTAAAGTATGAATGTCCCCATTATATTAACCATAAACGTGCATCATGTTTCCCAATCCACACATTACATGGATGCACATACTTAGGGGGAGTTTGTAGTTTAACTTGAAAGTTTCATTGTATTGATCTATTCTTTATTAACACATATAAGGATCAAGACAAAGAAACTAAATCCTTGAGTATATATTTGAATTGCCTAGTCATAGTATACTCATGGTAATATAGGATATACTCCAATGTGATCAAATTGAATATGTGCATATTATATCCAAGTCAATTATATCTATGCACATATACATGTGGAGTTTATTCTATAGTTGATGACTTAGAGTAATGAGCATTTCCATATAGTTTACATATAATGGATCATTACTTTTCATCAACATGAGTATATGAAAACTTGAGTAGTTAATATATACTCATATCAATTTAAATGAAAGATTTAAATTGAGTTCATTTGTCTTAATTAATTATTAACGAACACTTCATCATGTGTTGATGGTGTTCCGTGATTAATTGAGGACAAATGAATAGTTCTTAAGTATAATAAAGCATGAGTTGCATTATTGTACTTAAGACACACTTAAATCATTTCTATTGATTTAGGGTTGTGCTCAATTGATCTAGAGGCATCCATTATGTGTTAATGGAGTGCAAGAGATAATTGAGACAACCATGCATCTTGGACTAACTATTTTATGAGTTGTGATTGAGTTAGGTCCAACGATGGATGAGATGATGAGAACGGGACAAGGACGGCATCATGAGTTGATGGGCGTCAAGAGTGGATCCCGAAGAGGAGTCGAGTGATGATCCCGGGGGAGTATCGAGTAAAGATCATAAAGACCCCAAAGGGGATTGCTTGTGCGCGGCGGCAAAGGTATAATTAGATAAGCTAAGGACTTTGTAGTCTTTGAGTCTAAGGTTTTATCGCCGTGCTATTAAGAGGGGTCGTTCCCTTTGCTCGAGCTTCATCATGTGTTGGTAATCTCATTCCCGCGTTCACTCAAGCTCAAATCTTATTTGATTTGGTTGTGTTTGGTTTATGCTCTGATTTGCATGTGTTGCAAAGAGGAAGAGTATTTGCATTTGGTTTTCGCATACTGCTTTGATTTGCATGGGTTGCAAATAGGATAAGCTAGTGCGTTGGCTTTTACGTGAAGTTCACTTTTGCATGCGTTGCAAATGTTGAGGCTTCATGTTTTGGTTTCGTACAAAACAATCTTTCTTAAAACCGTGTGGTTGCTTGGAGCTAAGTTTTGCATGTGTTGCAAAAGGAGAGAGCTCAAGCACGAATTTGTGTTTGTGTGTTTGTATGGAGCTAGAGGCTTGCATGTGTTGCGAGTAAAGAGCTCATACGTGTGATTTGGTTTTAGTTGATGTTTGGTTTTGGTGTAAAGTCGATTTGGTATGGTTGCACGGAACTAGAGAATTGCATGTGTTGCAATTAGAGAGTTCATGCATCTTGATTTGATGTTGCTTGGAGCTAGACTTTTGCACGTGTTGCAAAGAGTAGTGCTCAAGCATGAAATGTGTTTATTGCGTTATTTGCAAGTTCGTTGTGCGAATAAACTGAGGTTTATGAGTCCGGAATCCCGAGAGCATGTGAGTGGGGCTTGCAGCGGTGTTGGCAAGTTGACCGGATCTTGTGTTGACCTTCACATGGCTAGGGGATTAATCTCATAAACTTCGAGTTTGATTAAGCTTAATCGATTTGCAAATAGTTCTTGAGTCGATTGCGAAATGTGTTTTCGCAATTTGGGTTGAATTCTTTGAGCATGGTTTGAATTGGTGCAAATGTGTTTTGCACGGGTAAATGATCATGTGTTGATCATTCTTGAGGCTCAAAGAATTGCATTTGGTTTTCCGGAGCAAAATTTGGAAGAAACTGGAGTTTTCTCTGGGGGGCGGTGCGACCGCCATAGGCGGTCTGACCGCCCCCCCCGCCGCGTTTTTCTCGGGCGTGGCGTTCTTGGATTTGGTTGGGCGGTGCGACCGGGTGGAGGCCGGTGTGACCGGACCTCCGGTCGGACCGGGCTGGCGTCGGCGCGTTTTTTCCAGAGAGATTGATTTCGGGTCTTCGGTCTTTTGCATGGCGGTCTGCGACCGGCCGGCGGGCGGTCGGACCGGCAGCGGTGCGACGGTCGTGTGATGCGACCGCCGTCTGTGAGTCAAAAATCCGACCGTTGCTCTGTGAGGGCCGGTCGGACCGGAGGAGGTCCGGTTGGACCGGGTTTTTCGGGTTTTGCCCTGTTTTGCCCCCAAACGACTAGTTTTCTTGTGTGGGCTATAAATACACCCCTTGGGGGGCTTGGGCAGGTTGTTGTTGCTGTGTATAGGAGTTGGGTGCATGTGTTGCTCCTCTCTTTTTGGTTCTTGAGCATAAGAGTGACCCTAATTGCATTTGTTGCAATTGGGAAGTGGATTTGAGAGTCTCTTGTGCATGTGTTGCACTTGAGGAGGCCTTGTGCATGTGTTGCACTTGGTGATCATCGAGGAGCGCATTTGTTGTGCCCGGTGAGGTTCAAGCGAAGGAGCGGCTTATTACTCTTGGAGGTTGCCGACTCTAGGCGGCGAGGCGTCGTCGCTGGAGCTCTCAAGGTTGTGAGAAGCCCGGCGAAGTTTGTGAAGGTTCGGGTTGAGCGTCGCGTGGCGTGAAAACCACGACTAGTGGAAAGAGGCGGTGCTCGGCGGGAGCCGGTCCAAGTGTGGGCTTGCCTCAACGTGGACTAGGGGAGACCGGCAAGTCTCCGAACACCACGGAAAAACATCGGTTGTCCCTTGTCTCTTTACATTCAAGTACTTACCTTTTGCATATTATTGATTGCTTGAATTAGAATTGCTTAGTATTATTTAGTTGATAAATTTAACAATTCTTGTGTAGAAACATAATTTAGTTAAGTGCACTAGTGAGCCTAGTTGATTTAGGCTTTAATTGTCAAAACCTATTTGTCGCTTCCGCATATATCTTTGATTAGGTTTTGACATAGGGGTTGATTAGAGCGATCGGTTTTAGTGAGCGATTAATTTCATAAAATGCCTATTCACCCCCCCTCTAGGCGCATCCTCGACCCTACAAGCCGTCACTGTGCACCATCTGATCTGCGCTAGGTGTGCGGCTCGGATCGTGCGACGTCGCGCTTTCACCGCCACCGCAAGAACCCTAACCCTAATCGTGTCAGCATAGAAACCGCGTCTACCGCCGCTCGGTTTCGGTCCCTACACGCCTCCCTAGGCTATTTAAGCCCCCGAGGTGCCTCGTGTTGTGTTCCCCATCGCGCGTCGCACCCACCGCCTCTTCTCCTGTCGCCCGAGACCTCTCTGTTGTGTTGCACGAGCTCACCGGAGTCCTTCGCCGTAGCTGCAAGCTTCCGCCGCCTTGTTCTTCACCGTCGGTCCTTCTCCGTCGCCTCCATTTGCACGTTCAGACTCATTGCGTTGCCATGTCCCAGTTCTGTGCCCAACCGAGGTAGATCTGATGCTATTTCGCCGTAACCTGTGTCGTCTTCCTCAGCTCCGGTGGGTCGTGCCACCATCTCACCATTACCCTGCTTCGCTGTGAACCCCAGCCGTCCGATCGCCTGCCAACGTCCCAGATTGCACCGCGTCTTCTCCACTTCTTCCTCGCTTCGCTACCGTCCGATCTGGCCATGCCGCTGGATACGAGACACGTGCCCCGCAGCGTCATCACTCGCGTGGCTGCTACATCGGCCACCACCTCGTTGCCCCGTCAGTGCCACATCAGCCGTGCCGCCCCGTCAGCAGTGACGTCAACGGTGACGTCAGCCTCCCCTGTTCCTGTGAACCCGGTCCACCGTGGACCTATTGCAGGGCTGTGGACTCGGTCCATAGACCATGGGTCCCGCTTGTCAGTCAAATAAGGATTTTCAGATTTATTTTTACTTTGGGAAATTGATTTGCTGACGTCAACGTTGCACAATAAATCAATTTTGCAATTCAAAAATAAATCAGGAAATTCAGATTTAATCTTTTTTAGCCTTTTTCTCTGAATTTAATCTTCTAGAGGCTTATTCTCGCTCATATAAACTCTAATTGAGGTGATTCAAATTTCTAAATTTTTGTAAAATTGAGCTCTACCCTCTATTTGGTATTTATTTGGTTTTGTAGCTTTCTTTTCTGGTAGACGCGAATCCCAAAGGAGCGAATGGAGACTTCGAAGACCAAAGCTCAGCACTAGATCAGCAAGGCAAGTCGTAACCTTTGATCATATTGAACCCATGTTTGCAAAAGTAATTTGGTTTATACAATTGCATGCTATTTGTATCAATGCGTAATTTATGGGAATAGCTATTCACCTGATTGACATTATGCCACTTCATCTTTGGAATGCCATGTACCCATTGTTAGCCCCTAGTTGAGTCATTACTCTTTTGACATAATCATAATACCAATAATGGGTTATCGTAGCTATGCTTAGATCTGCTAGTTGTACGTTGGGATTCATATCACATATGAATTAATGTTAATCTTAACTTAATGAGATATTGAATCGTGGCAGTTAGCCACTCTTGTAAAATTTGTTGTACCAGGGCAAGGGATGCTGAGGAAGGACCAGAAAGTAATGAGTATCATGAAGAGGAATACTATGAAGACTACGTGGACTAGGAAGGTGTTTCCCCAGACGATTACCTGTGGCATGTTGAATGGCCCCAGTTATCTTATTTCTATTGTAAAAGTTTTATTGTTTCTTAAGCCCATAAGGCATGGATGTATGAACCTTGACCATATGGTCATTTGCTTTGAATAATAATAATTTGCTTCTTCTTAGTTAACTTGTTGTATGGAATGATATTTCATCTGTGTTGCCACTGTGTGCACTAGCGTGATCCTGGAGTAGTGCAGAATACACAGAGGGTTTCGGATTTGTAAATCCGGGACAAAGATGGTATCAGAGCCATATCGACTGTAGGACGCTCTCTTAGTTAGCATGGTCTTCAAAATTATTTTCTAAATCAAACCAACAAAGTGGTAATTAATAGTTTGTCTACTCTCATCTTATTCCTAGGTTCTTATACCTTTCCTTTGCTAAAATATTATTTTGAAAGTTTAAATTAATCTTATCTCATGAAACTTCCTAAAACCTCAAGGCATATGCAAGGAATCAATCAAAGGAGACAATGATTAAGCTGTCGAAGAGTATGTCTGAGAAGACTACCATATAAGATAAGTTGGTGGTGCTCTGTGGTGTTTGAGCATGCCATCTCCTTTCAGTTTAGTTATGTTTAGTCCGTACGTGTATACTAGGATTTTCATTATTTGTGTGCCGGGTATGTTGTACACTTGCCTCAAGCATGGTGTCGCAACCATACCTTAAGTTGAAAGCTTTAATTGCCTCTTTATTTTGTAGCCTTTTCAGCTATGTCCTTGGTTGGTTTTTGTCCTTGGGTATTACCTTCTCCCCTAGATGACCTTACCACTTGTCTATTGCTTTTCCCTCTTATCTATCAAACCCTTGTGCTGCGTCGCAGATAGTTGACACTCGTTCTGGAGTCTGTCGCGGTTCACTAGTGGATGCTAATGCCAGTGCAAGCGCCAACCTGCCACCACCGCCTACAGTGTTAGATCAGAACTTGGGACACTTCTTGGCAGCCCAGACTTAGCTTATGAATATCACGATGCAGAACATGAACAATATGATGAATCAGCAGAACCAGACTGCAGTTACTCTGGCTAACCTGTTGAACTAGCAGATTCAAGCTGCTGCTGCACCTCCTCAGGCCCATCCACAGTCCAAGCTAGCAGAATTCATGAGGACTCATCCACCTACCTTCTCCAATTCTTCAGAACCATTGGACACAGATGATTGGATCCGTTCCATTGAGAAGAAGCTTGCAATTTCTCAGTGCACAGATCGTGAGAAGGTTCTTTATGTCGCTCATCAGTTAGAGGGCATTGTCGAATATCCAGATATAGGATATGGGCCTACGTCATATAAAGTCCAAGGCCATGCCAGGTATATCTTTACCAGCATTTGTAAACCCCGCATAAGGCAGGACTCGATCGTATTCCCGATATGAGGAAATCTACTCGAATACGTCTGGCCACTATGGAAATTCAGGTGCGATTCGGAGATCATAACGGCAAGAGGACTCCTCATCGACTACAATTCGGTACTCTAGCCTACTATATAAGGACCAGGGAGGATGTCATCCAGAGCAAGCCAATTGAAAGTCAACCAATTGCAAAGCTGCACAAGCCAACTTAGAGCGCAAGCTTCAAGCCATCGCCATCTAGAGTCCGACGCATAGGAAGATCTCCGCGCAGGCATCCAATAGCCATAGTCTAGCCACCCCCCATATTCTTATTCTTCATTGTAATTAGGACTAGCTCCACTACTTGTAATCGGTTCATTGATCTCATCCATCACCGACACAGGAGTAGGGCATTACTCGACCAAGAGGCCCAAACCTGTCTACATCATGTTCCCCTGATTGTGTGTCTAATCCTGCATCCCCCAAAGGTACTTCAATATAAGTGTGTTGTCGATCACTAACCTTCGACAGGCATCACTGCTGAATGGTGGGAAAACTACAGTGCTGCCCTTGATGATCCCCAGACCATCACTTAGGCAGAGTTCTCCAAAGCTTTCCGCCACTCCCATATCCTAGATGGAAAAGTGGAGATGAAGAAGAATGAGTTCCGAGAGCTCAAGCAAGAAGGAATGTCAGTAAGTGAATACCTCAACAAGTTCACTCAACTTGCTCGCTATGCCCAAAAGATGTGGCCACAGATGATGCTCGCTAGAAAAAGTTCAAGCGTAGGCTCAATCCAGGACTAAAGGTGCAAGTCATTGGCAATGACTACACAGATTTTCAACATCTTGTGGATAAAGCCATGCTTATTAAGGAATCTCATCGTGAGTTGGAGGAATCTCGCAAGAGGAAGATGATGCAGCATGGAACTCACCAGAACCATCCTCAGAGAGCCAGAAATAATGCACAATAGCCTGCTCATTTCACTCCTCCATCTGCATTCAGGACACCTACTCCAGCACCTCGCCCAGCTCCTTTAGGCAATCACAACTTCAGCACCAATAGCAATCTGCCTCAGAGGACAAGTTATCCAACTACAAGAGTCACATGTTTCAATTATCATAAACGTCGTCATTGCACCAACAATTGCCTAAGGAAGCAAGTTGTGACGCCAATCCGTTTCAACTTGGGATCTACACCAGCCAAGACCCTCACACCAAGAGCGGGACGTGGAACGTCTCAGACTCCCAATCAAGCTACCAAGACTCCACCTCTTGTTGGAAGAGGCCGTGTGATCTACATCACCACTGAGGATGCCCAGTCTGCACCAGACATCATACTAGGTAAGCTCCTAGTCAACTCAGCATCTGCCATGGTTTTGTTTGATTCTGAAGCTAGCATTTGTTTGTTTCTTGGAGTTTTGCTACAAATCATCAGTTAAAGACAAAGCCTCTTAAAATGTTTTATTAGTGCAATCACCTAGTTCTGATTTGAGTACGAACTAAGACTGCCCCGAGGTTAAAATATTAATTAGAGGGATAAAATTTCTAGCCAACCTCATTGTCCTAGACACCAAGTCCCTAGATGTGATCCTAGGAATGGATTGGCTCTCCAAGAACCAAGTAGTTTTGGATTGTGAAAATAGAGAGATCACGTTAACCAGACTAGATGGAGCTAAGTTAAAGTTTCAAGTTGTCGCAAATCAGTCCGAAGGGATAAAAGTTTGTAGTGCCAAAGGAATAAGTTTGGAAGATGTGTCAATCGTCAGAGAGTTCCCTGATGTGTTTCCAGATGAATTGCCTGGGATGCCACCAGATAGAGATATAGAATTCTTGATTGAGCTAGTTCCTGAAACACCACCCATCTCCAAGAGGCCGTACAGGATGCCTGCTAATGTGTTAGCTGATGTAAAGAGACAGATTAAAGAGTTGCAAGATCAAGGTTTTGTAAGACCAAGTTCTTCACCATTGGGAGCCCCAGTTCTTCTAGTTGAAAAGAATGATGGCACTCAGAGAATGTGTATGGATTACCGCTCACTCAATGAAGTCACCATTAAGAATAAGTACCCTTTATCAAGGATTGATGATTTATTTGACTAGCTTCAAGGAGCAGGAGTGTTCTCAAAGATTGACTTGAGATCAGGTTACCATTAGTTGAAGATCCATTAAGAGGATATACCTAAAACCGCTTTTGTGATGCAGTATGGACAGTATGAATATACCATGATGTCTTTTGGCTTAACCAATGCCCCTACCTATTTCATGACTCTAATGAATAAAGTATTCATGGAATATCTAGACAAGTTTATCATTGTCTTTATTGATGACATTCTAGTCTACTCCAAAAGTAAGGCAGAACATAAGGATCACTTGCGCCAAGTTTTGACAAAGCTAAGGGAACATCAGCTCTATGCCAAGTTTAGTAAATGTGAGTTCTGGATGAAGGAAGTTGCTTTCCTAGGACATGTGATATCAGCAGAAGGAGTCGCTGTTGACTCTAGTAAAGTACGAGATGTGCTCAGTTGGGAGTCACCCAAGACAATAACCCAAGTCAGAAGTTTCCTTAGAATGGCGGGATATTATCGTAGTTTCATAGAAGGTTTTTCGAGAAAAGCTAGACCGCTCACTCAGCTTTTGAAAAAGGAGAAGAAATTTGTTTGGACATCAGAGTATGGGCGAAGTTTTCAAGAGCTAAAGAAGTGTTTGACAACTGCCACAATGCTTATTTTATTAGACATTCGAAAGGATTTTGAGATATTCTGTGATGCATCCCGATAAGGACTCGATTGTGTCCTAATGCAAGATAAAAAGGTCGTGGCATATGCTTCACGATAACTAAGGCCACATGAAGTCAACTATCCAACCCATGATTTGGAATTGGCCGCCGTAGTGCATACTTTAATGATTTAGCGCCATTACCTCATCGGTAATCACTGTGAGGTTTACACTGATCATAAGATCCTAAAGTATATTTTTACCCAAGCTGATCTCAATATGAGGCAAAGAAGATGGTTGGAGTTGATCAAGGACTATGACATTGGAATTCATTACCATCCAGGCAAAGCCAATGTCGTAGCTGATGCTTTGAGTAGAAAGAGCTATTGCAGTACCTTGATGATTAAAGAAATTCAGCCAGCTCTCTATGAGGAATTTCAGAAGCTTAACCTGGAAGTGGTACAAGAAGGTTACTTAGCTACTTTGGAAGTACGCCCAATATTGGAAGATAAGATTCAAGAAGCCCAGGTTGATTATATTGATATCAAAGAGATTAAGAGAAATATGAAAAAAGGAAAAGCCCTAAGTTTCACTAAATATGAAAGAGGGACTGTTTGGTATGAAAATTGTATTTGCGTACTAGACAAGAAAGAGCTCAAGGAGTTGCTACTCAAAGAAGTGCATGAGACCTTGTACTCTATTCACTCTGGAAGTACCAAGATGTATCAAGACCTTAAGGAAAGGTATTGGTGGCCTAGCATAAAGCGTGAAATTGCAGAGTATGTTGCTCTTTGTGATGTCTACCAGAAGGTAAAAGCAGAGCATTAAAGGTCAGCAGGATTGCAGCAGCCATTGAAGATTCCAGAGTGGAAGTGGGAAGAAATTGGTATGGATTTCATTATCGGACTTCCTAAAACCCAAGAAAATTATGATTTGATATGGGTAATAGTGGACCAATTGACTAAGGTAGCTCACTTCATTCCAGTTAAGACTACCTACACCGAAGATAAATTGGCAGAATTATATATGTCAAAGATTTTCAGTCTTCACGGAGTGCCTAAAAAGATAGTCTCCGATAGAGGAACTCAGTTTACCTCTCGTTTTTGGCATAGTTTGCTTGGAGCTATGGGAACCCATCTCAGGTTCAGTACTGCCTATCACCCCCAAACAAACAGACAGACTGAGCGTGTGAATCAAATTCTTGAGGACATATTAAGAGCCTGTGCCTTAACCTATGGTGCCAAGTGGGACAAGTCTTTGCCTTATACAGAATTGTCTTACAATAACAGTTATTAAGCCAGTCTGCAAATGTCTCCTTTTGAAGCTTTATATGGAAGAAAGTGTAAAACCTCTCTCAATTGGAAGGAGACTGGAGAAAGACAGTTATTTGGTCCTGCCATATTGCAAGAAGCTGAAGAGCAAGTCCAGTTAATTCAACGCAAGTTGAAGATAGCTCAAAGCAGACAGAAGAGTTATGCAGATAATCGTCGGCGAGATTTGAGTTTCGAACCTGATGACTATGTGTATCTTAATGTGTGTTTGGCAGGGATTCAGCTTCACCAGATTCGTGAAGCTGGAGCTGTGATTACATTAAGAGTGTTTAGATAGATCATCTTATTTACATTTTAGACCAAAAATATAAACTTAATTCTCTTTATGTTAGCCTACAAGTTTCAGATTTCAGGTGAAGCTGGAATCTGAAGCTCTACCAAACAGGCCTTTAGAGTCACCCCTCTCAAAGGAGTAAGAGATTCCAAGTAAAAGGGAAGCTTGCCCCTATATATGTTGGACCGTTCAAAGTCTTGGAAAGAAGAGGAGAGGTTGCTTACAAGCTTGAATTGCCTCAGTTTTTTACTGGAATCTATGATGTGTTCCACGTGTCGCAGTTGAAGAAGTATTTGTGAGTGCCAGAAGAACAGATGCCATTGCAAGCCATCGATTTGCAAGAGGATCTCACCTACAAGGAGTCACCAGTTAAGATTTTGGATGTTGCAGAGCACATCACAATAAGCAAGATCACCCGTTTTTGTAAGGTTCAGTGGAGCAACGATTCAGAAGAGGAAGCTACTTGGGAGCAAGAAGAAAATTTGAAGTCCGAGTTTCCCCACCTATTCTCTAGCCAGCCTGAATCTTGGGGTTGAGATTCCATTTAAGGGAGGGAGGTTTGTAACATCCCAAAATTTGAGTTTTGGAATGTTTAAGTTTGAAAATCAACCATTTGCCTTCTTCTAGAATTAATCAAGGCTTAATTGGGATTTTCTAATAATGAAAGATTTAATTTGATTAATCTATACATCAAACTAAAGTTTTTATTGGATTCCTTGTGCTTCAAGAAATTTTTAAATATTTTTGGTGATTTTTTTGAATTTATTTGGACTTATGTGAATTCCTAAAAATTTACTAAATTGGAAAATGTTTTTATTTTCTCAAATATCACTATGGGCCGAATCTCCGCCGGCCCGGTTCCTATTCCGCTCCATCGGCCCACTCTGCCCAGCCCACCTCCCTCGCGCGTCTCAGCCCGCTTCGCATTTTGCCCGGCCCAGCGGCTTGCTCTGCCAACCCCCGCTCCATCGCTGTGCGATCTCGATCCAGCGCGTCTCACTGAGCCACATAGCCATCACTGTGCAACGTCTGATCTACGCTAGGTGTGCGGCTCGAATCGTGCCACATCATGCTTGCGCCGCTGCCACAAGAACCCTAACCCTAATCGTGTCAGCGCCGAGACCGCATCCGTCGCCGCTTGGTTTCTAGTCCCTACATGCCTATCTAGGCTATTTAAGCCCCCGAGGTGCCTCGTGTTGCTTTCCCCATTGCGCGCCGCACCCGCCACCTCTTCTCTCATCACCCGAGACCTCTCCATTGTGTCACACGAGCTCGCTGGAGTCCTCTGCCGTAGCTGCAAGCTTCCACCACCTTGTTCTTTGCCGTCGGTCCTTCTCCGCCGCTTCCATTTGCATGTTCGGACTCGTTGTGTTGCCATCTCCCAGATCCGTGATAAATTGAGGTAGATCCGAAGCTATTTCGTCATAACATGCATCGTCTTCCTCAGCTCCAGTGGGTCGCGCCACCGTCTCACTATTACCCTGCTTCACCATGAACCCCAGCCGTCCGATCGCCTGCCAACGTCCCAGATCGTACCGCGTCTTCGCCGCTGCTTCCTCGCTTCACTACTGTCCGATCTGGTCGTGCCGCTGGATATGCGACACGTGCCCCACCACGTCGGCCTTCACCTCGTTGCCCCGTCAGCACCACGTCAGCTGTGCCACCCCGTCAGTAGTGACGTCAGCGGTAACGTCAGCCTCCCCTGTTCCCGTGAACCTGGTCCATCGTGGACCGATTGCAAGGCCGTGGACTCGGTCCATAGACTGTGGGTCCCGCCTATCAGTCAAACAAGGATTTTTATATTTATTTTTAATTCGGTAAATTGATTTGTTGACATCAGCATTGCACAATAAATCGATTTTTCAATAGAAAAATAAACCAGGAAATTCAGATTTAATCTTTTTCAGCTTTTTCTCTGAATTTAATCTTCTGGAGGCCCGTTCTCGCTCATACGAACTCCGATTGAGGCGATTCAAATTTCTAGCTTTTTGTAAAATTGAGATATACCTTCTAGAGCCATTTATGTTCAATTTTGAGCTTGTTTAAGTTTATGTTTGGTATTTATTTGGTTTCGTTGCTTTCTTTTCTGGTAGACGCGAATTCCGAAGGAGCGAACGGAGACTTCGAAGACCAAGGCTCAGCACTAGATCAGCAAGGCAAGTCATAACCTTTAATTATATTGAACTAATGTTTGCAAAAGTAATTTGGTTTATACAATTGCATGCTATCTGTGTATCAATGCATAATTTATGGGAATAGCTATTCACCTGATTGACATTATGCCATCTTCATCTTTGGAATGCCATGTATCCATTGTTAGCCCCTAGCTGGGTCATCACTAGTTGGACATAATCGTAATACCAACAATGGGTTATCGTAACTATGCTTAGACCTGCTTAGTTGTACGTTGGGATTAGTATCACATGTGAATTAATGTTAATCTTGACTTAATGAGATATTGAATCGTGCCCGTTAGCCACTGTTGTAAAATTTATTGTACCATGGCAGGGGATGCCACTGGTCTTGGTTGAACAAAATGTTTTCCCTCGAGCAAGAGATCGTGCAGTAAAGGGGGTGCTTTCTAGCACATTGGGATGTGGCTGTCTTGCCTGAGACAACTTAAGGACTTAATCTTGTGTGCCATTGAACTGGGTCTAACCGTGCAACCATAAGTCTGGTATGGGACAAACCTTACTGATTAATTTGCAATGTTTAATCTTGAGTACTACCAATTGTTGGTGTGGGTTTTGGGATGGACAGGTAGATTCACATGGCTCAAGAGGGGGCCCCGAGGGGTGAAACCTTAGAGGGCAATATCGGGTTTAGACAGTGCATTGTAAAGGCTTTGTCGTGATCTCTCTGCTGACAAATCAAAGGAAGTGTGTTCATAGCACTTGGCAACAAGAAGCTGATCATGTCTTTTGGGTAAAGCTGTACAACCACTGCAGAGTGTAAAACTATTCGAATAACCATGTCTGCGGTCATAGACAAGCCTAGGAATTTCACACGAGGTATAGAGTGTTTCATGAAATGTGGGGATGTGGAATTATTAGAATGTGAACAGGGAGTTCATTGTTGTTTTGTTGTCTAAAGTTATATTGTTGAATTTAGTGGTTTTATACTTGTTTTGGATGGTAAAGGGTGATGCCTCGCCATTTTGTTCATGTTATCTACCATTGATTTACTAGTTATTTATTATCTTTTTCATCAAAATGCTTTTAATCTATTTATTGTATTTCAATTCAAGTTATTTCTTTCTGCAACTGAACCATATGACTATCCTTTGTCAAGCCGCAGTGCATGAATACCGCATCATTTCCCAATGGCTTGCTGAGTACTTTTTGTACTCACAACTTTATGCCTTTGTTGATCAGTTGGTGAGGAAAGACCAGAAAGTAATGAGTAATGTGTGAACCTTGACCATATGGTCATTTGCTTTGAATAATAATAATTTTCTTCTTCTTAGTTAACTTGTATGGAATGATATTTCATCTATATTGCCACTATGTGCATTAGCATGATCCTGGAGTAGTGCAGAATACACAGAGGGTTTCGGATTTGCATGTCCGGATCCCGACACTAGGCCCCTAATTTTATTTTGGTTTTTGTAATTAATGACAATAGCAATCAAAGGACTAATAGTTTCTTGAAGAATATTGAAAATAGATTGGTTCTAGGTTTGACGATCATGGAAGCATGAAAGTGACACAAAAGAAGATAAATGCATCGA
The DNA here is from genome assembly GCA_036346375.1 of Guadua angustifolia. NCBI lineage: Eukaryota > Viridiplantae > Streptophyta > Magnoliopsida > Poales > Poaceae > Guadua > Guadua angustifolia. The sequence continues at coordinate 67,118,136 of CM070500.1, read as the reverse complement.
GCTAATGACAAAGGTATAAAGTTAAGGACTTCTTATAGTTTTTATCGATCTTAGAGTTTTGGAGAAAAGATCGAATTGCTAGAAATAGTGCCATACTATTAAGAGGGTCTTGACGATTACTTTGATGTTATTTAAGGTTTGAAGGCTCAAATCCATGCTCCCTTGAAGTCATATTCAAAATAAATTTAAAAAATGTTGGACATATAAAAAGTGCCTCTAGGTAGCCAGTGCTATCGGCCAGGTAGTAGCACCGGCCCTCAAGGCGGTGTGTAAAAACTTGAGAGGGTGTTTTTGGGGGATCTGGCAGGTAGGGGTGTAAACGGGTCGGGTATGGGCGGGTAGTAGATCATCCCATACCCTACCCTATTATTTTTCTCCGAATGCAATGCAGGCACGGGTAGTAAAATGGGTAGAATGCAGGTAACAGTAGCATTTTCTCTGAATGGGTAGAAATCGGGTTCCGAGTAGTGTGTGGACGGGTATAATACAGACAACGGGTACTTCATCGGGTGGTGCACGAAATACCTAGGATCAAAATATGTGATGAAAACAATCCAACTATCACACTAGTACATCACATAATACAATAGATAATGCCGTATAGTCTAACAAACATACATAGTCCAACAAAGAGTTCAAATAGTACATAATCAAACACATGGAGTTCAATGAACACACAAAGTCCAATACATGAAGCGAAATTTACATACATAGTTCAACACATAGAGTCCAACACATAGAGTTAAATTATACAAAACAAATTTCTTCATATAGAGTTGACGCCTTGTGATTATATCCGGGTACCCGGATTGTGAGAATTATCCGGGTACCCGAATCCGACCCGTACCCGCCAGATATTGCCGATCCCGTACCCAACCCGAACCCAAACCTAACCTACCTGGGTACTACCCGTACCCGGCAGGTAGTGTAAAATTGTTTTCCATTAGGGTACTTTTGCATCCGGGTACAGGTACGGGTCGGGTAATACCCGACCCATTTACACCCCTACTGGCAGGTTGATGCTAGTGGCCATGACAGCCCGGTGCTACTGGCTGAGCGGTAGCACCGACACCTCAAAGCGGTATAAAAATTCCAGAAGGGGTGCACTTTTGGGTATTGGCGGTCCGGTGCTACCGCCCATGGTAGCCCGGTGCTATCGAGCAAGCGGTAGCACCAGCCTCATACCCGGTGCAGAAATTCCAGAGAACCACTCTTCTAACCGAGCAAAAATAACAAGAGCCTAGTGCAATCGGTCCTAGTTGGGCGATAGCACCGGACCCTCTGTGCAAGGGCTCTGACAGTGCATTTATTGCATTGTTCTGACCGTTGGGATGGAGCCTGGTGTTATCGGCCCTACATGGGTGGTAGCACCGAAAATGTTGACATACTCCATGATTCTTACACCAACGACTAGTTTTGTTGGTGGGGGTTTTAAATACACCCCACCTATATTCTAGAGCCAACTTTGGACTTCATTGATCATTTTTGAGCTATAGCTAGTCTCCAATACTTTTGTGTGCATTAAATTCACATTTTGGGAGAGTTGGGAGCATTTTCAAGTGTGCATTTAGTAATTGAGCCTTTAGACACTTGATTCGACCTCATGCAAGTGTCAAGACTTATTATTGTTTGGGGTTACCACCTTCTAGATGACTTGGAGGTATTCATGTTTAGTGAGCTTCTCGACGGAGATTGTGAGAAGCCCTAGCAAATTATGAAGGCCGGAGTTCACCTACTCAGAGCGGGGAAGAGCTAACATAGTGATCGAGGAAGGCTCAAGAGGTTAGAGCTGGCTTGAAGTTGTTCAAGTCACCTTAACATAGATTAGGGGAGACCAGCAAGTCTCCAAGACCACGGAATAAAATTCTTGTGTCTCATTCTCTTGTGGTTTGAAATTTCTACTCTTGTGCTCAATTTACATTTCTAGTAACTTAGTCATATTAAACATGTGCTTAGAATCATATCTTACTTATATATTAATTGTTGGGGCACTTAGTGTATTCTAGAGAACTTAGTTTTAATTGTGAAAAATAGCAATTCTTGTTTAGTATTTTTATTGATTGTAATTAGAGCTGAAAAATTTAGAAACCTCCTATTCACCCCCCTCTAATCGATTATCCTTGATCCTACACCGGCCATCTCTCACTATGGCACTATAGATGCTACGTCTCCCACCGCACCCCTACCCTTCGTCGGCCATCTCCCATCGTGTGGAGAAGCGAGAGAGGAGAGCAAAAGGGGAGAAGTAGGGGAGAGACGGGGAATTAGATTTTTATGGTATGGATTGTACAAATAGGACCAACACATTAATTATGTTAGGTACACGTACTATATTTGAGTTTTGTATTTTTTCAAGCAATTTCTTGGACAATCTTGATGGAAATATGATAAAGCAATTTACATAAGAATAGCATGGAGCCTAGAATGCTTGTATGCATTTTTATGGTAATTTGCAAAAGTATGCGGGCCTTTACGTATATGCATAACAGACTCAAGATGTAACAACTATCTACATGCTTCACACTATGAGTGTGTAGAAACAAATAATTTTTTTGTACAAAGCTTCATTTTTCACAATGAATATTTTATTTTGATTGTAGTTTTACATTCAACATGTAAAAAATCACTTCAAATTGTTTTAGAACATATAATATAATAATTTTATTTAATTCATAGCAACGCACGCGCACTTAGATAGTTTTTTAAAAAGATGCTCTATACGAGTGAGAAGACTGTATCAAGCCATGCCTTCACATGTGGGCTTTGAACTGACCAACTCCTGATACAAGCAATAGGATGTCCCGAGATGCAATAGTACTTATATTTATTCTCTCTCAAACATATGCATTTATTTATTTCCATCCACACAAATTACTCCTTTTGTTCCTAAATAGATGTTATTTTAGGTTTTTGCACTTCTTCTATGGCTATGGCACATATACAAAAGTGCATTACTCCTCTTTATTATGTCTTTAGATGGTGTGTCTTACTTAGTCTGTGGTAGTAAATGATATTGAAAATAGCTAAAGGTGAGAGGTATCTCTACTATTTCTAACTACGAGTTAGTGGCGGTGCTTCATTCTCCTCCCTCGGGCATACCCACAAAACCATTATTGTCCCGATCTTCTATACATTGACAAACAGAGAAAGTTTTAATTCGGTTAGATATGCATGCATGCATGATCTGCGGTGTATCAGACTCTTATCTCAATCAGCCAATTCTATTTCCAAATACTGCACGGCCGATTCTTTTTCCATATACTGCATACATACACCTTCTGAGTTACCATATGCCTTTGAGTTGCCATATGTATCTTTTCCATTAAATATACTTGCATGTGTAGATAAGATCATGTTTTCTTTTTATTTAATCACGTATGGACTTGATTCCAGCCGACCAGCAGCATGCGCACGGCCATGCATGACGCGACTAGATATGTTTGTTATCTCTATCTCTACTAACTCTAATTAGGAGTTGGTAGTGGTATGTCTGTTCTCCACCCTCACCCCGACACGTGTACGCACCCACGTGGCTGAGTGGGAAGTGGGTAGTGGCCACCCCGATAGATTGGATTGGATCATCCTATCACGGGGGGTAAATGAATATGCATGACTCATTTATTGCTTTCCTTTCTCCCAATGATCTGGCATTCGAATCGGCGGCGATTGCTCTTTGTGCTTTTCGGATTGGATTAATTGGTTCCTTTCTGAAGGAAGCGGAGTACCGATTCATGGAGTTGGATCACTTCTCACATCTTTCCTTTTTGTTGCTTTCCTTATTCGACAATTTCTTAATCTGGACTCCATAGATATATCTTCGGTTGCTAAATCTATATAACCCCACCACTTCTTGCCTCTTCTGCAGATGTGTTGAGCGTATCCGTTGAGCGGAGGTAATGGGCGACCTTTCTGATCTCGTCCATACGGCGCATAGGCAGGTCACCGGTGGTGAGCGGCGAGATAGGTTGGCAGTGCTGCTGGAGCTCACTGTGGTGGATGATGTCAATAGGTTGGGAAGGCGTTCGCGGGGGAGGCGAGGAGGCGGTGGAGCTGGTTGATGGGGTGGGGCTATGGTATGGCCGGAGTAAGGCGTACGAGCTGCGCACGCCTTTGATGGTGGCAACCACATACGGATGATGCCTACCTCTTTAACGCCTTTGCGCCTATAGGGCAGTAGGTGATACCTTTCTCAGTCGATCGATCTCGAATTAGAGTGTAACAAATTTACAATCCCAAGTGTTGTGATGTTATTATTTAAGTTTGTGAAATTAAAGATAATTTTAAGCTCGAGTTTGTAAACAGGTGCTTGAAATTTGTATGCTTCGATGAATTGATTTAAACAATTAACCATTGCATATTCAAAGTGAACAATATTATTCAGATAAGGTTAGTGCTCTTTACAAATAAATTTGGTATCGCAAACTGAGTTTCTGTTGCAACGCACGGGCACATAGCTAGTAGAAGGTAAAAATGGCAAAAGGTCAAATCAAAATTGTAGAATGAAATGTACTTAGAAACAAAATTTGAATGTTAGAATGACATGTATTCGACAACGGAAGGAGTATTGTCTCTCATATTCCAAAACAATTAAGTGGGGTATCTAAGTCATTTTCTCTTACTCCCTCCATCCACTGTTATATGGCGTATTTTTTCTTGGCACGTAGGTCAAGAAGATATTAAAAATGACTAAATTTTCCCTAATTATTATCAGTGAGCACTATATTCAATACGTGCATATAGAGAATATGAAGTAAAGAGAGATATTTATTAGGGTCAGATAGCCAACATCATACTAGTTTTGCATTGAAATATGAAATACGCTCCTTATAAACTTGAACAGTAGAGTATATCTTTTCCAATTTCACAACAACATAATCTTTGTAGAAAGTTAAAATACATATTACATTTGTACACAGGAGGAGCACTGACTAAAAGGCTCTATATGCCTTTTTTTTAAAAAAAAAAAAGAGGCTATATGAGTGAGAAGACTGTATCAAGCCATGTCTTCACAAGCGGGATCTGGCCTAGCCAACTTCTGATCCTAACAGTGCGGATGTCCCGAGATGCAAAAGCAGTGCTTATTCTCATGTCATCTTTTATTATAAATTTTAAAACAAATAAAAAGATAAATCATTCATTATTTTTATTATTTATTTATATTTTAATATTTATGTAACCTTAAAAAATTAATATATAGAAGTGTGTGCGAAGATACAATTAACGACGAAAAAGAAAGAAGGAAAGACGGGAGTAAGGGAAAAGGTAGACAATACCGGCCCACTCATCGTTGTCACTTGTCACTGCCTCCGTTTCTTAACGGACTTCATTACGACACCAAAAGTCACTGATTTGATAGAACCGCAGATCTTAAATTTATTTCCGGGAACAAACTGTTCTTTCAGAATAGGAATTATTTAAAGGCAACGTATCCAATGAATACAGTCTTTTCGTGTGCACACCAACTAATAAAACTCATGAAAAATTCTGAAAAAAATTGTAGATGTGTACTTCATAGATTACTCTACATATGTATAAAATTGTAAGTTCAAATTCATTGTATATCGAGAGTTACAAAAAAAAAGAAAATTCTAACAAGTTTATGTAACTCTCGATATATAATGAATTTGATCTTGAAACTTCATACATAGGTAGAGTAATCTATGAAGTACATCTACAATTTTTCTCAGAATTTTTTATGACTTTTGTTAGTTAGTGTGCACGATGTATGCACGGGAAACCATGTGTGCACAGGATACATTGCCTTGTTTAAAACCCTAGCAACTCACTCAGGGTCAATCAAGCTGATCAAATGTAACTAGCAAGTTCACGAGAATTTGGCGGTACCCACCTTAACCCAAGGTTCAAAACCTAGCCCACATTTTGGATTTCGACGGGATCAAGATTTTAAATCTCAATAGAATAAGTTTTTTTAAATTTCAAAGTGCTACAGCGATTTCATGAATTTTTACCAAAATTACTACAAAATCGACCAGTTTTAATTTTTTAGAACCGGATTTCACTTCATATTTTATGTGAAGAACTATAATGCCTTTTATAAGGAATACATGTGAAAATTTTGTAAAAAATACATATAAAAATTAACATGCTTAAAAAATTGTTCTTTCATGACATATAAACTATTCATTTCTTTCTCGCAAATGCTCTACTTATTTTTGTTTTTACTCCTGATACAAAACTAAAAATAGCAATCTATCATCGAGTGGATAGTAATATCTAGCTAGAATAAGACACTCTGATAGAAACTTGTTAAGACGATTCATTTTATTCTCCGTCATTTTCCCGGTAGCTCATGGTATTGGATGTTATTCGAAGTGCAGATTGAGAATGAGTATGGGTCAAAAGGAAAAGTGTTTGGGGCTGTTGGCTAGTCATATATCAACTGGATGGCTAAGATGGCTGTGGGATTAGACATCGGTGTTCCATGGGTCACGTGCAAGGAGGATGATGCACCAGATCCAGTGGTATGATAATCTTATCCCATATTTACTTATGGTCAATAAGTATCAGATGTGGCAAATTGCTGATTATTTTTCCTCGTTTTCTTATAGAGAGAAAAATTTTCTGTTGAATATGTTCATTTAGTTAACTATATAACTTGTAACAAGTATACTGGTGCATATTTTCATGGGTTCACTACAGGATATAAATTCGAATATAAGAGAACTCGTGATGTAAATTGTAGGTTTGTATTGTGTAAATACTTAGGGTCTTTTATGTTCAATTCTTAGTATTTTAAATTCAAACAGATAAAAAATATAGATAAATGCTTGCATGATTTTTTTCATATTTTCCCCATTTTTTCCAGCCTCAGAAAACCATTTGACAAGAGTTTGAAAATTATCGAAATTTTAGTGAAATCAGCCAAAATTTTGATTTTCCTGAACCCAAAATTGCCAGATTTCAAATTTGATTTTAAAGTTTTGGCAGGATTTCGACTAAAATTCTGAAATCTCACCAACATTTTGAATTTTGGCTAGGGATGGCAATAAAACACCCGTGGGTTTTGCACCCGATCGGGTCAGGTTCAAGTTCTAATTTTTACCCGCGGGTTCTTCAGGTCGGGTACCCGATATGGGTTCGGATTCTAATTTTCACCCTTGGTACCTATCGGTGCCGAAATACCGACATAACCATCGATGGTAACCGTCGAGTTCCGGTACCTTGGGTTTGGGGTCGATTTGAACCGCCGAGTTCATTCGGGTCTTTTGATTCGGGTTTCTTGTTAGGTTAGGTTTTGCAAAATCCACACCTGACCTGACCTATTGCTACTCATACTACACAAACTCGTAGGGTACCCACTGGATTTCGGGTACCCGTCGAGTTCAGGTTTGGGTATATTTTTTACCTGATAGGGTATTCGGGTTTGGATTGAGTTTTGTAAAACCAGCACCCGACCTGACCCATTGCCATCTCTAATTTTGGCTGACCCTGAGACATCATCTGAAAACGAAATTTGAAACCTTGCCTCAACCTCTGCTTACTGCTTCTCCCGGAGGAAAAGCAAACAATAGAAGCAAGCATCATTTTCTTTTTCAATTTTTATTTGTCACTTCGATGTACCATTTCATATTTAACATAATAATATATTTATAAGTATACACATGATTAATTATATGTACACCAAATTTCACTTATAATATTACTCCAAATACATAGTAGTACCGTCAAATATAACATATAGTTCAATCGACCGTATCATCAATTCCAACAGTAAGACTGGTATTAACCATTATCAAAGCTGGTATGCCTAGTATTGACTGATATTAAATCAATATAGTTGGTATTGACCGGTATCGATTCGATACGACTGGTATCGAGACCGATACGATATATAACGCTACTTTATATTTGTTTAGGTGCTAAATTAGTAAATACCGATTGATTACCATACCAATGTCTATGCCCAAAACACAAAGTCCCGCCAAGCTTGAGGCTTGCATTGAATACATGTAGTTTTTTTGAAAAGCTGCTTTTTGGCTTCCTGACTGAAAAATAGCTGTAACTTTTCATAAGAGACTATTTGACAAATACTCCATCCGTTCATTTTTATAAGGCTTATTTTTTGAATGGTCTTATTCATAAATATAAGACTTGTATGTAGATTTAATGAGGTCTTTTCTTTTATGCCCTATTTATTCTCTCTCAACCATATACATTTATTCGTTACCACCCACACAAAATATATCTTTCATCTTCTAAGACAATTAAGTGGGGACATCTAAGTTATTTTCTCTCATACCTTTTTCAATTTCAACGCAACATTAATCCATGTGCAAAGTCAAAATGTGCCTTATAAAAATGAACAGAGAGAGTAGCTAATTTCTCTCAGCAATAAGCTATAAAAGTAGGTCAACCTAGCTTTCAACTTTTGGATTTTACTAATTATATATAGCTTCTAACTTATATCAAAAACCACCTAAAAACTGAGCTGTTTGAAGGAAAAAGTTAGAAACTGGTTTAAAGCCTCCAATAAACCGTAATACAATGACTTGTGTGTTTTGGTATTGGGTGCTTGCAAATTCCAAGGCCTCCTTGAGAACATAAACTGCCTCTGTACTCTGAATCCATGTGCATAACAAAACGAAGAAACCCAAGCTAGCTGTTCTCAGTTGTCAGTTCTCACTGACCTAGATGAATGTGAGGAGGTTAAGGGCTGAGACCTTCCTAGTTGCTGCTCTCAATCCCAAATACTAAGGACAATGGAGAAAAAAAAACAAAAACAAAAACGAGAGAGAGAGAGAGAGAGAGAGCAAGGGACTTGTAGTTTTTTCTGGAACAAAATAAATGAAGAATTTCAGGATGATCTCCTTAGCAAAATCCTTGATGGAAATTCAAACTTGCTTCTCCCTAACAGTAGTGATGAACAATTTTTATTTTTCAGCATGAAACTATCAAAGATTTATAAACTAATCTTAGGCAGTTCACTTTTATTAACTTAACCTATCTTGGTTCATCTCTATCCTCCCGCAGGTGTTTGTCTCTTCACACTGTTGCATGCTACTCCATCCAACCTAATCATGGTCATGGACACCGCTACTCCATCGGACTAGTGTTTCGATCAAAAGGGACGTGATTCAATTGAAAAAGACCAAGAAAATGATCAACTTTATTAGGCAACTAAACAAGGGCATTAGTGAGTGAGTTGCCCTTTCAGATAGGTACCCTCCCCTCGTCATTCCCTTTCGAAGTGAGCGGCGATAAGGACGGCAACAACTGTCTTCAACGGCAAGGAAGGTGAAATAACTAGGAAGTGTATAGGTATCATCCGGATGTTTTTTTGGTTGAAATCACCCAAATCTAGAACCATTGGATTTCGGATCCAAATTCACCGGGCCGTTGGATCAAATCATACGATCGGATGTAATCGATACTCCCGAACATCCAAATTCACCGGGCCGTTGGATCAAATCATAGGATCGGATCCAAATTCACCGGGCCGTTGGATCAAATCATAGGATCGGATGTAATCGATACTCCCGAATCTCAACAATGATCCAATGATTCTAGATTTGGGTGATTTCAACCAAAAAAAACATCCGATTGATATTTATCAAATCCCAATAACTATGCATTGCGATGTCGCATGCATAACAATAATATCCGAATTTGACTAACCCATGCATCAAACATATATTCGAGTGAAGATTTCATGCTGTAAAATTATTTTAGAAAGAGATTCCATGCTGTAAAACATCAGTAAACATCTTAATTTTCCACAGCTGTTTAATCAAATCGACAGAGATTGGTCGTGGCCCCGTTGAACTACTGCTGCTAGATCCACCTACACTTGCAAGAGAGGGCTGCTTTCGAGTGTTTTTGCATCGCAGGGTCGGGACCTTTCGCCAAAGTGTGACGTGCGATTATCCAACTGCTCGCCACTTCGCACGCATCGTGGGTGCACGTAGACACTACGCCTGTCCTGGTGTCGACGTATCACAAGCCATGTTCTCTCGCATTGACTTGGGCAAGAAAACGGCCATAGGGCAGGTTATCTCACCTTGCCGGCCACGTTCACGTGCCTTTATTTCGTCTTGTCGCCATCAGCGTCCTAACGCTTGATCTATCTGTACAGATGAGGTTTGAAAATTTATTTTATTTTCGGTTGATATCTTGGAGCTAGGCGAAATTTAAAATTTCAGTAAAATCTTGAAATTACGGACGAAATCCGATCAAATTCAAATGGCAAATTTAAAAACTGGAATTTTTGAAACAAAATTTGGCTGAAATTACCAAAATTTCAGTTGAAATTACCGAGATTTCGGTAAAGTTCAACCGAGATGGTTCTAACACATCATTAATTTTTTTCATTAAAATTTCATATGATGATCAAGACAAAGGAATTTTTAAAATATCTGAGAGTGCTACTGTTATGATAAAAGGCTGATCGGCAAATTTTAACTAAATGAAAAATAGTTCAAACCACCTTAGATAATTTTGAAATTTTTTTGGATAGTTCTGATACATCAATAATGTTCCTATAAAATTTTTAGATGGTGATCAAGCTTGAGGAATTTTTAAAAATTTGGAACGTGCTACTGTCCTGATAAAAGGCTGACGGCAAATTTCAACTGAATGAAAAATTATTCAAACCAAGTTAGAAAGATTTGAAAATTTTTGTGGACGGTCTTGAAGAATCATTAATATTTCCATAAAACTTTCAGATAATGATCAAGCTTGAGAAATTTTCAAAAATTGTTACAGTGCTACTGTCCTTATAAAAGTCCGATGATCAATACATAGATTTGATTGAGCAATAAAAAAAGATTTAGAATTTTTAAAACTTTTAGAGAAGGGTACTAAGGCAATTCTTAATCTATTATAAATATTTTGGATCATGATCATAATCAAGTAAATTTATAAAATTCTAATAATGGTACTGTATCATTTATGTTCTTTTTGTTTTTTGAAAGATAACAAACGATGTTCAATGATTCCAAAGATTTTATTGAGAAAAGAAAAAAATTTAAAATGTTTTCAAATTTTATAGAAGGGTTCTAAGGCAATGCTTAAGCTCTCATAAAAAAATTAGATCATGATCACACTTGAGCAAATTTATAAAATTTTGACAAGGTTATTGCCTCAATTACGTTCATTCTATTTTTGATTTTTTAACGATAACAAATAAAGTTAATTCTTTTGAAATTTTTTCTGTATGATCTTAGATTTCTAAAGATAGTACATAAATTTTCAAAGTATGATCAAGCTTGTAAAAATTTTATAAAAATATGACAATGTTTCTGCCAAAATTATAAAACATCTCAGAAATTCGGTTTTCTACAAATTTTCAAAGAATATTATATTCTTAACGGTTATTGGGTCAAATTTGGTTAAAAAATATTGTCAAAATTTTTGAAAATACTGTAGTAATTTTATTTTATTTTTATCCGGTTGGAATTTTGAATCTCGTCCACATCTGAAATCCGATATCTCACGAAATTTCACTGAGATTTCTAACCTTGGTACATATCAGGAATTTGTTTTTGAAAATTAGTTAGGAACTTTAGCATTCATTATAGAAGAAAAAATAACAGATAAACTACATACACATGCGCTTGCACACGCCCCTCATGCATGCACTCACATACACCTGCACATGTACTCGCCTTTCTGCTCACGCTTGCGTCGAGTTGCTCTCGAACACGGGCGTGCTAGGTGAGCTTTGCTTGCCTCCACCAATGCAGCTCGACTGCCAGATTAAGAATTCAATTGTTTCATTTCGTAGTAGAACCACCAGGCAACAGTATTAGTAAGACATGGGCAACAACCCTTTTTTGGGCTACCCTAAGCACAACTATTGAGCAAATCCTAAAGCATACACAACATAGATATTTTTCGCCGGGCTGACACGGTATGAATGACGGACCGTGTAGGGCTTGAAATCTTGATACAATAGACGATACGGCATGGCACGAAGGACTAGGCCGTGTCTGGGTTGGCCCAACACGAAATTGGTCCTTTCATAAAAAAAGCATCATATCTACAGCCCAGTCCATTATCAACTATTAGACCTCAACTGCTTAGCTCATCATCAAATATTAACTCTTTCCTTCATCTCATTTCATGACCCATCCAGCACAGTTGCCACCTCACTGTACCTCTATCATCTCCTCTTTCCCTCCTCCACAAGAGGCGGAGCTAGGCCTCGGGCTACCTGGGCCTTGACCCGAGGCATGGCATAAAAAGACTAACCCAATATAGTTAAAAAATCATAAAAATCTCTTGAAAAATTGTAAAACGGCCCAACAGAGTTGGCCCCGCTGGCTCTGCCCTTGTCCTCCACCTTAGCTTCTTCCTAGCACTGCCACCACCCCCTACCATCCCACGGTATCCCCTTCTCACCATCTCTCTCGGCCTTTGATCACACCATTGTTGGATATGGCCTTGTGGCACTATACCACCAGCTTTGACTACCATCCCGAGGAAGAAGTCAACGATGACCAGAGAAGAAGAAAACATCGATGACACCGGATCGCAATGATCCTCTCTGCCTTGGCGCCGGATTCAACAGTCTTTTTTCCCAACATATAAATAAATTTTAGTTTTTTTTCGCAAATAGTTGTATGTACTAGATCACCGCTGGTGTCGATGCTCGCTCCTCGTCCTTGGTGCTTTCCATGGCGAAGGACCAACGACAACAACATTTACGACTCTACACGTCCAATAGGACTAGACTTGAGCCAATATTGTACGACGACAGCACGATGTGTCTTGGATCGTGCTTGAGCCACGCCGAAGATGAGTCAGGCCATCCTATAAGTTGTGACCAAAAGCCCGTTGAGCCCGCCACGGGCCAGCTCTCACCTCTAAGTATTAGCTTTAGTGGTAAGGAAATGTGATGGAATTGTTGTGTGAGGACAAGGGTGCTTCAAATTGCTTGCATAGCTTGAATGAACAGTTCCAAATAAAGGCAACGATGGAATTGTTGGCAGCAGTTTTTATCGATCAATACACTGCATGTGATTAGCAGTAGTGTAATCTTTCTTTTCTTAGCGATGTGATGTCCACCTACTGAAAATTCAAAGCTAAATGTCAGCCTCAGATATACGTGATGCAAGACCCATTTGGAACACCTGAAATTCGTCGGGTTCTGCAGAAATTATGTCGCTTTTCCAAATATTCTCACGAGATCCTATGAAACTTGTGACGGACCCTTTTCAGGGTGCGTATAAATATTTTCACAGCTACCCAGGAATTCAGCTGTAGGTAATCAAGTGTACATCGCCTGACATAAAAGCAATTACCAACATTTGATAGATAAAATTAAGAGCCTAACGGCCAGAGTTTTACAAAAGGCGTGTCTAGCGCCAATACATTACAAAAGAACCACAGGAAAGCCTGAGCAACTAGATCAAGGCCTTCAAAACCACGTGCTATCGCCTTCGATGATCTCCACGTAGCCGTCATCTTCTTGAATGTCTAAGGGAGAGGATGGGAGGCAAGGGTGAGTACACAACCGTACTCAACAAACCACACGAAAATATTCTGAATATTACATGCATAGAGTTTCAAGTGATTAGCTCTAGTTTAAGTATTTAGTGGATGCATGAGCTAGGCTAGGACCTTATCTTAACATACATTACATTTGAAACACAAACCAATACAGCATTATTCACATCATCCAAACCACAGAGTTATTAATAAAATCCAGATTACGCTAAGCAAGTTTATTTTAAAACTACTCAAGCTCAGTTACCAGAATCACCCGAAATTAACCCAGCTTCATTAACCGGAAGCACGGCGTATTCGAATACCATTTGGTTCACTCTGCAGAGCTAATCAACTTTACCCACAAGATATCTACGGTCATTAGTGCCACGCGATTAATATGCAACTTTTATGCATGCGGCCCGAACGAGATGAACATAACCTTTCATTGATTTTCCCCTCTTTAGCTTCTACCCAGTAGGTTAACTTTGATTCCCCAGCCTCTAGGGCCCACGGGCCAGTGCGGGTAGCGCGTTCTGGTCAACTGAGGAATACCTACCGTTATGAGAACCGGCAATGGCCGCACCATTCCGTTCCACCCCCAACTCACGCGATTTCCACCTGTAGGTATTCCAAGGGGAAAAACAATATACCGGCCTACGTTGGATCAGGTCAACAGAGCTGACTGGCCCAACTTGTGGTTGAGAGAGGACTAAGTTATTTACTTTGCTCAAGGGGTTAGTCCTTAAATGCCGAAGACCAGCCCAACACACAAAACAACACCGGTACCACTGTACCCATCACATATCACACTTGGGCTGGTCATCAATTGGAAATTTGGGCATAACCACCTTCCGTGGTCCCCCAGTGCGATCCCCCAACCGTAGCAGATTTAAAACAAGTTTTGAGCATTAATTAAAGGTAGTGATTATTTATTATAGCTAGTCTACGGTGGTTCATTAATGATAACCAAGGGTTGACAAGTGAATATGGCGTAATCAACATGGTCTTAACAAGGGGGTGGGATTTTAACTAGTCATGTCTTTCTAAACTAGCTCCTTTTTAAATTGCTACTCTATTTACAATCAAGTGCAATAACTACATCTACATATACAGTAAGTATACGAAATAATGGGTTCAACATGTTCAAGGAATGTGGCTTGCCTTGCGTGGTCAAAGGTTCGCCTAGCGGAAGGTCGACGTAGTCGTGGTCGATCCCGAATAGCTCCTACTCCTGCGGCGGCTCCACGTACGGCTCCTGCTCCAAGGGTTGCTCCGGGAACTGCTCCGACTTCAGATCTAGCGCGAAAAAGCAATTCCAATAAATAAACGAGTAAAAACATCCAAAGAACGAAAACGAAAAAAAAGAACTGAGAAGAAAATGGTCGGAACGGAGCTCAGGGGTATTTTTGGAATTTTCTAGACTTGATATGGTGAAACGGGGATCATTTTTGGACTCAGTGGCTCGAATTGGGCAAGAATATGTATTTTTGGCTATTTTTGGATCTTTGGGAATTTTTGGGATTTTTGTGGATTTTTCTGAAATTTAAAAAAATGAAATTTTGGATTTTTAATGTATTTACAAACCCAAAAATCAATTCATAAAAGAAAAGCTTTTTCAGCATAAATTTGCCTGAGTGAACCGTGGGGCCTAAAAGCTGTCTTGACCCATGGTCCGGTCTTAATAATGGGCGTGAGGCCTGACGGATGGCCTTGTGTAGCACAAAGTCTTGTTGGGCGAGCCACTGCAAGTGAGGACTCGTGATGAGCGGGCTGGGAAGCGTGGTGGCGGTGGGGAATGCTTAGCAGTGGGCGGGGAAGGAGCGGCTGACGCGGGGGCCCGGTTTGGCAGTGGGGTGGGGAGGGGACTGGAGGGTGGGGCCTGGCGATCAGAGACACAAGGAGGGGGCGACGGCGCGCGGCGGGGAAAAATACCGGCGCTAAGGAAGACGACTAGCATCTGGGCGATTGAGAGCGCGAGGGAGTGGAAGAGGTGGGGGAAAAGAATGAGCACGAAGTGGTGAGCTTAGGGCAAGGTGAAACCGGGGCGGAGGGGCTCTATTTATAGCGGTGCGCGGAGGGAGAGAGGACGGGGGAGTCGGTGAGCGGGGCGGCAGTGACGCGGGCATTAGGCAGTGGCGGAGTGGGTGGCGGAGGCGACGAGGCTTGCTACGGCCGTCCGGCGGCGAACAAAACGGGGCGGGAGCAGGTGGCATTGATGGCGCGGCGAAGCGACTGTGGCCGGTGATGGAAGAGATGGCGGTACGGGCTGTAGACGCAGAGAGAGCGCCGGGCAGGTGGCGGAACGGGTGCGGGAGTTAATGGGGCATGGCCCGGCGTCCTTCGGTGAAGAAAAATGGGACGGGAGCAGGTGCGCTGATGGCGAGGCTGTGCGGGAGCTGACGCCGGCGCGGAGGAAGACAATGGACCGGGCGGACGGGTGTCATGTGGGCGAAGGATCGGGTGGGCATCTGTTGGGCATGAGGAAACATGGGCGAGGCGAAGCGGAGCGAGCGCATGGCGAAACAAAGGAAGCGAAGTGGTGCGAGGGAAGCCCAGCGGAGAGAGGTGGAGGCGGCACGGGCCAAAAGCGTGGGCCAAGGGTGAAAGCGGGAATGACCGAAGAGGAAAGCGGATTTTGAGCCGAACTTTCCAAAAATGGAAAATGGCTGAAAACAAACCGAAATAAATCAGGGAAATTCAATTAAAATCCAGAAAATTCAAATAAATTCCAAATAAATCCAAATAACTTAGAGAAATTCATTTTGATATTTTGAGGGGTGTTTCAACCTACCTCACTTAAAATAAATCTCATCCCTGAGATTTACTCCTCCTGGGGAAATAGGTTGGGAAAATTTTGTTGCAACTCCGATTCCTTTTCCCAGGTGGTTTCTTCCAGAGTGTGATTATTCCATAGAACTCGGCAGACCTTAATGTTCCGATTCTTGAGTTCCCTTTCAATTGTCTCAACAATTTTGACTGGCTCTTCTTGATAAGTCAAATCATCTCGCAGATTTATCCCTTCCAAGACAATTTCACCTGTCGGTCGACGTAGGCACTTCCTTAATTGTGACACATGGAACACATTGTGCACTCGGGACAACTGAGAGCTTAATTGCAATTTGTAGGCCACTTCTCCTACTCTGCTCAGTATCTGATACGGACCAACATATCTGGGCGCCAATTTTCCTTTTATCTGAAATCTGTGTACTGGCTTGAATGGTGTCACTTTTAAGTATACAAAATCTCCAACTTGGAAACTGATGTCCTTTCGCCTGTTGTCAGCATAACCCTTTTGTCGATCTTGGGCAGCTTTTAGGTTTTCTCTAATGATCCTCACATGGGCTTCTGCGTCATGGGTGAGCTGTGGTCCAAAAAGCTGTCTCTCCCCCACTTCGGTCCAATTTAGACGTGTTCTGCATTTCCTTCCATAGAGAGCTTCAAAAGGTGACATTCCCAAACTGGCCTGGTAGCTGTTGTTGTAAGAAAATTCGGCAAAAGGTAAGCAGAGGGACCAAGCTGCTCCGTATGATAAGGCACAAGCTCTCAACATGTCTTCTAGTATCTGATTGACTCTTTCTGTCTGTCCATCTGTCTGCGGGTGATAGGCTGTACTGAATGTTAAGTCCGTTCCCATGGCTTCATGCAAACTCCCCCAAAATTTGGATGTGAATTAGGCTCCTCGATCTGACACAATCTTTTTAGGGATTCCATGTAGTCTCACTATCTGAGTCAAATATAGCTCTGCCAGCTTATCCTTGCCATAAGTTTGCTTGATTGGTATGAAATGGGCTACCTTGGTCAATCTGTCAATTATTACCCAAATGGCATCATATCCTTGTTGCGTCTTGGGCATTCCAGTGATGAAGTCCATTCCGATTTCATCCCATTTCCACTCTGGGATTGGGAGTGGTTGCAATAATCCAGCGGTCTTTTGGTGATCAATCTTAACCTTCCGACACACGTCACAACACAAGACATGGTTGGCTATTTCTTTCTTCATGCCTGTCCACCAATAGTCTTTCTTCAGATCTTGGTACATCTTGATGCTCCTAGGGTGCATTGAGAGTTGGGATGAGTGAGCTTCTGCCAAAATCAATCCTCTTATATCCTTATTTTTAGGGATACATATACGGTTGCGGAACCGTAATATGCCTTGTTCATCTTCTGAGAACTCTGAGGGGCGGACTTCTTCCACATCTTTTCTGAGTTGTTGAATCTCCTCATCGTCTTGCTGTGCTATCTTAATCTGATCTAGTAGGTTGGGTTGAATCTCGAGGGCATGCACAATTCCTGCTTCCACTATCTGTAGATTTAGATGTCTCATATCTGCCTGCAACTGCGGTGGAATCTCTGTTATCTGAGCTATGTGGTGACATGATTTTCTGCTTAATGCATCGGCTACCACGTTAGCCTTTCCAAGGTGGTACTGAATATCCAAATCATAATCATTCATCAACTCCAACCACCTTCTCTGCCGAAGGTTCAGATTTGGTTGAGTGAATACATACTTCAAACTTTTGTGATATGAGAAAACTTCACATCTGTTCCCTAGCAGATAATGTCTCCAAATTTTTAATGCATGAACCACTGATGCTAACTCCAAATCATAGGTCGGGTAGTTCTCTTCATGTGGTCTTAACTGCCGGGAGGCATATGCAATGACTTTTCCATTTTGCATTAACACACATCCTAATCCTCGTTTTGATGAATCACGGTATATTTGAAACTCCTTGTCTGACTCAGGAAGTACGAGGATTGGGGCTGTTGTTAATCTTGTTTTCAACTCCTGAAAACTTTCTTCGCACTTATCAGTCCATTTGAAAGGGTTATCTTTCTTGAGTAATTGTGTCATGGGCCTTGATATCTTGGAGAATCCTTCAATAAATCGTCTGTAGTATCCTGCTAACCCAAGAAAACTCCTGACCTCGGTTACCGAGGTGGGTTGTTTCCACTCCATAACTGCTTTTACTTTTTCTGGGTCCACCTTTACTCCATCCTTGGTAATGATGTGTCCCAAGAATGAAATCTCACTTAACCAGAAGTCACACTTGGACAATTTGACATATAGCTGGTGTTCTCCAAGCCTTTCTAGGATCAGTCGTAGGTGTTCTTGGTGTTCCATTTCATTCTTTGAATATACTAGTATGTCATCTATGAACACTATGACAAATTTATCCAGATAGTCCATGCATACTTGGTTCATCAGGTTCATGAAGTATGCGGGGGCATTGGTGAGTCCGAATGGGACAACTGTGAATTCAAATAATCCATATTTGGTAGTGAATGCAGTCTTTTCTCGGTCTTGTTCCCTGACCTTTAGTTGGTGATATCCTGTTCTCAAGTCTATCTTGGAGAAAACTTTGGCACCTCTCAGCTGGTCGAACAAGTCGTCAATCCTTGGTAGTGGGTACTTATTTTTTATGGTCACAGCATTTAACACTCTGTAGTCGACACATAGTCTCATACTTCCATCCTTCTTCTTGACAAACAACACAGGTGACGCCTAAGGTGAGGTACTCGATCTAATAAATTCTTTTTCCAACAGTTCATCTAATTGTTTCCTCAGCTCTTTCAGTTCCAAGGGGACCATCTGATACTGGCGCTTGGTGATAGGTTTGGTTCCAGGAATTAGTTCTATGGCTAGTTCTATACTCCTATCTGGGGGTCTTCCGGGCAATTCTTCTGGGAAAATGTGTGGGTATTCTTGAACAACTGGTATCTCTATTAACTCCGGGGTGATGGCATTGATGCTTCCACTCTTGCTCTTAGTATATCTTGGGTCTGTCTGCACTGTCACTTGTTGTCCTTTCTCATTTGTAATTGTTACTATTTTCCTTTCACAGTCCAACTTTGCTCTGTGCTTTGATAGCCAATTCATTCCTAGAATGAGGTCTAGGCTATCGATCTCCAACATTAACGGGCTGACCTTAAACCTGATCTCCTGAATGGCCAATTCTTAGTCGTTACACTTGAATTGAGCCATTAGCTGGCTCCCGGGCATTTGGAATACCCAAGGGACAGGAAAAGGAAAATAGGAAAATCCATGTTTGCAAGCAAAAACTGACGCGATAAAACAGTGGGTTGCACCAGGATCAAAAAGAATTACTGCAGGCTGAGATTAAACTTGAAACTTACCGATTATAACATTCGTCGCTTCTGCAGCTTCCTCTACAGAAACATGGTTTATTCTTCCGCGCAGGTTCCTCGGGGCATTGGGATTTTGTTGGGTCTTGAATGGTGCTTTGCCTTGAAGCAATCCCTGCTACTATCTCTGTGGTTGGTATGGCACAATTTGGCGACTCGCCGGGAAAGGGTTGGGAGCTTGAGCCTTGGCTACTTCGGAGGGTAGATGCTTCTTGGGACAATTCTGACGAAAGTGTCCTGCTTGTCCGCAGTGAAAACAGCCAACAGACTTCTGAGGGCAATCATTGGCGAAATGATTCCCCTGACATTTGAAGCACTTCACAGGTCTGAGTTGCTGACACTGGTCTCTGTCCTCCCACAGCTTGTCTCTTGGTGGGGAATCCGGAGTCGGGATACGGCATCTGTATTCTCAATGGCCTAGGATTCTGCATCTTTAGCTGTTGAGCTTTTCTCTTTCTGGTGTCCTCCAAGTCATTCCGAGTTTCCTCTGATATGATCAACTTGTCTACCATTGTGGAGAAATCTTTAAATTCAATGGCAGAGATGTGGAACTTCAAATTTTTCTGGAGTCCTTCATAGAATCGTTCCATTTTCTTTGCCTCAGTGTCCACTTCACCTGGGGCATAGCGGGCTAGTTGATTGAATTGATGGAGATACTCCATCACAGTTCTTCCCCCTTGGTGGGGGGACAGAAATTCCCTTCTTTTAGCCGCCATTAGGCCTGTAGGAATGTGGTTCTTCCTGAAAGCTTCCTCAAATTCCGCCCATGATATTTCCTGACCATTCTTCCCTGCCTGATAGTTCATCCACCATGCTGTTGCTGACCCTTGCAGTTGATGCGAGGCGTATAGCACTCGCTCCTTATCCGAGCACTGGACTGTGTCAAGCTTGCGCTGAACATCCCGGAGCCAATCATCCGCTGCTAGCGGTTCTGTTGAGCTAGAAAAGATAGGTGGTCTTGTCTTTTGGAAATCAGACCACCTAGTTCCTCCAACGGTTCCATCTTGTCCATGGTACTGCCCTTGGGGATACCCTTGGGGTCTGGCGGCTAGTTGTTCTAAGACTCTTTCCATCATCTGTGTCTGACGCATCTTCGCTTGGTATCGATTTCTTTCCATCATTGCCATGACTTGAGCTAAACCAGTTACATTGCCTGTTGACTCCGCTTCCTCACCGGCGCTATGGTGTGATTCGACTCCCATCATGGCGCTTTTGATTCTAACTCGGTTCTGCAGCAGGTTTTTGAGGAAGCAGAAGATAATTAAGATCCAGAGTTTGCGGTAAGAATAGAATGAACAGGTGAGGGCTTTAGATGAAAGGAAGGACTTTCTTGAGTTGGGTGGGGTTATTAAGATAGTTAGCACAACACAAAATAACTGAGATTAGCAAACATAATTTTCATTCATAATTAGGGGAATGGTTCGTACATGGTACCGTTTTAAGGTCCGGTACGACCCATTTTTACAATACCAAAAGCCTACTACAGGGGTGGGTACAAACTACGACTAGCGATCTACACTGGCGGAAGCTCCTCGCCATCTGGGCCGTAGAAGATGCGCTCCTCTGGCTCTTCCTCGTCATTGAGCGACTGACCTACTGCGGGATCCTTTACCTCAGATAGGGCTTCCTCGTCTGGCTGCTCTTTCTCCTCCATAGGCAACTCCTCGGGCTCCTCTTCCTCGACTGGTTCCTCCTCCATAGGCTCGAACTGGTGTTGCTGCAATTGAGCTATTTGATCTACCAGTCCATTGATGTCGATCCAAGCCTAGTGGAGCTGCTGGTGGAGGGAGTTGTGCTCTCTGACTGCTCTGGAGTAGCGAATCTCCTGCTGTAGCACAAGGCGAGCGGCCACCTCCATTCGCTGATCTTGCTCATCTTTGTCGGTTATGACCTCCATCTGGCTGGGTTCATCTCCATCCAGCGGGACCAGCTGGTATTGACTGTCGTTGAACTCGTCTTGATAAAGTCACCGTAGATATCGGATTGCCTTGCGAGCGACGTCTTGAATAGCATCTCTTTCCCACATCCTTTCGCACTCAAATCTCTAAGGAGCAGCTAGGCAGCGAGGCAGCGGGTACAGGATTACCCACGCATTCCAATGGTAATGGACATCTCCGAGGAGGTGATCCTCGGTGTGGAACACGGGGCAATACAGCCGGTCTGCACCTAGGAAGAGCATCATCTCCCAAAGCAAGGCTGCCCATCCACCCAAAGCTGCAGGATCTGAGTGGACTTGCTACACCATCTATTGACACGAAAATTTGAAATTAGTTAAGTACAAGGAGAAACTCAAAACAAATTTTTGAAACAGAGCATGGGTAAGGCAGAAGAGGCGAGAACAAGATGATAGCGATAACGCTTAGATATTTTTGCAATCCATTTTGTTTGTAAGTCAAGTAAATTTTTATATTTTTTTTCTAAACCACCTTAAGGTGTTGATCTATTGGTCAAGCCGGGCTCTGATACCACTTGTGACGGATCGCCCTTTTCAGGGGGTGCATATAAATACCTTCACAGCTACCCAGGAATTCAGCTGTAGGTAACCAAGTGTACATCGCCTGACATAAAAGCAAATACCAACATTTGATAGATAAAATTAAGGGCCTAACGGCTAGAGTTTTACAAAAGGCGCGGCTAGCACCAATACATTACAAAAGAACCACAGGAAAGCATGAGCAACTAGATCAAGGCCTTCAAAACCACGTGCTATCGCCTTCGATGATCTCCACGTAGCCGTCATCTTCTTGAATGTCTAAGGGAGAGGATGGGAGGCAAGGGTGAGTACACAACCGTACTCAACAAACCACACGGAAATATTCTGAAAATTACATGCACAGAGTTTCAAGTGATCGGCTCTAGTTTAAGTGTTTAGTGGATGCATGAGCTAGGACCTTATCTTAACATATATTACATTTGAAACACAAACCAACAACACAGCATCATTCACATCATCCATACCATAGAGTTATTAATAAAATCCAGATTACGCTAAGCAAGTTTATTTTAAAACTACTCAAGCTCAGTTACCGAAATCACCCGAAATTAACCCAGCTTCATTAACCGGAAGCATGGCGTATTCGAATACCATTTGGTTCACTCTGCAGAGCTACTCAACTTTACCCACAAGATATCTACGGTCATTAGTACCACGTGATTAACATGCAACTTTTATGCATGCGGTCCGACCGAGATGAACATAACCTTTCATTGATTTTCCCCTCTTTAGCTCCTACCCAGTAGGTTAACTTTGATTCCCCAGCCTCCAGGGCCAACGGGCCAGTGCGGGCAGCGCGTTCTGGTCAACTGAGGAATACCTACCGTTATGAGAACCGACAATGGCCGCACCATTCCGTTCCACCCCCAACCCACGCGATTTCCACCTGTAGGTATTCCAAGGGGAAAAACAATATACCGGCCTACGTTGGATTAGGTCAACAGAGCTGACTGGCCCAACTTGTGGTTGAGAGAAGACTAAGTTATTTACTTTGCTCAAGGGGTTGGTCCTTAAATGCCGAAGACCAGCCCAACACACAAAACAATACCGATACCACTGTACCCATCACATATCACACTTGGGCTGGTCATCAATTGGGGGCTAGGCCGCAACCACCTTCCGTGGTCCTCCAGTGCGATCCCCCAACCGTAGCAGATTTAAAACAAGTTTTGAGCAGCAATTAAAGGTAGTGATTATTTATTATAGCTAACCTACGGTGGTTCATTAATGATAATCTAGGGTTGACAAGTGAATATGGCGTAATCAACATGGTCTTAACAAGGGGGTGGGATTTTAACTAGTCATGTCTTTCTAAACTAGCTCGTTTTTAAATTGCTACTCTATTTACAATCAAGTGCAATAACTACATCTACATATACAGTAAGTATACGAAATAATGGGCTCAACATGTTCAAGGAGTGTGACTTGCCTTCCGTGGTCAAAAGTTCGCCTAGCGGAAGGTCGACGTAGTCGTGGTCGATCCCGAACAGCTCCTGCTCCTGCGGCGGCTCCACGTACGGCTCCTGCTCCAAGGGTTGCTCCGGGAACTGCTCCGACTTCGAATCTAGCACGAAAAAGGAATTGCAATAAATAAACGAGTAAAAACATCCAAAGAACGAAAACGGAAAAAAAAGAACCGAGAAGAAAATGGCCGGAACGGAGCTCAGTGGTATTTTTGGAATTTTCTAGACTTGATATAGCGAAATGGAGATCATTTTTGGACTCAGTGGCTCGAACTGAGCAAGAATATGTATTTTTGGCTATTTTTGGATTTATGGGAATTTTTGGGATTTTTGTGGATTTTTCTGGGATTTAAAAAAAATGAATTTTTGGATTCTTAATGTATTTAAAAACCCAAAAATCAATTCATAAAAGAAAAGCTTTTTCAGCTTGGGCTGCACAGTGAACCGTGGGGCCTAAAACTGTGCGGCCCACGGTCCTCTGCAAGAATGGGCGCGAGGGCCATGGATGGCATGCAGCATAAGTCTTGATTGGAGTCGGCCCACTGCAAGCGAGGACTCACGACGAGCGGCCCGGGAAGCGTGGGGTGGCGGTGGGGAATGCTTGGCAGTGGGCGTGGAAGGAGCGGCTGACGCGGGCCAGTTTGGCGAGGGGGGGGGGGGGCGGAGGTGGGGCTGGCGATCGAGACTCAAGGAGGCGGCAATGGCGGGGAAAAATACCGGCGCTGAGGAAGACGACTAGCGTCTGGGCGATTGAGAGCGCGAGGGAATGGAAGAGGTGGGGGGAAAGAGTGAGCACAAAGTGGTGAGCTCGGGGCGAGGTGAAACCGAGGCGGAGGGGCTCTATTTATAGCGGCGCGCGGAGGGAGAGAGAACAGGGGAGCCGGTGAGCGCGGGGACGGCGGCTGACGCGCACACAAGGGCGGGTAGGTGGCGGAGTGGGTGGCGGAGGCGACGAGGCTTGCTTGGCCGTCCATTGCGAACAAAACAGGCGGGAGCAGTGGCATTGATGGCGGCAAGCGATCGTGGCGGTGATGGAAGAGATGGCGGTACGGGCTGTAGACGCAGAGAGAGCGCCGGGCAGGTGGCAGAACGGGTGCGGGAGTTGATGGGGCATGGCCCGGCGTCCTTCGGCGAAGAAAAATGGGACGGGAGCAGGTGCGCTGATGGCGAGGTTGTGCGGGAGCTGACGCCGGCGCAGAGGAAGACGATGGACTGGGCGGACGGGTGTTCATGTGGGCGAAGGACCGGGCGGACGCGTGCGCTGGGCGAGGAAACATGGGCCGAGGCGAAGCGGAGCAGGCCGCACGGGCGAAAACAAAAGGAAGCGGGTTGGTGCGAGGGAAGCCCAGTGGAGGGAGGTGGAGGCGGCACGGGCCAAAAGCGCGGGCCAAGGGTGAAAGCGGGAATGACCGAAGAGGAAAGCGGATTTTGAGCCGAACTTTCCAAAAACGAAAAATGGCTGAAAACAAACTGAAATAAATCAGGGAAATTCAATTAAAGTCCAGAAAAATCAAATAAATTCTAAATAAATCCAAATAACTCAGAGAAATTCATTTTGAAATTTTGAGGGGTGTTTCAAAACTTCTGCGCATAGTTTGTAATTTACAGGGTAGAAAAAAATCTACCAACAAACTCAACCATCATTGTTATTTTTTAGCAAAGAATGGATTCGATTTCATTATGTTCACTACAACCTGAACATAAATTTTTACTCCTTGTGTAACATCAAGTTCTGATTGGAACGCAAAAAATGCACAATTTCTGTATGAATCAGAAAAAATTCTCGTATTTTCAGACGAGGGCTTTAGTCTGGCCTTATTTTGTCACTGGTGTTGCGTTACCACGAGTCCACAAGGTAAGAAAAACTTGAAGCAAGCAATGCACATGTGAATAACACCGAATTCACCCCCCTCCCCCAGCAACTCATCCACCCTGAGAATCTGCAGCACCACCAAACCACATGACACACCTCCCCATCACATCCATCCACACACCCCAATGACTCCCCATCATTTTCTGTTAGACAAACAAATTTCTCCTCCAACCAAACAAGGCGTGTGTATGTGTGAGGGACAGTACATGATACTCATTTAGATACTCCTTTCTTTCTTCACACATTCCCATGCACACATTTCCCCATGCACACACACGATAGATGCTGTTCGGTGGTACTAGCGCTTCTACTGCACGGCCACATAACACAAAGCCTCTGCATGCTCACTCAGGTTCCGCTTCCTGCCTTGCCTTGTAGTGGTAGTGCTGTGGTGTGTTGGTTGACACAGTGGTGGTAGCGGTGCTGGTACCTGTGAGCTGCAAACCTGGGACATGAATTGAGAGGCCCCTATCTTTTCCTGTCCATCTCTGAGTGATGGATTGATTTGTGATGCCTCACTAACTGAGCCCCCTCCTTTGTGGCAAATCTCATCAGCAACAGGGACCTCTGGTGTGACTACTTGTTGCAACTTTCTTTCTCTTGGTCTCCGTATTTTTTGCTGCTTTCTTCTCCTTCTCTTCTCACGTAGAGAGGGAGAGGGAGAGAGAGAGCTAGAGGCAGAGGTTGAGAGAGCGAGAGAGATGGAGAGGAGGAGAAAGGCAATGTGGTTGTACCCAAAGGTGGTTGGCTTCAACCCTCCCGAGAGATGGGGGCACTCTGCTTGCTTCTTCGAAGGAGTTGTCTATGTCTTTGGGGTATGTATTCCTTGTTTCTATACAGTCTTTGCTAGGTTACTCGCTTGTTTCGTGTTCTTGGTCATATCTTCCGCTGGTTCTTGATTCGCCTCTCCCTTTCTTAGGAAATTTGCATGTTGCTGCTTGTTTTCCTTGAGCTGTGGAACTCTGAGATAATTGCTACGCATTTTTTTCCTTTTTCTTTTGTTAGAGTTAACATGAAGAGACTGTAGGTTCTTACATTTTTTGGGGATTCTTTTGGAGAAAGATGAGTTTTTTTTTTGTTTAATCTTCCGGTGTTGCATTGTCCTGTTGCAGCTACCCAGTAATGTCGCAAAATGATTTGCAGCTTTCACCTAAAGTGCGACCGTGAGAAGTCCGTCCTTGCTGTAATATTCCATCTGGATGAAAAGTAGCAGCCAAATGAAGTAGCTTTGCCTTTTCATGAATTACTGTCAGTTTGTCACGACCGGCAAACATCTTCAAATCTTGCATAAAAACCATTTCTTGGAACGAGAGTTCTTCGCAAGATTTGTTAGTCATTCATTCCAAAGACCTGTGGAATTAAGTAAGTGGCAAATGTACTGCAAAAGGGTAGTTTAGGTGTGTAAGAATTACGTGCACTTCTGTGGTTATTTTAATTCCTGAAATAAGGATTATTATAACGGCAATATATGGTACTAAATTTTCTATCTTCGACCATGCATGAGTGGATCTTGGAAATTTTCTAGAATTTATGAGGAATATTAATTAGGCCAAGCCCATAAACTCCAACAAGTTGTCCTAGAAAAAGCAAACGAAAAAGAAAGAAGAGGGCCTTTTCTCTGTTCTTTTTCTTATTTCCATCTTTTGGACCACTCATGGCAAAGGAAACCATAAACGTGGTACTGCACCAACCGAAAGACCGTCCTTTGTTAAACGATGGCCTCCAAGCACATTAATTTTCACAGCTCACACCCTTCAGTTAATCACCACAGTCCTGATGCTTTTAGTGCTACTAATAACTTGCAATCGTGCAAAAATAAATAAATTAGTACCACTACATGTTTTTCTTAGCTCACAATTTGCTTCTCTGATGATTCCTTCTCTGCAGTAGGAGTATTGTTCTGTTGTGACAAAGCTGTAATTCACTTGCCATTCATTCTCTGTGAAGGGATGCTGCGGTGGCCTGCATTTCAGCGACGTGCTGACGCTCAACTTGGAGACCATGGTGTGGAGCTCCCTCGTCACAACAGGCCAGAGGCCTGGGACCCGGGACAGCCACGGCACGGCGCTGATCGGCCACCGGATGATGGTGTTCGGGGGCACCAACGGCTCCAAGAAGGTGAACGACCTCCATGTGCTGGACCTGAGGACCAAGGAGTGGAGCAGGCCCCTCTTCAAGGGGAGCCCGCCCTCGCCGCGGGAGAGCCACACTGTCACGGTGGCCGGCGGCGACCGGCTAGTGGTCTTTGGCGGGAGCGGGGAAGGGGAGGGCAACTACCTGAACGACGTGCACGTGCTGGACGTGGGCACCATGAGTTGGACCTCGCCGGAGGTCAAGGGCGACGTCCCCATGCCGAGGGATAGCCACGGCGCTGTCGCTGTCGGCAACAGGCTGTTCGTCTACGGGGGAGACTGCGGCGATCGCTACCACGGCGAGGTGGATGTGCTCGACATGGACAGCATGGCTTGGTCGAGGGTAAGCGTCCTGTCCTTGTCATGTATGGTAGGTTGGAATGTCATGGATGCGATGTTTTCCGTGCACGTCGCCGTTATGTTTTCAATTTTGATGCTAACTTGCTGCATTAGATATTATGTAGTCCATCTGTTTAAGGTTATACGGCGTATTTTTTGAATGACCTCGTCCATAAATGTATTGAGTAATTTATATTCCAATGCAAAATTAGCGTAATGTTCCCTTTATACATTTAATAAATATTCAGCTTTACTTTATATTCTTTACTATACATGCATAATATATATTACTTAGAGATAACAATTAGGGGTAATCTAGTCATTTTTAACATCTTCTTGGTCTGTGTGTCAAAAGAAAATATGCCAATTAAACTTTGACAGAGGGAGTAAATTTATAGGAGTTCATCAATTTTTAATGCTGACTTCATTGCTCGCTATGTAGTATGATGGTGAAATAACTTTCAGCGTTTACGTTTTGTCAGTAATTTGGTTAATCTAGCTTTAATAATGTTACCACATGAGACATGGTTATTCTCAGGTAATAATTTGCATTATGCGAAATGTTGACTCTAACTTTTCTATGCTGTCATTATTGAAAAAAAAACTTACCTATGCCTCGTATGATTAGACTGAAAAATGCGACAAGAAAAATGGTACTTATTTTGAAGATGTGACAAGCTGCTGCCATTATAGTAACTGCGGCAATTTGCTTACTTCAGCTTGAAAAGTATAATTCAGTGCATCAGATAAGAAACTGTCAATAATAATTGCATCTCCAGATAGTTTGGTGCTAACGTCACTGATTTTACAGTTTGCAGTAAAAGGAGCCTCACCTGGTGTCCGAGCAGGTCATGCAGCTGTCGGCGTTGGGTCTAAGGTTAGCATCGATTGCTGAAACAATGGAATTAACTGTTATGAGAGAAACTGTTGTTCTGGTTTTTTTTCTAAATAAAACACATCTGTATAGGTCTATGTTATTGGAGGAGTTGGTGATAAACAATACTACAGTGATGCCTGGATTCTTGATGTCGCAAGTCGGTCTTGGACTCAACTCGAGACATGCGGGCAGCAACCCCAGGGACGGTTTTCTCATACTGCGGTTGTCATGAACACTGATATTGCAATCTATGGAGGGTAAGTATGCCTAAACAAACCAACAATTTCATCATAGTTTGTAAAAAACAGTACATTATATTTTGAAACAATTTGACATACCTTGAAAATTAAGATGTGGCGAAGACGAACGGCCCTTAAATGAGCTGCTCATTCTGCAATTGGGCTCTGAGCATCCAAACGGCCGCTACAACATTTCGATGTGCAAGATTTTGAGCAACCACTGGAGCCAGGAGAAGCGGAAATTCTTAAGAGCAGAAAATGTGAGTAGCTTAACTTACACATATAAGTGGGTTTGATGCTAATTTCTTCTCCAAAAACCAAGTATCATGCACAAGATATTACAGCAAAAAGATGCAAACATGAGCAATGGAGAACTCAGTGACAAACCTCGAGAAGCTGAAATCGAGCAAAGAAATCCATTCCTGCGTGGTCTAGGTAAGTGGATGTCTTGGGAACGACTGTTGTGCACTCAAGCTTTCCGTGCAAACGCCGTGCAAACCAACTAAGAAAAGTTTCAAAAAATTCTGAAAAAAATCATGGATGTACATCTCATCTTACCCCATCTACATATAAAATTTCATGATCAAGTTTACAAAAAAGACAAATTTCTGACAAACTTGAATAGTTCAAATGCACCCTAAATTTGTCTTTTTTGTAACTTCTAACATAGGACGAATTTGATCATGAAATTTTATATGTAGATGAGGGTAAGATGAGATGTACATCCATGATTTTTTTCAGAATTTTTTGAAACTTTTCTTAGTTAGTTTGCACGGTGTTTGCACGGGAAACATGAGTGCACAGCAGTCGTTTCCGGATGTCTTGCCCCAAAAATATCTATTTAGTCGGCGATACATTTCTGATTCGTACATTTATGGGTTACATTGTTTACATCCGTAGAGAATGGCCATGTGAAAAGAAGAAAAACTGGGGATGTTCGCCCAAACGAGGCCGAGTCAGAGCAGGAGGAACACTCCCTCTCTCTTTCCCAGCATTCCTCACCTTCGCAATCCGATCAGGAGCAGAACGGAACTCAAAAACTTTCTGCGTCTCCTAACGGATCAATTTCAGCATTGCAACCGTTTGTTCGCCTCAACACCAATGGCACTCTGAGGACTACCGGAGGCATGTCACCGAGGCCTCTGAAGACGGACCAGTTTCTCCGCGCCATTGCACCGCAACAACGGCATGAAGTGCAATTCCTAACCGCCGAACCTACTAAGCCGCACCTCCGGCCTCCCGGTCCAACTCCTGTATGCCACTCTGTTCACATCAGTCATTTATGTTCAGCCATTTCATTCGTGTTTCTTGGCGCCTATTGTTCTGGTTTGCTTAATCTACAGATTGGCTCTGAGGTTCACGGGGCAATCGATGGAGCTTTTGACTCGGGGTACCTCATGACTGCCGTTGTGAACGGACAGCTCTTCAGAGGCGTACTGTTTGCTCCTGTAAGCAAAATCCATCTGAAAACTAATTACAAATCATGCACAAATTGTTCCTGCTTTGCATGTCCTTGACGTCTTCGGCCATTCACTTTCATCTCAGGGACCCGGAGTGACAGCTCCGAGATCAACAGTGCACCATCAGGTTCTGACGAGCTCGGTCGTTCCTCGCCAGCAGCGCCCAATGCTGGCTCATGCCAGGCCGGTGCCACAGGCGACGGGCTTCTTACTGCCAGATTGCAGCCACCATGCGCGGCAAGGGTTCCCCGCGAAGGTCGTCAAGCCTGAGCCGGAGAGAGGCTGCAGTGACCTTCATGATGTTGTTCTCACACTAGGAGGGCCTGGAGGGGGCAAGTGACTCCATTTCTTCTGAACTCTTGAGATCCATGCCCTGGTGTTTTATCTGTTATCTCGCTTTGTAAAATAGACATTCTGGTTGAGGAAAATAAGACCAGCAGCTTTGTGTAATCATCCCTGATCGTGCGCAGATGGCCTAGGTGCGTTTAGGATTTTTGTCTGCGGTTTTTGCATATGAATATATAGTGTTAGCTTGATGCAATTAGTTGTTGCTATGCGCAGTTCGTGTCATTGGAGTCATGTCTTTAAGAGAAGGGTTTGTGGCCGGTGGGTCTTCATGGACTCTTAAACATGTTCTTTTGATGGAAATGAACAATTTTGATTCAAATTGCGCCATGGCTGTTTCATATTGGAACGTTGGTCCATCTACTTGAAAAATATTGAAAATTTTCATTTGAGGTGCACATTTCAAACGTACAATTCTATAGTTTTGTACAATAATTTTATAAAATCATAAATCTAACACAAATATTTGAAATTTATTAAAAATAGAATACAAATAGTTTTAATGTCTTAAAAATCCTAAACCACTAAAATTGAAACCAATTCAATTGACAAATTTGATCTATTGAAAAGATTTTTTTTTTCAAATTTTTGGAAGTGTCTGAGCATAACTGGCAACCCCTAATACCGCCCCTGTTGAAAAGCCAGCATATCTGCACGCTATGAACTTGCAGCGACAAAACCTGCAAATAGTACTGAGGATCGAGCGCTAGCTTGTTTAGCATGGGTGCTGCATGCTGTGCACTTAGTCGGTCGAGGGTTCGAACCTCCGAGCCTCACCGTAGTTTTAAAAATATATATGGTATATATATGCACGTGCGTGTTCAGTCAGTGCAGGAGATCGTAGAGTCTCTAACTATTTAAGCGTGTGTATCAAATGTGCACACGTGAGTGTGGTGGTGTGCGTCCTTGTACCTAAAAAAACTTGCAATTAGTGCTAGATCAAAGGATTGATCAATTTAGATTTGATAGAAAAAGAGAGAAGTGGGCAAATTAGAGGTGAAAACGGGTCGGATTTTTTCTGCTCGATCCAAGACTGAATTTAACTATCTGGTTGGATCTAGGACAGGATCTGCATACTTGAATCCGGATTTAGGATCAGATTCAGAGCACCCAATATCCAAAAAAGCTAGGTCGGGATTCGGATATCGGATAGTAGTCCTATCCAGATATCCAAATTCTATTGGGCCAGCCAGCCAGCCCAAAGCCCATAGGAGTCTCCCACCCAGCTGCGTGCGTAACCCTAATCTTTCTTAGTCGATTAGTCCCTACCCAAGTCCTCATTCCACTGCCGAGCGTCGACTCCCCCTATGAGGTTGCGACCTCGTCATCCCGATCTGCGATCGGCGCCCCTCCGGTCTCCAAGTGCCGGCGGCCACCCCCTCCAGCTCCCCCTACCCCCCGGGTGATCCCACCCCCTCCGCTCCTCCCCGACCGGTGACTGCCCCCTCCAGCTCCCTTCCAGAGTGTGTGGCCACCCCTCTAGCGCCCTTCCTCGGCTGCAACCTTCGGCGTCCAACGCCCCTCCCCTTGACCCCCTCCAGCACCTACCCGGCCACACCATCCCCCCTAGATGTGATCTCCCTCAGAAATTGTTGGTATTAGTCTTCGCCTCCTCTTCTTCCTCCTTAGTCCTTGCTCTTGCTCTCCTATAGTCCTGTAGTACTATACTTCATCCTAGGGTTATGTGACATTCCAATTTGTTCATGGTCTTCTATTCTGGACTGGAATCAGGTCGTTGCTTCTCTGGATTGGAGTCAGTAGCTGTTTCTTTGCTGCATACTATTACTGAGGTTAAAGTAGAAGATGCTTTAATTAGCCAAAGTGTTCATTTTCTATGAAATAACCTGATTACTTGGTTTGTTGTTGTTTATAATTGCAGGATTGGTGCTTAGAGTAAGGTGGTCAATTCTTGGGAGGACAGTGTGGACATTGTGTTCTCTTCTCTTGCTAGGTGATAAACTGATGATACTTGTCCTCCCATTTTTATATTTGATCCACAATGCAGTTCCATGTCCTTGTTTAGGATTATTAACTTATAATACATGAGGAGTGAATAATTGATCCACAATGCTGTTCAGCTCTTCCATGTCCTTGTTTAGGATTAGGATTATTAACTTATAATACATGAGGAGTGATTGCATTTATATGTAAGCATCAAGTTGAAATTGTTATTATAGCCTGAAAGTAACTAATGGTTAAGAGGAATGGTATGCAATAGTATTAAATTGTTTACATGCGTATACAGATCATTTGTGTATCGTGAGCATGGGAATTTGAAATTATTTTCAACTCTGCTTTTTCTCATCTTTCTCAGTTTCACAACAGAAAATTTGTGATGGAGTCAATTACTTCATCAAGTATTATTTACATGATTAGGACTTGTCATTTGCCAAATTATGTACTTTCACATCAAGTTCCATTCAAACTATATTCCGATATCTGTTTATACGATGGTTTGTTACTTTGTTTACATTAGGAAGAACATGACAACTGCATCGAGCACTAGTGCAAGTATAAGTGTAAGGGCATCATCCACAACACCAAGTCAAACCATCCCAACTATGTGTAGTGGGCCTAATAGCACAGGAGATACAAATCCTACTACCATTGGGCATATTGAAGAGCCAGATGATGAGCCTCAAGTAAAGAAACAAAAGAAGTCCACATCACCTATTTAGGAGTACTACACCAAGTATTCAGTGACATCTATGGAAGAAGGCAAGAAGGCTGTTCAACAATGGGCCAAATGCAACCCTTGTGTTTACATACCTAGATGCGAGAGTGCTAATGGCATAAAGGTCTTATGGAACCATTTGAGAAACAAACATAGCTTGAAACTAGGCCAACGGTAACTCAAACTAGAAAAGAATCATGAGGATGGTACAAGTGTGGTTGAGCCTTACAGGTATGACCAAGAAGCCACCTTGAGAAAATTTTGTATGGCAATAATCATACATGAGTACCCTTTCAATATTGTTGAGCATGAATATTTTGTTGAGTTAATCAAACATCTGCATCCCAACTTTCCAATCAAGAGTCATGTTACTGTTAGGAAGACAATAATAGATATCTGTCGATGTTTGGGAAATGGATCCCCCGTCGAGTTTACTTGTTAAATGAGGGATCAACTAAGGCTCCTTTTCCGCGAAGGATTTGGCGTCCGGGAATGCCGCTAAGAGGATGATGCTCAAAAGGATAGTAGACAAGATATTTTATCCTGGTTCGGACCTCTCGCTATAGAGATAATAACCCTACATCTAGTGGTCTTACTACTACTTGAATGCTTACAAGATACTTGCGTAGATGTGGATATGTGTATCTCTCTATGGGTGTTGCTTGTCAGCCTTCCCTTCTTTTTCTTTTTCCTCTCCTTTAATATATAGCGGGGTATTTATAGGCGACCTCGATCTTCAAAGAATACAATCGAATGACATGCCACTCTCGTGTCTTAACGTGGCAGAATCGCCTCCCTCGATTTCCGCCATGTTGTGTCGTGAACGTAATGGGCTCAGATCGTGGGCATACGGTCATTTGAGCCGCAGCGTGATTAATACCACGTCATCTTCATGGACCAAGCATGACCTGCCGATCATGTCCGGGATCTTCCTTCGGCTCTGGCCGATTCACGACTTCGTCGAAAGGCGAGCACGCCGAAACTAAGGTGCATGCTCGAGGACGAGCTGGGACGTGGTCGGGGCAGACCCATCAACTAGTCTGTTCAAGAATCTTTCTTAGGGACACTATCCAAGGGCAAGTATGGTCGACCGAAGACTGGCTGCCGGGGTATTATGGTCTTTATGGAAATTACCCAATCCCCAATAATATCTTTATAGGAGAAAAGAATAAATTTGTTGAATATTTTAAGACAGTTCAGTGCCTCTTTAGCACAACTATGGATATGTGGACATCAAATCAAAACACATGATATATGCGTATCATTGTTCATTGGATTGATGATAAATGATGCATTTAGAAAAGAATTATCAATTTCATGCATGTAGGAGGTTAGCACAGGGGTGCTAAGTTGTTTGATGCATTTACTACTAGCATTATGAGATGGTATATTGAGAAGAAATTATTTTCTCTAATTTTGGACAATTCATCAGCAAATAAAGTGTGTTAAAAATGTCATTATTGAACTAAAAACACAAAGTCCCCTAATATGTGATGGGATGTTCATCCATGCGAGTTGTGGTAATCACATATTAAATCTTGTTGCTAGAGGTCTACAAAAAATTACATTTGTAGTTCAGTATATTCGATCATTTGTAGTAGCTGTAAAAGCTCTGCATTGTGGTGGGAGGAGTTCCAAAAATATGCATCTCAATTTCAGTTGGATACAAAGAGGGGTGTTTCATTGGATGTTGCAACTAAGGGTGGCAATTGTACCCGTGGGTTCGGGTACCCACGGGTTTTGCACCCGATCGGGTCGGGTTCGGGTTTTAATTTTTACCTGTGGGTTCTTCGGGTCGGGTACCCGAAATGGGTTCGGGTTTAATTTTCACCCACGGGTACCCATCGGGTACCCGAAATATCGATATACCCATCGGGTACCCGCCGGGTTTGGGGTTGGGTTTTGGGTACCCGTCGGGTTTGACTCGGGTTTTGGGTTCGGGATTCTTGTCGGGTCGGATTTTGCAAAACCCACACCCGACCCAACCTATTGCCACCCAAATTACACAAACCCGTCGGTGCAATTCGAATTCGGTACCATGGGTTCGGTTCGGGTATAGATTTTTACCCGATATGGTATTCGGGTTCGGGTCGGGTTTTTCAATTCGGGTTTCGGGTCGGGTCGGGTTTTGTAAAACCCACACCCGACCCGACCCGTTGCCATCTCTAGTTGCAACGAGGTGGAATTTCACCTATACCATGTTGTCGGATGCCACCTAGAACCTAAGTTGTAGAGGCATTGATCTGTACCAAAAATTGTGTAGCCGCATCTAGAAAAGGTGATAGTTTATAGTATTTCTCGATCCATCATATAATTGTGTAAGAAAGTCTATTATTTACTAATGATATTTTTTAAAAAAATAGATTCTAGTAACAAGGTTGCATCTATCATTAATGATCTCGAGGTTGTGGAAACCCTTATTGCAAATACGATGATTGTGGTATGGCACTCCTTTCTTCTTTAGTTAACATTTACTTCTAACTTATATGTTTATTTATTGTTTGGCATAACCAAATTGTAGGATGAAGAAGAAATAGCTAATGATGAGGTTGGTTCTCAAACCTTTCCTTTTGCGATTTGAATAACAAAGCAAGTCACTGCGTGCTTTTAGTGAAATTCATGGAGGTTATGAGCAACTAATAAACCATGAAGAATGTTTTTTAGGTGAGCATATACACATGACAATTGTTAGAAAAATATGAACTGTAATGATTTGGAAGGTTTTAAATCCTCCATTTTGAGTTCTAAAATTGTTATGTAACACAAAGGGAATTCAAAGGAAGAGCATGGTATCCCATTATATCTTTTTTAATTTCTCATTTCAGTGCACAATTTTTTTCAAAGAGATTCTGGATCATTTTTGGTGTTAGCTTTGCACCTGTTATATCAATATTGTTTATTGATGGCCCAATACAACCACTACAGTGGTTAAGACTATCATGATGGCCAGTAGTGAGCTAGTCATGTTACAGGGATTGTTATGGTACCATTTGGTGAATTTTGATCCTTATGTAATGACTGCATTTTATTTCCTGAATTGATGCTTGAACTGTGATATATTGTGGCTTTTATTACTTGATCTAGATTTAATTTGGGCTACCAATATGAAGTGTCGACTAATAAACTCACCGAGTGAAAAGTAATGCAGCAAATGTTTGTGGGCATCATGTGGGAAGTGTAAATTCCATCTTTGCTTTATCATGGAATTGTTTAGCTGTGTGGATTTACTTAGATGTAAAATCCAACATTATGACATACTTGTAGGATAAACGATGCTCCGTAGATCATGAAGTAGATGCCGCCATTACCTATGAAGAAAAATGAGGAGCTTGGTCCCTGTTCGTTCATTTTGTAGCTCCTTCTATCCTTCCTCACCTTTTCCTCTTTACATTTTCCATCTAGATGTTGAGCTTCAACCCTACTCGAGTCGGTTGGAAAATGTACCAAACTATCAAGTGTTGCTTCTACAGTAGTATTAGCCTCCAACTCCGGTATGTTTGTAATGCATAGCTAGCTAACTGCTTTTGTTGATATATAACTTGCTATTATTTTCATGTATTTATGTGGTTTGATTTACCATATATTACTCAATGTACGCGTGCTTTATCTGTAAATTTTTATCCGGGAATGGCCCATATCTATATCCCAAATTGTTTGGATTCATATCCAGATCCAGCTAATCTATATCTGGTACCGATTCAGGGAAAAAAATGGGTCAGGATATGGTGGAAGCATTATCCACTCCTATCCAATCCGTTTTCACCCCTAAGGCAAATAAATGGACAAATGAAAAGAGAGGCATTGATGACATCCAATAAAGATGACCTATTGTTTATTGTTCTCTCTTGTCCAGTGATGTTTAGGGATGCATACAATCAAACTAACTTTACCTACTAATATTTCAACAAATATGTAGATTGGACATGAAAAATGATATGCGTAGATTTATCTCGAAAAAATATTTTTCATAGCATTTTAATTTTATTATGTTTTATTAATATATTACAATAGTAATTAATAATCAAAGATGGATTTTGAAGAGCATGTTGATCTCTAAAACATCACTATTTTATGATCAAAGGCTTGTTTGGTTTGCTTCCAATGGTTTACCAATGCTTGCCTTACCAAATTTTGGTAGCGTTGACTAAATTTGGCAAGCATTTGGTTTGCTACCAAATTTTGCCAAGATTACCTCTGGTCATCCACAGGCGGGGTCCTGATTGTCGGTAGCGGGCGGCTTGCCCTCTCCTTGTCCACGGTTGTAGGCTCGAGGATGCGCCTAGAGGAGGGTGAATAGGCGTTTTACGAAATTCGATCGCTCACTAAACAATTCGCTCTAATCAACCCCTATGTCAAAACCTAATCAAATATATATGCGGAAGCGATAAATAGGTTTTGACAATTAAAGCCTAAATCAACTAGGCTCACTAGTGCACTAACTAAATTATGTCTCTAAACTAGAATTGCTAAATTGATCAATCAATAACACTAAGCAATTCTAATTACAATCAAGCAATTGAACAATATACAATAAATGTAAATACTTGAAAGTAAAAGAGACAACCGATATTTTTTCAATAATGTGGTGACAAGGGGAGACTTGCGGTCTTCCCTAGTCCACGTTGAGGCAAGCCCACACTTGGACCGGCTCCCGCTCGAGCACTCGCCTCTTTTCACTAGTCGTGGTTTTTCACGCTATGCGTAGGCTCAACCCGAACCTTCACAAACTTGCCGGGCTTTCACACCTCGAGAGCTCCGCGCCACGACGACGCCCACGCCGTCTAGGAGTCGGCAACCTCCAAGAGTAACAAGCCGCTCCTTCGCTTGAACCTCACTGGGCACAACAAATGCGCCCCGGTGATCACCAAGTGCAACACATGCACAAGGACCTCACTCAAGTGCAACACATGCACAAGAGCCACTCAAACCACTCACTAATTGCAACATATGCAATTAGCCTCACTCTTAAGCTCAAGAAGCAAAGGAGAAGAGCAACACATGCAAATGACTCCCACACACAGCCAACCACCTGCCCAAGCCCCCCAAGGGGTGTATTTATAGCCCCCACAAGAAAACTAGCCGTTTGGGGGCAAAACAGGCAAAACCGAAAATCCGGTCCAACGGACCTCACCCGTCCGACAAGCCCTCACAGGCAACGGTCGGATTTGACTGATGGCCGGTCGGTCCGACCGCATGCCACCCGGTCCGACCGCTCCTCCGGTCCGACCAGTCCGGCGGCACCACCGCAACAAAAGACCGAGACACGAAATCAATCACTCTGGAAAAACACGCCGCGCTCGGACCGGGCGGTGGCCGGACCGCCGCGGCCACCATCGAAAGAATGGCCGTCGGCCGGTCGCGCTGGCAGGTCCGACGGGGCGTCACACTGGCGTAGAAACAACTCCGGATTTTCGCAATCACTTTTCCGACAACTCAAAAACCATTCCTTGAGCCAATAAACGATCAACACATGATCATACACATGTGCAAAACACATTTGCACCAATTTACCTCACGCTCAAAGAATTGCAACCAAATTTGCGAACACGCATTCCGCAACCAAAACAAGAACTATTTGCAAAACGTATTAAGCAAATCAAACTCGAGTTTATGAGATTAGTCCCCCTAGCCATGTGAAGGTCAACACAAGACCCGATCAACTTGCCAACACCCGTTGCAAGCCCCACTCACATGCTCTCGGGATTCGGACTCATAAACCTCGGTTTATTCGCACAACGAACTTGCAAATAACTCAATAAACACATTTCATGCTTGAGCACTACTCTTTGCAACACATGCAAAAGTCTAGCTCCAAGCAACATCAAATCAGGATGCATGAACTCTCTAATTGCAACACATGCAATTCTCTAGTTCCATGCAACACCAAATCAAACTCCAAACTTAACACTAAAACCAAATCAACCGTATGAGCTCTCTACTTGCAACACATGCAAGTCTCTAGCTCCATACAAACACACAAACATCAAATCATGCTTGAGCTCTCTCCTTCTGCAACACATGCAAAACTTAGCTCCAAGCAACAACACGGTTTTGGAAAGATTGTTTTGAGAACCAAAACATGAAACTTCAACATTTGCAACACATGCAAAAGTGAACTTCATGCAAAAGCCAACGCATATAGCTTATCCTATTTGCAACACATGCAAATCAAAGCTTTATGCGAAAACCAAATGCAAATGCTCTTCCTCTTTGCAACACATACAAATCAGAGCATAAACCAACAACAACCAAGCATAAGTTTAACCCATTCGCAACACATGCCAAATGGTTAACCCTCATGCAAAAACCAAATCAAAATAAGATTTGAGCTTGAGTGAACGCGGATTGAGATCACCAACACATGATGAAGCTCAAGCTAGGGAACGACCCCTCTTAATAGCACGGCGATAAAACCTTAGACTCAAAGACTATAAAGTCCTTAGCCTATCTAATTATACCTTCGCCGTCGCGCGCAAGCAATCCCCTTTGGGGTCTTTATGATCATCACTTTGATACTCCCCCGGGATCTCTACTCGACTCCTCTTCGGGATCCACCCTTGACGCCCATCACCTCATGATGCCGTCCTTGTCCCGTTCTCATCCATCTTTGGACCTAACTCAATCACAACTCATACAAATAGTTAGTCTAAGATGCATGGTTGTCTCAATTATCTCTTGCACTCCATTAACACATAATGGATGCCTCTATATCAATTGAGCACAACCTAAATCAATTGAAATGATTTAAGTGTGTCTTAAGTACAATAATGCAACTCATGCTTCATTATACTTAAGAGCTATTCATTTGTCCTACATTAATCACGGAGCACCATCAACACATGATGAAGTGTTCGTTAATGATTAATAAGACAAATGAACTCAATTTAAATTATCATTTAAATTGATATGAGTATATATTAACTACACAAGTTTTCATATACTCATGTTGATGGAAAGTAATGATCCATTATATGTAAATTGTATGGAAATGATCATTACTCTAGATCATCAACTATAGAATACACCCACATGTATATGTGCATAAATATGATTGACTTGGAGATAATATGCACATATTCAAATTGATCGTATTGGAGTATATCCTATATTACCATGAGTATACTTATAACTAGGCAATTCAAATATATACTCAAGGATTTAGTTTTTTGTCTTGATCTTTATATGTGTCAATAAAGAATAGATCAATACAAAGAGACTTTCAAGTTAAACTACAAACTCCCCTAAATATGTGCATCCATGTAATGTGTGGATTGGGAAACATGATGCACGTTTGTGGTTAATATCATGGGGACATTCATATTTTAACTTGACTCCAAAGTATGCAACTAATATTAGAATGAATATGCAAACATACCTTGGGTTTTCCATTTTTCAATGCGATGAGACTAATCAAAGATATTCTAAATAAACAAGTTAGTCTCGATATAAGATTTGTCATTAATAATAAAATCACATTAATGGATAATCACAATATTAGATTTGTCATTAACACCAAAACCATAACTAATGAAGGTTGAACTTACAATCTTCCCCTTTTGGTGATTAATGACAAATCCAAGCTTAATTAGCACATTTGGATTAAAACTATCATAATGAGAGAATTTAAACTTTTTGAATGCATATGCATATTGTAAACAATATAAGCCTTGACAATTTAGAATGCATAATGAATTGATTCTCCCTTTTAATTATATTAAGCTCCCTTTTTAAGCCAAATGAAATTAAGCTTCCTAATTCTTCCCCTTTTGGCATTAAACACCAAAAATGGATAAACCATCTTAAAAGAATATCTTAATTATTTCTCCCCCTTGTGATTTTTCAGTTATTCTCCCCCTTTTGGCATTTAACAATTTCTTTTTAAGCTCCTAATTCTCCCCTATTTAATTATCTCCTTTTAATGAAGGTCATACAAGAATTGAAATAAACACTTATGACCTTGGGAAGGAATTAAGATTTCAAACCAAATAAAAAAAACTTGAAGGGTCATTCAAGAAGTAAAACAAGTTTTTATGTGAAATATGGTCTAAAAATGAGGGAAATTCGAAAAGAGACCATATTTGGATTTGTGGATACCACTTGTAAAGATAGGCATGAAAAACGAAGTAAGGGTATCACACGGTTTATTTGAAACACATTCAAATAACTCACTCCTCATTTTATTAGGCTTTGCACATTTTCAATACGATTCTCTTGAAGAATCCAACAATTTGCCTAAACGGGTTAACGAGGAACCCAAAAGAATAAAGACCACTTTGAGAAATAGATACCACTTGTAAATTTAATCTCAAGGGCTTTGCTTGAAGACTCAAAAAGAAATGAGCATTCTTAAATTTTAATGAAGAACAATGCTCAACAAGAGATTTCCTCTTTAATGTATTTCAACACATAAAGAATCTCACACAGAGAAGTCTTAGGCGGTTGAACTTACAATTTTAGCTTGCGAGGAAAAATCTCAATCAAGAATGTGGGTATCGCAATAATGCTACAAAGAGGTAATGAAATACCACTTGTAGGAAATAATTGAAATCAATGATACCACTTAAACAGGAATCCAAATAATCAAGGATATCATTAGAGGAAATGATCAATAAGAACCATGATACCACTTGGAGAAAGGAGAAACTCAATGATACCACTTGTAAGCATATGGAATGCATAAATACTCAATTGATACCACTTAGGATCAAATCACAAAGACTTGATACCACTTGAAAGAATTATCGATAATATCGATGAGTATCAAAGCAATATTCTCAGAGCAACAAACACTTACGGGTATCGAAAGAGAGCAAAGCTCAAGAAGAATCAATAAAATCACAAAGAATGGGTATCAGAGCAAATCAAAGACATGATATCACTTGGAAGCAATTAAGTGCCCAAAACTTGATATAAATGAACTCCCCAAGATGTTCAACGAATAAACCATGGAGTTATTTGCATTTGAATTGCGCAAGTTTTGTCTTTTCAAAAGATCAAGTGAATATCACCCTTTAAATCAATTAAATGCTCTTAAACTGATACCACTTGGAAATCCCTTCAAATAAATTTCAGAGCTTTTCAAATTTTACACAAAAGAACTTTGGGATCACAAGAATCTTTTACAAAAAGAATTTTTGAAAAAGGAAGTACCAATCAAAAGATATCCCAAAACCAAAATCGAGAAAATTCTGAAAATTTCAGAGCAACCTTGCCATGGCCGGTCCAGCCGCCCCTAGCCCGGTCCGACCGGCCGGCCGGTCCAACCGCCCTCAGGCCGGTCCAACCGGCCCTGACAGGCTGAAAATCCCGACTTTTTGCAAATTTTGTCAAAATGATTCAAATGAAGTCCAAAAATTTGAAATTTTGCAGAGATGAACTTTGGACTAATTAGAAGGTTTTGCAAAAAGAATTTTCTCAAAATCAATTTTATTTTGAAAGATATGGCAATTTGCGCTTTGAGGCATAAAAGGAAATTGATTTTCACAAAAAGCCTCAAAATACAATTCAATTTGGATTTCATGCAATTTCAATTTTCATGGCTTAGATTGGTGTATCAAGAATGTTTCTAGCCAAGATTTATAATGAAATCCAACTTGAATGCCATGATTTAAGCATATTGCTTAAATAGGCTATTTTGGATCAAATCAAGTCTTTTTGAGCCAAATTTGATTTCAACATAAGATTTTTCATTTTGGAAGCTTGTAAAATATTTGAAATACATAATAGAATACTTTTTCAAAGCTTTTCGCAAATTTGGGCCTTTTAAATATGATTTTTGACTTTTGACCTAAATAGTCC
Source organism: Guadua angustifolia (assembly GCA_036346375.1). Taxonomy (NCBI): domain Eukaryota; kingdom Viridiplantae; phylum Streptophyta; class Magnoliopsida; order Poales; family Poaceae; genus Guadua; species Guadua angustifolia. Next base: position 67,074,849 of record CM070500.1, on the reverse strand, counting down.
AAATGAAGAAGCAAAGTCAAATCCAATTAACACAAAACTTCAAATAAAGCAAGGGGTAAGATATAGAGATTTTGAATTTTGTGTATGAGTCTAAAATACCATTTTGAATCAAAATTCTACACAAGAATTGATCCAAATGGAGAAACTCACTAAGTGCAATAATATGACCATTATGGGTCAAGTATAGTTTTTCTATGAGTTTCAAAATCCAATAACTTTTGATGAGTTGGTCTTTTGAAAAACTTTTGAACACGAAAATTGTTAAGAATGACCAACTCTAGGATTTTCATTTTGGAATTATTTTCAAAATCCTTTTAATTTTAATACTATGAAAATTATAAGTTTAAATCAAAATCAAGATATTAGTAACTAGATTTTGGAGTTAAAACTCATTTTCTTGTCAAAATAGATTTTGTAAAGCCAAAACCTTTGAACAACATTTCGAAAACATTTGTATATATTTTTCAACTAGTTTTTCACGAGATTAGTAATAGTATACAAAAAATTTGACTTTTGGCTAAATGGTTGATTTTGAAAATATATATATATGCACTTATATTAATATGGGCACACATAGGGATGTGATACACATGAATATGAATTAACACTCCCCCTAAATGTGCCACATCCTAACTTGCTCAAGATTTGCAATAAGAGAATAGGTAAGAGGCGAGAGCAAGTTCTTACAAGAAGTAATCTAAATTGATTTTCATTAATATTTCAATATAACCTACACAAGGCTATAAGACATAATAGTAATCAATTTAAATACTTATTACCGGGATGGCATTGGCTCATGATGGACTTGATTTTCTTCAAGCTTGACACCACTTGTAGACAACTATAATCCTTCTCCTCTTGAGTGAGCAAGCGTCCAATCCATCTCAATATCACCTAAAAATCTTTTAGGCGGTTTTTGGTACCCAATCCTTGTTGGGTCCGACAATGTTAGTCACAATGGATTTAGGAACCCAAATGGTCCTAGTTTTAGCATTTTTAAATTGACTAACATGACTAGCAATGGATTTGCAATTTTTGTTACTCCTAAGCGATTTATTTGCATTGAATTGAGAAGGCTTAGGAGTTTTGGCATTCTTGACAAATCCATTCCTAGTTTAATCCTTTCTAAGCATATAATAATTGAAATTATGCATTGACTTAGAGGATCTAGTATATCTAGCAAATGTTTTGCTATTGTTATTTCTCCTAAGCAATATATTAGAATTGAATTGAGTGGGCTTAGGAGTCCTAACAATTTTAGCAAACCTATTTCTAGATTTACTCTTCCTATGCAAATGAATATCATTTTGAGCCGGCATAGGGGATTTGACAAGCTTGGCAAACACATTGCCATTCTTGTCCTTCCTAAGCATATAATTATTATTGATAAGAATAGGCTTAGGGGCAGTACCTTTGGGACAATCCTTACCGAAATGTCCCTTTTCCCGGCAATTGAAGCATGTCACGCTATTTGGCCTTCTCTTGACCGATTTGACTTGCTCCTTGCCGGCTTGCCTCATTGTTGGTGTTGTGGCCTTGTTATCCACTTGATTAGGGCACACGGAGGCGAGGTGGCCCTTCTTGTTGCAGGCGAAGCACTTGATGGTCTTCGAGTGTCTTGCGTTGTGCCTCGTCTTGCTATTCTCCCTCTTGGAGTTGTAGTCGAGTCCTCGCTTATCTTGAGGCGCCCTTGGCTTGCTCAAGATCTCGTCGAGGAGGGCTTTACCCTTTACGCACCTCTTCAAGTCATTTTCCAATTTAATGACTTGGGCCTTGAGCTCATTGTTTTCCTCTACAAGATTAGCATCTAAAGACATAGAGGAACTAGAAGCAATTTCATTAGAGCAACAAGGTAAATCATCACTAGAAGTGGATATGCATTTAATTGATGAATTGTTTGTGATAGAAATTGAGTGAGGCAATTCATCTTCTAAATTGCATTGAATGGACATATCCATACTAGCTCTAGTGAATTCCTTGAGAAGGACTTTTTCATGATTTTCTTTTAGAACATCGTAATCATTTTGAAGTGATTCATGTTCTAACTTCAAAATTTTATATTTCTTTTTCTCCTTTCCAAGGAATTCATTTAGCTCCTCTAGCATGTTCATTAATTCATCATAAGAGGGCTCATCATCATTTTCATCATTATTTACCTCAATTTTACCTTTGGCCATGAAGCAACGAATCCTTGATGGAAGTGAATATTCGTCGTCGCTTGAGGCGGAGGTTGAGGTTGATGGAGATGCCGGTTCTTCATCGCTTGATGTAGAGGTTGAAGAATCATCAACCGACATCTCTTCCTCAATGCAATCCTCAATTGATGTGGGTGGTTCAAATTCATCTTGAAGCTTAATCCACATTTTATAAGCACTTGAGAGGTTGCATATGAGATTGAAAATTTCTACGCTCACAACACTAAATAAAGCGTTAGTAGCTTGAGCATCGAGATGTAGACATTTCTCCTCTCCTTTAGTTGGAGCAATATTGTTTAGTGGAGAAGAAATACCGACATCTACGATCCACCAAATTTGTGAGCTCATGGATTTAAAATGATCGATCATAAATAATTTCCATTGAGCATAATTTGAGCCATCAAATATATATGAATCGGTGGAGTGCACTAAACCTCTATTTGCCATCCTTTTTACTCTCTAGACGGTTAAGCCTAAAATGAGAGTGACCGTGGCTCTGATACCACTTGTAGGGTCGAGGATGCGCCTAGAGGGGGGGTGAATAGGCGTTTTACGAAATTCGATCGCTCACTAAACAAATCTAATCAACCCCTATGTCAAAACCTAATCAAATATATATGCGAAGCGATAAATAGGTTTTGACAATTAAAGCCTAAATCAACTAGGCTCACTAGTGCACTAACTAAATTATGTCTCTAAACTAGAATTGCTAAATTGATCAATCAATAACACTAAGCAATTCTAATTACAATCAAGCAATTGAACAATATACAATAAATTTAAATACTTGAAAGTAAAAGAGACAACCGATATTTTTTCCGTGGTGTTCGGAGACTTGCCGGTCTCCCCTAGTCCACGTTGAGGCAAACCCACACTTGGACCGGCTCCCGCTCGAGCACTCGCCTCTTTCCACTAATCGTGGTTTTTCACGCTATGCAGCGTAGGCTCAACCCGAACCTTCACAAACTTGCGGGCTTTCACACCTCGAGAGCTCCGCACAAGACGACGCTCACGCCGTCTAGGAGTCGGCAACCTCCAAGAGTAACAAGCCACTCCTTCGCTTGAACCTCACCGGGCACAACAAATGCGCTCCTCGGTGATCACCAAGTGCAACACATGCACAAGGACCTCACTCAAGTGCAACACATGCACAGGAGCCTCTCAAACCACTCACTAATTGCAACACATGCAATTAGCCTCACTCTTAAGCTCAAGAAGCAAAGGGAGAAGAGCAACACATGCAAATGACTCCCACACACAGCCAACCACCTGCCCAAGCCCCCCAAGGGGTGTATTTATAGCCCCCACAAGAAAACTAGCCGTTTGGGGGCAAAACAGGGCAAAACCCGAAAATCCCGGTCCAACCGGACCTCACCCGGTCCAACCGGCCCTCATAGGGCAACGGTCGGATTTCTAACCGTTACACGGTCGGTCCGACCGCATGCCACCAGGTCCGACCGCTCCTCCGGTCCGACCGCAGGCCGGCCGGTCACACCGCCCGTCAAAAAGACCGGAGACACCGAAATCAATCACTCTGGAAAAAACATGCCGCGCCGGACCGGTCAGATCGCCACACGCCGGCCGCGCACCATCGATCATGCCCGAGGGAGGCGCCGGCCGGCCAGTCCGCCCTATAGGCGGCCGCACCTACCTGGCGTAAACAACTCCGGATTTTTGCAATCTCTTTTCCGACAACTCAAAAACCATTCCTTGAGCCAATAAACGATTAACACATGATCATACACATGTGCAAAACACATTTGCACCAATTTACCTCACGCTCAAAGAATTGCAACCAAATTTGCGAACACGCATTCCGCAACCAAAACAAGAACTATTTGCAAAACGTATTAAGCAAATCAAACTCGAGTTTATGAGATTAGTCCCCCTAGCCATGTGAAGGTCAACAAAAGACCCGGTCAACTTGCCAACACCCGTTGCAAGCCCCACTCACATGCTCTCGGGATTCCGGACTCATAAACCTCAATTTATTCGCACAACGAACTTGCAAATAACTCAATAAACGTATTTTATGCTTGAGCACTACTCTTTGCAACACATGCAAAAGTCTAGCTCCAAGGAACATCAAATCAGGATGCATGAACTCTCTAATTGCAACACATGCAATTCTCTAGTTCCATGCAACACCAAATCAAACTCCAAACTTAACACTAAAACCAAATCAACCGTATGAGCTCTCTACTTGCAACACATGCAAGCCTCTAGCTCCATACAAACACACAAACATCAAATCATGCTTGAGCTCTCTCCTTCTGCAACACATGCAAAACTTAGCTCCAAGCAACAACACGGTTTTGGAAAGATTGTTTTGAGAACCAAAACATGAAGCTTCAACATTTGCAACACATGCAAAAGTGAACTTCATGCAAAAGCCAACGCATATAGCTTATCCTATTTGCAACACATGCAAATCAAAGCTTTATGCGAAAACCAAATGCAAATGCTCTTCCTCTTTGCAACACATGCAAATCAGAGCATAAACCAACAACAACCAAGCATAAGTTTAACCCATTCGCAACACATGCCAAATGGTTAACCCTCATGCAAAAACCTAATCAAAATAAGATTTGAGCTTGAGTGAACGCGGATTGAGATCACCAACACATGATGAAGCTCAAGTTAGGGAACGACCCCTCTTAATAGCACGGCGATAAAACCTTAGACTCAAAGACTATAAAGTCCTTAGCCTATCTAATTATACCTTCGCCGCCGCGCGCAAGCAATCCCCTTTGGGGTCTTTATGATCATCACTTTGATACTCCCCCGGGATCTCTACTCGACTCCTCTTCGGGATCCACTCTTGACGCCCATCACCTCATGATGCCGTCCTTGTCCCGTTCTCATCCATCTTTGGACCTAACTCAATCACAACTCATACAAATAGTTAGTCCAAGATGCATGGTTGTCTCAATTATCTCTTGCACTCCATTAACACATAATGGATGCCTCTATATCAATTGAGCACAACCTAAATCAATTGAAATGATTTAAGTGTGTCTTAAGTACAATAATGCAACTCATGCTTCATTATACTTAAGAGCTATTCATTTGTCCTACATTAATCACGGAGCACCATCAACACATGATGAAGTGTTCGTTAATGATTAATAAGACAAATGAACTCAATTTAAATTATCATTTAAATTGATATGAGTATATATTAACTACACAAGTTTTCATATACTCATGTTGATGGAAAGTAATGATCCATTATATGTAAATTGTATGGAAATGATCATTACTCTAGATCATCAACTATAGAATACACCCACATGTATATGTGCATAAATATGATTGACTTGGAGATAATATGCACATATTCAAATTGATCGTATTGGAGTATATCCTATATTACCATGAGTATACTTATAACTAGGCAATTCAAATATATACTCAAGGATTTAGTTTCTTTGTCTTGATCTTTATATGTGTCAATAAAGAATAGATCAATACAAAGAGACTTTCAAGTTAAACTACAAACTCCCCCTAAATATGTGCATCCATGTAATGTGTGGATTGGGAAACATGATGCACGTTTGTGGTTAATATCATGGGGATATTCATACTTTAACTTGACTCCAAAGTATGCAACTAATATTAGAATGAATATGCAAACATACCTTGGGTTTTCCATTTTTCAATGCGATGAGACTAATCAAAGATATTCTAAATAAACAAGTTAGTCTCGATATAAGATTTGTCATTAATAATAAAATCACATTAATGGATAATCACAATATTAGATTTGTCATTAACACCAAAACCATAACTAATGAAGGTTGAACTTACACCAGGGTGGGGTCCCTGATTGTCAGGGGGTCGCGGGGCGGCAACGTCGCGAGCCTGGTGGAGTCCATTGCCGGGAGTGATTTGACGATCCGGAGACACTCCGCGAACTCCAGATCGCATAGTGGCCGGGCTTTTGCTGGGAAGTCCGAACCACTTAGCGTTGGCGGGAGCAGCCCGCCCAACCACTTGGCGATAGAAGGGGAGTCCAAATTCCCTGCGCCTAGAGAAAGAGAAAAGGTTACCGATTGATGGCGACCAAGAAAAATCAAAAGAAAAGGAGAACAAAAACTTACGGCCCAGGTGGGTGCGGGTCATGTTGTTGTCACCTGTGTATTGCCACGCCGGTCAGGCGCGCTAGCGCAGGGGGCTGATCGTCCAGGTCACGAAGTCCCAGACCACCAGTGCCCCGGTCAGCCCGGAGTCCCGCAGTCGGTTGATACGGGCCACCATCATTTGGAGCTTCGTTGTCTCCTCGACGGGCGAGCCCCAGTTCTCGTTGGCCTCTGCCAGTGCGGAGGGCATCTCCAGGGCATCGAGGCCGCTGTCATCGCCGCAGACATCTGACCGATCGCTTTGCCACTCCTTCCAGCTTGGTCTTAAATGCGGAAGGGATGTAGCGGGAGGCCGATCCGTCGCGAAGATGAAAGTGGCAGCTCCCTGCGACTCCACTGTCCGTGGAGCCGCGGAGAGTATAGAAGAAGCGGAAGAGGGTGAGATTGGACATTCCACGAACATCTCGCAGAGATGAACAAAGGTGGAGAGAATGAGAACGGAGTTAGGGGTGAGATGAAGATGGTGGATCTTGTAGAAGCAAAGGATAGTAAGGAAGAACTCGGAGAAAGGCGGGACCATGTCCGCTAGCAGCGCCCAGGAGAAGACGATGATCTCTCCGGCTTCGCACTGTGGCGTGGGGGTTCCATGGTGTAAGCGAAGGGAACCCTCGGTGGCGGTCCGAGAGAGCCTCATTGCCCTCTCCTTGTCGACGATTGAAGCAGGAAAAGGCTGCGCCATTCGAACAGGAGCAAGGTCTTGGGACAAGGAAGTTAAAGGGGCGAGGAAATAAGACGAAGGAGTCGAAAAGAGTGTGAACTGCCGGTCGTGGGTGCGTGTATTAATAGGTCTCTCGCACTGGCGGTTCGCGAAAAGGCGAAAGTGCACAACGCTTCGGGTCCCGAGAGAAGGCGGCGGAAGCGGAGAGGACTGGAGTGGTTGCATGCGTAGGAGTGGTGGACCCGTTCGGGAGCACGTCAGCATTAAAGAGGTTTGAAAGGGCTGGCGCGCTCTCCAGGACGGGCCCGGGGGCTACTGTCGACGTACTTTACGCTAGGGTACCCTCTTCACCACGGTAAGGAGGGGCCACGAGTGCCGAAGGGTGACAGCCTGGCGAGCAGGTGGGCGATCAGGCCCTGACGCCAGGCGACCGTGCCGCGTGGCAGCCCGGCGGGCAGGTGGGCGATCAGGCCCCAACGCTGGGTGGCCGGGCTACGTGGTCGGCCGACGGAGTCAGAAGGTACTCGGGGGTCCGCTGTCGGTCATGCACGAAGGTGTACGTCGAAGGAATGGGGAGCTTCGCCTCGAAGTATTCTCTTCCAACACACCGTGTCAGAACCATTGAATGTGCGTGGCTCTGCTGACAGCACGATAGCTTATCCCTCTGTCGTCCTGCACCTAACCCGTCGCGTACAAGTCGCTTCCCAAGCGGACCGGGCAGAGTTGGACGGTGGTGCAAAGAATGAGGCCAGGAGATGATGCTACAGCTACTGATGTAATAAATGGAGTGTAATCAGTATGATGTCATCCATCTCACATGCCCGAGCCAGCCCGACCTATATAAGGGGCTTCGGTGCATGGGGGGAGGAGGAGAGTGGAAAAAAGGACTTGAATGAAAGAGCGAGAATGGGAAGAGCACTGAGAGAGCTCAAGAAGAACCCAGAGAGTAAAAAAGAGATAGAGTGTAGATTGTGCGTTTGTATTCCACTCAAAACACATTAACAAGAGCATAAGCAGGACGTAGGGCTGTTACCCACACTTGGGGCCCGAACCTGAGTATATCGGCGTGTTCTTGGATTCTTGTCTGTGTGGATCCCTCGGGAGAGCCCGTAGGTGTCCTTCCGTGAAGATCCCCTCTATCGAACCCCGGACACCGTCTAGGGAGAATAGTTGCTGGCGAAACACGCCGACACAAATTATACAGATAAAATTTTAAAACAATTTTATATGGATAGAGCACACCCATTAAGTACCCCAATGGTTGTAAGATCGCTTGATGTAACTAAAGATCATTTCCGACGCCCAGATAATGATGAAGAAATTCTCACCTGAAGTGCCATATTTAAGTGCTATAGGTGTACTTATATATCTTTCTACTCATACACGACCTAATATCGCATTTGCAGTTAACCTATTAGCAAGATACAGCTCATGTCCTATGAAAAGTTATTGGAACAGCGTCAAACATATATTTCATTATCTTCAAGGTACAAATAATATGGGTTTATATATTTCTAATGCATGCAAGAGATAGTTAGTTGGTTTTACAGATGCAGGGTATCTATCTGATTCCCATAATGGTCGATCACAAACTGGATATGTTTTTACTTGTGGTGGCACTGCTATATCATGGCGTTTAATGAAACAGACTATAGAGACAACATCATCTAATCATGCAGAGATTTTGACAATCCATGAAGCTAGTAGAGAATGTGTTTGGCTAAAAAATATGGTACGGCATATTAAAAGATCATGTGGCTTACTTTTAGAAAAGGAAGAATCTACTATTATATATGAGGATAATGCAGCATGCATCACTCAATTGAAGGAGGGATATATCAAAGGGGACAAAGTGAAGCATATATCAACAAAATTTTTCTTCACTCATGACCTTCAAAAAGATGGTATTCTGAAAGTCCAACAAATTCGCTTATGTGAGAATCTCGCTGATTTATTCACAAAGGCACTTCCCACTACAACGTTCAAGAAATTGACCAATATGATTGGACTTTATCGATTCAAAGATCTTAAGTGATTAGGGGGAGTGAATATGTTATGTACTTTTTTTCTCTTAACCATGGTTTTTTCCCACTGGGTTTTTCCTTGGTAAGGTTTTTAATGAGGCATACATATTCACAATTAATGGACATTCAAGGAGGAGTGTTACAAAATATTCTTTTAATGGATGTCCATAACCCCTAAGAGAAATTCACATGCATCCATGAATAAGGAACTCCCATGCTATTACCATTCTACCATGAAATCTATATAACATCAATTCTTGTAACTCTTTATTTAGTTCAAACCTTTTATATTACCTATAAATAGAGGGTTGTATGCATAAAAGAATAGAACAAAAAAGAAAGAATTCCCTCTCACTTCTACATTGTTTATACTTTGAGTAATCCACTACATTGTTCATACTTTGAGTAATCCATTAGTTATGTTATATCAGCAGCATTTTAGAATTATTAATTGATTTTTTTGTTTTCCAAGCATCATTTTCACCAAAGGCGTCTATTGGTTGCTTTCTAGTAGCGCGATGTTTTCGAGATGCCTAAGTTAACTCTTTGAATTGTCTATCAATATGTGAATCTCTACTATATAAAGTAAGAATTTCTTCTCGCGTCACTTCATCAAAATTACCCACCTTTGCCATTGCTCTTTAATTGCCCACCTTTGCCACTGTTAGTGCTCTTTGCAAATAAACTTTTTATCGCAAATTGAGTTTTCGTTGCAACGCACGGGCACATGACTAGTTATTATTTACATTAGACATGTAGAAATGATATGTCACAAAAAATACTATCATAATATTATAATTTCACATGTTTTATAAATTATTACAATAGAAAAATAGTGATCGTAGTTACATTTTGAAGACAATGTCGATTTCTAAAACACCAATTATTTGTGTCTTACGGCAGAGATGAGTATACAATTATTATGGACTAACCAAGCCAAAAGCAGAAGCATAAACTCTTTCCTTGTTTTATATATATGCTGTGGCGGACCCAGGACAATATTGTAGGAGGTGCTAAACTGATAAAGAGATAATGTTAAAATGAGAAGTGAATCAAACAAAGGACCATCTACTGACTATTGAGATCCAAATCTAAAACCATACATAATTAGAAGATGAACCGCCCTTGGTCCTTGCCGCCTACCCACCTCGCACAGTCGCACGCCCTGATGCCAACAAGTTGCTCAACTCCTACTGCCTACCGTAGACTGCCTGGCTAGCCACCACCCCAACGTTGGCTCATATGCTCGTCATCAGCTCACTGCTTGCACACACTCGTCAGTCTCTGCAAGGGCAAGGCTTGCTCAATTAGGGATTTCCAAATTTGGAATGGGGATTGGCAGCCTACAAGTGGTGTTGTTGTAGTGGCTATTGGGCTTGCGTGGTGGTGTTGGCCCAACAACAAGGAAACAAACAATGCCAAGCTGGCTCAGCTTGGCAGGCTTTAGTTTGACCCATACAATAGAGATAAGTCTCGGACCTTTTTCTACCTCTAAATTTAGCCTTCTTCAACCTCTAATTCTCATGGCTTGCATCCATCATGACGCCCTATGGATGGGCAGGGGTGCTAGGGGTATTCATGCTGCCACTGGCAATAGGATGTGCCTTAGCTCTCTTTGACGTTGGAGTTATCACTGTATGGAGCTACAATGACAAGTAGTTTAGACCAGATATAATATTATTATGTTGATCCAAAACACCTGAAAATAATAAAACAACTAAAGATTTTAACATAATAATAACATGACAAACATAGCAAAATTTATGTGATTTTATTCGTACTGTAAATAATTTTCTATAGCATACATGACGGTGTGATTAGAACGTTGGGTAATTTTTCTCCATTGTTGTGGCGATCACATAGATTGCCTCAAATTGTAGTTCACGTATTTGATCACTTACACACGGTATGACACGACAGAAGCCTATGCAACAATACTTGTTGACAGCTTTGGTCTACGGTCCTGCACGCAATTACTTCCTGTCCGAATGGCTCCCCGTTCAGAGACTTATCCACACCACACTTCGGGCCAGCATGCACATATCATTGTCAGGGTACACTGACTACAGAGTTGGAAAAGAGAGATGGTCTCTGTAGCAGGGTTCTTGCTGCAGTACTGGAAGTCTGAAACAGCCATTTCATTCAGAAGAAAAGGGGAAAAAAAAGAAGTATAGGAAACAGCCATCTCATTCAGAGAAAGACTACACGTTGCACTTGTAAAAGCCACTTTGCTTTTCTGCTTCTTGAAAAAGCACCAAAAGCTGGAACACCATCCCAACCATGAGCTATCCTCTACATGGAACAGGGAAAGACGGCCAACAGTTCGCTCTCTTATCACATCTGGTTTCTACTGTTTGTGGAAGGGATCAGAAGAAAACACTGAAGTAAATTAGAAACAAAATAGATATTTCATCGTCCCTTGTCGCCCATCCTCTTGAGTAACTTCCCGATGTCATAACATATCTCAATCTTATCTTCCTTGATCTGTTGACGGAGCGAACGGTTTGTCTTACCGGCTGCCAAATAAGTTCGCAGGAGGGACTCGTACGCTTTGCCGTCGATGCACCCTAGCGTCCTCAAGCAGTTGCAGAACCTCTCAGCACCTTCCACATCTTTTTGTTCTTCGAAGTCCTTCAAGAACTTTTTAATCTTCTCCTGATCTAGCTTCCCTGCTTTCTTGGGGAGTGAGCTCAAATTCTCAACCCAGTTCAGTGCTGAATTCATGACCCCCGCCCCCATGTAATGATCGAGAAACAGCTCGCATGTTTTAGAGTCAAAATATGCACCTTTTTCCTTGGCCTTCTCCCACAATAGCTCAGCTTCTTTGCTCATGCCATTCTTCAGATGGTCTCGAGTCATCATATTTGTCAGCTTCGCATCATAGATTTCATAATTAGATTCCCAATCCTCATAAATCTGCTTCATGCGATCGGCATCATTGAGTTTATAAAGAGCATGAAGCATGCTGAGGTAGCTTGTGTTAGTCACCTTTGAGAAAGTGGCCTTTACCACGTCCCACACTCTGTTGACCTCGCTCGAATTGCCTACTGAAGCATATAGGCTCATAAGGAAATCATAAGGCTGCCTGCCATCACGAACATCAACAAGCCCCTCAAGTTTCTTCAGAGCAGACTCTGCTTTTTCAACCAGACCAGCACTCGCGTAGATGGAAGCAAGCGTGCTATATGTGGACCACCCTAGAGCCACATCTTTTTCTTTCATTTCTTTTAAAACTTCTTCAACAGAGTCTATCTTGTTCAATGCTGCATAGCTGGTCATCAGAATGCAGCATGTGACGTTATCCGGTTTAACATTCTTCAGTTTCATCTCCTCAAACAGGCCAGTAACCTTCTTATGCTGCCCTAACTTCATGTAAAGGGACATCAGATTGTTGATGGGCAGAGTACTGGATGAGATGCCAAGCTCATCCATCTTGTGATAGAGGTCTGTTGCTTTCTCTTCCATTTTCGCTGAGCAATAACAATTCAGAAGTGCACCATGAGTTTGACGGTTCTTGGCTGGATCAGGGAGGCCAGCAAAATAATTTTCAGCCGCCTCAATGCCACGCACTTTGTAAATGAGATCCAAACGTATAGCATGGTTAGTGTGCGACATATTCATACCCTTTGTGTGAACCATCCAATCCATCAACTGCCATAAAACCAAGACAAATTCTTGTGTTAAGTACTATAAACATAATTTAGCAGAAGTAAAAAAAATTAAAGGTATGAAACAAGAAGAATTGAGAAATTCAGAAATACTAATCTCTTCTGACATTGACAACTGAGCACATAGTTCTGACAACATACTATTGCGTATATTGCAATTGCAATATGGGACAGCAAACATAATGATTCTCCTCCTTACTGTGCTTAACAACATATTATTCTAAGCACAAAACCAAAACTATGAATCAAAACCAACAAGGCAACAACAAAGGGTCAGGAGGCCGGTTTGGCTCTGCTGTGGTGTGCAGTGCACTGTACTGCACCATCAAATATTATTTACCAATTTTAGTAAAATGTCTCTGTTATGGCTAAACAAGGAGGTTATCAACTTCAACCAAGCCTACACATAGACAGCTTGCGAGCCAAAATTACATCTCAGGTGCACAGGTAATACAATGCTATGCAGATGAAAGTTGAAACCAAGAAAGCAAAACAAAAATAATAAGAGCGAAAGCGGTCCAGTATAACCAATAGTTAGGGCCTGTTTGGAAGGCATAAGTTTCACAGGAAACGGTTCAATTCCAAATCAGGAAAAATTGCAGAGTTCCCAATGGGGCCCTTAGGGTTCCAAGTGAATTGGGCCTAGCACATATTTCACAAAATCCACAAGTAAATTATAAGGCTTCCAGATTTAAGAACATCAGAATAATTTGTGTATTTCGAATAATGGATGTCTGATACAAAGAAAGCAATTTCGCAAGTGCCATGACCAATTCAAAACTAAGCTAAACAATTCAACTAAACAAACCAAGCTAAACCAAGCCAGGCTAACCAGATTAGGATTGTCATTACCTACTGAAAGCAAGTGACATGATTGAAAAATCGCAATTTTGACGCGAAACTAAATAAAACCAAGCACGCATAAGCCCTAAGCTAAATGCATACAGTAAGGCAGGTTATAATCGCTCCTTTCCCCACAACTAGTGTAACTACTTGCACAACAAAATAGGCAGCTCCGGTAGAAAATCAAAATTAAAAGCATTGAAGAAGGCAACTCCACTCCAGTGCTACACACCGCATCATTTCGATTGCTACTCGCCTCTGCAAAATTAATCGTATCTTTTCTCTGCCAAGCGCGGCCCAAACACTACTAACCGAAGCAAGCAGGGAACTCGAACGAGCGCGTTTGGGGGTGGCAAGGCAGGTGATGTATGTATGTACCTCGAGGGCTTGGGCGTGGCGCTTGTACTTGCGGAGTTCCCTGACGCAATTGACGAGGTCCACGGCGCGAGTCTCCCCACCCTCCCGCACCCACTTGTTCAGCACGCGCGGCACGCTCCCCGCCTCCGCGTTCCCCAGCGCCGACAGCCGCCTGTACAGTGGCCGTGCGTCCTTCTTTGTCGCGTCCCTCGCGACGTGGCGCGCAGCCTCCGCGGCCGTGGAAAGCAGGCGGCGGAGGAAGCGGGCGGCGAATGCGGGGGCGGAGGAGGGCGGCGCCATGGGGTTTAGGGTTCTGGGGTTTCGACTCTTGGAGAGAAGAGGAGAGGAGGCGAAAACGGTGACGACAGAGGCCTGGGCGCCGGGCCCGGGTTGTTGTGCGGGGGCGGGCGTTTGCGTCATTTCCTATCGGCGACGTATTCAGTGGGAATGACCAGCTCGGCGCTAAGAATTTTTTTTAATTTAATATTTATTTTAAATCTTTTTTTCAAAACTAATCGACGGAATTTAAAAATGCAAAAATACACGCCTGTCGCCCCATACTGAGGCGATAGGTGCCTGATCTAACGACGAAATTCGAAAGTTTAACGGAAGAACTAAAAAAAAATTTTAAAAATGCAATCAGCAACTGTTGGGGCGATAGGTACAGTGCTACAGTACCTCACGCCAATAGTGCTACAGTGCTGCTGCAGTGCCTATCGCCCGGTGTTTGGGCGATTGGTGCTTTTTTTAAAAATTTTTATCACTGCCGTTAAACTTTCGAGTTTCACCATTAGGTCAGGCATCTGTTGCCCTAGTATGGGGCGATCGCCCCGTACTGAGGCGACAGGCGTATATTTTTGTAATTTTTAAATTTCGTCGATTAGTTTTGAAAAAAAGATTTAAAATAAATATTAAATAAAAAAAATTCTCGGCGCTAAGGTGCGAAAGCCCACGGAAGGTCTTGGATCTGACATTGGCATCGAATGAAATCGGGTGGATACTCTGGTCCATTTGTCTCATATTTGCCATAATTTGTCTGCTACAATTTATCATGTATTTTTGTATAATAAAATTTTGCATCATAAATATAATAAATTTATAGAAATGATATAAAACGCTATAGCGTTTGCTAGCTATCTAACGGGACACTAATTCACCGTAGATAGTAGAATTTAATTCTCTTATGTAATCTTATCCCTCGATACAAGCTGTTCCCCTCCATTCTCCTCTCTCTCTCCAATACTCCCGGTCTCCTTTCTCACCATCTTCTTAGACCAAATCCCTCGCCTCTCTTCACACCGAGCATCACCGTCAAATTTCCATCTTGGTTGCTTGTAGATTGCCTTGTAAGAGCAATGTGATGCTGGCATTGTCTATCGCCTGCATGAGTGCCTCCACCTTGTTGTGTGTGCATGCCACGTCAAGGAGCTTCCCTTAGCCAGCCACCTCGCGCCGCAAATGCTACTTGAACTCCTCGATCTCCACAAGCCAAACCAGGCATCGCGCCTCCTCTGCCTCGACCGACGGGGCGGCGAGAAGAGGTGGAGGTGTCGGATAGTGCACTTCGCGGTGGCAATTGCTAGAGGCGGAGACCGCGATCAAAGGAGAAGGAGGCCGGAGGCGACTGCGCATCACATGGGCATGCTGGTGGTGGAGCTCGATAGTGCGCAACTCATCGATGAGATCCCTGCTGGCTCCCTAAGATTTTTGAAACTTGATGTTTCCTTTTGAAACTTGGATAAAACTTACGAAATCCCTTATGAAATTTGTTAAAACTCTTTAAAAGTTTGAAGTTTGTCTTTTGGAACGTAGTTCAAATTTTTCTTAAACTCATTTTTAATCAATTTTCATATTTGAAACTAGATGAAACTTACAATTTCATATTTGAAATCTATTGAAGTTTGTTGGAACCTTATGAACCAATTTTGAAACTTTTTCAAAATCTATAAAACATGCTCTGAGTGAAACTTAGATAAAATTCTATGAAACTCGTTTCTTTAATTAAGTTTTAGACCTAAAACTAGACGAAACTTATAGCTTCATATTTGAAGCCCAATAAAATATTTGTTAAAACATGATGAAATCTTATGAAACTCATTTGATTTTTTTTTGAAACCTCATGAAACTTGCGAAACGTGCTCTAAAACTTTTAAATTTGTCTTTTGAAATTTTTCTAAAAGTCATCTTTAATCAAATTTCAGATTTAAAAACAGGATGAAACTTGTACATCTTTAAAATTTATTGAAATTTATTAAAACATGTTTGGATCTCTTCTGTAACATGATGAAACATGGATCAAACCTAACGAAACTAGTGTGGGCTA
This sequence comes from Guadua angustifolia, assembly GCA_036346375.1. Taxonomy (NCBI): domain Eukaryota; kingdom Viridiplantae; phylum Streptophyta; class Magnoliopsida; order Poales; family Poaceae; genus Guadua; species Guadua angustifolia. Next base: position 67,058,639 of record CM070500.1, on the reverse strand, counting down.
GCAGCACTCATAAACTTATACTAAAAACTGAGTCTACTATGTTGTATGAATCATGAGCTAACATACTTGTGATAATAATCTAAGCACCTGCCTAACAAAATGTGATGCGTCTAAAGTTAGAGCGGTAAACTTTGGATTAAAACCGAACGTCCTCTTGGAATATGTATAATAATAAAGATGACTGCTATCTGATTTATTGAAACACGTTTGGATCTCTTCTCAAACATGACGAAACATGGATCAAACCTAATGAAACCAGTGTGGGCTAGCAGCACTCGTAAGCTTATACTTAAAAACTGAGTCTACTATGATGTGTGAATCATGAGCTAACATACTTGTGATAATAATCTAAGCACCTGCCTAACAAAATGTGATGCGTCTAAAGTTAAGAGTGGTAAACTTTCGATGAAAACTGATCAGCCTCTTGAAATATGTATAATAATAGAGACAACTGCTGTCTATACTTCTCCATATTACCCAAAGATAAAACTAAAGATAGCTTCTACAAAAGAAAAGATATTAAGGTTGTTTATATAAGATTCTACAATTTTTTAATTATAGTGTGAAAAATGTTTACTATAGATAATAATTCATATAACGGTGTTTTATGTTATCTATATGGTCATCTCTTAATGAAGAGACAACTATATTATCTCTCATCTTTCTCTTTTTTCATGTCATCAAAATTTTACTTGTCAAAGTATATAAATAAGTAACACCACACCATTGTACATGTCCACAGTCCACTTATAGATTTTTGCAAATAACCCCCACTTAGTGACAAATTCTCCCGAGAACGTCCTTTCACTTCTCTCTCTCTCTCATCCTGCTAGATCATGACCCGATCATACATCTCCTAAATCCTGAAAACTTGGCGGCCTCACGTCACTTTGAGCCGAGCCGGCGGCTCGGCTCAAAAAATTTTCTCGCGATTCGGTCCTTTTGTAAATTACGAACAGGCCCTTCGCGATTTTTTGAGAGAGGAAGATTTTTTCGTCCAAATTCCTTCAATACCCAACATACGCAACTAGCAGGAGCAGATCCAAGGGATGGCTAAGGATGGCACATACCCTCCTATAGCCGACCACCAACACTCACATAGTATAACTGTTTTCTTGTTATATTGCGATTGATACTATTTTTTGCAACTGTTTGATGTTAATTTTGTTATAATTTAATATTAAAGTATGCTAACTTGCTTTCTTTGTTAGCTATCCTAAAATTATTAAGTAGCACGTACTTAAGTTGTTTGATAAAATGTCTATAGATATAATTAATATATATAGCATATATGTTAGGCTAGCTTTTCGAATTAAAAAAAATCATGATGCCAATCTAAAAGAGGAGACGTACATACAGAATCTAAAGATTTGCAAGATTGTATAAGCCTTGCCTCAAGTTACTTATTAATTTAGTTGCATTTAGTGCAAAAACAATTCATAAAATTAACCAGATCAACTTAACCGAGGTTAGTTTAACCCATGAATCTCTCCATTTTCGTTCCAGGTCCGATTAGGCGTGGCTAACACTGCCGACTCCGGCCAACCGCGCCGCCGCTTCTCCTCATCCAACGCGTGCGGCGGCGATTTGCGCCTGGAAGAAACTGGAAACAAGAAGTAGCTGCTCCTCACCTCTTGCTGCTTCCCATCAAGACTGGTTATGCCGCCGCTGCCCAGCGTGGATCCGGCTGCCGCGACGGTCGAGCTCCAACTGGACGACACCAGCATGCACAAGACGAAGGCGAAGTGTCCGGATTGAAGAACAATACAGAGACATCTTTGCATTCCACCACAAGCCAAGCATAACGTTTATATCCAACACAAAATAAACCAATCCATTCAAAACAATATTTTCTAATTCATGCAAAAATTCAGAACAGAGGAGAAGTTGCATGATAAATTGGGCGCAAAATCTAACAAAGAAAGAAAGAAAGAAAAGCCATGGTCGAGCTCTAACTGGTGAGAGGGAGAAGAGTGGTGGTCGTCGGTGGCAACGGAGAAAATGGAGTACGGGGCAGCGCTGGAGAAGCATGACTTGGCGGCGGCCGGAGAGGATACGAGGTGACGGAGGCCGGGGGGAGGTGGCGGCGCTGGTAGAGGAACGAGAGGGAGATGGGGATCGAGTCGGGGACCGATCCGTCCAATCCAGATCTAACGGCCCACGCAGGCTTTCACACCTCAGCACCTAGATGTGTCGCATATCTTATTTGCCATTGCTACCCTGCACACGTGAGATATGAGTGTACTGTGCATGAGTTATATGAGTTCTTGTATCTTTAAAAAAAAGTATTAAAAATAATTTTTTAAAAAGATGCTAATCTATAGTTTATACCCTATTAAAATATTGCTCAAAACAATTAGTATATACTCTCTTCAGTCACAAATAGTTATCGTTTTGGACATAGGTGTATTCAAACTTTCGAGACTTTAACGGTTAATATGTCTTTAAATATTTAAATTGGATACATGAAAATCATGTGTAAATTTTTCTCGAAAAGTACTTTCATAATATTTAAATTTTATTGGTTTTTATAAAATATTATAATAAAAATTAGTGGTCAAAGTCATGTTTCAAAGACCGTGTCGATTATTCGTGACCGGAGGAAGTAGCAATTTTGCAAAACAGTTCAGGGGGTGTGCCTTTTAAATGGCATCGGCTACCAGCCAGTGGTCACTCAGGAGGTATCTTGATGGGGTCAAAGAAGATGCAGTAGAGAATGAGAATTGTGAATTGGGGTGTTTTTATGTAGACTTTTAAGGCACAGGGTTCTGAACTTCAGATGGGAGCTGGGGGTGGTATATGGGCCTGCTAATCACAATTACTCTCAAGAGTCAAGACTTTCTAAATGAACTGGCTTAGAAATGCCATAAATACAATATTCCCATGGTTTGGGGGTGGTGATTTTAATCTGATCAGGGATGCAAAAGATAAAAGTTCAGACCACCTGTACAAAATTTGAAGATGCTCTTTAATGATTTTATTGCCCAACACAATCTTCTGGAAATTCAGAGAAGTGGGGTGAGGTTTACTTGGACTAACAAAGAGGACAACCTGTTATGGTCAACCTGGACAGGATACTGGTCTCAACTGAATGGGAGATGAAGTTTTCAAAATGTACAGAAACTGTTCTTACCAAAATTGGCTCAGATCATAACCCAGTATTGTTGGACACAGGAGAAGATCATAACCCAGTAGTTCTATTTTAAGAATCTATGGTTAACCTAAGACAACTTTCAAGAAATTACAGAGAGAAAATGGAGGCAAATTACAACCAAGATATCTGAAGGGGGTGTACTCATTAGATAAATAAATGGTGAGCAGTGCTTCAATATTTTCCATCCCAATATAAGTTGCACAAATCTTAAAGCTAGCGAAGGGGTAAGTAATCAACATCTACATTTTATTTATGCTTTAATATTTGTGCAACTATCAAAAGAAAAGTATGGAAGCACCTCTCATAAATGGCAGGGGTGTATTGCTTCTTTAAGGCAGTTCTTGAAAGGATGGGGAGCAAATGTAAATGGAGAATATCAGAGGAAAAAGAAGCAAATTCTAGCCCAGATAGAGAAGCTTGATGCAGATGCTTAGGCTAGGGGGATAAGTGATATGGATTGGAGCTTGAGATACAAACTGGAAAGAAAATTGGAAGAAGTTCTACACAAAGAAGAGTTATATTGGCAACAAAGAGGGACATAGAAATGGATCCTACAATGGGATGCAAACGCACATTTCTTTCATAGTAGTGCAATTGGCAGGAGGAGAAAGAAGACTATTCTAGCCCTAGACCAAGATGGTAAATCGATGACAGATATGAGAGACATATCTTATCACATTTATGCTTACTACAAACAATTGTTTGGTTCAGAAAACAGGAAAGGGGTGTGCTTAGATGAGAATATCTCTGGTCAAACAGAAGGAAAATTTCTGCTGAAGAGAATCTAATCAGGATTTTAATAGGGGTGAGTTTGATCTTAAGAGACTTAACTATGGGTTTATCATTTTGGTCCCAAAGGTGAGAGAGGCAAACAATATCTCCCTATCTGTTAGCTCAACACCAGTTTTAAATTGTTCCCTAAGATGCTGTCAAACAGAACGAGGTATGTGTCTGATAGAGTGATAAACAAGTCTCAGACTGCTTTCATAAATTGGAGAAGCATAGAGGGTGTGGTGACACTACATGAGATTTTGCAATGAAATCAGAGTTAAACAACTGAAATGGGTGATTTTCGAAATTGACCTTGAGAAAGCATATGACAGGATACAGTGGCCTTTTGTGGAGGAGGTTATGACCAAGAAGGGGTTTGACCCAAAATGGATCAAGTGGTGCAAACCATCAGGGGGTAGGGTGAGTATAAATATTAATGGGCAAGTTGGCCCTTACTTCGGAACTTACAGAGGGGTGCGACAAGGAGACCACTATCCCCACTAATGTTTGATTTGGCTGTGGATGCTTTAGCAGTGATCTCGGATGTGGCTAAGGAAAAAGGTATCATCAGAGGGATAGTTGGCCGTTTGATAGAGGGAGGAGGGGGGGGCACTACACACCTACAGTATGCAGATGATACTGTTAGGGCCGGTTGCGATAGGGTTTTTGTAAGGCACCGTGGGCCTCGGCTATAGATGGCAGGCTGGGGCGGGCTGCCTAATTAGTGCTGGTATTTATTTGGCAGCCGGCTGTTAGTTAGGAAAGACAGCGCCAAAATAGGATCTGCATGCATGCGGAAGAGAGGGGAATAAAAGGGAGAAGCGGAAGAGAGGGAAGGGCTTTTTGCCAAACTTATCTCCGACTCAGGCGGTGGCTCCGACAACAGCCGATTCCAAGGCGCTGGCTGTGGCGACGAACTCCTCTACGTCCAGCTTGCGACCCGGTCTTCGGCCGGGAACCAGGGCCTTTGAACTTGCTCGTTCTTCAACGCCGAGCTGTAACAATTTGGTATCAGAGCCGGGCGCGCCGAAGCGACGTAGCAGATCGATTCGGATGGAGGGAAGGGTGACCGGACTTGAAGAAGAGATGAAGGAAGTGAAGGCTGACATCAAGGAGTTGAAGGAGATGTTCGGAGAGATGATGCGGGCATAGAAGGGTAAGAATCCTGTGGAGCAGGAGAAGGAACTACCAGTCGCTGATCCCAGGGTGACCGATCCAAAGGGGGTGACCGGGTTGGCGCATATGAGGCGCACCAGGTTCGTGGAGGGCCACCGTCAATTTTTGGTGCATTGGACAGGGGAGTCGGTTGAAGAGGCGGCTTGGATGGATGCGGTTGCTCTCCGGCGTTCATTTCCTGACTGTAAGCTTGAGGACAAGCTTAGTTTCGAGGGGGGGAGTGATGTTAGGGCCGGCTGTGATAGGGTTTTTGTAAGGTGCCGTGGGCCTCAGCTATAGATGGCAGGCTGCCTAATTAGCGCTGGTATTTATTTGGCAGCCGGCTGTTAGTTAGGAAAGGCAGCACCAAAATAGGATCTGCATGCATGCGGAAGAGAGGGGAATAAAAGGGAGAAGCGGAAGAGAGGGAAGGGCTTTTTGCCAAACTTATCTCAGACTTAGGCGGTGGCTCCGACAACAGCCGATTCAAAGCTGGGTCATGACGATTTAACTCCTCTACGTCCAGCTTGTGACCCGGTCTTCGGCCGGGAACCAGGGCCTTCGAACTTGCTTGTTCTTCAACGCCGGGCTGTAACAGATACCGTCATTACGATGGATTTGGGAGAGAAAGTCAGGTCTGCAGATTAGCTACAAGAAATCTGAAGTTTATGTTTTTGGGGTGGATAGAGAGGTACAAGCTAGGATTGCCAAACAAATTAATTGCATATTAGGTTTCTTACACATGAAATATTTGGGAATTCGAGTTAGTGATCATCATTACTTGGGACCTACTTCCTTTGATCCACTTCATGCTAAAATGATCAAGAGACCGGATCCTTGGAAAGGAAAACTTTTATCCTCAAGTGGCAGATTTGTCATGACAAATTCTTGTCTTACCAACCTTCCTATGTATATGATGGGCTTTTTATCATCTGAATGAAGGGCGCATCACAAAATGGACACTGTTAGATCAAGGTTTTTTTAGGGATGATAAGGAAAGATTCAAATACATGGTTAAGTGGGAGAACGATTGTTGGCCCAAGGATTATGGCGGCTTGGGTATCCTCAATACCAGGTTGATAAATATAAGTTTGTTGGGTAAGTAAGTAGATATCGAAGGAAGTCAACGACTGCCACGATGATTGGTGTAAAATTCTAAGAAATAACTATATGCAAAATTGTGATTTCTTTTCTTATGATCTTCAAGGGTGTTCGCAGTTTTGGAAGCGTCAGCAAAAAATTAAGAGTAAATTTCATAAAACCTCAGGTTTTGCAGTCGTTGTTACAAAAACCCCAGATATTATGATTTATGTCACTTAACCCAGATATTATGGTCATAATATTTCATAAAACCTTAGGTAATATGGTTATGGTGAAGATGGGCTACTAGAAGTAGTAGCGTGCGAGGTCCTTTGTTATGTGGTTGGAGGCATCGAGCAGGGAGAACCTATGTATCACCAATATGCTATACTGGTACGGTGATACCAGTACAGCGATACGTAATGTCTCAAAAACAAGAATCCAACGATACAACGAGTATATATGTATTTAAAAATAAAAAAGTAAGAGGGAGAAAGCGACGATGGCTTACAAAGGGAGAAGGCGGTGGCGAGATTGTAGAGGGAAAAGACGGGGGTAGCTGTGATTAGCAGGCTAGGTAGTGGGCTAGCAGTAGTAGGAGAAGGGAGAGGAGGCAACGACGACTTGTAGAGGGAGAAAGCGACGACAACGAGATTGTAGAGGAGGCGGTCACCACTAGGCTAGGTAGAGGGGTGGTTGCAACGAGACTGCAGAGGGAGAAGGGAGGGAAGGCAACAGTGGTGGCCTGCAGGCTCAATGGAGTCTGGAAGGGAGGTGGTGGCTACTAGTAGTCGTCGGTTGTCTAGAGATTTTAGGGGAGTCATCGGTAGGAGAAATGATTAGATAGAATGTGTGTGTGTGTGTGTGAGAGAGAGAGAGAGAGATTTTAGGGTTAGCAGAGATTGCTTGGATTGAGCTTGGCTTTGTGATTTTAGTTTGGAAGTATTGGGGAGTATTACAGAGTGTCGGAGAAAGAACGGGTTTATTTTTATTACTTTTAAATATTGAATTTCATCGATCCTTCCTGACACGGTATCGGGAAGGATCGTCATATCCGATAAGTATTTGATACTGGTACGGCAATTATGCGAAGGATCGGTGATTCATAGGGGAGAACAGCTCGCCGTCGTCAAGTGTGGTCACGATTGTGGAGGTGTAATCGTAATGAGGTGGGGTTTTGTGAAATGTTATGACAATAATACCTGGATTAAATGACACAAGCCAAGATATTTAGGGTTTTGTGCAACAACAACCGTAAAACTTAGGGTTTTATGAAATTTACTCAAAAACTAAACATTGGTTTGAGTGGTCCAGTGCATAAGGTGAAAGATGGCAAAAACATGAGATTCTGGACTGATGTGTGGTTAGGCAATTTCTCCTTTAAAATCTCAATTTCCTCTTCTCTTGAGTATCTGTGTGGACCCAAATGAAAGATTCGAGGAATGCTGGGATGAAAATGATTGGAATATGCAACGAAGAAGGTCTTTTGGGCCAGAGTTGATTGAATGGGAAGAGCTGATGGACATACTACAAGATATAGATATCCAATAGGGGCATGATAAGATTTTATGCGCGCTGCAAAAGACAGGGGTGTAGGCCAAATCTATGTATAGGATGCTAGTCTTCAGTGGGTACGAAGCTTTCGGATGCAACAACTACGGGTATGTACAATCCCTTTGAAGATCAAAGTTTTTTTACGGCAATTGTTCCAGGATAAAGTGCTATCAGCTAATCAGTTGAAAAAGAGAAACTGGCAGGGAGAAGGCATTTGCATTTTATGTGGGGTGGCTGAAACTTCTGACCATATTTTCTTTAGATGTCACATAGCCAGATTGTATGGTGTTGCTTGAAAGGGGACGATATACCTAACAATATGGAAGACATGCTACAAAGGTGGTTGAAAGGGAGGTGGAATCCTTCATGTAAGACGAACTTGTTCTGTTTTGCTGCATTAGCCTGGTCCATATGGCAAGTGAGAAATAAGATGGCTATTGAAAAGAAATTTCCAACTAATCTTGATTGCATTTTACATAAGATTTTAGTTTACCTGGAGCTTTGGTGTCTTCTGCTCAGGGAGAAGTATCGAGACTGGGTTGATGCGATCAGAACCAGGATTCAGACATAGATGTCTAGCCTTGTTGATCTATCTGGGGGAAATGAAGAAGAAGCGACTTCCGGTCTAGTTTATCCATGCTTGGTGGATGTGTCATGTCTGGCTAACTGGGTGTTCCCCAGGCTTTGCTTTTTTGTTGCTTTCTTTTGTAATTTCGGGCAAGACCTGAATGCTGTTACTTGCTTTCAACAACAGCAGGGAAAACGCCTTAGTCAAAAAAGAAATTGCAAAACATTTTTTTATTTTGCATTTGCAATTCTGATATGTGAAATAGGAATAGCAGCGCGAAGGCTATACTGTTCCCCAGGCAATCTAATGGTGCTCCGATAAGGTATTCTTCCATGAAACTTACGAGAATTTCTCCTCGAAACCTGCCCTAAAATTTGTGTTTCACAAATCATCATCTGCAACTTTGAGCTTCTATATTCGCTGCCTCGCCGGAAACTTGAAGTTTCCTGGAACTTGCTTGGTACTCACCTTTCTTTCATGCTCGGTACTCACCTTTCGAACCTGAAGTTTCAGTTTCGATACTGAATAAGGTGCAGGAAGCTGTGATATTTCTCCTGTGTCAAACAAAAAATACCTTACTTCTTTTTGTTCGTTTCTTTGCCTAGTAACTAATGTACACAATACTTCGATATAATTTGCATCAAATGTACTGCCAGAAATCTTCCACTTGGACACTCATCGGATGAGAGTGGAATGCCTTGCAAATAACTCGGAATTTTTTTTCTCAACTTTCAGCTCAGAAAGCATGAGGCTCACCTCAGAATCAAAATGGACACTAAGGGCAGTCCCAACCCTCCACGTCAGAGAGAAAGAAAAACAAAGAAATCATGTCTCATATAAAAAACTGGGTCGGCGCGGGTACCAAGACATAAGAAACGAGCAAAATCGGGGTTGAACGTTTCTGCACACTAATCAAGCTGTGTTTGTGGTGCATGCATTGGTTTATTGCTCTCTCTCTCCTCTAGACACTACTCATGGAAATTATAAGTTAGGAAACTATGCATTGATTTTATTATTCTCTCTCTTCTAGACACTGCTCATGAAAACCATGGGTTGGAACTGCCCTAATATATGCCAAAAGGGTCATCAATACCATGTACAGAAAGTACCACCTCTGCGTCTCAAAAAACAAAGAAGGAAACTACACCCTCTTTTTTCACGAGATAACATCATTTCACTCTTCTCCGTGAGCCAGACTAGAGCACTCTAAAATGGATCTGAAGTAACTACAATAGTCTCAACTTCAAGAAACACGTTACTTTCACGTTTTTAACCGCCGGAGACAACTCTAAGCATTTCTGCCACCCTATGTCCCATCTCAATCCTGTCATCTTCCATGCGCTGAGCAATGGATGGATTTGTTCTACCAGCAGATATATATGTTCGAATCAAGGCCTCATAAACTTCTACATCAAGGCACTCGAGCTTCTTCAGGCACTCGCAGAACGACTCCATCCCATCCACATCTTTCGACTCCTCGTAATGCTTCAAAAATCTGTTCACGAGCTCCTTCGATGGCACCCAACTCTGCTCCTTCACCATATTCTTTGCATCTCTCCAGACCTCCAGTGCCGCGTTAAATTCAGATTTGTTCAAATAGGAGTCAACAAATATGTAAAATGTCGTGTAATTGGAATGACCCTGAGCCATGGCTGTCTGACGGATAGCCTCAGCTTTGTCTATCATGTCCTTATCAAGGTAAGCTTTAATCATGACATTTGGTATCCTCATGTCATATCGTTCATCAGTGGATTCCCACTCCTGAAAGATTTTCTGTAAGGAGTCAAAATCATCTAACGTTCTCAGAGCTGAAAGCATCACCAGATAGCTTTTGTTTGAGCATTTCCTGAATGCTGACTTCAGAGACCCCATACCCTCCTGACCTCAGACGAATTGCCAGAACTGGCATAAAGGGAGAGAAGATAATGCCAAGGGAAAATCTCCCTCTTGTCCATAACTTCCTCAGCTTTCTTTAGGGTCAATTCTGCCTTGTCAAACTGCCCCCGCTTATTGTAATTGTCAGCCATCATAGTGTACAAGGACCAGTGAACTGAAGCTGCCTTCTGCAGTTCTTCCAGGACCCTCTCAACAGACTCCAGGTCATTCATCATAACATAGCTTGCTGTCAGCAGCTGGTACGTAAAATTGTTTGCATGTATACCACCTTCTCGCATTTCTTCAAATGTGGTGGGGATTTTCTCTGGCTGGCCCGTCTTCAGGTACAAGGTCATCAAGTTGTTGTACACCACTGTATTCGAAACAATGTTCATGGCTTTCATCTTTTTGTAGAGTTCCAGGCCTTCCTCTGCCTTGCTGTGTTCCGCATAGCAGTTAAGCAGAGAGGAATAAGTTTTAATTGATTTAAATATATCTGGAAGGCTCCAGAAGTATTCTTCTGCAGCTTGTATCCCATTCACTTTGGAAACAAGGTCAAGCCTTAATGCATGATGCCTGACCTGCAAGTTTAGTCCACGAGCCTCCATCCAGTCCATCAGCTGTGAACATAACATGACCAACCATTATACAGTGAGCACAAAAATACTTTGCACAAAAAGGGGCTCCATTTATTACCAAAACAACAAATAACTTTTCAAGCTACAATAAATAAATTTTCAAGCTACAATGTCCATCTCTTTCAATGGTTCCAGTACAGAACACTAAGGGAAAGAAAATAGTTTTTGTGAACCAGAAAATTCATCTCTTCCGGTGAGTCCATTGGTGCAAAAGATTCGAGGAGTTACAATCACATTACTTGCCATCAGTTATTATTTTGGACATAAAAGTACAAATCTCACAAGTAAATGCTCACTACAACCAGACTGTTGAAAATAACTTCCATGTTGAGTTATTATTGTCTGAATACAAGTAACTATGATTTTTTTTTGTTTACACACGCAGATGAAAAAGTAATAGAATTTATTGACTCCTGGAAATCATTCGTTGTGGCATTTGCCAAATCACACTGCAAAATTGATATTTGACTGATGGACACTGCAAATTTGCGCGCATTTGCCGGGACATGCTTTGCCAATTAAAATAATATTTTCCTTAGTTTTGGAGAGAGACTGTCTCAAATATGCCAGCATTGCCTCTTTATCTTCTCCTTACCCTTCACCTCTTCCTCCTTGGGCCCACAAGCCACTGAGAGAAATGCGGCGGCTTTGTGCATGTGCACGCGCGCGAGATCATGGTGGGTCGTGAGGTCTTCCTCGTTGATCGTTGCAATGGCTAGGGCGGAGGTAGAAGAAGCAATGATGGGGATGAAAAGGATGGTGGTTAATGCCTACATTGCCTGCCCGCTGCCATAGCACCTCCGCCATCGCCTCCTTCCTCCGGTCAGCCACTGATCACCTGCCACCATCGAAACCACCATCCCAAACAGCCTCGGGATGTAAATTGACTTGGTTTCATAAGTTTGGGGTTAAATAGCTGGTTTCAGACTTCAGGGAGTAATTGGACTTCTCGCAGTTGGGGGAGGGGGTAGGACTTATTCCTATCAAAAATGCAATTCTAATAACTTCTCACTGCTATGGTCTCTCTTTCTTATGCACTGTTCTGCTTGAAGATGTTGTAAGGTTATAACTTATAACTTTTTGTACCTTCCGCCATTACTCCTTAGTTTTCACTGCCTGTTGTTAAGTCTTACTTTTTGTCCATCTAGATTTTTCCCCTAAGGTCTGCCTATTCATGTGCGAGAATTGATACCTCCACTCGACAATACAGTTAGGAGTGTGCTCTGGGCAAGCTCCAAACAGCAGGTTATATTTATCTTTACTAATATATAAATACAAGTTAGAGGTGGTCATCCGTCCTCTCTCTCCTCTTCTCTAAGAAAAGCAGTGCACAGATACATGGGCCACGACAAGCTCCCCCCACCTCTCGCGAATAAAAAGGAAACCAACTGTATCTCTCACTTTCCGTCCACACCCGCTCCCCCTAGCCGGGCCATTCCCCACTTCTCCCTCCCCGTGGCAACTCAAGAGTGCAATTTCATTTTTGTAAACATGTGGCATTATTTGATTATTTGGCTCAAAAATGTGTTTACATAGTAACGTACAGGCACTTAACTAGTTTCCATAAAACTGGAGATTGTATCTTTTCAAGACTGTTCTTAATTATAGATGTGTATGTGGTAGACCATAGACCTAAAACATTGAGCTGTATTAGTTTTAAGCTGTGCTTATTTGTACAACACATGAAATGATAAGTTTGTTTTGAACAACAAACATCGGCGGTTGGCCCTTATAGGTTTGATCAGCAATTATTGCTCTAACAGTAACCAGACCATAATCTTTTTTAACTGCAGCACAACCTTCATTCTTCTAACCGAACTAGCTTACTGATGTATGTATTTTCTTCCTAATTTATTCTTTAAATGACAGTGCCAAATTCCATTTCCTGCATAATGTGAAAAACTGGTGTTTTTACCTAGTATATGCATTTTTTTTCATTTGTTAGTTATCACTAGCATGATTTTTGTTTAATTGAAGCACATTTTTTTGGGTGATCCAGCATTTGCACAAGTGGGAAAATAGCCTATCAATTGATCCAGTACTCAGGATCATTGATCACAGCGGGGATTCGACTGTCCACTGATATTCCAAGATGATTGACTTACTGCTAAGATCCACAAACTATTTAACCACTTGGGACACGATTAGTCAATTTCAAGTTTGTTCCTAAAATATTGCTTATGCAAATCCCCCCATAGGTAAACACTTTTGCATTAAGTACAATGTTATATATTAAAAAACACTTGATAGACAGCCATTAGCATGCACATTATGTTCACATCTGCATACGGAAGAGGGAAACAACAGAAAGGAAGTTGGAACTTATAAGACAATGGAAATAAAAGAAGTTTTATTGAAAATTATAGCCACTAACATCTAATGGTTTGTTCGTACAAAAAAATAGTGGATTAGGCAATGCACCACCCCTCCCCCCCAACAACCACAAAAAAAAAACGGCGCGCTTGGGGTTCACAAAAAGAGGGAACTTACAGGGGTGAAGTAAATAAATAGTTGCTGTTTATTTATTAAAGAACTTAGAAAATTCAACCTCAATATTTTAAGGTCGAGACACACAAGGCACCTATTTAGACAGCCATCATCTTCAGAATCTAGTTCTGGTAACTCTGTTAATTGGTGAAAACTATATCAGGTACAATATTTCTTTATAGATTCAACAGTAACAATTGATATGTGTGTTTGAAAATAGAATATAAACCGGTTGAATTGGCATCCCTCTTTTTTATATAATATGAGAAATAAAATAGAAACAATATAACCATTTCTATGTTATGCCTACCCGAACCTCTTAAAGGTACAATACGCTGGACCAACAGCAGCATAGACATTTCCCATGCTTCCGGCCTTATGGTGCTTTCCATGCTACCTTCCTTCGAAAAATGATGCAAATAGTCATGACAAATTTCTAAAACAATTGGTTAGATAGGTATGGTATCATCTAGCATCATGCAAAAATAACTTAAAAAATGACGTATATTTGGAGAAACAAAAAGACAAATTTCAGTAAACAGTAGATTTTCTTTTTATTTTGGATTTCCTTTTCTCCAAAATTTGTCTTTTTTGCTTCTCAATGTGTAGATCGAATTTAGAATTGAATTTTTGCATGATGCTAGATGATAGGCATATCATACCCTACCTAACCAAATTTTTTTCAGAATTTTTCATGACCATTTGCATCATTTATCGAACAGAGGTAACACGGGAAGCACCGTAAGGCCAGAAGCACAGGGAATGTTCTCATGGTATGACACCTGTTCTCACTCATTGTCAGCATAAGACATTCCCATCTTTACTCCGACTTGAATATATTAAATTTCCAATATGCTTAACTCGCAGCAATGGCTCAGTACGACCCCTAGTTTCGCTTGCTGGCATCAGACATCAAACTCCCATCTAAGTGCAATGCCTATGTGATAGTTCGCAATACAATCAGCCAACCCCGTCTAATCGTTGAGCATACCAGTTGCAACAGTAGAAAACAATATTCCAACTTTTTTGTCACCCACATCTAAAAATTCACCCAAAATTAAAATAATAACTATCAAATGCAAAAGATGGATCTTTAATCGAAACCCTCACGTTTCAATCCCTAAGCTGCTATGAAGACATCCCCACATATCCTGTCCAATGTCCAAGCACACGACGGCATCCAATATCAGTGTTTTAAAGTCGAGCGACTACTCACGACTAGTCGACGACTAGCCGACAAGTCGGTGCAGCGAACCTAGTCGCTGCACCCGACTCGACTAGTTGTGCTAGTCGGGCGACTAGCCGGAGTTGCCTAGTTGCCCGACTGGGCCACGCTTTGTTTGCTCAGTGCTTAAAGCCCAAACCGAGGACTCTTCGAGCCAGACGGACAGGACTGAGGACTGAAGAAACCCTAGTTTGCTGATGCCGCCGCCGCCTGGTGGGAGCAGAGCCGCCGCCGCCGGAGCTTCATCACCGGACGCCACCACGCAGGTACATCTTCATCTTCCCTACCCCTCTCCTCTCCAACTATCCTCTCGAGCGGGCAGAGGAGCAGAGCGGGCGGAGGAGGCGAGCCGAGCAGAGCGCAAGCAACGGGCGGAGGAGAGCAGGAGCAGAGCAGAGCGTCGTTGCTAGTTTTTTCTATCTTGTAATCTTCAATTTGTAAAATTTTGATATGCTAATTTTTGTTGTAGTGCTTTGGTGGAGTGCATATGGCGGCCTTGCTTATGAGCTTCAATGTCTAGCAAAGAGAACCGTTGGCCTTTTTTGTTCGTCGTCCGGATGCGAGCGCAATTGGAGTACATTCTCTCATGTAAGTAACTCACACTTGTAAGTAACACACGCAAGTTGATTGGAGTTGCATTTGACATGCTTTTGCATATTTCTATGTGCAGATTCATACAAAAAAGAGAACCGTCTAGAACACAATAGATTGAGCAAGTTGGTGTATGTTTCATACAATCGAAGAATGACAAATAGGTTTCAAAAGCTACGCGACAAAGGCTCCAAAGGAAAGAAGGCTAACCCACTTATCCTAGAAGAATTTCAATGGGATAATGAATGGGTTGACATCAATGACGAACCGGTTCATGAAGGTGCTACCGGTGATGAAGTACTAACTTGGGCACACGTTGATGAAGCCGCTGGTGCTAGTGATGGTCTAACAGGTCGCAATTTGCCGAGGCAAGCTCATGGTGATGGTGCTTCCAAAGACAAGATGCTTAGTTATCAGCGGCGACACTTAAAGAGAAGGAATGAAGCATTGGAGAAGGACATCATTGACACCACAAAAGAGGAGGTTGTGGCTGATGATGACATGGACAGCATAGATGATGATAACAAGGATTCTAGTGCAGGAAGAGGAAGTCATGAATTTCAATTGGATGATGATTTGGATGTTTAAGTTGCTATTTGCTATGTTGGACATGTAGTCTGTCATGTACAAGATTCTAATTTGCTATTTTGTTATGATGAACATGTCATCTAGATTGTTGAACATGCTTATTATTGGACTTACCAGACACTTAGCAACTTATTTACTTCATATTTTACTTGCTGTGCTAATTGTAAAACTTGATACAATAATTTTAATTCGCTGTCCAGCAGTGACCAATTCATTTTATCATCATTTCCAGGGTGTTGTTGCATGGGGAGATGCAGGAATTGACAAACAAGCAACAACTGCTGCACAACTCCAGGTTCTTCACTTCTTCTCCACTCCTACGTTCTCTGTTTTTGGTATGCACTATGTTGATATATTTATAGAAAATTATAAAGTATAGTCATCGACTTATATCGACTAGTCAGCGACTAGTCTGACCTAGTCACAACTAGTCTACAAGTCGGTACCCTAGCGACTTGACTCGACTTTGCGACTAGCAAACCGTGTCCAATATTTAAGCACATCTCTCGTAAAAAATTCGTCGTACACCATAAAAACACAGCACTAAAGGAACAAGCAAAGACACATCCCGATCCATTCATGCCGGCATTTCGCAGGGGCTGGGATTTGGGTTTTTTTGTACTCACCTGGAGGGCGCGCTTGTGATGCCTGAATTTGCGGAGCCTGCGGACGTAGGCGAGGAGCTGCTCTTCGGAGAGCGGGCATTTATTGTGGAGCCATCCATCAAGCTCCTCCGCCACGCTTCCCGACGGCGCGGCCGGGGGTAGCGCCGACAGACGTTGGTACAACGGAACCCACGCCGCCTGCAGGGCTGGCCGGTCCGGGCTCGCGCTCGATTGCGCGTGCACCGATCTTGCCGGAGCCAGCGAGATGCGCCGCCGCGCCGCCGCCGCCGCCGCGCGCAGCATGGGTAGTTCTCGGCTATTCGGTTTGGTTTGGATCTCTGGGCTTAATCGGAAAACTTTGTTAGCATAGTTTGCTACACATGTCCTCGCCAATTTTTGTATTTCCGAACTGCTCCCCGATGGAAAGGAGTACTCGTCCCAACTCGCAATGGCAATTTTTAATGGAAACCGAAAAACTGACATGAATTAATCGATAAAAAAGGTATTTTTGGTTTTTGGTTTGGTTTGTATTTTAAATCTATTTCGTTTTTGGTACTCGATTTAATTTTTAAAACATAGAAACTGAACTAACTGAACTAACCGAAGTAACCTCACTCGTCTATCGTCCTCCAATCAATGCCTCTACACTACTACAGAACGGCACATTACTATCGCTTTATCTGTGTCGGTTCTTAAGTTTTCAGGAAAAACGATTGTGATAGATAACGGACGGGGTGTTAGTAATAATCACTATCGGTTACGAGATTATAGTGATTGTGATATGGACTCGACATATCCCAATCGGTTCTCAACTAAATGTCGATAGTGATATGGACCGTCACCTCTATCGGTTCCAAGAAAATAAGAGATAGTGATGATCACGTATATATCACTATCGGTTCTTTTTATAAGTGATAGTGATGTGGGTATCATCACTATCGGTTCAAGAAAAGCGATAGTGATGTTCACGTGATCATCACTATCTCTTTATGGAAAGAACCGATAGTGATAACCGTGAAATCACTATCGCTTTTAGTTGAAACCGATTGTGATGTCCTCGCTAAAGTTATATATACCACTCGGGAACAAGATCTCGTTGTTGTTCCGGAGGAGATTTCTCCGCCGACCAAGAAAACAAGCTCATATTACGTGGCTTGGAAGCAATACTTGGATGATAAAATTTGAAGTCCTCAAGGATAGGTGTTAAGAGGGCAAATTTGAAGCCTTATCTTGAGGAGATTCTCTTCTTTTACCCTCGCTTCTTGTTTTCTTCAAAATGTGAGCAATCCGCCTTTAAATTAAACCCTTCAATTTTGCACTAGGTAATTTTGATACATCGTGAATAAAGTTTAAGTTACCAATGGAATTGAGTATATGCTATCAGATTTCACACTCTCTATTAATTTGTCAAGCACACATCTATTTAATTATTGTAGTGCTCTTGTTAATATGGAATTATTGTTAATTTCTATCATGTGATAAATGCTAGAGTTTAGGTCATGAAACCACGCCTCTCTGCTCGAGGATGCTTGTTTATAAATATGCCGAACAAAATGGCATATTTATAAGTGAGCGATCTCGAATTGTCCACGTTTTTAATTGACGATTGAGGATATGTGGTTTGGGCAAGTTCTGGCATGTTAGTACAACTCGAGTAGATTTCGATAGCGTCTTCTGGTGTTCTCCATATACACACCCCTCTTGACTGTTGTCGAGACGTGTATATGGAGAACAAAGAGATGTCTGCCAAATTTTCTCTCGAGTTGTACAACAACTTAGGAACTTTCCTAACCACATATCCTCGAATGGGATTAGGACCTAACCTATTTAGAGATTAGGAGTCATCGTTGGTACCCTTGTTTTGTTTTGTTATAGTCAAAAGATTTGCAAGTACTACAAGAGCTATATAATTAGATTATTTGATATCATTGTTGATGTTAAAAATGTAGGTCTCCTATGTAAGGAATTCAAAGCACTAAACAGGAGAAGAATCTAGATATCGATCGGAGTACATATTTTATATATCTTGGAACTGTCCTCTATTTCGCAAAGGTAATATTAACCTAAATGATGTCTCAATATTTCAAATAGCTAGCTAGGTGTCTCAATATTTATTGTGCGAAGTTTAATTACAGATGGACCGTAAGGAATGGATGTATCGTAAAAGTCGTTTGAGTGTGAATTTCAGAGGGTGTTAAGGAGTTCAAAAAATTGCCGAAGAGGACATTGTGAGGAGGGTGTAAACTTCATATATTGTCCTTGCATTGATTGCACCAATCGAGAAGATTTAACAACTCGGCTCAAATCGAGGACCACCGATTCGACGTGGCTTTGTGAGGAATTACACGTGTTGGATCCATCACTACGAGGCAGGTGGTACCTTCCTGTGTAACGAAGATACGGTGGAACCGGATGACGAGTTGCAGATGATATGTTTGAGGATGAGAATTTGGAGCAAATGTTGCGGGATGTGGAGGGTAATTACACGGAAAGAGAGTTCAAAAGTTTAAAAGCTTGATGGAAGGCGATGCCAAACCGCTGCTCACAGTTGCAAAGCGGAATACACCAAGTTGGGTTCGGTCCTTGCATTGTTCGAATCAAGGCAAAACACCGCTGGGATGATACAAGTTTCAATGCACTTCTAGTTCTTCTATCGGATGTGCTTCCTGTATGAAACGAGTTGCCAACAAGCATTTATGAAGCGAAGAAGCTATCGTGTCCCATGGGAATGGAAATAGAAAGGATACATGCATGTCCTAATGATTGCATCTTGTACCGTGAACGCATATCGGGAGCTGCACGCTTGTCCGAAAGCAGTGTGTGCCCGGTAGACAAACAAAAGGAGAAGCGTAACGACAAGAAGCGTAAGAGCCGAGGCAACGATGGTGAAGAGGTCACTAAAGGTGCACCGCCAAGGTATTGTGGTACTTGCCCATCATTCCCGCCTTGAGCGGTTGTTTGCAAATCCCAGAGAGGCAAAATTGTTGTGTTGGCATTATGAGTCTCGAAGGAAGATGGCAAGCTGAGACACCCCGCCGATTCGGCTCAATGGAGAAACATCGATTGGAAACATGAGGAGTTTGGTGCGAAATGAGGAACATAAGGTTTGGGTTGAGTACCGATGGAATGAATCCGCTTGGTAACATGAGCAACCATCACAAAGACGTGGCCGATTCATTGTGTATCTACAACCTCCCTCCTTGGTTGTGCATGAAGCGGAAGTATATCATGATGTCCTTGCTAATCTCGGGACCCAAACAAAGGAAATGATATTGATGTGTACCTTGCACCATTGATCGAGGATTTGGTACAATTGTGGAATGAGGGGTGGTGTGGGATGCATACAAAAGAGAGTATTTCACCCACGAGCTATGGTATTTTGTACCATAAATGATTTCCGCGCTTGGTAATTTGGCGGGTACAAGACGAAGGAGCCAAAGCGTGTCCTATCTCGTGAAGAGGAGACCGAGAGCCTATGGCTACCGAATTCCAAGAAAACCGTGTATATGGGTCACCGAGGTTTCTACCTCAAGTCATCGATACCGTAAAATGGATGACAAATTTGATGGGAAGAGGGAAGTCCGTTCGCCCCATGACCTATGAGTGGAAGGCAAGTATATTCACGTGTGGAGGATATTGAACTTCAAGACGGAAAGAGTCGAATCTGTTAGTACTAGGACAATTTGGAAGAAGAGGTCCATATTTTGGGACTTGCCGTCATCGAAGGAGTTAGATGTCCGACATTGTATTGATGTCATGCACGTTGAGAAGAATGTCTGCGACAATTTGGTTGGTATCTGCTGAACATACAGGAAGACCAAGGATGGTGTGAATGCTCGTCGCGACATGGCCTACATGGGAATCGGGCCGGGCTTGCGGTGATAGAGGAGGATGGGAAAGGTCCGTACATCCCCGCCGCATGCTACACCTCGCCCAAGAAGGAGAAAGAAGATCTCGCAAATGTCTCCAAGGTATTAAAGTTCCATCCGCTACTCCGCAAACATTAAGAAGCCGTGTCCATGGATGATTTGAAGTTGTTGGGCATGAAGTCCCACGATCGCCATGTCTTGATGACCCAAATGCTCCCAGTTGCTATCAGAAATATTCTGCCGAGGATGTCAGGTTTGCAATCACGAAGCTCTGTTATTTCTTCAATGCGATCTCCTGCAAAGTTATTGACCCTGATATGCTAGACAACTTACAGAGTGAGGTGGTGCAGACTCTATGTCAGCTTGAGATGCATTTCCCACCATCGTTCTTCGACGTCATGGTCCATCTTGTTGTTCACCTTGTTAGAGAGATTAAGATATGTGGCCCCGCATTCTTACGTTACATGTATCCGTTCGAGAGGTACATGGGTATATTAAAGTCCTACGTGAGGAATCGGTCGAAACCTGAGGGTAGTATTGTGGAAGGTTATGGGACTGAAGAGGTTATTGAGTTCTGCGTGGACTATCTCGAGAAGACAAGCAATCGGTGTTCCTCTATCTCGCCATGAGGGCGCATTATCGCAAAGGAACTGTTGAGGCGAAACTAACGAGGCCACAGCTTGATATGTATTGCAAAGCGATCCGACGCCTTTGCAAAGACAACCAGAAGTTGCAGGTATATCGAAAGACAAGTCGATTTTACGAGAAGAGAATCCACATATGGATGAGCTTTCCATCATGCGAGAACACAACGATAGATTTCTAACATGGTTCAAACAGAGGCGAGGTCTGTTAGTGATACTATCAAATGGTTGGTCGACGGACCTAGATTTAATGTCTGAGACATGGCGGGTACGATATTAATGGGTACACCTTTTACATCGAAAGTCGATGCGAAGAGTACTGCTCAAAAGCAATGTGTCAAGATAGATGCTTTGTCCGATGAACATCACTCGAAAGGAGGATCCTCAATGGCAATGAACTCTTATTACGGGTGATCAAGAAATTTGGGAGCTCGACACGGAATATACCAAATTCCATTGTTCGATGTAAGTGGGTGGGACTTCCACATGGAGTGAAGGTCGACAAGAGAGGTTTTACTCTTGTGGATCTCAACAGACTCGCCTATAAAGATGACCCATTCAGATTTGCGAAGCAAGCAAATCAAGTCTTCTATGTGCGTGATCCCGCCAATCCGAGGTTGCACGTCGTCCTTTATGGTAAGCGGCGGATCGTTGGTGTCGAAAATGTCATAGATGAAGAAGAATACGACCAATTCGATGAAATACCTCCGCTTATGGATGGGGCTGTTTTAGCGGTGACAACGACACACATGGAAGAAATTATATGCGTAGATCATCAAGAAGGGTTATATTGTAAATAAAAGGAGTACATCATTGTATCGCTTGATATGTGTTTGCAAAGGTTATGTGTACGTATGAAACTTTCACAAATTTTGTCAATGCATTGTGGTATGTAGCTACTTAATGGAATAAAAAGAAGGCACTCTACATCAAATCATTTCGAAATTTTCGAATACTTGGACTTTATTTGAGAAAGATTTGACTTTTCTACTCTTTGACCAAAAAGTATGCCTACAAAGTGAATTTGGGCTTCGCTTTCAATGCTTACTCATTTTGCCAAAATCCTTTTTAGAAAAGATCTGTAGTATCACAAAGTATGTTTCGCAAACTTTCAAATAATTCCAACTATGTGTGCAAAAGATATGGCCTTTTCACTCTTTGATCGATATCTCTAGAATTCAGACTTTATGGTTTGTCAGGAAAACAAACAGTGCCTATATTTGTATCGGTTCTTATTCGAAAGCAACACATATACATAATCATTTGTATCGGTTTTTTAATAAAACTGATAGTAATACTATCCTTCAGTTGTATCGGTTTTACTTTACAACCGATAGAAATATCACTCCTAGGGTTTTCCTTAGTACAAGTATTTCTATCGGTTGTCATTTAAAAACCCGATAGAGATACTATCATTGTATCGGTTTTACTTGAAAACCGATAGGAATATGCCTCCTAGCGTTTTCCTTAGTACAAGTATTTCTATCGGTTTTTGTTGGACAACCGATAGTAATGAGGGAGAGTGAACAATATTACGCGCGCGCTCCTCCATTTTTTTGCCCTAGCTCCGCCCGCGCCTGAATTGCTCCCGCACCACGATTTCTTCGCCTCCACCGCCAACGTCGCCGCAAGCCTCCACTCCCTCTCCTCCTCACGCCTGCCTCCTTCCCCGCGAATCGCCCCACGCCGTCGACTCCTCCCGGCCGCACCCCACGCCGAAGTCGCCCCCACGCCGAAGTCGCCTCAAGTCGCCCCCACGCCGAAGTCGCCCCACGCCGACTCCTCCCCCCATGCCGACTCTTCTTCCCACGCCGTCGACTCCTCCCGCGCCGCCAAGTCGCTTCTACGTTGTCCACTCGGTATGCTGCATGTGCTTAAGTTCCAATCCGGTATTTCGTTAGAAGAACATAATTGATTTGTCGAGGACTCGGAGTAATGTATATAAAATGAGTAAATGACAAGATGAATTCCTTTCTTTGAAGTTTTTCTACATCAGTTCTTGATAATGGTATGAAGTAGCATAATAAAGAAGAGGGAAAATTCATTGAACGGTGACAATCGGTACTTCATTCGAAAGTGTTAGGGTTAGCATGGCAAAATAATGAAGATTAGATTCAACATGAAAAACCCTTGCAGGAAAAAACCCATGAGAAAGCAGATCATTATAATGCTTCAAAGATTACAAGTACAGAGGTGGCTTATATAGCTAAAGAGTCCGAAAGTTGTAGATGACTTGGACTATCAACCTATTTATATAAAACCAAAAGATACGATAAGTTGAGATATTTAAGTTATAACAAAATTGTTTTTAAAAAACCACAAAGGGTATAAAAGATTGAACAGTCTTATTCAAAAGCTTGATTGCTCAAAAATTATCAATATGAAGAAAAAATTCTTGTATTATCAATATGAATGCTTTCTGTACATCAACACATATGTGCACCAATCAGTGTACATTTACCTGCACCAATCACTTTGGTAGATTGTCTTGGACTGTTTACTGGGATCTTCAATTTCCAAACTTCAATTATGAGTTTAGTTTAGCAAAAGTGGACTTCTGATACCAACAGTTTGCAAACTACCAAAACCTGATGTTAAGCCGTATATGTGTTGTTGCTATATATGTGGATTACCTTATACTCTTGTCTTAGTTTTAACAACTGCAACATATATGGTCTTATTTGTCCTTATATGATTCTGAATTCTGATTTTTCTCTATGCTTGGTGTATCTCTTGGATAGTCCTGGTATTTTACAAAGTTAGCACTGCAAAAGTATTCATACATTTCTATATAGCATAATCTTTCCATATCACGATGATTGCTTGTTTATATATGCAAAGGATGGCTTGTAGCAACTTTTGAGTATGCCGATGGTATAGTTATTTCAATCTTAATTGCATATTACTTTTTTTATCTCAAAGATATGTTAGAGTTTAGGTTGCGTAATCTCGTCTCCCGCTCGAGAGTGTTAATTATAAATATGCCGAATAGCATATTTATAAGCAAGCGATCTCGAATTGTCCACGTTTTTGGGCGATTCGAGATATGTTGGGCAAGTTCTGAGTTGTTGTACAACTCACAGAGTAGATTTCGGTAGCGTCTCCCAGTTGTTCTCCGGATACACACCCCTCTTGACTTGTTGTCGAGACGTGTATCTGGAGAACAATGGGAGATCTTCAAATTTTCTCCGAGTTGTACAACGGCTTAGAACTTGCCCTAACCACATATCCTCGAATGGGATTAGGACCAAACCTATTTAGAGGTTAGAGTCATCGTTGAAGATCATTCGTTTCTCTGTTTGTTGTCAATGAGAGGTTGCTTTACATGATTTATTGTCAACTTCACATAATTGCTACAAATTGCTTTATCTCATGTCAAATATATACCATGTCAGATAAGAAAACTGAAAATGTCGCAACTAGAGAGCATCGACTCATCGCGACATGTAACCGAATTAGTCGCCTCCGAGGGGCGGCGAACTTCCAAGTGTCGAGCCGAGCCAACTTCCAAGTGTCGAGGGGCCGAGCCAACTTCAAGTGTCGAGCCGAGCCAACTTCCAAGTGTCGAGGGGCCGAGTAAGGTGAGGAAGGCCCGAGGACCGAGTAAAGGGGCCACAGGGAGAACACCGCAGGTTCTCCAGTTCAATGCCACGGGGGTTTGCACGGGTCCTCGTAAGTACAAGGGGCGATACCGCCATTCCTCGGCCAATTGGTGAGGAGAGGGTTGCCATAACAGTTAAGGACCTGGAGAAAGGAGGTCGGCCGAGCGTAAGAACCTACTGTGGGACGAGGTGAAGGGCAAATGGATTATAGAAGAGGAGGACGAAAACAATGCCAAAGCGGTGACGCCATGAAGAGGATGGGTGTGGCTTTGAGGCACTTCGTGGTCTACATGCATAGTAAGTACGTCTTTGAAAGGCCGTACACCATTCGAGAGGTATCCGCTCGTGACTCCGATGTTTGGGAGGAGTTCACGAGATCAAGGGTACGCCGAGGCGAGGAGCCGAGACAAGAACATTGGTATCGAGAGGCGAACACGTACCGCACCACCTCTGCTCAAAGTGACTACTGAAGGAAGAAAGCGAATGGGCGCGAGTAACCGAGGTCTGCGCGAACTCGATAGACGTTGTTTTACTCCCACATATGTGAGGAGCGGCACGTGATGGGTATTAGCGAGGACAAAGAAATCCATGACGGGCAGTTGGTAGTACCAAACCCGCTACTGCGCAAGTCGTCTCCACCATCGTAAGTCGACAAACTTACTACATTGCGATCAACCATTCTGTTGTATTTTAGATCTAATCGTACATTCTCTTGCGGAGGAGGTCACCAGAGGAAAGAGCAGGGACCTTTGTTAGCCAAGGGTCAAATGACATCTTGTCCTCCGCGATCGGGAAGTCCGACCATAAGGGCGGCACTTGCCGAGGGCGGGCATACGAAGAAGACGATCAAGACGAGGTTAGGAGTGCCAGGGCAAGATCATGGGAGGCACGCACGGAGCGCATGAAGGACACGCTCAGGGAGGAGATCAAGGAGGAGATGAGGGGGGAGATGACGGCACGTGAGCAGGAGATGAGGGTAGAGATGGACCGCTTGAGGGCCGAGATGATGGCGATGTTCTCCCAGAGTCAGAGCCAGATGACCCCGCCTACCGTACAGAAACCTGTGCCGCCATGACCAAAGAACAAGGGTCTAAAACGATAAGGCTGGTCCATGACTAAAGGTAATAGTTAATTTTGCATGGCTTCGAGGTGCGAGGGTAACTCCCAATATTTTCTCTTAAGTTGCGCACCTCTTGCAGCGCCACGGCGTGCCGACACGCCGACGGAAGACGGATTTCCTGTTGAGGCTGCACGCGGGGTTGCATTTCCATGCAACGAGACCGACACAGTGCATGGTCAGCCTTTGGGGAAGGGCTACATGAGGGTCCAGGTGGACTACGTCCACGAAGCCTTCTTATCACATGTGCTCGAGTTCCCCCCCAACGAAGAGATCACCACTCTCGCAAGCGCACATGTCGCTCATCAAATGGCCCACGGCAGCGCCGTCTTGGTCAAGGTAAAAACCTCACTTCTTCTGCATACCATTCCAAAGAGTATTGCAACAAGTTGTTCATACGCGTGCTTTGTAGGTTCCTACCGCACTGCGCCTCCCACGATCAGTGACGAGTCCCCGCATGCAGCAATCGAGGTGGTGCATAAAAGGGCTACCACGACGACCCCAGAACCACCGGAGGCCTCCGCTAAAAAGCCAAGGCTCACACAGACCACAGTGCCCTCTCAGTGCACAGAAAAGCCTCCAACCCCGCCCGGAGACTCCTTCGCCCGTAAAGGAGAGCCGACGAGCCACAGAGAAGCCCTATAATTTTAAGGCGATGAACATGGAAAGCCCTTTCGCCTCCGCGAAATTGAATACTTTAGGCATGTGGACTCGGCGGCTCCATGGATGGTACATTGACAAAGTGAAAGGGAACGAGCGTCGGGTCGACTTCAATGTTAGGTACAAAAGGACATTTCCACCGTGAGGACGACGGGACATTTCGATCGCTTTTGAGGATCTGTTCGCCTCTACCAAATGATCTCCATCGACGCTTCCATCGTGCGATCCTCGACACCGTGAGTATCGCACCACGTAGCATGACCTTAGAACTTCCATAGGATTTTGCATTATGCTTCAGAACATTCAATACGAGTTGCGGGCAATGAGGGCAAGTCGTGACGAATCGACAACTAATTGGGTTAAATCGACCCGAAGTGGTGTCGCAACGATGGCTAGGCTTCAACCGCAATGGCTTGCTGGCTACATCAAGGGTGCGTTGAAAGTCGAGGCCAAGAAGGACTTCATTCTATTCCCGCATTACGAGGAGTAAGTACTACTACACCCTTCAATTACTTGTACGCACTTCAACCGTATGTGAACTTATTTCCTTCGCTACATACCATTTAATAAGCAACCATTGGGTCCTACTCGTGATCATTCCGAGTAACAACGTGGTCTACACTTTTAATTCCATTGAGAAGAGACCGATGGCCTACGCGATCAAGCCTCCTTTGGAGCAGTAAGTGCACTACTCTTATGTAACACTTTCGTATTTAACTACGTACATTCATTATTTTGTACTTAATGACGCTCTCCAATGTATATAGGGGTTTCTCGACTACGTCGCAGAAGGAGGGATACACGATCGAAAAAAGGGCTCCAAGCTAGAGTATGTGCGCTTCAAGGTACAAGTGGCGTTCCCTATATAAGATTTAGATTTCGACATATTTTCTTCGTCTCTTAATTTCTTTTCTTTCTTCACAGTGCCATCAACAGGCGTGACGACCACCTTGCGTTTGTACGTCATGCATCACATGCCGATCTTGATTAGCCTCTCGCACCGCTTTCTGTGTATATATGTACATGCATAATAATACAAGTAGCCTTTCACATAGAAATTTCAAAACTTAAATTAAAACACTCGCTTCTATTTTGCGACTCTCAATATCCCCCGAAGAGTATAGACCGCACTACGCCAACAAGATAAGGGACCACTTATGCGATTGGTCTTGGATGGAATGTATGGTGGAGGACTGACGGTTTAGAGATCCCAAAGCTCGTACTAGGCTATATGTGAACAATATTACAAATCTGAATGGGATTACATGTGTACATGATGGTTAAGCATGTGTCGCTTGTAACAAAGTATTCATTTTCTGAATGTGATATGTATTTGTTGTAACAATTAAAGTATTCATTTTCGTGAATGAGTTGTATTCATTTTCTGTGAATGTGAATGTGATATACATGTCTGTATGTTTGTGATATGTGCATATATATATTTGTGTGAAATATGTGCTGATTGGAGGTCAATTGGAAAGTAGCACACCCCTTCATCTCTATCGGTTCTCACAAGAAAATGATAGAGATAACATTGTCATCTCTATCGGTTTTTTGTAAGAAATGATAGAGATAATGTTTACATCTCTATCGGTTCCTACAAGAAAATGATAGAGATGAACTCATCATCTCTATCGGTTCTTCGAAAGAAAATGATAGAGATGAACTCATCATCTCTATCGGTTCTTCGAAAGAAGCGATAGAGATTATACTCTATCGGGCAAGAACCGACTGTAATAATAGCGCCTCATCTCTGTCTAACCGCTTAGTGTCGCCACCAGAACCGATTGCGATGATAAAAAAGAACCGATTGTGATGTGTAAACGTGTAGTAGTGCTAGCTCTCTCCCAACACCGCCCCCTTGAGAGTCGATTAGGTCATATTCCCTATTTACCGCACTGCCCCCCGTGTCTCCTTCGCTTTCCCCACTCCCCCTCGCCTCCATTCCTCGCCACCACCAGCACGCCGCCTCCCTCCTCTCCACGCAGCCTATGCGCGGCTCGGCAGCTCCCTCTCGATCTGCTCTCTCCCTCTCTCCCTCTCGCGACACCTTCGGCACTGCCCCCTCGTCTCCTTCCTCGAGTTCAAGTTTCACCTCAATGGCAAACTTAGCTACGCCAACAACTCCAACTACAAGAACTATAGTTCAGGGAAATTTGGTTAAACCGAAAACCGAATTAATTGAACCGATTTGATTCGGTTAATTCGGTTCGGTTTTTACCTTTGTTCGGTTTCGGTTTAGTTTGCAGAATAAAAAACCAAAATATTTTAGAACCGAAAAAACCGAATGCCCACCCTTACTCCCAAGCGTAAAGAGGCCAATGTGGTGTGGGGCCGTTTGGGAACTTCATAAATTTTGCCGAAGGTGCTAGCTAGGGTGGCCATTTGGTACAGAGCATGTACACTAATCCATCTTTTAACATTGTCTCTAAGAATTTTAACTCATCTAGAGATAGCACTAGAGATAACATTTCTATTAGTTTGTCCATAAAATCATTCACCTAACTTTTTTATATTATTTTTCGTCATATTTTTTCTCTCACACTTCATCACCTTTTTACGTTGGTTTATGTGTCTCTTACATAAGAGACGTCACATTATCTTTCTCTATCTCTTCTCTTCTCTATGTAAAATTTTATTGATATAATATAGCTAAGAGACAGCTAAAGTGGTATTATTGGAGATGTGGTTTACTCGGCTCTGTATATTCGGCGTAAAATTATTTTGGTTTCAAAAATATGAGTGCCGAATATGTCAAACAAAAACCAAATACATAGCCTAGTCATTTAATTATTTCGGTTTGGTATTTTATGGCACATACGTTTATGAACAGTATGCATACTCGGTGTGATACACGTGAGGTGGCGATGTCGAGGGCAAGGTGCATATTAGACGATGTTCTTAACAAAAGAAACTGGGGCATAAATAAAGCAAGTATAAACTAAATGCAAATAATAAAATAATCCATCTATATTTGCATGCAAACAAGGTGTTAGGGTTTACATCTAATGCACCCGCATACACAAAACGGAAGACACAATATTTATGTAAAAAAACCCTTATGAAGAAAAACCACAGAAGACAAATGCATTATTTGATTCAAAGATTATTTCTGCAACTCCTAGTACTAATAATTATTGTATTACTGGAGATAGACCAAGGAAGAATACTAAATTACCTGCTAGATATCATGACACTGATAATATAGCCTGTTATAATCTTCTTATTGTACAAAATATTTGTGATACTTTTGAACCTCCTTCTTATTCTGAAGCTATCTCATGTGAAAATTCTTTTAAGTGGTTGTCAGTTATGAATAAAGAAATTGTGAGCCTTCATAAAAATAGTATATAGGATTTAGTTAAGCTTCCAAAAGGTAAAAAACCTTTAAAGTACAAATAGATTTATAAGAAGAAAGATAGTATTTGTGAAATTGAACCTGCAAGATGGAAAGTCCGTTTAGTGGTAAAAGGTTTTGATAAAGAGAAGGTATTGACTTCAATGGTGTTTTTCTCCTGGGTATTGACTTCAATTAAGTTTTTTCTTCTGTTGTACGCTACTCTTCTTTTTAAGTTATACTTGCTTTTGTTGCTTTATTTGACTTGGAATTAAAGCAATTTGATGTTAAAACTGTTTTCTTACATGGAGATTTAAAAGAAGAGATTTTTATGATACAATCTGAGGGCATTGCTACTCCTGGAAAAGAAGATTTAATTTGTGATTTGAAAAAATCTCTCCATGGTGTTAAACAAGCTCCTAGGCAATAGTATAAAAGGTTTAATTCCTTTATGATTGCACAACAGTATTCTTACAGCAATTATGATAACTGTGTTTACTTGAAATAGTTTTCAAATGGTTTTTTTGTTTATTTGCTGCTCTATGTTGATGGTATGCTTATTGCCTCTCATGACAAGTCACTGATTAAACAGTTGCAGGCTTAACTTAGTCATGAGTTTGAGATGAAAGATCTTGGTCCAGCTAACAAAATTCTTGGAATGGAAATTAAGCGTAATCGCAAAGCTGGTACATTATTTTTATCTCAGAAAAATTACATTGCGAAGGTACTTGATAGATTTAATCTCAATAATTGTAAACCTGATTCTACACCTTTCGTCTCACACTTTATCTTCAAGTCAGTGTTCTTGTCGACGATCGGGATCGCCAACCGCAAGAAATGAGATGGGGGGTCAGTATGATGCGGGACCCGAGCTGCGCTTCGCTCAGACGGAGGAAAAGAGTAGACGTGGTGATGGTCGAGCAAGACGACAACGAAGCGTGAGACCGAGATTTATACCGTTCGAGCCTGTGGAGGTAATAGCTCTACTCGGTCGCCTTCGGTAGTTTTATTGGCTATTTCTGAGTACAAGGGTGTGTTACAGCTCAAGTTTAACAATGGCTATGTCTAAGCTCGAGCTATGGCGTGTTGTGTGTTGTCTTCGTCTCCTTTTTTTAAAAGACTGCGCATCCTTGGTCTTTATACCTCCTCTGCACGCAATCAGACGGAGAGATTCTCGGGGAAGTGGCCTTCATGCACGTTGAGGGTCGGCAAGAATCGCCCGAACTTGTTGCACGCACTGCCCTACCCCATGACCCGCGCTTGGGCAAACACGCCGGTCAAATGCTTGATCCGAAATCCAAGGGTGGACTACGGCCCCGAACAAGGGCCCGCCCGAGCTCGAGGTCGAGGGGCCGTCTTTCGTCCAAAGGCGCTCTAGGTCGAGCGCCAAGACGCACCTGTGTCGTGGCCGGGCCTCCGAGCTTAGGGGATCCGTTGACCGTGCGCCGGCCGGTCAAGAGACGCCTAGCCCTCGTCAGCTAGCCCCCGAGGCTTAAGGTCATGGCTGGAAAACGGGCCGACCTTGAGTCTCTATAGTCGGGACCGATTCCCAGAATTCTCTTGAGGTCGAGGTCAGGCGGAAACGTAACGCCAGGCCGCGAGTAAGCGACACCTGGCGCCTCTTGATCTCCGGAACCCCGTACGGATGTAAACGGTTGGCGACTCCGCCGTGTCTCGAAACCGCAGCTCGTGCCTTAATTGCCTCTGCCAAATCGCGGGCCGCCACGCCTTCAAGCCTTAGTGGACGGTTTCAATGGGCGGAGCCTTTTAAACCCGAAACCGCAACGTCTATTTGAGAAAACTCCCGACCAGTAGCTTCCTTCGCCTTCCGAGCCTCCTTCGAAGCGAAAATCTCCTCCCCCACCTTCACCAAAATCGACGCGATCGCCATGGCCAAGCTTAGGAGGAGCACGTTGTCGTCCGAAGGATGAAGGAACTCGAGGCCTGGACCGCCGATCCATTCGTGATGGCGAATTTGCCAGCAACGAGACCGAGCCGCACCCCAAGGACGACAGAGATCGCTTGCACCGAAAGTACTATGTCCTCTTGACTCGCGGACCGGAGAGCGAAGTTCGTCATGAGGGTCCTCTCCAGCTGCGACATCAAGTTCATCAACCTGGTGCCAAACTCTGTTCTCCTTCTCACCATCTTCTCACCATCTTCTCCCATCTATGCGAGGGATTCCTAGGGATCCTTCCGACCCCCTCACTCTTCTTCCGGTACTTCAACCTCTTCCGCTCTAGGAAGGACCCCGTGGTCGGATGCCTCTACTTGAGCAAGCATCGGTCGGGCTCAAGTGGTCCTTCCCCAAGTTCCAACCTCGGGACTCCCTCGGCCCGTCGTCGAGCAAATGGTTCTACTCAAGAGGCGAGGTCGACACTGGTGTACGAGGGGCCCCCATTCCGGGAAGAAGGAGACCCGAGGCGGACGACTCGAGGTCGATGAGGAAGCCATCGCCTACACACACTCATGCCATCTGTAGCCTCAATCTGCAAAGCGACATAATGACTTCCTCGAGGATCGTGTCCTCCTCGGAGGAGGATGCACCCATTTTACGAGATTCAGGCACGACGACCCGACCCGAGGACGATCCGT